>JAGKQI010000047.1:0-1200000 GCA_018806915.1 Phytophthora colocasiae | reverse complement strand
ACCCCATCAGCTAAAGCTCGGGCTGCTGAACCATCCAGCATGCAGCTGTTGAGGGCTACGCGACCAAGATGGAGATGATGAAGCATCTTCTTGCCTAGAAACGCCACCTCGTACAGCTCCAGCGGACGTCCACACACATTAACTGTGACCAGATCTCGATGATCCTTCATGTTTGCAGCCATATCGACGATTGCGGCTGTCTTGGAGGAACGAGACGCGTCTGGGAGGCGCAGCTCATTGAGTTCTTGGGTCAAGCGGTTCACAGCGAAGCATTTGGCAAGGATCCAGGTATCCAGAAAATGTTTCGGGTCCACGGAGAACGTTATGAGCTCCGGTACCGCTTCAGATCGCTGATTACCACGCACTTGTTGAACGGAAATGACTGTGTCGTGCATCTTGATGGTCCCCAATGTGCTGTTCAGAGCCACCAGCTCTCCAACACTTTCCCCAGCTTCAGGAAATAGTCCAGTGTTGGAAAGATTTACATCTCGGAGGGTGGGGGACAGCTTGATAGCGGCCAGAAGCTCTAGTACTGCTGCTCTTCCAAGTCCTGGGTTGTCGTGGAGATCAAGAGACAACAACATGTTGTTCTGAGGGATTAACCCAGCAATTACCAGGCCGTCCAGTTCCATGAGTTCCCGACCATAGAGATGTATCCATCGTGAAGATTTTATCTTGTCAATGGGGAGAAGAGCTCGGGAGCCACTTAGTCGAGCCATGGCAAAACTGTCGTTCAGGTGACGCAGTGCTACGACGATCCTCTTGGCTGAGTCATAGTCGAGATTTGAGAGATAACGTGTACCATCTTCAGCCAGATCTCGTCCATATACGCAGAGTTCACGGAGAGCGAAGTTGTCTCGTAGTGCCGACAGCAGCCCGAGCACAGCCTGAGGACCGATCCGGTTCCAAGACAAGTCACAGCGTGTGAGCGTCTCGTTTTCACGCAATGCTCGGCCAAGTTCCTCGGTGCCTTGAGCCCCAAGTCGATTGTCGCGAAGATCCAGATCTATCAGCATGGAGTCTGGGCTGTCCTCAAGAGCTTCTGCTAGATCGCGAGCACCAACAGAACTGATGCGGTTCCCAGCTAGACTGAGGTGAGTCAGCGTCATGTTAACGCGCAGTGCTGCAGCTAGAGCACTCACAGCTGAGTCGTCAATCGCAGCATACTCCAAACGGAGAGACAGCAGTGTACGATTGACCCGAAGAACCTGAAAGACAGCAATGGCACCGTAAGAACCGATCTTGTTCTTGTCTAGGCCAGTCGTGACTTTCTTGATCTTCGTGTTGTCGCCTGGATCGCGATTCCCTTGGCGTTTAAACTTCAACGTCACCTTTAAGTTGATTTTGAGCCGCACGGGAGACCTTGGTTTGACTGTAGGCTCCGATGTAGCAGGTTTCTCTGCCTTGTTGCCTCTTGATACGAATCTCTTAGAAAGATTTTCAGCCCATCTGTACTTTGAACTCATCTTCTTCCGATGCCGAAGTCTGGTTGCAATTCTCGTAAATCCCAGTCGTCCTCCTTTGCGATATCTTCTTCGTTTCGGCGTTTTTGTGGCAGGTTCAGGTGGTGGTGGGGCGGGTTCGCCTTGCCGAACCACTAAAGACCTCGTGCTGGTGTTGAACGCCAATCCTGCACGTGCCAATACCGAAATTTGCGACGCGGAGATACAAGATTTCCCCCGCTTACGCTTCTGATCCTCGAAAAGCAGACATCGTGAAGAGATGTTCTGGCGAAGGCAGATCGTCGTGTATGTCAGCGAGAGCCCAAGCTGAAAACAATTCCACCATCCAAATGGAGGAATATCATCAGGAACGACAAAACTTCTTTCAACCTGGCGGCTTTGCTCCATCACCGACAGGAATCCTGATCTCTCGCTGGAAGCGTCGACTAGGTACACGTGATCATGGACCAGAGTGCTCCTGTCTTCTTCGGTTTCTGGTGCAAAACTCACGCGTTTCTTCTGACGAGGCTTCATTTCAGGTATCGATCTCCCAGTGGAATTGTCTGGAATTGTATCAGATCCAGGCACAAACTCAAAAATGCTGCTCTGCAAGTCCGGAGCAAGATCAACGACATGGACCCACGCCTGTTTCGGCGGTAAGCCCCTAGAGTCTTCATCTGTATTGTTGCTGTCAGTAGATTGAGGCCTTGAATCATCAGTCTTGAGCGTTTCTTCATTGGAGTCTACAAGTTCTGTGTGGTGTAAAAGTTCTCCTACTGAGGAATCTGGGACATCATCAGTCACATTGTTGGATTGGCACGCCGACGTCTCGTTGAAAGAACTTCGTTCTACCCTCAATCCATCCATTGACACTTGTAAACTGCTACGGCACTAAACTCTCATCCATTTTCAAGTGTGACTCTTCATGGTGCAGTCTCGACAATGAATATAGAATTACCTGACTTCACACCAACCAGCACAACTAGAAAATTAATCTCAACAACCCTGCAGAATCCCTGCAAATCGACCATAGTCAATTGACTCCATTACATGATATAGATGTTTTCCACCAGGGTGATCATGTACCTCTATCGTGCGTCCTGATCCATTGCCTTTTTACTGGGAAACCGGATACGCGCGTTTAATGTGGATCTCCTCGCGAGGCCTGAGCCAAAACGTTAAATGAAAAGTGTCAGCTCGCGCAATTTGAGTCTGCTCTCGGTATGTAATTGATCGTACCTGTCGTTAGCACCCGTCGGCACCATTCCCATGCGTTGAACCACTTTCATACCCGCCGAAATCCTACCAAACACTGTGTGTTTGCCTAGAAAAACGCAATCACAGTCAGTCCCGATAATTTCCAAGTAGTATCTTGTTCCTTACCATCGAGCCAAGGCGTCGGCGCCAAGGTAATGAAGAACTGGCTGCCGTTCGTGTTTGGCCCTGAATTCGCCTGAAACAATCCAAAATAACATTATCAATCTCTAAAAACTTGTGCTTTCTCGATCAATTTCCGTGCTCTTTACCATAGACAACACACCGGCGCCAGTGTGCTTAAGCTCCTTGGAAATCTCATCATCAAACTTAGCTCTGTAGCAAAATATCACATTAAGAAAATCTCTACGAGGCTGTGAATAAATGATTTTTGAATACCCGTAGATGGACTCTCCGCCTCGACCTGTGCCCGTAGGGTCCCCTCCTTGGATCATAAAGTCTCTAATGATGCGGTGGAAGATGGTATTATTGTAGTAACCTCGACGTGCGAGCTCCGCGATGTTCCAGCACGTCCGTGGCGCGTGTTCCGTGTAGAGCTCCATAGTAAAATCACCCTAACCAGTATAGTTAATAAATTAATATTTAAACTGAAGAATGTAGAGCGTGTGGACGCACCACAGTGGTCTCGAACACGACGTGTGTCGGCGGCTTGGACGTCACCATACTTCCGCGTTAAAGAGAAATTTTATTGTAATATTCCGTTGCAAATTTTCACTAAACTTTTCCACAATATTTTTTAGGTGATAATTATCTGCTAAAAAATATTATTAATATAAGATGCCCTGTACGATCAAGATCCGCCTCGTGGAGGCTCGGGACATGCCCGTAGTGGACCGTACGAGTAAGTTAGCAGATGCGTATGTGGGGATCACTTTTGCAAGCTTCGAGGCCAAGTCTTCCGTCTCCAAGAAGACGCTAAACCCTAAATGGGACGAGGAATTCCGATTCGATGTGGCTGACGATTCCGTACTGCAGAGTCAGCCAATTGAGTTTAAACTCATGGACCACGACGTGTATACAACAGACGCTACTGTGGGTATTGTATACGTGGATCTTAATTGCCTTTTGATGAGAGACGGGCACGTCATTCAAGGCTGGTTTCCAGTGTATGACACGCTGTTAGGCGTTCGTTGTGAACTGAGTTTAGTTATTCGACTTCAGTACTTTGGAGATGTGAATCCCTTTCGAGAGTCTTCAGCTGGTGTGCAGTTCTTCGGCCTGTCGACACTAGACCCTAGTCTGTACAGGATTGAAAGCATGTTAGGGTTTGTGGAGGAGCTAGTAGTGCATGCCGATCCGGAATATTCGTGGAGTGACAATTTTCGGACATCGAGACGCAGTAATGAACATCGGCAATTGTTGCTGTATAAACTGTCGTCGCAGGTGGTGACGTTGGTGGGGAAAAAGGCTTTGGAACTTGGAGGAAATGCAGTTCTGGCTTACAAACAATTTTTCGATGTGGAAGGAGATAGTGGACTAGTGGCTCGCGCATGTGGTACAGCGTGCTACATCACTCCAGTGGGGAAAAATGAATCGACGCTCGAGAATGGAAACGTTCAGCAACGAACACATAGCGAGGATGGCCATGAGAGCGATTTGAAGGTGGATACCGGTAAAGATGAGGTGAACGCGATGGGGGGAGATAACGTGGATGCACTGGTGTCACCGAGATTCTTTCCTCGTCGCGTACTGAAGACACTGAAGGCTCCAGAGGCGTTCAATATCTCTGCACACGATGTAAGTGATGTTGATCGGAAAAGGAAGGAGTTCTTCTGATGATTTATTGTTATCTATGTTGTTAGGAGGTGCAATTGATCACGCTGAAAGTGTTTAACCCAGCAACAAGGATCCGTCTGGCTGGAATCGTCAGTGCTCGGTCTGTTAAGTATCTTGGCAAGTTGGCGACGAAGCTAGCAGACCAGGAGACACGAGACTCGTGGTGGCTTGAGCTGCGTGAAGAGGTACGCGTTTGTCATATCAGTAAAGAATACTGAATCGCTTTGGATTTGACAGAATTCAGAACAACTACTTACGTACTTGTGCGATGTTTGTGCAGATTCGTGCTCATGCACAGTCACTCCAGTGTCCTTTTGTTATTGGTTACACAGAGTCGTGTACTATTCACGATGACGTGTGTGTGATCTCAGCATCGTATGTTATCAGAATAGTTTCCTACTTGCTAGCATGAACTTATTCAAGCTATACATGAACAGAGGGACTGCCGCGGTGATGAAGAATCCACTGGAAGAGAGACCATTTCGGAGAGATATAGCCGCCAGCTACGATGCGGACGACGATGGACCAGATGTGCATTCAACTTCGTCTCCGATGCTAAACCTCCCTGTATCGGAGATACCTGCGTCTCTTGGACGCCGGAGCCCCTCATTCTCATACATGACTCACCCACCAATTCCTTCAAGAGTGAAAGCAAGGTTTGACAATCAGAGCGTCTTTTGTTTAGGATCAACAGTCCTTCTAACGTTATGCCATCTATGTTGACATGCCAGGAGAACCCGAGTTTCCAAGTCACCATGCCTATTGTGCCATATCCCGTACTCTCGATCCCTGGCTCCATTTTCGAAGTAAGTTAACGTGTTTTAAATGTGCTATATTGCTGAGCAGAAACTTTACCAACTACGTTCTGCTTCATTTCAGTATGCGAATGGTTCGTTGCGGCGTGTGCGGCAACAAGTGGGTTCCAGAGATGATGATCGCATCCATTGAACCTCCTGCCGGACTTGCTATGATGGGGAAAGGAACGTTTATCCAGGCACGAGTTTGTCGGCAGCGAAGGAAGGGGACGGGTGACGTTAATGCGACAATCGTGTCAGACGCATTGCCATTTCTGGAGTACGAGTTATATCGACAGGTATGTACGACATTCAGCCGCGCTCTAAGTTTCTTGTGGCAGACTTTCGTCGAATACTAATACTTTCGTGGATTGTGCTAAAATTTCTCAGCTCATCGTTAAGATGAAAGTGCTCGGTGTGAACGCTGTGTTCGCCTTTGACTCCCAGATTCAAGTGGGCGGCTCACTTATTGTCGGTGTTATTACGGGGACTGGGCTTTACCTTCCTGCCCTTCCTCCTCCTCCAACGCTTCGGATTGAGCGAAATATTGATGTAAGTCTAAACGCTGCAATGCTTGCGGATCGATGCACTCATGTGTGCCTACGTTTCGCTTGATCAGGTGAAAGATGATGAAGATCGGCGTCTTGTTCAGCTCCAAGCGCAGATTGAGGAGCTCAGCACATTTAACAAAGATAGGGTACGCACTCAGTTGAGATACGTGTGATAGCTCCTGTCTAATTGTTTTTCTTCTTTATGAAAAGCTCCATCGAGACCGCGTCTGTATCGTCCAACCGGAATACGAGTACTACGTTGGAGGGAGGAATTCTCGTAACCAGCTCCAGTTTAGCACGTCGCTTTCTTCGGACCAGGATGATGACACTGGAAAGGGGTCAAAGCGCTCATATCCGCTTCCTCAGTCTCGGTCTTCAGCAAGACGCGCACGCCGGAAGCAGCAGCCGGCTTCGTCTTCAGACGACACAGTTGCTGCGCAGCCATCCACAGACAATGCAACTGTTTCTGAAAACACGACTGCCCCGGATGGAGACAGCACTACAGCTTCAGGAGGTGCAGGAACGCCTCCAGCCCCGGCGTCTCAGACTTCTCTAGACAACGACTCGAAGACACTGAGCTCTTCCTCGGATTCAAGTTCCGAGTCGGAAGAAGAGGCGTTTGTTGATGGCTTTAGCGACTCGAAGGAGACTTTCGTTCTGGAAATCGATGACGAGACCGATGAGGATCTGATGTCTGTCCTGCTTGAGCAGGAACTGCCAGAGGTGTGTAATCTGTATGACATCGAGGTGGGTGCTATTGTCTAATAGCGTTTTTCTTGCAGGGGATTTACATGTGCAACACAGATCGTCTCCCTGGGGACTTTACCCCTGGTGAGAATGTGCACTTGATTGTGTCCATGAAGCGAGTGGAGTGGGATGAAGATCGGATGCGTGATACTCGACTCAATGAGCTGCTCTCAGTTGTGTTCAAGGAGCTATTTGCAAGGTACAGTCTATTGAGATCACCTTTTTAAAGTCTGTCCTGACATTCGCTTCTCTTTGCAGTCTGCTATTCAAGGTTCGCTCCTATGCTCCCTGTGCTATCTGCGGGCTAAAGACTCGAGTTGCTGTGGCCTCTGAAACAATGGTAAGCTCTGTATTCATTACGTTGTCACTTGTGTATCTAACCTAAGCTTCTTTCTTGTAGCTTGAAGTGGTTTTGAGCGGCATGGCTGTCCTGGAGAAGAACTGGGAGGACCCGTTAGAGAGTCTTCTGAACAATGCTGCAAAGGCTCTGGAGATTCAAGACGCCCAGGAAATTGATTCACCCTGCAAATCCTCGTCAGCACAGCCAGAGACACACGACATCCCTCTGTCCGGCAGGAGCAGTCCCAGGCTTCACATTCAGATGCCGCCTCCAACACGAAGTTTCTCGCATTTCCGTCTAAGCAGCAGCATTGCACCAGGTCAGGGTCGTGGTGTAACAGCTGCACCAGCTCCTTACGGTCGCGAGTGGATCGAGCTCACACCTCTCGGATACATTCCTGGCGCTCATGTGACGCGTTACCTCGGTCGTGTGACCCTGCACTTCATCAAGGAAAGCTGGACAGTGCGTGAGAGCGGAGGACTGGGTGCTTTCTACCACTTGTTCCTGAGTGAAGCTATTGCAATTGTACGCGCTCACGTACGCTCTTTAGGTGGAAATGCCATGCTGACGTTCCGTCTCGTGCCGATCGAGTCCAGTCAACTGTACCGCAACCAAGTGTACAACATGATCAGCATCACAGGTGATGTCGTCATGATTGAGCGCGAAGTGGATACAAATATCGCGTATCCGCCGAATATGTGGAGTTCCAAGTCCTCCCACGCAGCCGAAGTGGACAAATTCTCGTCTCTTGATGATACTTTCGCTATGAACATCAGAGGCGCGGAAACCTGTAACTAAGGCCGAAAAATAACAATAGTCCAATCGTAAATATCATGATAGCCCTATCATAATATTTTTAGAAATGATGCTGCTTGTGGTGATGGCGCTACTAGGATTTTGGCTCCTTTATCGAGCTGTGGGGTGTGTAGGAAGACGCGCGTTCAATGTAGATGACAAAGTGGTGGTGATAACGGGCGCTGCGAGTGGGATTGGCCGAAAATTGGCTCAGAAAGTGTTCAATGAAGCTCGAAATGTGACGTTGGCACTGCTGGACATTGATACAAATGCTCTCAAGACGCTGCAGAAGGAATTATTGCTGGATGGAGGTGCCAAACGAGTATTTGTATACGATTGCAATGTGGCAGACCACAGGTAGGAGCTCTAGTGTTATTTCTTGGAGAGTTATTGGAAGATGATGATGGTTTTGATAAGGTCGGTGGATGAGACTATTGCTCGAGTGGTGGAGGACGTAGCACCGAAGCACATTGGTGTGCTGGTTAACAACGCAGGGGTTGTAATGGGGAAGTCACTGGAGAACTTAACACCGGAACAGATTCACAAGACGTTTGCGGTGAACACACTGGCGCACTTTTGGATGGTGAAGGCAGCTCTCCCGTCGATGAAGAAAGCTCCAGAGTCTCTGTTGGTGACGTTGTCGTCGGTGATGGGGATGACAAGCAGTGCAAGATTGACCGACTATTGCGCGAGTAAAGCTGCGGTGATTGCTTTCCATGAAGCGTGTACGTTGCGTTCTGCTTTTCATTATCGCTGTAGGAATGTCGTCTAATTTGTACGTCTGGTTTGTAGTGCGCTTGGAGCTGTGGCACGATAACTTCAAGGCGATCCGAACGCTATTGGTTTGTCCTGCTGCAGTAGATACGGGGATGTTTGCTGGTGTCTTGACTGCAGACGACTGGGCTTCGAAGATCTCGCGCTTTTTCATACCGATGCTCTCGGAAGCTGATGTGGTCGATACAATATACCGCTCGATCGAACGTGGAGATGAGCTGCTGGTGTCGTGCTTCACGGGGTGGAGAGGAATTGCTTTATCGTGGGCTCCAATCATATCACGAGCTCTTCCTGTCCCCTTGTATGATTTCGTGGTTCGCCTTGGTGGGGGTCTGAATGGAATGGATACATTCATCGGCAAGAACAACAGTCAGGGAAAGGAGAAATGCAAATGATGACTGGGGTAATATGAGAAGTTAAGGTTCATGGCTAATCCTTTCCCGTACCGTAAAGACGTCATGAATGTTCTCCAGCACGCATGCCTGAGAAACGCGACGTTAACAAAACTGGATTGCCAACAGGCACAGTTCTTCTTTTCCGAGACTGAGCACAGCCACCGCTTCTACTATCTCATCCAGGATTGCCTCCACCATTGTCGACGCCCTCAATGGTAGTGTCGGTTTCAGAAGGTCAGCTTTTACCAAGTACTTCATCGGACGAGAATCTAAACCACTAGAAGTACCTATTGCAATACTTCAAACGTATTACCAACACCCTGCCTAGCAGCTCGTTGGTAATCGTAGAGAATATTAGTACGGCGGTTCGTTGTCCTAATACCAAGCATCATTTTTTACCATTTTGCCCTCGGGTGATCTTGCCAACATACTGCGTCACTTCCACCCCGAAATTTGGTCTTCGTGAGCGTTTCCTTCTTCTTGTCCGCATTTGTGTACAGCTGCTCCTGAAACTGGTCGTAGGTATCAGGCCCGACCAAGAAGAGAAGCGTGTGAGTGTAGTCTGCAAACTCTCTGCGTCATATCAATTTACTGATGATATCTTTGAAGCGCTGGTACAAAATGGGGTGCCTTGACGCCACAGTCGCCTGAAGGTAGAGAACGCGACGCTCATCCGGTACAACAAGAACACCGTCGATTGCAGGAAAATTCTTTGAAAGAGGCAGAAATAGCATGTTTCCACTGTCAGTACGGATTTCAGATGCCGCTTGAATACTTTCAGACATTGCAATGAATGGGCCCAGTATTTGATTGGAATCGGTCCGTGTCTCGTCAAGTTGGGCGCACACAAATCTCACTGGTAGCGGCATCTCGCAGCAAAAATCTCTCACAGACTCGTCCTCTCCACGCTTGCATATTCGGTTCTGACCTTGGTCCATGGATTCATGTAGATCTTGGCACAATCTTGCTCGTTGTAGTTCTTGGTACGTGGACTGGCGAACAGATAGGAATGCATAAATATCTGTGGACGTGCCCATAGTGCACCAGATTCATTGCCATCAAACAACCCCTCGTATCGATTTCCAGAAATCGGTTTCAAAGATGCCTCGTAGCAGTTGTTGGCAGAGTTCCAAGTAAAGTAAAACGGGCTTGTACCATAGTCAAGAGGTCGGTATGCCACATTCCTGTGCTCCGACATAAACAGCAGCAGAAGAAACACTCCAAGCACAGACTTCCCGATGCCAGGACTGCCAATCACAAGAACTCTGTCAATTCGCTTCTCCTGCTGCAATTTCTTCTTCAAAATGTCATAGGACGTCCCAGTACCCCTTTTGGACGTACAATCAATCCCCCATACACTTTTACCCCAAAAACTTCCGATCCGGACGGTTTGGGTGGGGTTTTCAACAATTTCCCCACGGCCAGGTCGGTCTCAGGTTTTAATCGCTGTCCAAACTGGTCGCGTCCAATTCTCCCTGCCAAAAGGCCAATTCCTCCTCACCCACTCGTTGCCTTTTTTGGGGCGGCATGTCCGGGACCACCACCAGCACGTGCACAGGAATATTTCCATTTTTGACATCTTCTGACGTCAAGTCGACTTGCACCTCTTGCTCCGACAAGCCAGCCAGTTTGAGTTTCGCTCCCGCATATTGGTACCCCCACAGGGTTCAGACCAGTGGTGTCAGTCACGCCTTTCGTCACGATTGCCTCAGTCAGCCATTCATTATTTCTCTTCGCCAAGAAAAGCTTCAGCTCGTCAGCATCAACGCATTTTAACCTGTTCTGTTTCGCCGTATGAATCGCTGCCTTTAAAGCGGAAACAGACGCGTTCTCGTTGATGTTCACTCCAAACGCGTTTCCCCCGCCTCACCATCGTGTTTTCTTAAAAAACTTATCTAAAATATTTGATGTGGGATTTGTGTACCTCGACTATGTGCACCACACCAATTAAACATGAGCCAAGAGTTATTGTCCGGCCACCAGTCATAAGCGCAATAGAGACACAAGGAAGATGGCCACCACCGCGAAGAAACTGGACGTGTTCACGACCACGAGCGACTACTCCAAGACCTACGTGTTCCACGACGAAGACCACACACTAGGCAATGCATTGCGTTACGTTCTGATGCGCAAGTACGTTGAAATGGCTACAAACAGAAGCTGCAAATGTGATGTAGCTGCTGACAAATTGCTTGTGGATTGTGTTCAATGTAGCCCTGACGTGGACTTCTGCGGTTACACCATCCCTCACCCGTCCGAGCCTAAGATGCACATCCGTCTGCAGACCCGCCAAGGTACGGAAGTCAGTCATGAAAAAAAAAAATAGTGGTTAACTGACGATGTATTCTTGTTGATCGTGCAGGTGCTCCTTCCGATGAAGCTCTTCGTTCGGGTCTTACGGATCTCCGCAAGGTGTCAACTCAGATTGGAGACGCCTACCGCAAGGAACTCAAAGCTTTCAAGCGCAAGAGCCGCAAGAACTAGAAAACTCCTCACTGTAACCACGGAATCGACACTCATTAATCTACATACGTTCTATACCAAAGTTTCATTGCCCATGGCACTCAAACATTGGTTCTCCATTCATCCACAGAACATCTCCAATATTTTCTCGCTGCACGTACAATACAATAAAAAATTTCTATATTATTGTAATTAGAAATATTTCTAACCGTTTTCTATTCTACCACGCGTCCGTTTCAGATCCCTGTCGGCGCCCCTGTCCTCGGCGACACTTAAGACCTCGTTCCCTACCTGCTTTAGGCCTCCTCTCTCCCCTCCAGCTTCACCATGGCGATGCCTACGATGGCAGCGATCGCTAAGCGCATGACAGGCGCCGCTAACGACTCCAAGTTCTTCAGTACGACCAAGAAAGGAGAAACGCACGAGTTGCGGCAAGAATTGGCCAATCCCAGTCGAGAGAAGAAGAAAGACGCTGTGAAGAAGGTCATTGCCAACATGACAGTGGGCAAAGACGTGTCTATGCTCTTCACAGACGTAGTGAACTGCATCCAGACGGCCGACACGCAACTCAAGAAGTTGGTGTACCTGTACCTCATCAACTACGCCAAGAGCAATCCAGATCTTACGATTCTGGCTGTTAACACCTTCGTAAAGGATGCGGCAGACCCAAATCCACTCATTCGAGCACTGTCGGTCCGTACGATGGGTTGTATTAGGGTCGACCGTATCACCGAGTACTTGTGTGAACCGTTACGTCGTTGTCTGCAGGACGAGGACCCGTATGTACGCAAGACGGCTGCTATTTGTGTGTCCAAGCTCTATGATATCAATCCGGATATGGTCGAAGAGCAGGGGTTCCTTGATATGCTGCGGGACTTGATCTCTGACTCGAACCCGACGGTTGTAGCCAATGCTATTGCTGCTTTGTCCGAGATTTCGGAGAACAGTGGAGGTGCAATGGCCTTTAAGATCACCAAGTCTGTCCTGCAAAAACTTCTGGCTGCTCTTAATGAGTGCAATGAGTGGGGACAGGTTTTCGTGCTGGATGCTCTGGCAGGATACACCCCCGCGGACTCGAGAGAGGCTGAAGGGATTATTGAACGTGTGACGCCACGGCTTCAGCACGCCAACTCGGCTGTTGTCTTGTCGGCTGTCAAGGTCATTATGAAGTTCCTGGAGAAGGTTTCAGACGCAGATACTGAGCGCAGTTTGTCGCGCAAGATGGCGCCACCTCTTGTGACGTTGCTGTCCGCAGAACCGGAGATCCAGTACGTGGCGCTGCGCAATATCAATCTTATTGTGCAGAAACGTCCGGCTATCCTGGCAAATGAGATTAAGGTGTTCTTCTGCAAGTACAACGACCCGATCTACGTCAAGATGGAGAAGCTCGAGATCATTATCCGACTGGTCTCGGAGCGCAACATTGAGCAGGTTTTGTTGGAGTTCAAGGAGTACGCCACCGAGGTGGACGTGGAGTTCGTCCGCCGTTCTGTGCGTGCAATTGGCCGGTGTGCTGTCAAGCTCGAGCGCGCTGCGGAGAAGTGCATTAACGTCCTGTTGGAGCTCATTCAGACCAAGGTCAACTATATCGTGCAGGAGGCTATCATTGTCATCAAAGATATCTTCCGGAAGTACCCGAACCAGTACGAGAGCATCATCGCCACGCTCTGCGAAAATCTGGACACACTGGACGAGCCGGAGGCTAAGGCATCGATGATCTGGATCATCGGCGAGTACGCCGAGCGCATTGACAACGCTGATGAACTGCTGGAATCGTTTATGGACTCGTTCGATGACGAGACTGCACAGGTGCAGCTACAGCTTCTCACTGCTACCGTGAAGCTGTTCCTGAAGCGCCCCAATGAGACGCAGGACATGGTCCAGAAGGTGCTGCACAAGGCTACTGAGGAGTCCGACAATCCGGATCTGCGTGACCGCGGCTACGTGTACTGGCGTCTACTGTCAGCTAACCCGGAAGCCGCTCACGCCGTCGTGCTTGCAGAGAAGCCGGTTATCAACGACGACACTTTCGCTCTGGAATCATCGGTTCTGGACGACCTGATCGGCAAGATCTCGACACTGGCTAGTGTCTACCACAAGCTCCCCAGTGCTTTCGTCGTGCGTTCGACGGTGTCAGAGCTCCGCGAGCAGCGCCAGGATGACGACCACAGCAATGAGGATGAGGATGAAGGCTCCTCCGATCAGCCAGAAGATGGATCGAGTGGTCAGCAGTCAGGTGCTGTGGACCTGCTCGACATGGGTGGTCTCTCAATGGGAGGCCCTGCTCCCACTGCGCCGGCACCTGCGGCAGCTTCGGCTAGCGCCAGCTTGGTTGACATTTTCGGCGGTCCTGCTGCCCCGCCCGCCCCCGTGTCGATTGGTGGTGGCTCCTCCGCTGTTCAGAAGAAGGTGCTTATGAGTGCTCAGCAAGGCAAGGGCTTACAGATGACTGGAGCTTTCACACGGCGCAACAACAACTTCGTACTGGACGTGGACTTCGAGAACCAGTCGTCGGCTGCGATCGCCGGTGTGAGCATTCAATTCAACAAGAGCACGTTCGGTGTGGTTCCAATGCAAGCGACGGTGACGTTCCCACAACCTTTGGCACCGGGCCAAACCATGAACCAGGTTGTGCCCATGGGAGTGAGTCCGCAGTTTGTCAACGCCGCTGTCGCCCCGAATCTCAGCTTGCAGGTTGCCATCAAGAACAACTCAAGTAACGAAGTGGTATACTTCCAGTCGGATATGGATCTCTCGGCAATCTTCACGGAGGCTGGTGGCATGGCTTCGACTGAGTTTATCAGCATGTGGCAAGGTATCCCGGAGTCTAACGAGCACTACTTTACGTTGACTACTGGCGGTCGTGGGGTCGATGCTGTGTCCGAGCGGTTGGGTCGCAACAATGTGTTCTACGTAGCCAAGAGGCCTATCGACGGCAAGGAGGTGGCATACTTCTCCGTTAAGACCATGACCAATGTCGTGGCCTTGTTCGAGCTCACATTCGACAACTCGGGCACCACCAAGGTGTGCCTCAAGCTGGAGCAGAAGGCGTTCAGTGCGCTCCTACAGCAGACAATGGAAAGCTTGCTAGCGTAAGATGCTGCCTCGATTACTGGAAGATGCTGGAAACCCGACAAGACCTTGCGATAGCAGCAGATTAGTACCAGCACAACCAGGAAACAAAACTTAATATCGAGTGAGATTCATTGGCTTCATTACAAGTAGCTTTCGGGGTAGCGTCTTGGATGGTGCAGACTGCTGAATGTCGGCTACTAATTCTTTACCAGCGCAGTTATGTAGACTCACCCGATTGAGTATGCAGCAAACGCTCAGGTGTTGTAGCTGCTTCCGCTAAAAACGCGCCATGAAATGCATCAAGTGCTCTCTCTTTATTCGTTTTGGTTTCAATCTCTACGATGCTCTTCCTTCACTGTCAGCTCAACGGGAAAATACGAAGGAGAACACAATTCATGATACGATCAGCGGAATCTTATAAACATTTGCACTGCACTCCACGAAACTATAACACAAAAGTCAACACCAGATGTAGATCGGCTACAGCAGACAAAACGTGACTGCGCCAAACTAAAGAGACGGTCGTTGGTGGTGGTGGGCGTTGATCATGTACGCATCGGCCTGGCGGATCTTGGCCTCTTGGCTTGACACCAAAGCACGAAGGCGTTTGTTTTCTTCCTGGGACTTGGCCAGTTCGTAAGTCTCGCGGTCGGCCTGCTCGCGGGTTTGAGTTGACACAACGCGGTGTTTGCGCAGGTCATTGAGACGTTTCTCGAGTACCATTGACTCTTGTCGTAGAAATGCCACCTCTCTCTGTATTTCGTGAAGATAAAAGATAAAAAGTTAGCAACTTGATCAATTGTAGCGGTTCATCAATACATCAACGTACCCTTCGAGCGGCGTAGGTGCATTTCTTGGTACGTTTTCCGATCTTCTTGATCGGTTCCGAGTAGCTTCGGACCATAGTGGGGATTTTGAGAGCTTCTGGGGCCAAAAGGTTCATGAGATCCTGCACCTCGAGCTTCGAGAAGCCAGGGTTGAAGGCGTCCACTGCCGTCGGTGTAGACGTCGGGTTCAGCGGAGTGAAGTCGTCTACGAACTTCTTCTCGATATCCATCGGAAATGAGGAATCGGCTTCATCGGCCGCGATCAAACTCAGGAGCTCTGGGTCAATAGGCTCAAGATCGTCGGTCGAGCGAGCAGTGAATACTGGCAGAGGTTCCAGTGACATAGTGAATTGTGAATTGTAGTGGTGAGACGTTGTAATCAACGTGCGAGGGCACGAGGAAATTGAAAAGTGAGGTCCGCTGTGTCGAGGGAAGTGGAGCAGCGGCCGTTTTGATGGGGTGCCAGCCGTTCACACCGGTCCGTTTTTGCTTTCACCCGCGCCGACCGAGGCTGACGTACTCGACACCTATCGCAACATCCTTCCCAGCCGAGATCATGGCCAGAAGCTTGCCCGTGAGCTTCATTCGCGCGCTTTTTACATTGTTGCCACGCCGCAGCTCCGAGCCATAAGGCCGCTCCGAATACTACACCATGCTTGACTCGCGCATGTACACTTGAAGACGGAATAGAGGCGACTGCGAGCCACTTGGACGGTGTGCCACCTGCTGGCCGCGACCTCCGCCTATTTCTCGGCACGTTCCCACCCCTGTCAAAGCTTCAGCAATCGAGAGATCTCGGTGCATGTTCAGCTAAGCACCATAGGGCCTTCCACCTGGTCGACATCGGAATATAAGACGCTCCAGCTCTTTCCGACGCCGGAGTTCGGCTCCGATGATCGAATGCAGGCTATGAACGGCATCCGAAGCATCGAGCGGTGGATTTTCTTACCGGCGTCGAGACGGTTCGAACACCTGAAGATGCCAAACATGAACGCGGCAGCCCAGGTGGTCTGCAGTGTTGATACAGGGCGTCATAAGCAATCACTGCCTAAAGTTACATGTACAGGTTTCCCCGCCTAATTTGCAAGGGTCGGACCAAGAAAATGTCCGAGGATGCAAAATCTGCACAGGTAACACATAAACGCAGCAACTACTGAATTAATGTAAACTTTATTAGTTGAGTGAATTCACACAGTATGTATTCCTCCAACAGTTCCTAAAAGTGTGAGGCGCACGTACACGTTCTTCTTGCTGGATGGCATGTTGATAATTGGTGAATGAGGCTTATGAGCACTAGCACAGCGATACACTGCAACAAATAATGTCCATTCTTAGCCTTTCGTTTACCAGTACCACCGTAATGGAGCAACTTGCATCCCGCGTTCCCTCTAGATTACATCTATATCAGTACATTGGCGAATCTGTCTCAGCAAATCGCATCCGCATCTGCACGTCGTCATCAAGGTATATTGCTTGACACAGTTGCAAATTAGGCGGGGAAACCTGTACTGTAGCAGATACTCCCTTCATGTTGCGCCGGACGGCGTCGCCGCGACCAGACGAAGTTCGTGTACAATGCCCGTGCTAACAGCCACAGCAGACACATTCGTGCGCGCTTTAGACTTTTTTCAAAGTGGTGGGTGGAGCTACAGTTCCCTACTGTCTGACCAGCTCGTGCGCCAAGCCACACGACGCCGCGGCGCTCCTTTGTCGACGTTGCCATGCACGCAGCTTTGAAAAATTAGAGCTGGATTCCCGTTGTCTTGGCATGACTCACTCGAGAAGCACTTGGAGCTGTAGGCAAACCACCAAGCAAAACCTGTCGTGTCGTCGAACACGCTCCAATCATCAGAACTTCAACGCGCCTCTGCATTAAGCTCCATGCGAGGAGAAGAAGCATAGTAACGGATAAAGGATTCGTGGTGGTGGGCACCTTCAAGACTTGCAGTATTGATATCGATGTCAATGGTATCATTGGATACTACCATCGACACCTTACCTGATAACAAACTTCAGGAATCGTTGAAGTTGTCTAATCAGAGATTTTGTAGCGAAATGATTGAAACTATTATCTTTACTACTCTGTCCCGAAAAAGTTACACGGTTCGTCTTTACACCACAATTATACTTGCTTTTACTATACCTACAAATCCCTGTGATAGAGACAGGACCTCAGCAGCTCTACTTGAGCTTCGGTGCTCAGGGGATGTCTTCCCTCCTTCTCCAGGTGAACGTTTCCCATGTGAACAGGTTTGAAGTCGTCCCCACCTTTCTCCTCAATGCACTGATTCATTGTCGTCAGCAAGCTCTGGAACGGGGCGTTTATAGTAGCTGGCGGAAGCTCCCAATACCCTGCATCAACAATTGCAATGATCAAATTCGTCGGCCACCAGTGCTAGAGCGGGCTCCCCCGACGGAGAGACTCAAGACGGCGGAAACCACGCGGCTGCAGTCCTCTTCGCTCGGTTCTTTTGTGGCATGGGAGACGATGGGGTGGGGTGGGCGAAATCTTTAATGTGCATCTCTCGCACCAGCAGATAAGACCCCAGATCGCCACTAAATTAGCTGATTCGCGGTCAATTTTGCGGCTCACGGCGAGCTGCGCACACCGTTGAAATGCACAGGGTGCGCCCTATTCATTTCTGCCAATTAAACGCACTGATTGCGCGTTTCAGCGAATCAAAGTTAGGAAAAGCACTTTCGTGCAACATTTCCGGGACAGAGTACCGTAATATCGGTGTCAAGTGTCACCCCCCTGGTGCCAACAAATCCAATGATAGGGATAAACTCAAGGTGCAGTGTAGAGATACAGGTTTCCCCGCCTAATTTGCAACTGCATCATGTAATTTAACTCGATCAGGGAGTGAAGATGCGGATGCGATTTGCTCTATCTGGTCTGCCAATGTACTGAGTTACATGCAATCACGGGGGAAATGGCCCATTTCATGGGATTCACGATGAAGGTCCAAGGAAGATAATCCCTCCCAATTTTTCAGTAACTCAGTACCTGATGCATCTATGTGATACCTGTGCAGATTTTGCATCCTGGCAGATTTTCTTGGTCCGACCCCTGCAAATTAGGCGGGGAAACCTGTAAGAGAAACCCGCCGCAGCTGTTTGCAAGTCGTACAACGATGCAACTTCCAACTCCAGCATTGTATTGTACTCTGCAGAAGTGAAGACACCGGTAGTTTATTACTAGGAATATTAAAGCTACCAGAGATAGAAAATAGGACATGGTAATAACGACGCGCATGCTGCAGGTTTCATACATGCAAAGCGCAGCAGCCTTGAATGCAAAAGTCTCAGACTTTAGCCTTGGTTTCCAACCGTCTCCTCACCACCATTTCACCCCTGTTCGGTGAACAGTGTTCACTTCTCTGCTCTTCGGTTGTTCGGACTATGCGACTGGCTTCAAAAATACTGAGGGGTGACACTTGACAAAGCGGAGCAAATCCTACTTGGCTGTTGCGCTATCAGGTCTGTGATTGGCTAGAATAGGGGGGTGACAGTTAACAAAAGCGGACACTTGACACCGATATTACGGTAGTATCAAACTAAGACTTCCCCTTAATTAGCAACTGGAGCTCTTAGTGCCAGTGTCTGGACAGGACGAATTCCCCATTCCAGCAATGCTCCGGCAGGACCAGGAAGGTTTGAAAGCGGACGGAGACAACTTCCAGCAACATACAGTAGCTACAGACACTGTGGTCAGGTCTATGACTCCCGACAGCGACGACAACCATCAAACTGCGGTGGTCCCGGTGCCTCCTCTAGACAAAACTGTGTTTGAGAGCTGGGACGAATTCCACGAGTACTTACATGCGTACCAACAACGCACGTTCCAGATCTACTCCATTCGCACTGCGACACCCGTTTCCACTCGAAACAAGAGGATCAAGGATAAATACAGTAGACGGGGTATGGCGGTACCCCCTGGGGAACTACTACCGGAAGAGATGGGTACCTACAGTAAAGCTGTAGTGTGTACACATCATGGACGTCCTCGATCGAGAGCAGCAGGAGTGAGAGCGAGGCAACCGTCAAGAGCTATCAATTGTCCTGCACAAGTAGGCCACAATAGCTTTTTTTGTTTATTCCTTTAAAAGTTGGATACTAATTCGTTTTTGTAGATCACGTTGGTGCTACGTCGAAACTACACGAGTGGGAAATGTTTCGTGCATGTGAGTTCACACACTGCAAGACACAATCATGCATTGTCCGACGGACAGTATCGCAGACACCCGATGATCCGAAAAATCACAGACCCTGGAGTACTTCGAACGGTGCACACACTCCAGAAAGCGAACGTGGAACCTGTCAAGATCCTAAAGTATGTACGCGAGCACACGGACAAGGAGGTTATGCTGAAAGATGTGCACAACATGTTGGCATCGTTTCGAAAGTCTCCACCTCCTACAACTACGTCAGGTAGAACTGTCCCTGGTCAATCTGCTGCTGTTCGACCACCGATGCAGCATTCGGCTCCACCTGAACTACCGCTGCATTTTCCGGGAAGGACTGCCCCTCATCCTTCGCCCCCTGCACCTCCACAGAGAGAGTTTCTAACACGGTATGACAAGTTCCTGGAAGCTTTCAACATTGGGAAGGAGATCGCTGAGCTCATGGCGGAGATGGAACAGGGTCGATTCGACTACTGTCTTGGAGAACTTCGTAAGTTCCTGAGGATTGTGGAAAGCGGACAAGTACCTGTTGTCATGACCCATGAAGTTATGGAACAGAACAACGGTTTGATGAGCACAGAGCAACAGACTTTCCGGATTGCTGCACCACGTTCGGCATCTTTACCCCACAGCGACGATGGAGAAGCGACGAACAGCCTCATCAGCCCCTCCCAGTCATACCCACCAGCTCAGTAAATGCTAAAATGTACTTGATATCGAAGTATTATCCGTTCGCCCAGTATCTGCCCCAGCAACAATACCCTTACCGATACTACAGCTTAGTTGACGTACCAGAGGTCTCCGACACTAAATCCATCGGGCAAACTCTCGATCGCTAATCCGAGGTCCTTGGAGAAAGTTGGTGGTCGGTCCTGGTTCTTGTTCACAGCCGCATAATAGGCTGCAAACGCGTCCATGGAGCTGGAATAGTCCTCCTCGATCTCCACGTCGTCCATCTTTCGCGGTTGTTTGAGTTGTTCCAATGGCGCAGGCTTCTCCTCAATCTCGAACTCCACACCGTAGATGGGATTCGTAGAGAAGACACTGTGCAAGCTCTGCATCTCCTTGAATAGCTCCTGAAGTCGCTCTTCTGGATCCACTCGGAAGCCCAAAATGTATCCACCACTAGCTGCCGACGTCTCAATCACCAATGCTGGACCAAATTTCGAGCCACGGATACGAGCAGAGTTGATCTGCATGTACGGGATGCTGACATTGAAGTTCTCAGCCAGATTGGCGTGCCACACGATACGGACGTTCGTCACGAAGAACGTCCCCAAGTTGCCCTGGTCGGACGATAAGTTCCAAACACCATTGAGTCTCGTGTACACTTGTTCGTGAGGTAGCAGTGTCAGTTCCTTCTCCTTGATGATGGCACCTCGAAGCTTCAGCTCCCGGTAGAGCTTGGTGGTCTCGTACGACCTGAAAACAGCTTGGATAGTCGTAAACAGCCTCGGACTGGCCTTGACGAGACTCGTGAAGATGAACTCGAAGCGACTGTTAGCGTACTTGGTCATGACGTACAGCGCCTGCGTGCTGCCCCTCAGTTTCGACGTGGCAGTGCGGATCTTGAGGCTTTGAATGCAGCTGTAGCCGATGCTTAAATTCGTACGGACCGACTTGTGCGAGGCCCACAACAGTCGCAAATTCGTGATCTCCAGCGACCCGCGGTCTCCGTTATTGCCCTTGGTGTCCTCCACCGAGTTGATAGCGTCCACCAGAGTTTCGCCCTTGCGGAGGTGCATGGCCGCCGCCGAAATGTCGAAGCGGATCTCTCGATCTTGCCATGTCACGGCTTCGGGTGCAGCACGGATCTCCGTCGCCATTGCTGAAAAAGGATCAACCAACTGGAACTGCGCTCAAAACGGCGCGGCTGCTCGACTGAGGCTCAGCTTGTGAGCAGTTCGAACGGAAGGTGAACGCTATTAGAGTTTCAATTAGGTCACGTCACTATGACACATCTTTAGTAGCTTGGATTACAGCTAGCCTAGCTCCAACGCCTGGACGAAGACTGCACCACAACATACTCAATCGATTGAGCCTGCATGAAAGAAGTACGTTAGTTGAGTGGGAACTCCACTTACTCAACATGCCCACTCACGACTTTGAAGCCTGAAATTCGTCAATGATAGCTTCAGCCGAGTCCTGAATCAATGTACTGCAACACTATTCGTTAGATTCTAGTTTTTTTTTTCGTGCTCCAGTTCCAGATTCTTAACGCTTACTGATCAAGAAATAGGCGTTGGAGGTTCGCATTCTTTCGTAGCATTGAGGCTAAAGCAAGTGCCCCAGACGAACCAACAGGGTTTCTGCTCAAATCAACCTGCTCATAATGTACATGTACGTAGTTAGAAGCATTGGCGCTCATAAACAATGTCTAGCTTACCTCCTTGACACTTGTGTTTTGTTCCAGGGCCACCGCGATGGCTCGAACACCAGCATCACCGACCTCGTTGTCCATGGACTCTTCGCTTCTGTACACGGATTTGTCATTACTGATATCAAGCAATTCGAGCGTTGCTGTGTGCTGTTTACACCATCATTAGCATCGCCCCGTGAATAGATGCTGGCCGCTGTACAGCCTACCCGTATCCCATTCGCGAGAAGAATCGCCCCCGCGTTTGCAATCTGGCAGTTATTCAGACGCAGCTTCATAATTGAGTCCGAGTGCTGAAAAATACCCTACAGAACCAGGTAAATCCACTTAGAAAAGTACAGATTTGGGAGCAAGACGAACCTACCGCGATGATTCCACAGCCAACACTCGCAATAGGCAATCGGAAGCACACAGTCTCGTGCTGAGAAAAAGATTGAGGAATATTCACATGCGGAAGAGCACTATCTTCGCCCGTGCTTAAATTCTCTTCAGTATCAGAAATCCATTTCCTGCGGGGCTTCTTCGACGATCGTAATTTTAACTTTGGTGAAGCAGTCAAGCCCAAAGCCTGCAGACACCATTCCATTCAGCAGAACCATTCGTTACGCACACACCACTGTATACTTACAGCTTTGAGCTCACGGAATGGCTGATCGTGTTGAGTTGTGGTGGACGGCTGTAGCACATAGCGAAGGAAACGTTTCATGGCTCGATCCACTTGTTTGGGGACAAAATGTCCGCGTCTTCGTAGCCAATAGCAGTGTCAGTACATGCATATTGTATATCCATTGATTCCGACGCACCGCTGTAGTTTCCTGCGGTCCACCTTGTCGCACCAATTGTCGATAGTCTGAAGATAGACCTGCGGTTCGAACACATCCAGTCTTGACAGGTCGTAGGTGAAAAGGAGCTGCTTCTCCTGCACCGACAACGTCTCCACCAATGTGGGATGCAACCTCAAGCTAGCAAAACATTGTAACAGTTGAAATATGCAATGGTACGACCCATTCAAGCTAATGACAGCTCGTCGTACTTGCAAAAGTGCTGCAGATTTCGTCCGATTGCTTTGAGACAAAGTTTCTGTAGCGATTCGACGCGTCCGACCACATCTGAAGCTGCGCAGACGTAACATCACACGGTGCAATGCAGTACGAAGGTCCACAAGCGCGTTAACAGAGCACATCACAATGCAGCAGAGCGGTCAAGTGCGCACCTTGAAGCGCCGCCATCTGACTCTGAGGTTGGATGTTAAATCTGTGACGTGTGAAAATCTGATAATGCAGATCAGATGCCAGTCCATTTTTGTCAATTCTGACATGGTAAACTTAAATTCATTCCCATTTTCACTTGGAATCACTATGTAAATCTTAAAGTACGACCGTTCCAAAGGGATTTTGATTGGCTGACCACCATTAAATCAAATGATTTAAACCTTGTATTCAGTATATCACTTTTGACAAAGACTTCGAAAAGAGTCAGCACGAGTATCCATTCCGCCAATCAACGTGTCTCCGATTGCTAAATTTCAGCCAATCATATCTACAGAAAACCTTGTCGCACCTTCGTCTCCGCGTTTTTCCGCTCCTTGTCACTTCGGAACATACCCCCAAGAGCTCAAGTGGCCCCAAGAGCTCAAGAGCTCAAGCGGCTGTAGAGGACTCCAGTTGTCACTCAATCTGTGTGGTAGGCCCAGTATGGCTTTGGTTTCCTCCTTCTTGTGTCGTCGAGCTTGGGTTTCTTGACGTGTGATGTAGACCACTTCAGCGTTCGTCTCTTGTTGTCTGTTCTCGCTCAGTCTTTGGCATTTGACGGTGCGTCTTCTGGGTATAAGGATACTGGGGATGTGCAACACAATCGTGGAGTGTAGGATGTGCTTCGAAGAAGGTATCTACACCTCGGCTTGTAATTGAGCACCTGCTGGATGAATTCATCTTGAAAAGTGCGGGAGACCAGGCAAGTCTGTTTGTACTGTTACGACTATTGGGTTGAAAAAACGAAGACGTGGCATGCAGGAAGCAATTTTGGATATTAGCATGGCGCTGGCAAGGTTTGCTTTTCTTTTTGATGGAGCTCCTTCGTATTTGAGTGGAAAACAAAGTCGTGGGATGCAGGAAGCGCTACTTCGCGGCAATCTCGTCACCCTCAGGAAGTACCAACGTCTTTATTAGTTTCATTATCTGCTTGGACTCGCCGCGCAACGTTCTTGCCGTTTGCAGGAGCTATATCAATGCACACAATGCTACAATTCAAGACATGCAAAATGTTGGTACGCACAGCTCTTGCTTGAAAGTTTGGTTAAAACGTTCGTGCTACATGCATGTACAGTCCAATGGAACTTGCAGATCTACTTCAGTACGTGGTATTTTTTCTTCTCCATTCAAGAATTGGTGGTGTTTTGTTGGTGGGTGGTGCACTTTACTTAGGCAAAGAGCCAAAGGTGTGCAAATGTTGTCAAAGCCCCGTCGTGCTTACCAGACAAGCGTAGGTTGTATTGCGTTTTGAGTCACGTTTCGGGAGGTTGTGGCGTGCAGAGAACTGTCCTTCGTCGGGTTTTTGTTTGTGTGTGTCGCTAGGTGTAGAAATGTAAAAGACCGAAGGAGAACGCAGCAATAAGGAAGAAGACAGAGTGGCTGATTTGGTGATGACTTCAAGTATTCTGTTTGGTATATTTTATGAATCCCAATGCATTGTGGACGAGTCGGTTGCGCAGTGTTGACATGGGTGTGGGGACGGTTCATTCGACTGACGATGTAGATTTGTTTGGTACCAAGTTTTGTTGCAATTGGGTATGAGTGTTGAGTGGCAGGCAATTTTCTTCTCGATGGTAGATTTGTTTCGCCACTGTTTTTCCCCCGTTGGTGTTGGTGTGGCTGTAGGCGATTTTTGTGGATTCGAGAAAGTGTTTTTCTGTTGGGTGGCTATTGACGGTGATGTTGTTTTAGATGGTACTGCAGTCGATTGGAGATGATGCTGATTATGGGACCAATGGCAAGGAGGTGTTTGATAATGGACTGAGAAAACCAAACAAGCGTAGGTGTGGTGTTGCAAGTGGTTTGAATTCACATTTTGGGAGGTTGTGGCGTGCAGGTCTGTGGAAATAGCGATCGTTTCGTTGCCAGTTGTTCTGGTGGGTTTGTGTTTGTGAACAAGTTGATGATGTTAAGTGGCGAATTCTCGTTGTTTTGTGGCTTTCGACTGAATATGCTGTGATAACTTTGGGTGGACGTATTTTATTTTGTTGGGGTGTGGATGTATGGCTTGTTGACTTGGTTGTTGTTTTTGACGAAGAGGAGTGAATTTGTGTCCCGTTGTTTACTGTACTGTACTTTACATGGATTATTTGGAGGCAAAATTGGCATGATGGACGAGCTGTTACATTGCAGAGTAATTCCTATTCGGCATTTTGGCTTGTTGCGCGAGTCCGGCTACTTTCCAGTTTACTGGTATCGTAGCGTGGATCAGCATTGCGGATATTTTCCTTGTCTTCTGGGTACGTGTCCTGCATTTTGAGTTCTTTGCTTTTAACCTGTACTCTGGTGTTTCTTAACGCCACCCAAACTCAACGAAATTGGCAACGACAACCATAGATAAAGTACTTCGAAATGTATGTTGCTGAGCTTGAGTCATAAGCTTACGTTGAAAGGCACCAGTGCAAATTCGATCTATGCAGTTGCATTTTGCCTATCTAGCAGTAGGCACTCCTCTCTTCATGTTGATAGTCGGATTCCAACGACACTGCTCGTACGCGTTCATTTCGAGATCGCACTGCCAAACTCGTACGCGTTCATTTCGAGATCGCATCCGTGTCAACATGCAGCATAATCTGTCGCTGCACATGCGTTCTTGCAAAAAGCGTGCGTCTCTCAAACTACACCTTGAACGTGTAGTTACAATGAACTACATGTATAATACCCAAGCTGACCAACATTTAGAGCGAGCATCTGCAGTAGTGCTTGACTCTTTTGCTTTTTATAATAAGTGCTTTTCTTTTCATTCAAAACGCTTTTGCCAAAGTGCTTTCACCAGAGCCGCACATTAGGTTCCGAGGGTGCAGCCCCCAAGAAAGCGCTTTTTAGCGCAGCGTCACACATGGCTTCAATGCCAGGCGCCCGGCAGGTCATGGCGCCGGCGTCCCCGCGCTCCGACGCCGCCAGCGGCCACGACACGGACACCCCGGGTGCAGTACAGCTAGGCAAGCGCAAATACTCGCACACCACGGCGGCACAGCGCCAGACGCTGCTGCAGTGGCTCGAACTGCCCGGAAACTTTGACCTACTGACGAAACCTGTTAGCGCCGTGAAGATTAATAACGAACAGGCCATTGCAGCCGCGGCGTCGTCGTCACCTCCGCCCCCCAAGCGTGTCAAGAAGACGGAAGGCTACAGGTCGCTGGCGCAGCACATGAACCGGGTGGCGCTCACGGACTGGTCCGAAAAAACGGCTCGAAGCCGCTTTGAAAGCTTCATGTCCGCCTACAGGAAGGCCAAGCGGCAGAACCCGCCGGACCAATTACCCACGTTCTACCAACGTGTGGACGCGCTGTTTGGCCCCGACGGGGATCGAGAGGTGGCCAGGTTCAGGTCGGAGAGTGTTGGACAGAGGTCCGAAGGCAGTAGATCTCCGTTGTTGACCAGGGAGAGCGAGGCGGTTTTCCAGGAGCCGTCGATAGCTACACCGCTAGCTAGAACGCTGAGTGAGGGTCAAGAAGCTTCGTCACCGCCGAGACGAAGAGCGAGACTGCCGGAGACACGGCCGTTGGGACATGTTGTGCCGGAAGCGGAGGAGCATGCACCTTCGAGTCCTGTCAAGGAGGCGACCGTGACACCAGTGGTGAATGACGAAGCTATACAGCCAAAGACCCAACCATCTACTTCTTCGACACAAACGGTGAACGATCACGCTGAGAAACAAGTTGCTACAGTGAACGACCAACTGGAGAGCCAACGACTCGCTGTGAAACAGCAGGAGCTCGAACTCAAGCAGAGCGAACTGCGCGCGAAACAGGACGAGGGCAGGCAAAAGCTGCGTGCTGAAGTGTTGACGAAACTCGTGGAGGCTGGCAAATCGCCGGCGGAAGTACGTGAATACCTTGCCATTATGGACCCAGTCGACAACCCTCCTCGTCCTTGAAAAGCATACCAACTCGGATGAAAAAAAAAAAAAACACACACACACACAAAAAACTTAACGAACCAGTAGTTAAAAGCTCAACACTCAATCCACGTGCAGGTTGGAGCATCAAACGACCAGGTAAGTGTCTCTTTCAACTCCCCCTTACGGAGCCGGTCACCTTCACCAGTCCAGTCGTGTCAAGCACATAAAATAGTGCGTTCAGACTCATAGACTCATATATTACTTCCCTTGGCTACATCCACTTCCTCCCACTCCCTCTTCTCCCCCCTGGCAGTGCACAGCTCCACCGCCGTCATGCACGCATTGTCACGTGACGAGCGCTTCCAGTTGGACCGTCGCAGCGAGGAAATGCTGGGCGAAACACTCGCAGCTTTCGCAGGTTTCGACAGTTCTCGGTTAGATCCGACGGAGTGGAAATTCCTGGCGAGAAGAGACCAATTTTCAGTGCACCGCGCAGTCTCCGCGGTGCGTCAAGGTGTAGATAGTCACAAACGGCGCGTCATCGCCAATGGCTTCCTCACTGCCGGTTTAAACGATGTTCTAGGGGGTCTCTACGTTGAAGAAGACAGGGGTCTGCTTACGACACAAGCAATCTTGAATCCAAGCGGACATACAGCTGTGGACGCTGCGCTGCTGATGATTGCAGAGCGTCGACAGGTTCGTGCAGCTCCATTCCGGTTTGCAGGGGTGAAATGGTACTCGTGGAAGAAAAATGTCAACATTGGGAACAATTTACCACTTTGAGAAGGACAGGAGTGCGATTTACTAACGTACGAGCGCATGGGGGTGGCTCTGGCTGAAGAAAGCGATAAAGAAGGCAATCAGGAATTGGCGTATCATGTGATTCTATCGATTAACAAACCCGAATGGCCATTAAATGTGGCTCGAGGACCGGGATTAAGACGAGCAGATATGGCGTTTTGCTTCCTGTATCGTAAAGTGTGTGAGGATCTGGTCGAATGCTTTGTGTTGGTCGATTATGACTGTCGGACGTCGGCGTCTTCAAGAAGAGCTGCGGATACGGAGATGGCAGATCGAGTGTTGATGATTACGAGGCTTCCGGTTTGTGCTCGTGCCAAGAAACTGAGTGGATTTGTGCGGAAAGCTAAAGGACGGCCAGTGTTGATGAGTAAGACGTGTGTACGCTGTGGCTCGAGGAAGAAAGTGACGGATCCATTGAGGACGTGCTGTATCTGCAAGAAGTCGGTATGTTCGAAGTGCTTTGAGTCGAAGATTATTTTCTCAATCAACTCACGGACTCATGAGCCGGAGACCGACGTTTTCTGCCACAAATGCAGCGCCAGGATCGATATTTTGACAGCGAAGAAGAACGCACAACACAACACGTCAGCTTCTGCTAACAGTGGTGGTAGTTCAACAGGAGGGAGCTCGAGAGAGAAGGAACGAGAGAGCTATTCGGGATCCAGCGAGAGCAGTGGCAGGAACAGTTTTAAATTCTGGAAGAAGACTCGAGATAAAAGGGAACCGAACGTACGACCAGAGAGGGAAAGACGGAGACACAGTCTACCTGCAACCATGATCCGAAGAGCAGAAGAACACACGCCAAACTACGAGGGTTTATTCCAGAACTACGACGTCTTTGGTCGAGCCAGTGATAACCCTCAAAGACGACATTTATATGAAGAAGCATCCGACTTGGATGAAGAACAGGAACCGGAACAGGAGCAAGCACATGTTGACCCTTGGCACGGAAAACGATGGAGACAGACAACTTTCCTCGCGAATCCAGAGGCGGCAGCAGCTGAAGCAGCAGCGAACCGTGTGTCTCTTCCTCGCCAGAATGGAGCCCCTCCTGTGACCCGAGAGCGAGAATATACTGTAGCCGAAGTCTATCCTGTGGCCAAAACGATTCTGGAAACGGAGAATGCCTGCTCGGATGACAGTGACGACTCACCCCATAGTGAGGCTGAGCGAGCTCATCACTTGTATTTGGAGCGGCGACAACGTCTCGAAGAGCTAAAAGACCAAAGCTTTTGCCGTCGTGAGATGCCAACGACTTCTCTCCCTGTGCACGAAGCAACAACTTCAAAAGCAGCTTCTATAGTCAAGTCGAGTCGTAGTATCACTGATTCCTGTGCAGTTCACTCGAGATCAGCACCAGCGCTAAATGCTGAGAGAAATTCTGGGACGCCAACAGTTCGTCGAAGCGCTTCGACTCGAGATGCCAGAAAGGCTCGTCAGCAGGAGAGCAGCAATACGTTCCGGATGGATCTCTACGGCCGCTTTTAACCAGGACCAAATACACCATAACTTATTATTGCTGATAGCTTGTAGACGCGAACTCTCGGACGTACTCGAGCTGCGTATCCGGGTCCAGAACGTTGTACATTTCCGCATCCGCAACATTGTGCGTCATGTGCTTGGCAAACCGTAACCGCATAGCTGGCTGCGGGAGCTCATTGACGTAATGGTGCCGGAAGTGTAGAATGGCTACTTGGCTGGCCGTAAGGCTTGCGTTACGATCCACTCGACTAACTTTCCCATTAGAAGCGATTTCATCCCCGTAGCCAGTAGCTTCTCGCTTCCGCTTTTGAGCTAGTTGCTGACTTTCACGAGGTAGCGACGTCATCTGTACAGAAGTTTCTTCTTCAGACTCGTTCACCGAACTGTTAGCAGGCGTCGCTGGAGTAACATCCACGATACTGTCGTTCCTGATCCGATGAATGCTTTCATCTTTAATAGTAGTCGAGGATGACACAACGCGCTCGTCAACGGCTAAGTTCACAGTATTTGCAGCACTTGACAGAGTTGTCAAGGCACATTGTGCAGCAGTGTCTACACCCGGAAAATCTCCTTGGTCCTCCATTGTTGCGTTTGTCGTCACGTTCTCGACGTTGTACGCTAGCTTCTCTGGGTGTGCTGTCTTGACGTGGCGTAATGCTGCACTGGTAGTTCCACCTTTAAACGAAAATGCCGCATCGCAATAATTGCACATCCGCCGTTCAAAGGTTTTGCCATGGTCGTCCGTCATGACCTCGTGGAACTTGGTGTGAAGATACGCCAGACTCTTCTTGCTACCTCGGTCGCTTGTGGAGGATGTAGCCATGTTCATATTGGTATCAGCGGCTGTAGGTTGCTGCATATTGACGTCCATACTCAAACGCATGTCCGACATGCCTTCACTTGAGTTGCTGGATAAAATACCATTGCTGCCAGTATCGGATACTGTAGGCGGCATGAGCATGGAGGAGCCATGGCTCGTGGAGATGACGACGTCCGTGGCGTTTTCCACGAGCTGCCGCAGGTTGCCGGCGCTGGCAGCGGAAGGTAGCTTGCGCATAGCAGAGCTTTATTGCGATTGGACGAGTCTCCACCATCCGGTATATGATATCACGCGGTGAGGGTCGAGTGATACATGTACCCGGTGAATTTGACAACGCGCCACCCCGATCGAATCCAGCGCTGACACTTGGCACACACATGCGAGACCGCTCGGCACAGCGTAAGGAAACTATTATAGCGCGAGACCGCGCGTGTACGACATGCATGGCCAGATGAACAGGGTTCACAGTGCGCTATTGCAATGAGAGATTCACACGGCCAATCAGCTTATTATTGTGCAATACTGCGGTGAATGTTACGGTTCGTTAGGGCGTCTCCACCGCGGGAGCAAAATGCTCCTGTGGAAGTAAACTAAAAATAAATTACTCCCAACTCGCTCCACAGCGGGAGAAAAATGACTCCAGCAGCAAATAAGAAGTTTCCGTGGGAGCAAACAGAGCCGATTTGCTTCGCCATTTGCTCCTGTAGCAGCAAAAAAGTTGTCCGGCGCAAGTGACCTAGATATCCGTAAACGTACATGTACTAGTATCAGGGCACTTTTATCGGACAGTGCTTGCACCTCTTAAAGATCCACATCCTCCGTCCAGCTACTCGACATCCATGACCGCCAAGCCTGGCGCCCGTGGGCCCAACTGGATAAGTACTGAAGATTGTGCACTCGCCAAAGCATGGTTGGCTGTATCCAAGGACAGCATCGTCGGCACAGACCAGTCTGGGCCTGAATTTTGGAGACGGGTTACAGTAAAATACAACGAGACACGACCACGAGTCCAAGATCGCTTCGAGCGTCATCAAAATGCAGTTGCGAACCGCTGGAAGGCTGTCCGTCTGGCAGTATGGAAGTTTTGCGGGTGTGTCGCTGCTATCGAGCAGCTTAATCAGAGCGGAAAGACTGATGACGATAAAATTCAAGATGCAATCACCATGTACGAGGTCGAGCAAGACGAGCAATTCGAGTTCTTGGAAGCTTGGCGAGAGCTTCGTAAAGAGCCAAAGTGGAAGGCTCTACCAGATGCACGATCGTCGCGGAAACGCAGCGCCAACAACGGCGAAGAGCAGTCTAACGATACGCATGGATCAACCGGATCCCTTGACCCATCATGCAAAGACGACCGTCCAGCAGGCATAAAGAAGCAAAAAGCAGCGCGATCTCACGAAATGAGTAGCCAACAGCTAGCAGACGCTGCAGTCGAGATTTCCAGATCGTCACAGCGTAAGGCTCAACTTGAAGAACAACGCCTGAAACTTTTGGAAGAGCGAGAACAAAATCGCATTATTTTCGCAACGCTGGATGGATTAGATGATATTTCTGCGCGCATTTTGATGATAAAAAGGAGAACATATTGAAGCAAATGCAAGATGAACTCAGCGTAGCTTCGGGCATAGCAACCAGTGATACCACGAGTGAAAACTGCGCAACAGACAACTCCAATTCTATCGCAGAAGGTATGAAAGTATTGTTTGCCTGTTGAAATATCTCTAGACTGAACTAGTTGTTTTCTTTCCTTTTATTCCCCACAAGTGATTGACGAGCGCCTGCTTTAGAATGCCATGATTTCTCTCGGATCGGATCAGGTGCCGTCTTGAAATGAACTCCCTCACGTCGATCTGTTCCTCATCTGCACGAACACCGTTGTTTCTGACACGCGTAGATGTCAGCACGTGGGTATTCTCTTCAGGAAGCTTCTCTAAACCTTCAACCCCCCACTCATCTTCTACTATCATGTTGTGTAAAATCACACAAGCCTTAATGACGGACAGCATATCTTCAGCATACCAAACTTGACTCGGCTTCTTTAATATATGAAAACGCTTCTGCAGCACTCCAAACGCTCGCTCCACATCTTTTCGTGCTGCTTCCTGCTGCTTGGCAAAACGTTTCTCTTTAGGAGTCTCCGGTTGTGAAATAGTAGACACAAAGCACGAAAATCGAGGGTAGATCCCGTCGACAAGATAGTACAGCTGTTCAAATTGCTGACCAGCGACCGTGTAAGTGCGGTCGTAAGTAGTCTGCTGCAGAATAAACTTGTTCACGAGAGGGGAACTGTCCAAAATATTTATGTCTGAATGTTATCATAACGGCGATTAGAAATCCAAAGTCATAGACGCCGTCATGAATGCGCAGTCGTACCGTTATTGGAGCCTGCTGCCCCGAAGTAAAAGTGCCAGATCCATAGCCGATAATCTGCTACTGCCTCGAGCACGATGGATGGCTTCTTCTCTTTTCCTGCGTACTGTCCTTTCAGTGCGTATGGGCACATTTCCCACATCCAGTGCATGCAGTCGAGCGATCCGACGCAACCAGGAAAGCCTCGATCAGCTGAAAACTGCAACTTCTCCTCTACGTCGTGCTCTGTAGGTTCCCGTAGATATTCTTCCTCGAATATATTAATCACGTTCTGGCAAAATCTTTTAGTGTATGCGAGAGTTGTGCTTTCAGTGCACGATAAGTTTTCATCAAGCGAATCCGCGCTACAACCGTAGGCAAGCATTCGCATCGCAACCGTGCACTTTTGTAGAGAAGACAGACCCTTTTTGCCGAGGGCATCTTGTCGCTGATGAAAGTGAGCATCTCTGTCCACGACAGCATCCATGATACGAGTGAAGAGAGAGCAACGCATTCGGTACCGCCGCCGGAAGTACTTGTCTGGGAAACGTGGGCTCTCTGCGAAGTAGTACGTCCACAGCTTGTTATGAGCATCTTCGAAGTCACGGGTGATGTTTGCGGCCTTTCCCGGAACTGATCCCCCGCGCTTGCGCTTAATTGGCGCCATTTGGTGTGCCAGAAGAAGCAGCATTATCGCCTACGGCATTAATCACAGTACGAACGTAAGTGCTATGGCAACTGAAAGGTGATGCGTGGACAGGAACTCACCTCATCCTCGCCGTCACTAGCATGTGTCTCCAGCTCCTCGTCACTTGACTCCATTCTGCAGAAGCTTGGGCAGGGTGTGGATTGAGGGGGCGGCGCTCAATTTGCTTCTGCGCGGTGGAGTCCCCTGTGTTTTGCTCCGGTAGCAATTGGTCAATGAAAGTTTATATTGCACGTTTGCTGCTGGATTTGGTGCCACGCGGTGGAGACGGCCTTATCAAGTCTGAAAACGTCGTCATCTAGCATCACTCATCAGCACAACTGTTACACGATGCCTTCTGCCCATGATTCCAAGATCTCCTTCGTTAAGTTCAAAGACGACAACTACGCCACGTGGAACCGCAACATAACTTGTTCCCGCCAGTGTGGAATGTGGTGAATGTGAGATGATGGCAAGCGTCGTGGACTCCCGAATCAAGGGCGAGCACATCAAGCCAAGCAACATAGCGTTCGGGTTGCCCCAATTGGACGCGGATTACCATCATGTGGTTGACAATCAGGCGCAGAGGCTGACTGTATCAAATTAGATAGTCAATAGGGAGAGGAATCAGGTAGTACCTTTAATAAGTATGCAGAATATCCAGTGCAGAAGAGGCTGTGGAGCCCAGCGTCTTCATCCTCTCCGAACTGAAGGGAGGACAGTACTTCGTATTCCGCGCTCAACTCCAAACACCTCTCTTCGACTGAGTTTGAAACGCTGGTAGCACTTGCTCCTTTGAAGCCCATGCCTCAGACGAACGCCCAACTTCGTGCGGAGATCGATCGACTTATCCAAGCGACGGCAGACCGCTCGAAGGTCCCTAGCCATCTGCCCAAGTTCACTGGGAAGCGAGGGGAACACGTGAGAGAGTGGATCTTCAAAGTGGAGAACGCGTGTCGAATCAACGGCATCGCAGTCAAAGACGCAAGTACTCGCCTTCCAGGCATCGCTGTATCAGCGATGGAGAAGCCGGCATCCGGCTGGTTCCTTCTCTGGTCATCGACAATTCGAAATGACGAGCACACGCGGGGGATTTTCCATGAGCATGTGCTCCCAACATTTCGAACTACCAGTCAGTGCTCCGCGAGAGGCTTCGACGCCTCAAGCAAACGGCGTACATTAAGACGTACAACGGCGATTACTCAGCCGTGTGGAACGTATGAGCGTTCTCGACCAAGTCTTGAACTACACGAACAGTCTCAAGCCCCGGACGCGCAGCTTCGTCAAGCTTGCGAACCCCGAGACGCTTAGCGACGTCATGGACCTAGCTGTCAAGTACAAGGTACCCAGTTCGTGGAAGACGTGCACGATCGTGAAGCTTGTTCCGACAAGAAGAAAAACGGTGACGACGACACGAGAAGCAACCACGACGCTTCAAGGGGAAGCCGGAAGCCGTTTCGTGGGAAAGGTCGCTTCAAACGAAGAGCTAAGTCGAAAACCAAGGAGCCTCGTACGTGCTACTTCTGCAAGAAGCCAGGCCACGTCAAGAGCAACTGCTATGCTTCGAAGAGCGAACAAGCCAAGCAGGGAAACGACAAACCGTGTCAGTGAATGAGGGTCCAGGCGTGGTCGAGAGCGAAATAGGAGCATTAAAGTTGGAGCCTGTGCGAAAACCCTCTTGTGTATAAGTCGCGACCACTGTTTTCAGCTGATAGAAGCATTGCTGTAAAGGGCCAGACTATCACAACTTCAAAGCTCCTTCTCGACAGTGGAGCATCAATCATTTACACTTTAAAGGGATGGGTTGACGAAAACAAGCCAAGTTCAGCGGGAGGAACATTCGTGTGAAGCTTGGAGATGATCAAATCATGGAAACAGAGCTTGAGTTACTACAATGCACACGGTAATTAGTCTTGGTTGCAAAGTAATCTCATACGCTAAATAATATCACTGCACTTACCGAGACTAATTACCGTGTACAAGAATTTTGAAAATGCAAAATTAATCTCACTCCATAAAGTTCATAAATAATCTCAGTTGATAATCGGGCTTGACACTGGTGTAGTGGTTAGATTACAGCCCTCACAATCACTTCACCAGGGTTCGAGTCCCTCGGCGGAGAACGTAGGTCGGGTGTCAAATGTCCCTTTTAGTACAGGTCTGTGGAGAGTGTGTGTCCCGATTTGACACCCGTGTGCCTCCCCGACCGTAACGGTTCCCCTCGTACTTAAACGAGATTGAACTGTAAGCATGACTTGACCATCTGTGACGGCAGCAATAACATGCCTGGTTGTCGACCGTCAAGGCACCACAGCCAGTCGTTGTCGCTCGGTAAGCAGCTCTTCTATTAGACGATTCCTTTTGACTTATTCCGGTCTCTTACTTTTTATCTAGCCATCAAGAAGGTCTACCAACTCACTCCCAAGCAGCAGTATGAGCACATCCAGCAACAGCTCTCTCTGTGAAGGATGTGGTGACATGGTGGGAGGGGTGCACACTTGCCCCTCGTGCTCTGTGCACCCGTTTTGCGGTAAGCCCATCGGAAAGGAAGGCTTCGGGCAGCCCGTCATCTGCCCTCGGTGCGAAGCTAAGGAGGTGAGCCCAGCAATTCCGACGGCTTCGCCTATAGTTGCGGCTTTTCAACGCGCTGGTATGAAGGAGACTTCAACTAAAGGTCTACAAGAGGACGATGTAGACGTGGTGTCCAGTGAATACGAATCTGATTATACTTCAATTGCTGATCAAAACAAGTACAAAGAGAACAACGTCGTGCGGAAGCCGCTGATTCGTAGTAGACCTGCCGTCACAGCGACAAAAGGTGGTGCAGTGGCTGATTGCACGCGTGAGTCAACAAGATAAAACAGGGCAAAAGGGTCTGTTCGCTGCCGCCGTCGATGCCTTTCCCGAGATCTTCAGCTCCCAAACGCGCAACGCAAATATTGCGAAGGCCATGGATTGGTTTAAAAAGAAGGAGATGCTGCTAGCGGTAAAGCGTGGGGCCAAGACGCTTTCCTCGAAAAACCAACAAGGGCGTAGGCGTGTGGATTTGAAGGTGTTCCCTGGTCGTGGGCGTCGCCGCAGCGCCTGGGTAACGTGGTTGTACGGCCACCTTGTCAGTGAATTTGACCGTCTTCGCAAAGCCGGTTTGAAATTCGATGCACCGCTACTGCGCCAAGTGGCCCTTCGGATTTTGAAACCCCAAGGTGATGAGTTAAGTGTTGACGAGCATGATTCACTGCTGAAGGATAAGATTACACCGCGCTGGGTCCAAACCTTTATGAAGTGTCATGGCATTGTTCTTCGGACTCAAACTGGCAAGAAGCAAGTTAGTTCGGCTAAGCAGCGAGAAATCGAGGAACAAGTGGCTCGTCACCTGGGGGAGCTCCAGCGTGGTTTTGAGGATGGCACGCTCAATGAAGACACGGTTGAAAACATTGACGAAACCCATTTTGTTATTGACTTTGACAATGGGAAGACGCTCGGGTTCGTTGGAGAGACAAGCATTAAATGCGCAGACGTTGTATCAGGTGGTCAAGGAATGATCATGGTCTTCAGAATTTCTGGTGGTCCCAGTGCCATAATCCACCCTCCCATCATGATCCTCACGAACCAAGACTCTAGCTATCCTATTCGCGGAGTCAAGGATAACATTCCTGGCGTTTGCTACCGCACAGGTCCCAAGTGGTGGATGGATAAGAGAATCTTTCGCGAGTACCTTGCCGAAAAGCGTGCCATGAACCCGGATCGTCATGGCCGGACAAAAACGATCTACCTCGATAATTGCTCCTCGCATTTATCAGAAGATGAATGTGTGGAGCTGAAGACGCTAAATGCACGCCTCCGGTTCTTACCACCAAATGCTACAGACCTCTGTCAGCCTGCGGATTCATTCGTGATCGCAAAGATCAAGGACGTTTGGTCAAGAAAGTGGAATGAGAGGAAGATTGATCTTATCGAGGGTGATCAATGGCAGGATGCTATTCGGAAGGACGGCTCGTGGTCAGGAAAGCTGAAGAAACTAGGAAAGGCCTTCTTTCTATCCCTTGCATCGGAGGCGGTGAGGGAGGTCAATGCCAAGAGAGACAAGAACGGCTTAAGCTACACTCGCAAGGCCATGATTCGTTGTGGACTCTCGCTAGGTGTTGATGGAACGTGGAGAACGACTCAGCTTTTTCCTCACTTACAAGAGATAATTCGTAAGTACCCTGAGCACTTTGCTGAAGGCGTTGCAGGCGAGAAACGCACCACTAAACGCTGTGACGATGACACTGCTACAATCAACACCTTGCCTGATGGTAGAGTTTACGCCGACATCTAGATAGTGAGATTATTTTTAGAACACCAAAAATAATCTTTGTTCGTAATTAATCATGTGAACTCCCCCAAAAGCACCTCACATAAAATAATTTCAATGAGACTAATTACCGTGACCACCGTAGCTCTATCGATCCATATATCGGGACATACGAGTGTGTTGATGTAGTCTATACTATCCCTGACGAGTTCGACTGTTCCTCGGGAGACCATTTTTCGAGGACATGCAGCCGAACGTCAACTGGAGTGATCAAAGAATCGACGGAACAATGAAACAACCTCTACGAATGGATCACGCAAGCGAGATCAGTGGACCAATCGAGGAAGGCGGACCGGTGAATGCCTCCGGGCTTCAGAGATCTGTCGAGGCGAAAAGCCTGTCGGCAAAAAGACCTGATCCCCGCGGAGGCGCCGCGCTGGAAACGGATGTGAGGCCCGTGGTTGAACTTGCGCGCGAAACTGCGCAGAAGGGGACCCGAAGAGTTTCTTGCGAGCAACACGACCGCAAGCCAGTTCGTAAAAGCTTGGCAGAGCGAAGTGACACAAAGTCGACTTCACATAGACGTGCGTCCGTGGATACGGAGAGCAATCGCATAGGGCGTAAAGACACCGTCGTCGAGAAGATGTTCACAATGGGTGTGGTGGATACTGCGGGTGTAAAAAAAGTACATCACGCGGAAGAAGTTGAGAAAGTTCCTGAGGACCAAGACCAAGACTTCAGACGAACCTGATTTCTTGCTGGTTCTGTCGAATCAGACAATCAAGGATGTCACCAAGTCTCGGCAACGTCACGAAGAACCGGATAACGTTGGCAGTACCAAGGTACATCGATACTCGGAGACAGACTTTCGAAACAACCCAGCCTATGATCTCCTGAAGGAAAACAAGGACACCGTACTCTGACCGGGATTGCCAGAAGGTTTACCGGAAAAGAGAGAGATCGAGCATCGGATCGATGTGAACGATCCCAATCTCACCATGTACCGTCAGCAGTGGCTATAGCAGCCGCCGGAGCAGCAACGAGAAATCGTGAAATGGTTTGAAGAGTGGTTTCAATGAAACTCATTCGTACCAGCATAAGTGCACATGCCGCTCCGACATTTTGTGTCAAAAAAAAAAACCACTGGATGGCGTATCGTTTATGATTACTGATACCTGAACACCAACATTATTCGTCAAAGCATTCCCATGACCCGAAAAGAAGATATCCTCGATGTCATGACTGGAGCTTACTACTTATCCACTACGGACTTGATGTCCGCGTATTACTCAAGTGTCTACGGGAAGATGATATCAAGTACACAGCTTTTCAAGCTCCGAATGGACTCGTGTTGTCGATGGGTGTATGCAATGCTTCTGCGACGATACACCGCTTGACGTCCAAACTGTTTCGAGGCTTGGAGCAGACAAGATCTTTTACGACGACGTTTACATCTTCAACAAGTCTCGTGACATCCAAGAGCACCTGCGAGCTCTATGGGAAACGCTGGATATCTTGAGGGACAATAAATTGTACAAACTGGCCAAATGTGTCTTCTGTGCGGAAGAGATACCATGTCTGGGTGATTTGGGGTCGCAATGGCGTTCGAATGGATCCCGATAAGGTCCAAACCAGCAAAACATGGCCGGTGCCTCAGACACAAGAAGAGCTTCACAGCTTTATGGGTCTAACAGGCAACATACAACGTTTCTGTACGGAATATGCTTCATGATAGCAACAATGTTCGCTTTGCTGAAGAAGAGGAACAATCGTAACTCCAAGATCCATTTCAGCAACGAGCAGCTGAAGAATTTCAAGGAGCTGAAGCGACGCTTGTGTAATCCTCCAGTGAGCAGAAAATGGAATCGCTGGCGCTTTAAGTCGACGGCCGAATTTACAACCGGAAACGAAGTACTTTCATGACTTGAATGTGACCAGCTTCGATGATACTTCATTCCGACTTGAGAAAAGTGCGATCACAGAGCACAGCGAGATGGTCGAGTCGATTAAAACCGCGTATACCAAAGATCGCGAAGCTCAAGCCATATTCGCTGCTATCACAAGGCGAAGTGAAAGTACGAGCAAGCGTGCCGACCGTCAGCACCGGAAGAGATATCGGTTTTATTATGAAGATCGTGGACTGTGGTATCAGACAACGAGCGATAATATACCTCATGCAGTCGTACCAAACTCAGTGAAGGTTTGTCGACAGATTATTCGTGAGTGGCATGACTCCAATTACGGAGGACACCCAGGTGCTGAGCGAACATATCTCACGCTGTCACGTCAGTGGTATTGGACCAAGATGATCAAGTCCATCCAGAAGTATATCGCTCACTGTGAACCGTGTCGAAGAAATAAACCTCGGTTGACCAAGCCATCAGGACTGCTGGAACGGCCCTGAGGAGTGAGATCAATCCCCATGAATTACCCCCTGGAAAGTGGATTCAATTTGGGTTGTCGTGGATCCCTTGACAAAGAGATGTCATTTCGTGCCGACAACCAAAACGGTAACCGCTGAAGGTGTTGCCTTTTGAAGCAGACCTCGGTAATATCCCGCTCAATCCATGGCCGTGGGCCAACTACGAAATACTCCAGAAAGCCAACGTGGTGTCAACTTCCATGAACGCCAAGCCGCAATCCTACAGCACCGCCGAGAAACACTAGCTCAAGCGCAAGAGCGAAGGCGTGACGTGAATGATGACAACTGAGTGGAACAAGTCTTCAACGTCGGTGATCTGGTTTATCTCAGCACGCAGCATCTTGACCCGAAACATACTGGTTTGCCAAACTCGTCCAAGTTAGGACAAAAGTGGATTGAACCCTACGAGGTGGTACGCAGAATTCACAACCACGCGTACGAATGAATATTCAATCCAGCGACAAGCTTCATCCAGTTTTTTAATACCAGCTCGCTGAAACCATACCAAGAACCAACTCGATTATCGAGACCTCACGAGGCAGTCTCGCAGACGATACTATTGATACTATTGGTCAACACGTGAAACGGTTGCTGGGAAAGTGAACTAGGAAACGACGGACTCAATTTTTTGTGGAGTGGTTGGGGGAAGAGAAACCACCTGGGAACCTGTCGAGAATCTCCAGCAAATTCCTGATATGGCTGCTGAGTATGAGTTGAGTCGAAGGAGATCAAAGCGAAGGAGAACCAAGAAGTCGTAAGGGGGATCGAAGGCCTATATGTATATATGTATTCCTGTAGTACATCCACTTAGCTTGCTCCAGTAGCAGCTTGAAGCCCTTCTCTCGCTTACGATCCGTTCTTAACTTGCGCTTTCCGTGACGACATTGGTATCCAGGCTGGATCTCCACACAACTGACCCACTTGATGTATTGAACCCAATTCTGGTCACCAAGCGGAATAATTACCATCGAAGGATCCTTAGCTTCGTTGTACCCATTAGTCACAAGAGGGCGCTTGTTCGGACCGAACGTGAGCACGACAAAACAGTGTCCAAGATCATCTTCACCAGCGCTTGGAAGGTATACACCCGGAGGAAGACCTTGACAGAAACTTCGAAAAGTGACAATGTTGGCGGTCGAACTCGAAATATCGTTTTTCTGGAGTTTTTCATGGTTGAGTAGAATACTTTCACGCTGAAGAAGCTTAAAAACTCGACAGCATCCTCACGAGATACTCCATACTGAATAGAACTTGGTCTCGTGACTTCAAAGGCGTCCCACATCTCCATCGTAACCAACTTTGGCTCTTTCAGATAGTAAAGCGCCATACGAAGACGATCCATGAATCACGTGCCAGCAGCTGAAGCCAAGTTTGTGCTCTTCTTGCTCTTCTTAGCAGAGGAAGCCGTTTTACCACCTGAAGATTGCTGTTCGTCAATTTGCTTCATCATGTCGCGAACCCAAGGCGTGTCTAGCTTCTCCATCCATTCCCATGAGAGTTGGAGCGGCGTACATTTCCACTCCACGAGATAGCAAGATGCGGAACCTCTCCGTGGACATCCAGCAGCCGCACTACCCCGGTCAACCCGCCGCGCCCACCGGGAAAATATGACTACTGATGGCTGGGAAGACGACTCATGTGCTTGTTTGATGCACCGCAAAATTGGTATTTATTCTCATATTCTTGTGGCAAGGTCGATCCTTGGCGTTGATGACGGGGTTGGGGATACAGGCGGGCAATGAAGAAGCAACGTATTCAGTCTGGTATACCAGCAAACTGTGTGGTCGATTTGGCTTCAAATAATCCAAGTGCAGGTCCCAGCGCCATGAATATGGACTCGTTGAGTGGACATTGGAGTAATGGGTCTTTCCATGCTAAACAATCGGCACCACCTATAGTCAGCGTTGGTAACTATGATACACCACACAACCTGCCCGCATTACGCATGCCATTCGCAGCTTTACCTTACATGGAAGGCAACTGTACGGGGACTATGCCGGGGGTGGTTTCCTGGAATCGAACTCAGGCCCGGGTTGTGGAGCCTTTCATTTCGTACGAGGTGATACCCAACGCTCATCCTCGGACACACCAACTTCTAACATCATAGCCGACTCGGCTCGATGCTCGCGCCAATAGCTCTTCTGTTTTCTAGCAGAGGTGGGTTCATGGCTCGCCAAAGCTTCACTAGGAGAAAAGTGCGTGGCGCCCAAGGTCTTCGACCTCCAGTCGATCCATGGCTCGTGGCGCTCCAGCCACGCCATTCCAAGGATAAGGTCATACCTCGAATCCAGTCTAAGACCAAGCAGCATTCCACGCTATCGAAGTCCAAGAGCTTCAGCCGCAGGTTCATGGGGACCTTGGCTACTGTGACACGGATGCCCGTCGCTAGACTGAAAGTGACGGTGTAACCTCTTCGCGCTCGAAGCGCCTCAGCATATTGCTGAGTACCTTCAACGGTGGAGCGTCTGACATAGCTGCAAGACGCCCCCGAATCGATCAACACGATCCATGGCTTCTCAACGCCCACGCCCACATGGACGACCAACAAGCCCTGCTTGCTCACACGTTCGTGTTTAAGAGCACGGAGCTCTTCGGGGCTGAGCCCCAGTGCCTCTCGCGCACTGCAGAACTCAGTTCTTCCCCAGTAGACCGCCCCGCGTCTACTGGGAGTCGCCGTTTCCCTGGGCAGAGCCCCAAGCGGGACTCGCGGCAGGGTTGTGGCCATTCTGGGCGGCGCTATCTTTGCGCAGAGAGCGGTTGGGCCTCAGATGTGTGGGGCTGCCACACGTATAGCACCGGCGGTCGCTCATACGCTGCACTACAGCTTGTAGCTCAGCTACTTCGCCTTCAGCATAGCTGAGGTCCATGGGCTCGGGTCCACCAGACCCTGTGCTATTAGCACCGATCCTCGACAACTTAAAGTTGTGCTCGGCATTCAATGCCACGCTGACAGCTTCCTCGAAGCTGTGGGGGTTCTGACGGAACGCCTCCGTCCTAGCCACACCAGCTCGCAAACCTTCCATGAAGACGGTCACGGCGACCACCTCAGGGAGAGGGTCGGCAGCCATGCCAGCGATGAGCGTGACCGCACGCGATACGCCTGATTGTCGGAGCAAACACTGCGTGAGCTTGGCCTTTAGCTCGCCCCACGTGAGGAAGGCCGCCTCCACTGACGTCCCAGACGTCAAATCTCGTGCTCGCCCCTCGAGCTTAGAGTAGCGAACGCCACGCGTTGCCACTCCAACTGGAGTATGGCGGTCCACATGGCCATTTCGACCTCTCGGGTCCACAACAGGTGGTTCTCCCCTCCCTTCCCATGGAAGGTCTTCACGCTGAGCATGATGGGTTTGGTTCTTAGAGCAGGGGTAACCCCTTTTACATTTCGTTCAATGTGCTCAGCGAGGGCGTTCTCGTTTGAGGTAAACGGCTCAAGACGCGCGTTGACGGCCTCCGGCCCTTGAGACGCAAGGTGTGCCATGCCTTCAGGGCCCAGCAAGGACGTGAGCTTGTTAAGCGTGTTCTGCTGACTCGGAGTTAAGTGAGCGTACGCATCTTGCTCCATTTTCACAAAAAAAAGAAAAAAGAGAAACAGTCTTCGACTCAGGAGTCGGATTGACTACACGTGCTACCAGATGCAGCAGGGCTGTGTAGGAGTGCACCGCACAGAGGAAGTTTAGTTAACTCGTAGAGTCTCGCTTGCAAGGAAACGGCCTTCGGTTCTTTACAAGAACCAAGTAGTCCACTAATTACGGGACTCACAGAGTCAGTGTCCCAATAATAAAGGATTAACGCTAACTATATAAAATGCAAACTGAACTGTACTGATTTTCCTTTTATCTGCCCTAATCCTAAATGTAACGAATTTATTATCTTACTAAATCCTAATCAAAATATAATCTGTGGCTCTGACCCAACTGCCCTCACATGAGTGCATGTGACGTGTGAGAATTCGATGTGCCACACATAGATCTGTGACGTGTGTCTTAGCCGGTGTTTACCACACTAATGTAGCCAAGGCGCTCAGCGCCGTGTAACCCCGTTACAATCCGTTTTATTAATCTGTCGGAAAGACCACTATATACATTAATACCGTAAAAATTCCCACCGTCAAACCGGATTCCAACCAGTACCGGTAAAGCGAAAATCTGTTTTTGTGACACTAGTTTCTCTCCTGATGGTAGTAGGGGAGGCGGGTGGGGTGGGGGGGGGGGGCGCTGCTGCTGGATGGTTCAAATCCGGTCATCGTCGTTCTCTGAGCTATATTTGCCTGCTATTATGTATTTGGTTTAGGATATGGCTGGGCCGAAGGCAAATAAACGCAGGAGGGCAGAAGCAGGTGTTAGGTCGACGATGACGCCAAGTGTTGACGCGTTCATGAGATTGACCGATGTGCAAGTCGAGCTTTTCTGCTTTATGCACCTTGCGAAGAGCTCTGAAGACCATGCGGACTAAAAGTGCTAAGCAAGGCTGTCTTCTTGCTGTTGGCGGGCGCCAAGGACACGATCGACATGTCCCTTGGTGCTGGTATTGAATACTAAATATTCTCACAACATTCAATACTTGGATTGGTCGGGACCAGGGCTCCGAAAATAATATCAATATCGTAATTGCAGCGCCATTATTACTATACTGCGTATTATTGCTATTAACCCAAGTCAATATAGTATAATACTGATCCAAGAATAATAATATCCAAGCCTGAAGACGCAAGCCAGCCATTGCTGACGACCAACCATCTCTTTTACGCCCTGACACAGCAATGATCGACTAACTACCACTCTATTTTCCGATTCTCAAGCCCGCCATGACGCCCCGCCAGCTCGCCGCCTTCTTCTTTACGCCCCTCGAGCCAGGCATCTACCGCGAGCTCCCACGCAAGCAGGCTATTGATGTCGCACCTACACTCTGCGCATCCTACTCATCCAGACGAGTACACAGAGTTCCATCGTCGCACCCTCACGTCTCTGGAGGCGTTCGGGTTCGTCGACGCCGTCACGAGCGACATCTACGACTGGCTACGCTGGGTAGTGGAGAGGAACCTCCCGTTGTGTGAGGTCGAAAACCCGCTTACAAGGAAGCTAGTGAAAATGCAGCCTACGTTTGTAGTAACACTAACGACTTACATGCAGAGAGTAGCCACTCGCGTCGGTACAGCTCTCGCCGAAGCGATGGGTAAGTCGTTTGGTATCATGTACGACGGTTGGATATCCGGCACCCATCACTTTGTGTGTGTTGGGGGGGGGGGGGGGTCGCTGTGTTCCACACTGGCAGCGACCTTTCTGAGCGAACGATCGGCCTATCACCGATGGAGGATGGCCAGACGGCAGACGATCATATTGAGTTCATTAGCGCTATCTATGGCAAGACGACCGACATTATCAAGTTTTATGTCGGTGACAACTGCTCTACAAACCAGTCTCTTGCTACAAAAATGGGCGTCCCAGTCGTGGGATGCGCCAGTCATCGTTTCAATTTGGCGATGCCACTGTTCCTATCTATTTGACTATGATGAGCAGATATCCCAGATTTGTCGTCTGATGACGGTACTTCGTCTGCTCAACAACGCTGCACTGTTAGAGCTCCACACGACGCTAGCAGCCGAGACACTAAACCTAACTCGCTGGACCTCGGTGTGGAAGATGATCGACATGTACATCCATATTCGAGACGCTGCAAAGCTTGTGGGGGCTGCAGAGGACTTACTCCCTCGTGGGAGAGACCTTCGACGTATAGTGACATCGCACGAGAAGTTAAAAGAACCTGCAACATCACAAGCGCACTGGAAGAGGTTTGATGCGTGTATCGAAAAGTACGCGGTGATGTCCAAATACCTCGACGCCGACGCGACAATCGTCCATTCAGCATGCGTCGAAAACGCTGTCGTGAAAGCAATTAGAGGTGGAGTTCTATCAAGAGCTGAGCAGACTATTCTCGAGCCATTTCGGGCTGAGCTCCCGTTCGAGCCTGAGAGAGAACCTCCAGCCGCTGATTTCGCTGCTGCTGTTCTCCGTGAAGCTAAGCGACCTCGCTTGGGCCGCCATTCAGCTGTAAAGTACGTACCATTGCTCTAGACAATCCCATCTACCAGGTGTGAGCGCCTTTTTTCGGCTCCGCAGGACTAAAATGGAGTTCCAAAGAGCTAATTCAGTCTCTTCAAGCCTCTGTGTACGTGTGTCGCAGTGTGGTGTTGATCGGACGTGTGTCAACGGTTCTTGCCTACTATATACATAATTGATTAGCTGGTCCACAGCTATTTCCTTATCAATGTGGGTTTGAAAACACTTTAGTATTCGTATCGTTCTGGATGTTTTCTTGTCCTTTGTGGCTTTATTGATGTCTTTATTCATTCTCTGTGATTTGCGAGGCACCCACTGCTTCAGTAGTTGTCCAGGTTCACTGTACGCCCCTGCACCGCGGTAAAAGTTGTACCGACTTCTCGACATGTTGGATGGGTAACTTCCCTTGGTCTCGTCGCGTCGCTTCGCAGGACAATCCACCCCCTGGTCGGGACACCAAAATTATTGAAACTAGCCGCTCTCATTGGAGCTGTCACCTCATGTATTGGTTGATCATGAATATTATACCATACCGTCATAATTCCAACCTGGTTGGACTTGTTCCAACCCGTACCAGTAACAACCATAATCATTTTTGTGACATTCTGCTATTCTTTAATGACACTACGACCACACGCGGTGCCTGGGCCGAGACCAGATTACGATGGAGCGAGAAGGAACCCGCGGCTGTTCTCGTGCTGGTGACGGCTCTGGAGCCTACGAAAACAAAGTACTCAGTGTACGGAGATCAATGTCAACACAGTAATTACTAGTGCAATATCAAACAAAACAATAATCCACAATCCCGCAATTTGCACTGTATTGTTAGCTGCGCCTCTATGGTACAAGCGTTCTATAAGTCCCGATTGGCTTTCAAAAACATTAATCACTCGAAGGTGGCCGGGCGCATCGAAGAACGGTGAGACTCCAAGACGTACTTGCATTCTTCTGTGTGCCCTGCCGTTGCGGTAGTAATTACTGTCACAGTAATAGTATTGCTCGTTCTTATGAATCTTGCGCTTGCCCAAGCTGGCCCGGTTTTTACGTGGTGAACCGGTACAGTTAACGTCGACGTTTGTCGATCCGACTCTGCGCGCTTCTTTTCCGGGAATGGCTACTGGAGAAACGCGCATCTAATGGGAGGGTGCGTGAATCAGATTAAAAAGTCAGGAATCAGGTAGGACCTTTAATTAGTTTGCAAAATATCCAGTGCAGACGTAGGAGAGGGTGTGGAGCCGAGCGGCTCCATCCTCTCTGAACTGCAGGGAGGGCAGTACTTCGCATTCTGCGCCCGACTCCAAACAAGGCTCTCCTCGACTTAAAGTTTAAAACACTGGCCCTTTGGGGGGAGGTCCCTTCCCCCCCCCCCGATGGGTTTGGCTCAGGCACCATTTGTGCGATGAGGAACGAAAGCAAGAGGGAGAGGACACAGTCCTCTCACAACCGCATTTGCCTCAGACAGAGCACGATCGTAAATAGCAATAAGGTAGCGGTAGAGAAGTAAAGATCAATAAAAGCAGTTGATAAAAACATTCCCTGAGCGTTCATTTACTTTGATATTTCAAGTAAGTGTACCAAGTGAACATGCCCAACAACTCTGGAAGCAACGGGCTCGATAGGCTCGTCTTTCCGTGCGCCGCCGCTGCCGTCGCAGATTCGTCCGACCCCCATCCTCTTCGCTTCGGCCTGGCTGTTGGGGACTTGGATAGGTCTTCGTCGGCGATGGCGTCCCGCTCCGTCGCCGCTCCTGCTGCTGCTCCGGTGGCTGCTCAGCTTGCCGTGCCTGCCGGGTCGCTGGAGGCGCTGCCTCACGACCGTTTGCTCTCTGGATCGCCCGCCGCAGGCAATTCTCTTTCGCTTTCCGCTGCACATGCTGGGGCCTCTGTAGAGTTCCATTCTGATGAGGAGGCTCTGTGGAAGCCCCTCGTCCTTGCTGGTTACCCTGCCCTGGAAGCCATGGCATCTTCGCCTGGCTTTGTAGCCATGTTCGAGTCCACCGACTCTGCCGCCATTCCGGCGCCTCCAACCAGCCTTCAGGAGCGCCTTTTTGAGCTCCTCGTCGAGGGCTCGGACTACGACAGCAATAAAGCTGACGCCTTTGAGGATGTCTATGATGATGATGAAGAATCTCCTGATGCTTGGCTTTTGTGATAGCGACGATGTTAAAGAAAAGGCCAGGCTGTCACGCCTGCGCTGGGGCAATAAGACGGCAGCTTGGCATCCGCCGCTGCCGCCAGCTACTGCTGTACACCCCTGGAACGGTCAAGAGAACTTTTACGACCCAGTGGCTGAGTGGGACTACACCAAACCGTGCTATATATGCTTGCTTTTTCTCGGAGTTGTCAAGAATCAATGAACTTAGTGTAAGCTCGTCGCTATCTCTGTCACAACGAAATTAGCTTCACATCGTAAGGTATCTATGCTTTGCGGTCACGCCGCCCTGTCCTTCGGGACATCGTGAGGTCTTCGTCGCGGCGCGACTATGGCTTTGAGCCTCGCGACCCTGCCGAGCAGGTTAAACACATCTTGGCACAGCAAACGCTGCATGGATTCGCCATCGTCGCAGCACCGCGTACGGTGGCCGAGATCGGGCAGTTTGTGGACGGGTTGTCCGGCACATAGGTAAACGACCCCCCCCCATGTATACATCCTGAAAAAAAACATCCGGTCGGTCAGGACAGCGGGACGCCTGTCCTTCACCCCTCACCACACTCATTTCCAAACAACCCCCGCATCCAGCACTCCTCCCAGCCGCTCAATCTCCAGCTCCCGCCATGACGACGTACGAATACGACGTCGTGGTAGACGCTAGAGATTACACCTTCAACAAGGTGATGCAGGCCTGCTCCCCAGAGGAAGGCGCCTTCACTTTGTGCATGAGAGTCGGTCTACTAGCCAAGACCATTTCGTGCCCCAAGTACAGCAGCGTCATGCGTCGCAATGGAGCGCGCTGGCGCTGCTACCAAGGCGACTGCCGCGTACAACGCAGCGTGCGAGTCAACTCGTTCTTCTCGTGCTCGAGCGCCCCGCTCTCGAAGATGGTGAAGCTGCTCTTCTTCTGCGCCAGCAGGACGCACGTTGGGGAGGTGGCCCAGCACGTGGAGCTCGCGGCTGGCGGACAATGGTACGCCTACGCGCTGGACATTTGCAGTGCGGAGATGCTACGATGCGATATGCGGGTAAAGTTTATTAATTCTTGACTAAATATGTATTAATTTAATTGACAGATAGTGTATGTAATCAGGTGCACTAAAACTGCATTACATGGGAAAGTATTCGACAACATGTATTGTACATCGATCTCGAAGAGATGTTTTAGAGCTAAGTAGTTCCTCTCGCAGCAATGCTCTTGGCATACGCGGAGACCGGTCTATCCGGCTTAGCGGTCGTTGTGGAAACATCACTTGCGGGGTAAAAGGTATGGCCTAGATGTCCAATTTGAGCAAGTGATACTTAGGTTTGGTAGTTCAGACGGGTAGTAAAGCGGTTATCGTGCCTTGTTGAAGTTCGAGTTTCATCCATCAGGTGGGATGTAGACCAGGGCAACCGGCACATTGGTATACGAGCCCCCCATGTATACACACACCCTGGATACTAAAATCAACCCATGTTGTTAAGCCTGCCGTCCGTACACTAGCCTAGTAGCCAACTACACCTGGTACTTGCGCCTATTTCCAATGACGATCCCATGAAAGAACTCGCTGGTGCGCGGCTTCTTCGACTTGTGGAAGAACCACGATCGCCAAAGGCACTCATCAAGATAGGCAGGGACGCTAGTTTTTCGCATACCTCACTCGCTCTTCATCCTAGCCTTAATTTTGACTTCCCAAATCCCCTCAATTCGATTTGTATGAGCGCCTGTAGTTGGGATCCACAAAATTTTGGCTGTGGTTCACCTAGTGATGGGTTGTCGCATCCAAGCCAGGTGCCTGTTGTTCTACAAGGTGTGGAGAAGGCCCTTGCGGGGGCCACTTTGCACTTCCGTCACGTACGACTTAAACTGGTCGGACATTATAAGAGTGCTAGCAAAACAAAATTAATTTCAATAAAGTATTTGTAAGTGGAAGTATACGAACCCAGATTTGATGAAGGTCTTTATGCACTTGGACAGGGTGGGTTTGGTGCGGTCGTCGTATACGACCTTCGCGAACCACTTCTTCTTGGTGCGGTCGACCCCACCAAACACCAAAAAAGTCCGGCTGTTTGTGTGCCGCGATTATACTTTTGTTTTTTTCTTCATGCTGGTTTCGTCTATCTCGACCACATGGCCGTCTCCACCTACCTACATTTGGTAACCGTTACTGCGAATTAATGCACCTTCAGTGTGATTCAGTTTAACTCAGTGCGAGTTATTTTGTATAAGGATCTTACAGTTGGTTTTAGTATATCTTTGATTACCTTGAATTCATGAAGGGATCTGCTTTCACAAATGATTGGCCCCTGTGCGCCTCCTGTTTTTGTGTCTCATAATCCATAACCTCACTCTGACAGAATGACAAGTGAGTGCGTTCAGCGGACAGATAAAGAAAAGATTAAGCTACTCAAGAGATATAAGAGTCATACTGACTGGACAGTGGAAGATGGCGTTCGGGAGTTAGGGATAAAAGAGTCTACTCTGAGAGATTGGTTGAAGCTTTATCCTGAGAACCTAGACGACGTCCTAGGAAGTGACCACAAGCCCAAAAAAGGCGGTGGGATAAAGAGAAGACTCAAACCTTTCAAGTTGCTTGTGGTGGAGTACTTCGACAATCTTCGTGAGCACGAGTGGAGCTTCGACAGTCTTCTCTTTTATTGCGGCAGTTTGGATGAATTCAGGCGCGAGTTTACAAATCCTAGGTCACAAGTTTCGAGGGCTCGCCCTTTTATCAAGCGCTACAATACTGACTATCCTTCTTAACCGCAAATTCCAAGAGACACCGCTTCTGCTGAACAAGGGCAAATCCTCTCTAAGGACCCTGAAGTTTCGCAGGTTGAAGTTTGAATGAACGGTGACAGCGACGCTGATGTGGGTAGTGCCCACTTCGGTATTTTGTGGTTTTTGTACCAGAATTGTCGTGAATGCTTCCAGTCCTCAATACGGACTCCAGGGACACGAGACCAAACATTATCCACTATGCGTTTTCGAACGCTTCTTCTGTCGGCAATTGCCTTCTTGGTTAAAAAAAATAATTCAATAAAAGGTGTGTTTGAAGTTTGAAGGATTGTTCGAGTCTGAACTATGCGCCACGAGCTATGGGCTGAGTCTGAAGTCTGAAGTCGAAATTACTTTGATTGTCACATGCGTTTCCTTGAGCAGATTCCCCAAATCAGATTTCCGCGTGAGCGTTAAATTCGTCTCGGAGTGTATTTGTCAGGGTCTGGATGGTCTGGCATGCTTTTTTTTACACGGAAGAGCGCAAGTCGCTCACTTGCTGGCACAATGTATCACGAATAGGACGTAGGCTCTGAGACAGGAAAGCGAGTGCAGCTACGCTGTTCGAAGCCTTGCTGCATCTGCTCGCCAGCTTCTGGAGCACTTTCATCCCGTCTACACGCTTTTCCCAGTTGTTGTCCAGGTGAAGCTTGTCACAGATCACATTGAATTGCGTTTGAATCTCCTTATCTAAAACGTCCATAGATTTTGTAGCGTCCTGTCTTCGGAGTGCAAAGAGCAATTACGAGTGTAATACAGGGAGTTAGCAGATGAAATACAGTGCGTTGGAGAGAGAATTGAATGGAGAAGACGAAAATAAAGACAACTGTACTTGTAGAGCTCAGCAGCGCTGCAGTCTCCTGCGTCTGGTAAATGGTTTTGAGATGTTGTGGTTAAGATGGAATGTTTTCGAGTGAGCAGAAAGTGTGATAGGCATCATGTTGCCAGTCCTCGACTATTACTATGTTCGAGGATGCTAGATTACTTCAGCTTGTTGCTTCAATGCTCTGAGCAACCTCCTCATATGCAGTAGATTTACTTCAGCGTGGATTCCATTCCGTAAAAAATGCGGTCTCCTTCGATTATCGCGAAGTACAAGTTAACTCATATCAGTACTCACAAAAGTAACTAATAGCGCTATTATTGATTGTTACTTCTGAGACTCAGTCTACCTTAAAAGAAGATTGTATCTATCGCGTTTTGCAGCACACGATCGCAGCATTGGAGTCGTACTTAAGTAGATCGTCTGAGTAGACTTACGTGCTGTATGTTGCAGCCGTTCTTCAGCGACAAATGGAGTCAATTTAATGGCTTCCTGGTCGGTGAAGGCCAGCGACGTGAGTGCCCCGAACGCGTTGACGGAGAAATATGTGCCGCTCCGCAGGCCGTTCATAGACCATGTGTAGCAGTTGACGCCCGGCATAAGCACTTCAGCCTTGGTTCAGAACGGCACGAAGATAGCCGTTGATGGAAATCTAGGTTGGCAAGCACTCCGTTGCCAGTTTCCGAACCTCGGAAGCGTTGTAGCTTCGGAGTTTCGCCGATAATACCATGATCACCGCGATATCTTCGATATCGACCAGACCCGGCACCACCGTCGTGCGGAGTTCGTGCTTGACGCCGGACTACTTTATGATGGCGATCGATTTCTTTTTAAATTTGGGGCGAAGAGACTTGCCGGGCGACCTCAGCGGCTGCTGCTTTCCATCGATGACCACGGGTTGTTATGCAAGGACACTGGAGCAGACCAAGTTGAGTGAAACATTGGTGAATGGAGCCTGGAAGCCACTACGGCTGGGCACATTCGGCGAGTACACGAATGACTGGACGAACTTGAACACGTCCGTGTAACTCGATTCATCCACGCGAATGAACGGGGCGATGTACGTGTCCAGGTTTGACAGTACTTAAGCACCAGCCATTTCACCCTGAAGCGTGAACAGGAAGTTGGCGATCTGGTTGAGCGCCGTGAAGTACGGCATTGCAGTTTGTTGGGCACACCGCCGAAGCCTCGGGAGGCAGTTCGTTGGATGCAGCGTCTTCTCCAGCCAAGCCGCCTCCACCTCCCAGGAAACCTTGTTTACGAGAATGCAATCTAACTCCCTGCTACTGAAATGGTCCGGAGAAGGTGATGAGAAGGAACTGTTTATTTTCCTGGAGGATGTGGATAGTCTACGGTCGTTGTAACGGCTAACAACAACTTTTATTGATTTTTTTATCGGTCACTACATGATTCGGCTCCATGGGTTGGTCTACACATGTAGTTCTACTATCTATCGGTCCATAGAGGCAGGCCATGCGCAAAAGGCATGACAAAGCGACTCGCTATGACAGCTTGAGAAGAAGTTTCGATTGGTAATCCTTTCCCTATATCCTGCTCCCTATCTGCACCGAAGATCACTGGAGTTTCGCAGTGGTGGAGAATGCGCTACGAAAAGGTCCAACAGGATTCGTTCTTGTCACTTCCAAGAAAGGCGCTCCAAATACTCTGGAAGTATTTAAATCCATCATCTTCTACCTTTTCAACGAACGCTACGTTCGTACAAATGTTGCGGCCAGTTGTTAATTGCGCTATGAAGTGTTTGATACGAAGCCACAATAAAGAAATGAAGTAGACTGCGGGATTTATCTTCTTTACTACAAGGACGTCGTGTCAAGAAACGTAGCAGAGAAGCAGCTGGTACAAGAATAAAGCGTCAAAGATAATATCGCAGTTGGACAGTTAGTGGGTTCAACATGACACAGGTCAAAGATCGTCGTGCCAGCATGCTTAAGCGTCTCCAAGATGACATCAAGAATGTAGATTTGATAGAGACTGCCACTGTATGAGCTTAAATTCATTCAAATTTAAATACATCGCTTTCTTGTAGTAGATAACTGTAACACGAGCTGTCAAAATGCAAAGAATCAATACTGGCATCCAACTCAACGCACCGAAGTTTAATTATACCCGCAATGTCATACCGAACACTGGCCTGGCCATCTCAGCATCTCATGGAAGAGTTGTTGCATGTTACAGGATGCTTCATACATTGGTGAGGTGTTGTTGAGCTCTCAATAAGGCAGAATTAGGCCTTCAGGGACAAACATTTGAACATTTGTACTCGTTTTGACGTACCAGAATGCCTGGAACGAAGTAATGTAGTGGCTTGCCTCGAGCTCACTAGATGTGGGTATTGACTTCTGTGAGGTCACCGACCGGTTACACGATGAAATCGGACAGAATTTCGACACGTTAGTAAGCAAAACTAACTGAGGTGAAGGGAGAGATTTTTTTTGGGTCAAACTCTGCGCAGGTCAACTCGTGCGCAACTCTCTTTTTGGGTCAACTTCTGCGCAACTCTTGCGCATGTCTTTTCTTGGGTCAAATCGTGGTCAAAATTATCACGACTGCCAGGTTTTATAAATTAATCTGAAATTTAACCAATCATATCGCGTATGTTAAACTATAACTGAATCTAGCGTGTTCGTTACGAAACGATTGGTGGGATGTTGCCACACTTGTGTAGAGTAAAGCCTACACGACACTGTGTAAAACGAGACTGTGTAACATGAGACAATCCTGTTTACCATCTGCCAAACGACTTAGCGACTGAACTGTCACGGTGGGTTATTACTCGTAATAGTCAAGTCAAGTCTGATCACAAGAGACTCACTCTGAAGAGCGTGACGGACGACCCAGGTCCTTGGTTATGTCTCAGATCTGACAGAGGATTTGCACACGACACTTACCTCAAGCATCGAGCTTCTCTACAGGAGTGGGGTTTGAACCCACGCCACCTGATAAGCAACAGCCTATCTAAGCGCACGCCCTATAGGCATACTAAAATTGCAGAGCAAGCAAAACACCTTTTAAACTTTCACCTCAAATAATTAATAAAATATCAGGTGGAAGAAAAATAATTTGTTACAGATTTATCACTTGGTAAAATAATGACCTCTTCAAGGGTCAACTCCTGCGCAACTTGCGCAGAAGTTGACCCAAAAAGAGACTTGCGCACGAGTTGACCTGCGCAGTTTGACCCAAAAAAAGCATACCAGGTGAAGAAGCGTGACCCTCGAGAGGTACGTACTTGCAAGCGCTCTGTCGAGTTATAGGACATCAAGATGTCGAGATGTCGAGAAAGCTTCGGCGTTTCGCTTCACCCACCCGACCGTTCTTCCTAATGTTTTGTGAGGTTGTGAGTGTAACTTTGTGCATGTTATCAAAAATTGAATGTACGGTAGTTAAAACCTGGCTACACAGCATTTTACTCACGTCCTGTTTTGACTTTTGCCGACGCCCCATTCAAATTTTGTTGACGCACATTCCCTTCTGACAGCTAGTATAATCACTGAAGTAGGTCGAAATGAAGCTGTACCATTCATTTTAACAAAACAGCTCGAGATCAATGAGTCTATCTGTCTTCGTTCACTCAAACTCGCAGATGGCACGCGTTACAGCTATTAGAGCGTTCGAGCACATGCTAGAACTCGAGTGTTAGCATGTACTTCGCATCCACTTTTCTGTGTCTGAAAGCATCCATTGTATAAACACCGTCTTGTCGGTGGGTTCATGAGGCCGAACTTAAACCAACCGGGCGAGTAGCCTTAGTAGTCAGTCCACAGCTCTTGCGTTTCTAACAGTGTTGATCTAATGTCTCACCTTGCTTCAACAATAGCCAATTCCGCAGCCACACACAAGTGCGGATACGAATCGGACAGCCAAAGCTTTACATTCCTAAAGCAAGAGGACGCGGTATTACGTGCACGTATAACATTCTTACCTCGCTAAATAGTAGCCAAACCGATCCATTGCGGCTGCAAGTCGAATCCCTGTAGTACCCAGTGCACTGGTATTCATGGAGGTCAAGTCTCGCTTCTGAAGTCGCAAGTCACGAGCAGCGAAAATTATCAGCTGCCGCAAGCCGGTTTTTCTGATTGTTGGTCAGAGTCCCAGAGAAGCTTTTGGTACCGGCAATGCAACGCTCAGAGCCGCTATCTCTGCGCTCTGTGACTGCTCCTGGGGTCAATTTTCGTCCTCATCGACTCTGACACCACTACTTCCCGAACATCACAAGTAACGATGGGCTTTCTCAGTCGAGGGTATCCTTCAGCTATAGTTTTGGCATTTATTACCCATTATTTTGAGTTTTTTTTTTTTCAACTCCCGTAGCAGGATGCTGTTAATTGGGCTTTGTGACGGTTTTAATGTATTCATTTTTTTTAATTAATTTAAAGATACTTTCCGTGTGGTGCAGTAAAATACCTTTTTTTTACACACAGTGAATTTCGTAGGTTTACGAATGCTGGTTCAGTTGGCGATTTTGTAAGGATATCACCACCATTTCTATGGTTCTGCAGTATACCGATTTCATTTCTCTCGACCTTCTCTTGCACAAAACAATATGTGTATGTACTTGCTTCTTCTATTCAATTGAGGTTGTTTGAGAGTTTGATACTCGTAATGAGGTGTGGACTTTTGGGGTCGAGTTCAACAAGTAGGAGATGCAAGAAAATCATTTCTTGCATGCAATGGCACAGAGCGATGTATTCTGCATCCATAGTGGACAACACAACGGTGAGGTGCTTTCTGAATTTCCATGGGATAGGGCTTCCACATTTACATGTACTTGATGTATCCTCCAACAGACTGATATGTGTCTGGCTCTTAGCGTAGTCTGCGTCGAAAATGTCGTAAGTTAGTGTTTGACTTGATACAGTTCTACACGTTATTTTCCTCCTAGCGTAATGTCAAGATTGTGTGTTCCGTTGCGATATATCAAGCCTTTCTTAACCATATTTCAGTGATCATTTCCAGGATACAAGAGCACACATGCTTCGTTCCTGGGTTGTGTTTAGTTCCCATCATTACGTGCATAAAACTGCCTGTTGCGTCTCTGTACGGAATCACTTTTATCTCTTCTTTTTCGTTGTCAATTTTTGGCGACATCGTGCTGGAGTGCTTACTGCAAAGCATTTGTGCATCGGGACGTTAAGTACATCAGGACAGTATGATTGGTCAATCCAATTGACGTGAAAAACTATACCATTGACCATTTGTAAAACGGACAGGCCTATTTTTATTCCTGAAACGGTTGCATAAATATTGCAGGAGCTTGCAAGCAAGGTTTCGGAGCATGGCTCGCGGCAGGGAGAGAATCGCCAAAATGTATACTCTCACGAATGTGAAAATTACCCCGAGATGTTCGATGTTATAAGATTTTTTAAGAGACAACAGTATGCAAGACACTGTCGATGGAACGATTTTTTGGGGGTCAACTTCTGCGCAACTTGCGCAGAGTTTGACCCTTGAAGAGGTCATATCAAGTGATAAAACTGTAACAAAATTATTTTTCTTTAACCCTCCTAATCCGATGATAATTCCGGATTCTCCGTTATTCATAATATATGAATTAACATATACCGGAAAATCAGTAGTATATATCGTGCTTCAAGCCCTTTCGCATGACACGTGGTCAAAACTAGACCATTGATTGGGTGGAGGCCGGTGATTTGCAGTACAAAAACAAAGCAAAAAACTCCAAATTGAAATCTCCCTGCAAAACTATTATCGCAACAAGCAACAACGCGACAACTCAAACACACCAGTCAACATTTCTCTCATCCACTGCTATTCCTCAAGTCTCACTACTTTTCCGAGCCTACTCCTCGTCGGTCTCCGGAACAGCTCCAGGCCGGCGCTTGTTGACGAACCTGATCTTGTCTTGAAGGGCTGGAGGGATAGCCGTACCGTTCCTCCAGCTGTGATGCCACACCTCGTTGCAAGTTAGTGGGGAGCCGTACTGCAGTCGCCGGGCTTTGTTGCACAAAGTCACTCTCCCGTTCTTGGTGCGCGAGCACGTGGCGCAGTAATAGCTCGTCTCAAAGCTGCGAACCCCCGCTCCTGCATAAGCCGAGCACACTTTGCAGAGCCACTGCCGCCGCTTGGAACCGTTCTTCTCATTCGTTTTCTCCAGCATGTGTTCCTGATGGGGCAGCGGCTCCGTCACCAAGTCAGCCATGTCATCGCCCTTGTTGAAGTCCTCGCTCGTCTGGCTAAGAAGGTCAACGTGTAGACGTCGGAGAAATGCAGCGTGCGTGGGGACAGGTAGATTTTTCCTCTGCATAGCTATTTTGTGCACAATGAATGCATTGACCAGGGCGATATCCACCAACCCCAAAAAAATAGTTTTGTAGTACTTGCGCATTCTGATTGAGCGTTGAATTGAGTAGCGTTGAAGTCGCAACTGGTCGTGCACATCGACTCCCCCCATAGCTTCATGATAGTCACGCACAAGCTGAGGGCATGGTGCTTGAGTGACAGAACCATCGGGCTCACGGCGGGATACGTGTGTGAGCTGCGTTGAGCACCCTGTAGCCAGGAAACGCACAGGCCGGTTATCCATCCACGTCAAGGCAACATACTCGGGATGGTTTTTCCACACAGCAATGCGATAGGTTCCGCGGGGCATCTTCTTAGGCCGTTTTTTTCTGGGAGAACTCGACACCGAGACACCAGCCTTTGCGCTTCTTCCTGATAGTGCCAACGTGAGAAAGCCCCATACTCAGTAACTTGTGCGACAGCGGTACCGAGGTGTAGAAATTGTCAGTACAAATGAGCCGTTGTGTAGGCTGACCTCGTAGTACTTCGTTCAGGTTCTTCACGACAGCTTTCTGCGCGACAGCTTCTTCGTCAGCATTCGCCTTCCCACAGTATATTTCTAACCTGAACGCACCACCAACAACATAAACAATCAGATCCTGAATAATACAAAGGCCTTGTCCGGAACATCCAGAACAAATAACGGATAAGCCGGTGTTAGCAATAACGGATATGACGTACCTGGAGCAGTACGCTGTCTCCGCACAACATGTCATGTAGAACTTAGTCCCCCACTTGTTCAGCTTCATTTGCATGTACTGACGCATCGGGTTCCGGCGGTGGCGCATAGGCACCATGCCTTCGTCAAATGATATTCGAGCACCAAGCCGGTATCCACGAAAGAATGTCTTTTGAAGAGCTGCGAGAACGGGGCGGATTTTGAAAGCTCGATCATCACTCTCAGCTTGCAACGAATTGTCATTGAAATGCAAGTAGCGACTGATGTCTTAAAAGCGGTCTCTGCTGAGGAACTGCCCGAACGTTCCTCTAGATAAAGCGCCCTCAACCCTCGTAATCCAGTGGCGGCTGAGACTCTCACGCCGTGGCTCTAGTGTTCGTGCAACCAGCAACCCGATGAACCGGATTATCTCGTGCGGCTGGATGGGATTCTTCCGCCCGAGCTTGACCTTGTACTCATCCACCGAGTACACCATCGTTGACAGGACAGTTCCACGTCTTCTCTGAGCTCTCGCTCGCATTCCTTGAGCGATCTCATCGATGCTCTCCAAGCGAAACTTATTGGTTTCGTCTGTAATCTTTCGCCACAGTTCCTTCGGAAGAAAGAAGTAGAAAATTGCCAACGGGTTTGATGCGTATGCCAATGCAGCTTGTGTGGGGCCACACGGACCGTCGTACAGTGGACGGGCATCCAGCTGCACCTGCTTGGAGCGGTTCTCCAAGAAAACGTCCCATTCTCCAGCTTGTAACTTCACCAGATCGTCGTCAGTAAGATCAAACTTTACTGGAACCTCGTCAACTTCTTGGATCTCTTCCTCCACCTCCTCTGCCTGGACTTCATCTTCGTCCAACTCAATCTCGTCCTCATCGAATAGGACAGACTCTTCGTCACCTTCCGCGTCAGAGTCAAGTGCGAGGAGCCAATCATACATCCCCACATTGAGATCATCCGGCCCAGTGACCTCGAATAGAGGGTCTCGACGTAGGGCGTCCAAAAAGTTGTCCGAATCGAAAAAGTTTAGTATGCCTATAGGGCGTGCGCTTAAATAGGCCGTTGCTAATCAGGTGGCGTGGAAACCAAGGCCCTGGGTCGTCCGTCACGTTCTTCGGAGTGGGTCTCTTGTGATCAGACTTCACTTGACTATTACGAGTAATAACCCACCGTGACAGTTCAGTCGCTAAGACGTTTTGGCATATGGTAAACGGGATTAATTCCTGGGCACAAACGTTCTCCGTTGGTTAGAGGGCTCTCACGTAGCTGAGCTCCGTTTTTCGAACCAAGCACAATTAAAAAGTGTTTTTTTTACGAGCAGCCTTGTTAAATCATCAACCACACCTCACGCCAGAACCTCGTCGTCTCCATTTTGGCGACTCGCACAAGGTTGAAGCTCCGTTTACGCGCACATTGCAATCTTTCAGACATCAATGTTCCATACAAAACTGAAGTTAAAACATCCGACGGCTCCGTTTTTCGAGCACCGCCACCACACTCATTTACAAAGTCGCCACCATGGCGCACCACTACAACCAACAACGCCTCCATCGATTCGACTTCGATGCAGTAATGGAGGTGACGGTGAACGAGGAGAAAACCATTAAGTGGGCGATGGAAGTGGGGCTGTTGGAGAGCGTCATGTTGTGCCACCAGTGCACGAAGCCAATGCAGCTAATTCACCTCCGATCTGGTAACAGATAACTTAGATAGATCTTTTTACTTAGCTAAAAGCCAAATTATTTACGTACCTTGAACTCGCCGTTCAAAAGCTCCTTAGAGCACAGCACGTGGCAAGCGGCATGCCATTCGCAGACTGTCTTCTGAGTGACCATGGCCATGTGGGCAGCTTGCTCTTGTGGTGCTCGCATGCACCACGCAAACATGAGCCTCAGTGCTTAAGCAAGCGTGAGGCGCATCCTCGAGAGAACTACGAGTTCACGAGGATGCTGCGCTGTTCCTCCTTTCCCTCAGAGTGGCGAGTCTTCCTGCAGCACCTCCAGTGGCGCGCGCAGCTACAAAGAATTTTGGCTTTTCGGTGGCGTCAGCAGGACGACAGGGCAGTGGTTCGGGCGATTGTGTTCGACAAGCGAACGAAGGCGACACTAATGCCTATTATTAAAAACTTCATCAAACCAAGGTAAGTTATTGCGGTATTGTAATGCTAAAACTGATGCTAATTTAGCGTGGCTTCTTGTTGTGGAAACTAGGACGAGGATTCATTCTGACATGTTCGCTACCTACGTGGCCGAGCGAGGAGCCCGTGTGCATACGCTCGCCAACAATCGGTTGCTTGCAGGCATGCACTTCGAGCACAGGTGGGTAAACCACACGCTCAATTCCGTTGACCGCATGACATGGACCCACATCAATACCATCGAAGGGTTGTGGGAGACGCACATCAAGCGTCACATAAAGGCTATGCGCGGGATGAAAAACGAGTACTTGGGTGGATATATTGATGAGTTTATGTGGCGCTCGTGGTTCTTTACTGCTCGGGCATCGCCAGGTGAGTATATGTGCGGTCTAGTGCAGGCAGTGATCCGCCACCCGAAGGAGGAAGCGTGATGGTATATTGAAGTTACATTAAGGTTGCAATCAATTCGAATCGATTAAAAGTGCTTTTTTATTGTCACTTTTTTAATTGTGCTTGGTTCGAAACACGGAGCTCAGCTACGTGAGAGCCGGTTAGAGCCTCTACCTTTACACGTTTTTGGCAATATCAAAGCTATTTGTGGAATCAAGTCATATTTATTCTTTCTAATTTTTGGAAGCCAATACAACTCCAAAAACGTATGCATCAAATTCATGTTTATTATTTTGTGTTATTTGATTTCACTGAATGTACGAATGTAAATTGAAAGAAGATAGAACTTTAGGCTACTTCCAGTGACATCCCCATTCCGTGATCGCTGTTGGAATCCTCGTCGCTATCTGAATCCGAAGCGTCCAATCCAGAATCGCCCACAAAGTCCGAGTCCGACTCGAATTTTGGTGCTTGTTCGGGTCAGCGTGTTCTGGAGCTCTAGTCCTGAAATATCTTCGATGAGGCTTACATTTTCGCAACTCTGACGCTCGATGACACTGGTGAACTGGATCACGTCAGGATAGGGCACTGGAAACGCTTGAGAGTTCGGTTGTACCGTTCGAAAGGGTTTTTCGTTCTATCCACGATGTCTTCGTTCAACCCATTGACATTCCACCACTCCGGCACAAATTTCTTGATCCATGTGCGCTTGACATATTTCCATAACTTCTTCCAGCTGTCCTTTGAATAAGAAATTCCTTGGTCTCGACAGTCTCGCTTAATCATGTGACCAACATCTTTAATCCCGCGAAAAACAATATCACATCATCGACGAATCACAGTGAGGCGATCAATGCATCCTTCGCGCATGGCGAGACTCACATCAGCCTCCGACATGTTCAGATTGAGCATTTTCCGGCGCAAAGCTTGCTTGAAGTGAAAGAGACAGCCCACAATCTTTGAATTTGGATGTCATGGCATTTAGTAGGGCTCCTAGCACGGGGTAGCATCCGGCTTTGTAAGGGAGTATCTAGGGATTTCATCTAGCGTTGCCATGTCACAGGACGGCATTCAGCCCGGTAGCGTTGGGTCAGGCAACTTGTTCCGATTGTCCGCGCAGGAATCATGGCCTCGAAATGCGTTCAACGTGCAGTCCAGACCTCCATGAAACTTTGGGCTCGTTACCTATAGAAATTTGATGCGAGAGGAATTTAAGCCAGAAGGGAACGTGTGTTGATGAGTGCATAATAAAGAGATACTTAGCTTTAGGAATGACCAGGGTACTGGTGGTAGTGTATAGTGAAAGAGAATTGCTTGGAAAAGCAGATGCAAAAGGAGAAGCAAAAGTAGAAGTGAGAACTTGAAAGCCCATGAGCAGGAGGGGAGTGTATCTCCACCAACCATCCTAATTACTAGGGGATTTGTGTACAGTATACCAACTATAGTGCCTCGGAGATGGAAACGTTAACAAACAAAAATGTAACGCCCTTAAAATAGGTGCATAACTATATAAAAAAGGTGCATTACACGACAGCTTCCTCTACAACGAAATCCTCTCCTAGTCAACTCAATCTCCTTCCAACATTCTCCAGGTCGTTAATCAGGTCTGGGCTAGCGGTGCAGTTGTCACTAGGAAGTAAATTGATGTCCTTGAATCGCATTTGTATCGAGTGATAGAGAAGCTTTTATCTAACTCTCTCTCTCTCTCTCTCTCTCTCTCTCTCTCTCTCTCTCTCTCTCTCTCTCTCTCTCTCTCTCTCTCTCTCTCTCTCTCTCTCTCTCTCTCTCTCTCTCTCTGTTGTGGAAGAAATATATCAATATGATACCCTTTGCATGAACTTTACTTTTCCGTCTTCTACAGCTTTTACCAGCGCTTCTTGACGGCGAGTCCAGCTAAGAATAGTTGTTCGTTTGAAGTTAAACTTTGGTGGTGATAAGGCAAGATAAAAGCGTTCAATCGTTGCAGTATTATTAGTGACACCCAGATGATTTAAAAGACAGCAAAGCGCTTGCTGACAGGTTGTGCAGTAAGCTTGTACATGTACTGATGGACATGTCTGCCCTTCCCACCAGCCTTGGTCTTCCCATAGGTGGTGTGCGTGGCATTGCAAAACTGGTGGTCCCAGAGCACTGCCAATTTTGGGCGGTGTACCATTAGTTATCTACCTACTTTGAGTTGTACCTCTCTATTGGCGAATCATGTTTGTATTCTCCCACTGATTGGCCAGATTCGAGGTGTCTTTCTTCAGGCGAAAACCGGTATTATGACTGGCTAATACAAAAAAAACGCACACCAAATCATTTCTTTGTTATTTCGTTTTCAACCGAAGTACGTGGGGTGGGTTTCGCATGCAACGCATGTGACCGAAAAACGACACACGCGGGTAGCACCATTAGTATGATCGCGGGATCGCACTACAGCTCGAACGCGCCGCCAAGGCAGCGTAGAAGGTGTTGACGGGTGGATGTGAGCTCGAGGTGGAAAGAAAAAGAGTGATGTACTATTTAGTTAGACAACAAGCCGAATGCCTGTGTCAATACTAATGCCTTCTGTGATGAGTTTCTTAACCTCCATTACTGCTACGTCTCGTACGGAGATTCTCACCTTCTCGTATTCTGTGAAGATACTCTTCAGCTCAACAGCTCTTCAGGATCCTCTGATCCCTCGATCCCTGACATTTTCCGACACTCTTTCCCGCGAATTTAGTCTGACAAGCTCACGAACGTCTCTGAGTCGTGACATCTGAAGCCGCTTGGTTAGGATGTCTGCGCACATCTTATGCGTCCCGCAGTACTCGATTTTAGCATCTTCTTCTAGGCGAAAGACTTCACGAAGTTGTGCCTTGTGTCAATGTGCTTCGCACGTCCTGATGCATCTTCGCCCTCCAACTGCGCAAAAGCTGCTTGGTTATCCACATGTAGCGCAGACATCTGTGTGTTGGTCCCTATCTCCTTTAAGCACTCCAACACTCCCAGCGACGCAGCAGTTGTTTGTAATGCACGCATGCTTGCTTGCTTCTTGCAGTGTCATGCCACGACCGCACTAGCAACCAAGATCACTCGACCTATTACGTACTTTCTGTCCTTCCTTCTTGTCTGACGCGTAGTCAGCGTCGCTGAATGCTTCAACCAGCACGCTATCCTCGTTCACCGCATCCGCGTTCGTGTTCACCACGAACTTCACATCCTTGTTCCCTTCAACTATTTTGCGATCTACTTTTCGAGTCTCCACTCGGCTTCTCTCGTTCCGCGTCCGCCGATGTACAGAAAAACGTCCGGCCTCGTACATTTCTCGGTCCATAACGAGACTGAAATATTTGCGCTATAGGGCGACTCGAGCTTCCAGCTCCGCCGCTGGGTTGCAGCTTTCCAGGTTTCTCGGCCTCCTGCTCGCCCCCAATTGGTAGACGCACTACCGCTGCCTTGCCCATTCCGAACTTTGTCACCATGTCCTGAATGACCAAGGAGAGTTAATAGCTCGCACACGCGAGTTCAAAGTTACTCCATTCTTGGTATGATGATGGCTATGCAAACGAGATTATCCTTATCAACATCACAAGTGACATGGGCGCCGCTCGTCTCGAGGACCTAACAGGTCTTACTCGAGCCCGCGGATGATCTGTATTATGACTGCAGAGCGAGCCTGTGGTACAAGTTAAGCGTCTCGGCCAAACAACCCTTCTAATAAAGACTCTCTATTGAGAGATAAGACACCCTTAACACCCTCCTTCCTAACGTCATCAGATACGACATGTTTTTTGTTATGTCATCAGTTACGACATCGACAGATTTATAATTGGAAATGGCTCAGACAAGGTTTATCATACTTTAATCAAGTTTTTTTAGGCAACCGAAATATTTAAGCTGCGAGAGGCTCTGCGACAAAGTTCACAAAACTGGGGCAGGGATAAAGTTCAGGATGGGCGAGGGAGGTCTTGCCAAGACCACTCATTCGAGATTTTGCTAGCTGGCCAACATGAGGACCACTCGCCGCGAGAAACACACCAACCCGTCCGCCCCAATCACGCCAACACACGACTTTGACTTTGGAAACCTATGGCGACAGCTCACGGCCGCAGGGTGGGCATCGAAGCGGCCGGTCGGAATCCCGACTGGACGTACACGAGCCCGAAGAACGACGTGCTGATTGGTGAGCGTGCAGTAGTCGAATATGCCTTGCAGTCTGGTTTGCTGATGGAGGATGAGAACCATTCGGCGGAGCTGGAGCAGAAGACACTGATGATCATGTAGATGACGAACATCAACGAGAGGAAGGTGGTGGTGTAGACGGCGGCGGCGGGAGCGATGGTGGCATTGACGACGTCACCATTCGACCATCCCAAATAGACACTAGTGTCATGTTTTCGCAGAGTACAGTTGACCAGATATTTGTTGCAGACACAGATGCGTCTAAAGCTGAGCTATCACAGAATGCCGTAGCCAGAGCTTTTGATCTCTCATAGAGTGATTTCCACGCGGACGAGGAGCAACGTGACTCAGCGACCAGTTTGCACTTGCTGTGGGAAGGGACAGGGCTGGAGAGTGATGACGAGGACGAACGTGTTGTCACTCCCCGAGCTGCTTCCTCACGGCGACACCAAAACCAAATGCCGACGTGAACGTATTGCAGGACGGCGAGAGTGGCAGTGAGTACGAGGACTTCAGCTCCGGTGATGAGAGCGATCGTGCTACTATCACTGATGACGACCACCACGATTGCAGGGGCGACGATTTTGATGAGGAGGGTGATGAATTCTCAGACAGTGGTGCGGAGGAAATGGATCAAGCTTTCCTCGCATCACTGCATGTTGGTGACGATGTTTTGAGCAAAACAGCACTTCAAGAGCGCGAATAGAACTCTGCGAGGGATGGAGTGGACTGCACCTTCAGCAGAGTTCGAGACGGATAAAACTCCGTACCCTGGCTTGAGTGCCGAAGAGGCGAGGCCTGCAGGCGATCTGCTTGACGTATGGCGGTCGCCGGCTCCTGACGTTCTTCTACTTCGTGCCGAAATCCTTTTGGGTCTCGATCACCACCGAGACCAACCGCAACAACTTACAGCAACAGGATAAACGAGCAGAGAAGATGGCTGCGCGTCAGTTCGGGCGCCAGCGAGAGGCCGCCGTACAAATTGCTCGTCGCTTGAGGGCGGCTCAAGCCTACGGAGCACACGAGATCCTTCATGTAGTTAAGCTTCTCGTCGCGCGGATGTTGTATCCCCAGAAGAGGCGCTTCGCTGCGCATTGGACCATGATCGAGGACGGCGCCATACCAGCGGGCGGTACATGAGTCGTGACCAACATTCTGCGTGACCTCCAAGCCTGCTCAACGCCAATCCCATCACCCTTACAACATTAGTTTGAAAACCTGCTGACAATTTATACACCTATCCTCAAGTCAAACATATTGCTCATACAAATAATTATTGACTTGGAATGTCATATCTTATTATAGAAGTCACTGAAAATATTTGCCATGTCATTCACCACTTTAGTGACCATATAAAGTGTGCGTCAATAGTGGTGGCAGCTCATGCAGCTTCGATGCTCAGAGCGTGCGGCGTCTCCCGCTCTTCGTACACCTCCACTATGGACGCAACTTACTGGAAACTCTTCTCTACCATCACGCACCACTGTTAGCAATGAGTCAACGTGTCCTGCTGCGCGCTCAGGCCACGCTATGACGTTTTTGCCGCCTACTTCCAGTGTCCTCCTCTTCGGAGGTGCAGACGGTAAAATCTTCTTTGAGGATGTGTTTGTTCTTGAACCAGCACGATACGAAGGGTCAAGTAGCAGAACAGGACGTATGACTACACGTAGCAGTCGTCGTGAAGGGGGAGAAGCTGCGGAACAAGTCCCAGAAGACTTGAAGTGGAAGAAACTCGTGGTGTCTCTTGGTTCAACATTTAACGCTCAGTCACCTCGCTCGCCCATGTTCTCAAGTGCTCCTAGCAACAGTGCGAGCCCCAGAGCTATTGGATCTGGCGTGGAGAGGCGTGCTCCTACGTTCTTGCACCCAGGAGGAGGCAGAGACTACCACACCATGCACTATGTCCAGAGCTCTTCAGAAGAGGAAAACTTGAGAGGCATGAGGGTATTGGTGCTTGGCAATGTGGTTGTTGCTAGTAACGATGTTGATATGCAAAGAGGAGCTGGAACACAAGCGGAAGGGGGGGCTGGAAATGACACAATGGCATTTGATGGACCGACGATGAGAGTTGAGGAGTTAAAAGTGAGACAGCCAATGCTGGAGGCGCAATGGGAAGCGAGAAGATTGGATTGTGACAGTATGTGGAAGCCCAGAGCCAGACACGCTCATAGCAGCGTAGTGGTGGGCGGAGATCAGGTGTTCGTGTTTGGAGGAAAAGACGCTACTTCAATGACCTTTTTCAATGATATTTTCTACTACGATGCGCCTTTGAACCAGTGGGTGAAGCCGCGTGTGAGTCCAACAGGACAGCTACCACAGCCGAGAGCGTTTGCTGGGCTGACAGCGAGTGACGATGGAAAAACTCTGTTTTTGTTTGGAGGCACAGATGGAAGACAAGAATTTGGATCACTTTTTCTTTTCGATGTGATGCATTCTAGATGGGACTCTCTTGTTGGCGCAACGTTGGGAGAACGACCGTCCTGTCGAATTAACCATTCGTTGACTTTCGCGGCTCCGAATCATCTCGTGTTATTTGGTGGACGGCGACGCAGTACGCGCCAGAACGACTTGTATATTTTTAACGTGGATACACGCACTTGGCGTCTTGTGCCTAATGGTCAAACTGGAGAATCAGGAAGTGGCAGCTGCAGTAGCCAACCTGCTATTGATGATAAAGCTCCTGTCGGGCGTACAGCGCATGCTACAGTACTGTATCACGCAGAGCCTGCGGGGCAGGATGCTGTTCAAAAACTGATCATCTTTGGCGGCTATGCTGGTTCTCATCATTGGCTGGACGATTTGTACTCGCTGTCTTTGCCTCAAGCTGTGTTGATGCAGTCACCACCTGCAAGCAGGAGGAGCTCTTCTCGGTCAATTGCAGCAACCCGTACGTTTGTGGTATTTTGTTTTTGTAATTATTTTTTTAATGACGTTCGCTTCTGCAGAACGCACCACTCGATTATCCTTAAGAAAAAGTGGAACGGAAGCTCGCGTGGCACTTTCAGCACCCCACCAACCACTTCAACCACAATCCTCTCAGTCTACCCAACAAGAAGAATCTATTCAACTGCTCGCCTTACTCGACCAGTCTGTATTACCGGTACCTGTTAAGGAGCCACTAGTACCTTTACAGCAACAGCAAACACTCCAGACATCTCAACCAGAACAGGAACCTTCCCACGTAACCTCACAGCCACCCCAGTCGCTGCCACAAAGTTCTCCTCGCGTAATTCCTGCAGGATCTACACAAGAACAATCTCCCTCAAGAGAGTCCCGACTATCCGACAAAGCTCAAAGAGCTACCAGCACTACTGGAAGTGGGGTTTTGACTGACATCACAAATCAAACAAGTACCAGCTCACAGCAACAGGAGGCGGCAGTATCTCGTGCTTTAGGCTCCAGGTCCGATACGCCTTTACGAGACCCGAAGAAGAAGTACAAGCGGCGCCGCCTGGCAGACGACAGTCAAGACAGCAACAACAGCAATAGTACCAGCAGCAATGGCAGTGGGGAGCTGACAATGGCACAAATTGGAATCCAGACGACGCTACTGCAATTGCTGCAGCATCAACCACGTGTGGAAGACGTACTTACTCGTATCTTGTCAATGCTGACGAACGAACAAACTGTACGACAGCAACAGACTGTAAACCAAGAAACGTTGATGCGAGTTCACAGCGAAGAGCAGAGCAAGCTTCTTGAGGCAGCAATGCGACGCAATGAGGCTTTGGACGGACGATTAGCTCGTTGTGAAGCTGAAAGAGCTTCTCTACACGAGAAACTCATGGCGCGTGAGACCGAGCTCTACATGCACAAACACAGCCTTGAAGCGGCAATTCCGCCTCTGACTGAACGTGTCCAGGCCATCGAGGCCTCACATCAGCAGCAGTTGGATGTTTCACGGGTAATTGAATCCAAGATCTCAGCTGTTCACGACTTTATGGATGAGCTACGCCATGTTGGCGGAGAAGGCACAGAGGCCGACGATTCTCCAAATCGACGTCTAGGGTACGTTATGCTTGATCTTGTGTGTGTTTATTACATGTGTATATTGCTGGGGGTCTGTTCAATGGTGCAGCATGGAAGTTTGAGAATTCCCAGGCTGCACTGGAAGCTTTGTGAAGCTCTCCCTAGAATGAGTTTGAGACTTGATGTTTCGCATGATCTCCTGATGACTTTGGAGGGCTAGAATTCCCTTTAAGGACAGATACGGATCGTACATATGTCGTGCTTTGTGTATTTTGGAATGAAGGACTGACAGACACTTCTTGCATTGCAGATGCTTAGATGATAGTTTGGCTACCCAACCAACGCCATCGCCGCCCAAACCACTGTTGTATCCACAGCGGGTGGTGTCAGCGCTGGAGGAGAAGATCCGCGTGATGCAGTCCGAAAAAGATGCCCTTGAAGAACAAGTAAGTACTACTGAGGTACCGTTGAGTGTCTGTTTAAAGCTCATCTTGAACTGCGTTGTCTACTGTCGTAGTTCAAAGCGATGGCGGAGAAGCTGAAGATGGTTGAAGCAAGAGAAGCACAAGTACGACAATTTTTTTCCTCATGGTGCCAAGCGGATGCCTTACCAGCATCTCAAGGGACAGCTTTATCAACACCAAGTAAAGCTTCAAAACTCACTGGACTTGACACATTGGCTAACAGAGCTGAGAGCTAAAGAAGATGTGTAACCTTATTGATAATGTGAATAACCTTGTTAGATTACTAATTCAACGTGGAAAGCAAAGCTCGAAAACAATGTATCCTAGATGACGTGAGATAAAGACCTTTCAACGACAAAAACTTCGAGACGAAGCTACAAGAAGAGTGTCGCGTTCGGCAAAATGCAGTCACAGCATTCACCTTACTCTTGAGTCGTATGCAAAATCTTCACGAGGCACAAAACCCACTGAACTAGACGACTAAGAGCTACTTAGGAGATAATGCTATCTTATTGATAATGTGGATACGCTTCTTGTTACGGAGTTGCGTTTGGGAAGTTCATCTCGTTCAGAATGTTGCTCACAGGCCCTGCATGACCTTCTTGAGAAGCGAACGACTCGAGTAAGTTGGATAGCAGGTTGTAGTCCAGATCCAACGGCTTTGCAGATGAAAATGACGCAGAACCTACTTCTGTCGTCTCGTTCGCTTGGACTTCCTTCTCGTCATTTAACTCTTCGAAACGTGAGAAGCTTTGTGCAACCTTGGTTCCTGCCAATTCCGCCTCCATTTCAGCCATCGCTTCATCCAGTGCAAATTCGTCATCGTCACTCTTATTCTCTCCATGCTCGTCCACCAAGTCTGTATCGAACCCTGCAGTACCCTCATTGCTCCCTCCATAGCCGCTCAATATATCCATGAAGGAGCTCATGTCGAACTGCACAGGCTCAGCCCCCTCCACGCCTTCCACACCGGAGACACCATCCACAAACTTGCCAAACATGGCAGCCATATTTTGCAGCTCGTCAGCACCTCCAGGAGCAGTACCAGACCCTGCCATAGCAGCACGTTGCAACTGACTTTCCAGCGTGTCAGGGTGCATGTACAGCCATGAATCGTCGTCGTCCGGCGCAATAGGCTGTGCCTCAAGGTTTCCGTTCTTTTGCAGTGCGTCATCAATAATTTGCTTCCAAGGTCGTCCAAACTGGTCTTCTCCTTCTCCAGCGTACAGTAACTCCAGACCACATGTAAGCTTCACTCCAATATCTGCAGCTTGCGCGTCTGGGTGCGTATCCTCTTCACCCTTTCTCGGTTTCTCCAATACTCGATAGCGCTCATCAGTACGGAAAAACACCTTAGGAGGGAAAAACTCCTGCTGCTTGAACTGAGCATACATCGCTCGGGAGAACACGACGCTTTGCTCCACAACAGCATCCCCTGGGGGCATTAATTTTGTCATGTTGCCACAAATCAGTCCTGCTTGCTTCGGTTCTCGATAGTAAAACGCTTCAACCGCTGGCCCCACCAGATCTCTGTTACCTGCCAACACTCGTGCAGCTTTTTCCGGCAGCAAACACCTGATTCGATGGCGATTGTCGCGCATGTACGTCGGCACTTCGTCCAGTTTGTGCTGAATCAGACGCTGTGCTGCAGCACTCGCCTCCGTCTGAACTGTCAAGTCCAGTACCTGCAACAACGCATCTTCGTCGTAAAGAGCTCCTTCTTTGCCTCGTTGGTTGGCAGCTGGAGGTGGTGCAATATGCAGTTTCCCATTCAGCACGAACACCCGGCGGTCACTATCTTCGGGCGTGACCCAATCCGGCAGAGCTTCGGCGCTTTCAATAAGCAAAAACTCTCCGTCTGAGTCTACGATTCGTCCAACGACACCTGGGAATTCCTTCGTGATGTCGAACACGAGCTTAGCGACGACCCACTCGTCCATGATGGCATCGCCGACACTGGTCCTTCCGGACAGAATATAACGCCCGGTATCGGTGATGCGAGCTTGGAGATGGAAACGATGCTTGTGCCACAGAAAATCCTGCGTTTTCTGCGTCGCATACGCTAAGAACGCTTCTTGTTGCTGCTCTGCTGTATGGAGGTCTACCCGAGACTGAGAGGACGCAGGCAGGAACAAGCAGTAGCGCGTTTCGTTGGTGTCTACTGTTGGTCCAGGGAAGAGCTCCATGCTTATATTTTAGTGATGGGCAGTATTTTTGTCGGATTTTTTTTCAATTTTTTTTTAGCAGAGCAGTGGTTGAAGTGTTAAATCTACTACTCGAAAAAAAAGTTATGCTCAGGAATATTGGAACCTACAAGCTCCCCCTTACAACAACCTCGCGGTGTTGATCTGATAATTGCACACTGCAGTTGTGCATCGCACGTGAGACTTCAGAAATCGTAGTTTTGAATGGAATCCGACAGCTACAGCCTCGAAACTTCACTCTCCAATTTGCACACTCGCAGCAATGAGCCTCGTAGGACTTGTTCGTCTAACTGCATTTGCAGCCACCTTCGCTTCTAATGTCAACGGACAACTGAAATTCGACGGTGACACCCTCCCGACCAAGCTTAACTACCAAGAATACGTTTCCCAGTTCCTGACCAACAAGACGTCGACCATCCCGGCCATCCTCAATGGGGGCATCGTACCTCCTGGGACCAAGACGTACACGACTGGCGTCCGTCCGACGGCGAATGGCACGGACTTTTGTGGCGGGTCCCTCATCACACCGACGCACGTGCTCACGGCTGCTCATTGTATGGCAGGAGATATCCAGTATGTGTCCATCGGCACGCATTTCCTCAGCGGGGCTGAAGATGGAGAGCAGATCAAGGTTTTGAACAAGACTCGACACCCGAAATACGCCAGTGAGACCAACTCGTATGATTTCCTAGTGCTGGAACTGGAACACCCAAGCTCCTTCCCACCAGTTGCGCTTGCCAAGGCAGATGATTCGGACGTCGCTGCTGGTGGCAACGCGACCGTCATGGGGTGGGGAGCTACTGAACAAGGCGGTTCTCAGTCCAATGAATTGCTGCGGATTGACGTGCCTATTGTGAATAACTCTGCCTGTGCTAAGGTCCTCGATGTGGATGCCACCATGCTCTGTGCCGGAGGAGAACTCGATAAGGACTCGTGTCAGGGGGACTCGGGTGGTCCGCTCATCTTGGAGAAACCAGCTGAGGACGTGCTCATCGGCGTCGTGAGCTGGGGCAATGGCTGTGGACGCGTCGGGTATCCTGGCGTCTACGCACGTGTGTCCATCGCGAGAGAGTGGTTGGACAACGTTGCCCCAGGAGCTACGTTCCGCTAGAACTGTAGCAGTAAAAAACAAGGATATCTAAAGTACACTTGCCCTTCCTCTCAAGTTTCATGTACTACGGTGTATACGGCTGCAGATCTTTCGACAGCAATGATAGCGTTGCAATATCTCACAATCTCCAAGAAAGACTTACAGCAGGACAACAGCACTTCAAAGTTACCTGAAAAACTAAAAGCATTGCATGTACCATGCATCTGCTGTACAGCGTAGATGTCATGCATATTTACACATACAGCGTAAAATAATGACTGACAATGTAAGCTATTAATGTCATTTAGAATCTATTTGACATTGACTCAATGACTACAGCTGGGCTCACATCACTATGTGATCCGGGAAAGAGAGTCAGCGTTGGATGATTCATCTACTCATCACTCTAACGAACGAGGGATCTCTCCTTCCACTTTTGGTTTTGCCAGGCCAGCCGCAGCATATTCACTCAACATTTCAGTCGCCATTCGTTCAAAATGAATCTCATCGCAGTAGTGGCACTGTATTTCACACTGCTCAACTTCGCCAGTGGTGATGATAGTACAGGGTAGCGGACTAATCACGAGTACCGGAAGCCGGAAATCGAGTACACATACCGGTAACCGACAATACCGCCAGCGCCGGCCGAAACCCGAGTTCACATCGGTAGAATTCCGAGTACAGGTTTCCCCGCCTAATTTGCAACTGCATCAAGTAATTTACCTCGATCAGGGAGTGAAGATGCGGATGCGATTTGCTCTATCTGGTCTGCCAATGTACTGAGTTACATGCAATCACGCGGGAAATGGGATTCACGATGAAGGTTCAAGGAAGATAATCACTCCCAATTTTTCAGTAACTCAGTACCTGATGCATCTATGTGATACCTGTGCACATTTTGCATCCTGGCAGATTTTCTTGGTCCGACCCCTGCAAATTAGGCGGGGAAACCTGTACAATGGCAGAATTCCGAGTACAAAAAATTGGCGGGAAAAAAGTACAAGGGTAACCTGGCAGAATGGCGAGTGCAGGGCGGATTTGCCGCTAAGAACAAGTCAGCCATAACGAAGCATTCATTATTTTTAACTCATTTATTGTCCGTATTACTGGGGTTTAAGCCCGCGTGCTCCGCACACGGAGCGTTAAACCGCCAGCCTAAGCCCGCTCCGGCTTCGCCTTCGCTTGATCCGTCGACAGCGCTGGGGTTTAAGCCCGTGTGCTTCGCACACGGAGCATTAAACCACCAGCCACCGTTCTCCACCGCGCTTGTCCTCTCTCTGCTGTCCTTTACTGCCCAGCTACGCGCTCCGCGCGATCCCAGCCACCCCTAGCGGCTCGCTATGCTCGCGAGTACAGACCCTAAGCCCGCTCCGGCTTCGCCTGCGCTTGATCCGTCGACAGCGCTGGGGTTTAAGCCCGTGTGCTTCGCACACGGAGCATTAAACCGCCAGCATATGCCCGCTCCGGCTTCGCCTTCGCTTGATCGTCGGCAGCGCTAGGGTTTAAGCCCGCGTGCTCCGCACACGGAGCGTTAAACCGCCAGCCAGCGTTCTCCACCGTGCTTGTCCTCGAGTCGTTGTGCGCTAGAAAAACCGCAAAAGTACCGGTACGAACTGACCTCAATTCGTTTTGCAAAACCTCTCAAAGTCGATTGGTGTACTCGAAATCCGGCCACTGGTACTCGGAATTAGTCTCTTTCCATAGTACAGACACTGTCAACCATGATCAAGTGAAACCCTTCGCTCAGCCCGAGCCCGTCACCATATCGGAAAAGGCAGCAGTCAAGTACAAGCCGCAACTAAAAATTGGAGCTGGGTGTGTTTCTTTTCCAGCAGTGAATGCTGCTGGAGAGATCACGGGAGGGCTCAAAGGGACAAAAGACACGGAAGATTGTACGGAAGCACCTCTCGGGTCCCAGGTGTACGGCAGATCTGCGTGGTATCAAGATAAGTGGGCGATGATGTATGCCTGGTACTTCCCCAAGAATTTTTGTGGTTACAGGGCTGCAGGGCGACACGACTGGGCGAATGTGGTGATATGGATTGATAACCCTGCGTTGGAGAACGTCACGTTTCTCGGTGCGTCGTTGTCACAACAGACTCTGGAGCCGAAAAAGCTCGTTTTCTTGACTGTGGCTGAGCGTAACGAAGAACCGTACCAGAATCAAAAGGCGATTCCTATGATGGCTTATGCGGGCACAGAGCAGATCACTACAGGGAGGATTAGTCGGTGGAACTATACCTACAAATACGTTGGCGGATCCAACACAACTATGAGGTTCGCTCATTTGTTTCCTGATAAATTCGACTGGATTGGGATGAGTTTCGCGTACAGCGACGGCGAATCTCAGGATCTCATCATGTGGAACCAACTTACGGACGAAGCTCGTGCAGCTTTAGAGGCCGCAGATTTTGGGGATACACAGGTCCCCTTTACTGACAAAAACTTCGAGGCAAACCTACAAAAAGCGTGGCCATTTTAGTGCAGTGCTAGTGATTCCGAAGCAATCTACGGTAAATGAAGCACTAAAGTGAACAAAATGTTGCCTAGAATCTCCAATTACCTAACTACAACGGGGTTGGAGGAAATCCTGGCCGAGTTCAAGCTCAGCTCTCAACTTAGCTGGCAAGTTCCGCGGTACCAGCGCCAAGCAGAATTTACTGCGGCTGTACCAGCTTATCGAGCACTACCGCTTAGATTCTCAGGTAGAATTCTACCTGCGGGAGTAGCATACGCTAAAAGAAGTTACACGTTCTAAAGAGAAGTGGCAGTTCTACGGCTGGGAACCTCTTTGACTTGATACTATAGTGAAGCGTCAAACCTATCGGAATAAAGAGTATCAAGGTCAATTTAGATCTCCGCCAGCCCACAGCGCAGTCAATACAGCGAAATGAGCGGCGAAACTTGGCATACAATTAGACAGCATCTTCATGACCATACCTGCAATGCGTTCCTAGCGGAGAAGCGGTTGTAGCAAGCGCACCTCCGCGATATAAACCGGCTAAGGGTGATATCTATGAAGGTTTCCGTCAGCCAATCAGCGCTAAGCGGAATCCTGATTGGCTGAAAGTCACGACTCTGCTTACTTACGTGTTAAGCTTACCGAATAATACTTCTCCGATCCGACAACTTGTCCGATCCGACACCTCGCCTTTGGCCATTTTCAAAGTTGGCCTATAGCCTGCAACTACTTGTCCGACCCGACATTCCCGCAGCCAACACAGAACGGACTCTCATTCCAACTGTTTACTGACCATTTTCCGCAAATCACTTCTTCGATTGGTTGAATATTATTTATAATAGCGGTTGACCTGACGTTGGGTGCAGGCAGGAGAGTGCAAAACACGGGCCCAGCCGGTGAAAAGGATTTCCCCTCCTTTGAAACTAACAAGGCGATCTGTAAACTTTGCTTTGCCGATTCTACTGGATAAAACAGAATTTTGTAATGAACAAAGGATAGTGATGATGCTGTAGATAGGATGCTGTCGGAGCTCAACTTGACAGAGTAGACGGCTTAACGGCTATGCACGGCAGATTGAACTTTGAACACGTCTTTGCATTTTGAACCTCACCTGCAGGTCGGGTGTCGGATCGGAGAAGTATTATTCGGTAACCACAAATTCATAGCTGGGTTATCCCATCCACAGAGGATCCACAATACATGGCTGGGTTATCCCAATTCGGAGTCCATGGGATTTTTAGGAATCTGGGATTTTTAGAAATCTGGGATTTTTAGAAATCTGGAAATCGTCCTGCGCGCCTGCAAATGCGAATTCGACGGCGAGACTCGCTAGACATATACAAGACGTGTTAGCTGTGAGGTACCAGAGTGTACCAGTGAGCGAGCAGTGCTGGCACCGACGTGTAACAGCGGCCACAACATCGCGTACGCGATTGTACTCCATATTCCTCCTGCGATGATGAGTGGCGCAGCCTCTCATGGCGGTTGCAACCGCCCAAATCCTCAGCACCAGCACCTGCAGCTAGATAGGACAACGAGAGTGGTTAGCAACTGCTCATTAAATACATCATGGGTCCCAAGGTTGAGGAGCGGGCTGCGGCGCAGCTCTGCTCTCACTTCCAATCGTACCAGCGAGTACTCAAGCTCCTCACCTTGGTTGTTCCCGCCGCGGCATTCTGCCAGGCAACTCCCTGCCTTCCACCTCGTCTATCTTGCTCTTCCTTAAAGTATACGTGCTGCTGGAGCCTACGTCACGCTGACGATAACTACAAGGCACACAGCACGTCTCAGGTTATGAGCCCAACAACAGAAGCAAGCCAAGACAACAAACGTTCCAGTGGTGCGGAGCAGCGATGCAAAGGAGACAACCAGACTGCAACAGGAGCGGTGCCCTCGGGATCAAATTGCGCCGACTCTGATGAGAAAGGAGATTTGACTGAAAGTTCCAATCCGACGATTGGTGACCATCACTCTCGGGTACCTGTGACAGTGAAAGATTCTGTATTTTCATTGGCGGAATCAAAAGATGGGCAACGCTCATTGGCCAAACCTGTAGAAGAGAAGGAGACAGCAAACTGGCAACTGACCGTTCGCTCATTGAAAGAACGGTCGCCTTCTCCCCCAGTTCGCCGAGAAGACACCTTTGGAAGTAGCTCCGCGAGCCGCAGAAAAGCTGACACTGAACCTGAGGACAAAATGAATCGAGTAGCAGCCGTAGTGACCCTGCAGGTGGACAAAAAGCTGTCCAAGCCGGAGGATTACCCTGCTTGGCGCCTGCGAGTGCTTACAGGTCTAAACGTCTCAAACATGGCCCAGCTTGTCCTGGGCAAGGAACTCTTCAACGACAACTGGTTTTCTAACGTGAAGGACTGTTGGAATAGCAGATATCGCAAAGCAAATGGCCTTCTTGTCTCGGCCATCTCTGATGAAACCCTTATACGTTACCAGGATGTGGTTAACCTGGCTGACCCTGTCGAGCTATGGCGGGTGTTAGCTGAGGATTTTTGGCCAAGGGCGAGGGGTAAACACAGTGCTGATTTGGGAACGAATCTACGGGCGAATGCTTCGCACAGACGAGCCCGTGCGAGACTACATCGTCGACCTACTGAAGATGCAGCGCGAACTAGCGGAAAATAATGACCCCATCTCAGACTCACGACTACAGTGGTCACGGTAATTAGTCTCATTGAAATTATTTTATGTGAGGTGCTTTTAGGGGAGTTCACATGAATTAGTCTGAGTGAGATTAATTACGAACAAAGATTATTTTTGGTGTTCTAAAATAATCTCACTATCTAGATGTCGGCGTAAACTCTACCATCAGGCAAGGTGTTGATTGTAGCAGTGTCATCGTCACGGTGTTTAGTGGTGCGTTTCTCGCCTGCAACGCCTTCAGCAAAGTGCTCAGGGTACTTACGAATTATCTCTTGTAAGTGAGGAAAAAGCTGAGTCGTTCTCCACGTTCCATCAACACCTAGCGAGAGTCCACAACGAATCATGGCCTTGCGAGCGTAGCTTAAGCCGTTCTTGTCTCTCTTGGCATTGACCTCCCTCACCGCCTCCGATGCAAGGGATAGAAAGAAGGCCTTTCCTAGTTTCTTCAGCTTTCCTGACCACGAGCCGTCCTTCCGAATAGCATCCTGCCATTGATCACCCTCGATAAGATCAATCTTCCTCTCATTCCACTTTCTTGACCAAACGTCCTTGATCTTTGCGATCACGAATGAATCCGCAGGCTGACAGAGGTCTGTAGCATTTGGTGGTAAGAACCGGAGGCGTGCATTTAGCGTCTTCAGCTCTTCCATACATTCATCTTCTGATAAATGCGAGGAGCAATTATCGAGGTAGATCGTTTTTGTCCGGCCATGACGATCCGGGTTCATGGCTTTTCGGCAAGGTACTCACGAAAGATTCTCTTATCCATCCAACCCTTGGGACCTGTGCGGTAGCAAACGCCAGGAATGTTATTCTTGACTCCGCGAATGGGATAGCTAGAGTCTTGGTTCGTGAGGATCATCATGGGAGGGTGGATTCTGGCACTGGGACCACCAGAAATTCTGACGACCATGGTCATTCCTTGACCACCTGATACAACGTCTGCGCATTTAACGCTTGTCTCTCCAACGAATCCGAGCGTCTTCCCATTGTCAAAGTCAATAACAAAATGGGTTTCGTCAATGTTTTCAACCGTGTCTTCATTGAGCGTGCCATCCTCAAAACCACGCTGGAGCTCCCCCAGGTGACGAGCCACTTGTTCCTCGATTTCTCGCTGCTTAGCCGAACTAACTTGCTTCTTGCCAGTTTGAGTTCGAAGAACGATGCCATGACACTCCATAAAGGTTTGGACCCAGCGCGGTGTAATCTTATCCTTCAGCAGTGAACCATGCTCGTCAACACTTAACTCATCATAGCCTTCACCTTGGGATTTCAAAATCCGAAGCGCCACTTGGCGCAGTAGCGGTGCATCGAATTTCAAACCGGCTTTGCGAAGACGGTCAAATTCACTGACAAGGTGGCCGTACAACCACGTTACCCAGGCGCTGCGGCGACGCCCACGACCAGGGAACACCTTCAAATCCACACGCCTACGCCCTTGTTGGTTTTTCGAGGAAAGCGTCTTGGCCCCACGCTTTACCGCTAGCAGCATCTCCTTCTTTTTAAACCAATCCATGGCCTTCGCAATATTTGCGTTGCGCGTTTGGGAGCTGAAGATCTCGGGAAAGGCATCGACGGCGGCAGCGAACAGACCCTTTTGCCCTGTTTTATCTTGTTGACTCACGCGTGCAATCAGCCACTGCACCACCTTTTGTCGCTGACGAATGGGTGTGACGGCAGGTCTACTACGAATCAGCGGCTTGCGCACGGCGTTGTTCTCTTTGTCCTTGTTTTGATCAGCAATTGAAGTATAATCAGATTCGTCTTCACTGGACACCACGTCTACATCGTCCTCTTGTAGTCCTTTAGTTGAAGTCTCCTTCATACCAGCGCGTTGAAAAGCCGCAACGATAGGTGAAGACGACGGAATTGCTGGGCTCACCTCCTTAGCTTCGCACCGAGGGCAGATGACGGGCTGCCCGAAGCCTTCCTTTCCGATGGGCTTACCGCAAAACGGGTGCATGTGCACAGAGCACGAGGGGCAAGTGTGCACCCCTCCCACCATGTCACCACATCCTCCACAGGGAGAGCTGTTGCTGGATGTACTCATACTGCTGCTTGGGAGTGAGGTGATAGACCTTCTTGATGGCTAGATAAAAAGTAAGAGACCGGAATAAGTCCAAAAGGAATCGTCTAATAGAAGAACTGCTTACCGAGCGACAACGACTGGGTGTGGTGCCTTGACGGTCGACCAGGCATCTAATTGCTGCCGTCACAGATGGTCAAGCCACAGTTTTTTCGATGCTTACAGTTCAATCTCGTTTAAGTACGAGGGGAGCCGTTACGGTCGGGGAGGCACACGGGTGTCAAATCGGGACACATGGGACACACACGGGACACACTCCACAGACCTGTACTAAAAGGGACATTTGACACCCGACCTACGTTCCCCGCCGAGGGACTCGAACCCTGGTGAAGTGATTGTGAGGGCTGTAATCTAACCACTGCACCAGTGTCAAGCCCGATTATCAACTGAGATTATTTATGAACTTTATGGAGTGAGATTAATTTTGCATTTCCAAAATTCTTGTACACGGTAATTAGTCTCGGTAAAGTGCAGTGAGATTATTTAGCGTATGAGATTATTTTGCAACCTAGACTAATTACCGTGTGCACTGTAGCTAAGGTTATGCTGACCAAGGCTCACGCAGTCTACCCAACGATTGCAGATGAAGTTACGGAGAAGCTACGCCGTGATCCAGACTACAAATATACGGTGCGCGACGCACGCGGCCGTCTGGAGAATGCAGAAATACAACGCAACCAGCGAATGCGTGAATCAAGCAGCAGTGCTGCGAACAGCCGTGGCCTGGCCAGTAAACCCCAAGCAAATGGTGTGCAGCAGCACGGCAACAGTGGAAAAGGTCCTCGCCGCCAGCGCGGTGGCAAATACGGTCGCAACCGTGGCTCAAGTGCTGCATCTACAGACACTGGCAAGTCTAATGCAGAAAGGATTGCGAAAAAGAAAAGGAACTCGAAGTGCAATGCTTGTGGTGAGAAGGGCCACTGGCGTGGTGATGCTGAGTGCAGCCAAAGACGTCGTCAAACCCAAACCAATCAAGGTGACGAACAAGTGCGCTCTCTGAGTGGAGCTATTCTTCGGCAACATGAACCGACTGTCTCGCGTGACAGGGTGGTAGAGTGCATGACATCTCGCGATGAACATGCAGAGCACGCTGTTGGTGGAATTAGAAATGATGATCGATTGATTTCGCTGAACGACGTGCGTTCGGTACTTGGGTTACAAGCAGTGGAGCAAAAGGAACAGCAGCTCCGTCGCCGAAACACTGGAGCTGGTGGGGTTACTGTACGTGCTGCGTCGCCACAGTACTCACCCACGAGTCCTCCGTTGAGCCCCGTTGTTCGCAGCCCTACGTACTCTCCTACAACACCAGCGTCACCTGATTACGCAGTGAATGCAGTAATCGGTGACGACGAGCATGTCCCTGTCTTACAGGCAGATGAAATTGAATGGCTTCTCGATAGTGGATCGTAAGTTAATCTGTGCGGAGATTTGACTTGTTTTTCGTATGTGAAGCATGGAACTTCCAGCAACGTGATGATGGCCTGCGGCCAGTCAGAAGTCATGGAAACAAGTGGAAGTGTGGTGTTCGTGTCGAAAACGGAGTCACAGGCAAGTGGGAGCCTCGCCGCCTGGACAATGTCCACTACTCTCCTAATGCCCACGTGAACCTGATAAGCCTAGGGTACATGCGCGCCTGTGGGTTTAAGCTTGTCTTCAATGAAGACCAGAGCACTGCGTGGCTCTGCAAGGATGGGTTGAAGCTGCGCTTCGACCATCATGACCTGCTATACCGCCTGCGTGCGAAGTGGTCTGTGCGATTGGTCGGTGCTATTAAGGAGCGCAAGGATGTGATGGGATTGCTGCACAATCGCCTTGGACACGTGAACATGAAGCTCATCAAGGAGTTGGCTAATGACAAGGCCGACTTTGGCTTTAACTTTAACATGCAGTCGTTGAAGGACTATGAATGTGTTCCTTGTTTATCGGCTAAGTTCAAGCGTACCACCTACAAGCGTGGGCCACGGCGGCGGAAGAACCCGCTGGAAAAGCTATCTGTTGATCTCTGCGGCATCAATCAAGACACGGCAACTGGCGAAAAGATGTTCATGCTGGTAGTAGATGAGGCAGCGCGATACAGGTGTTATCTGCTGAAGCATAAAGACGAAGCAGCCAAGCTAATCGAAGAACTGGTATTGCGGCTCAACACTCAGTTCAAGCGTGCAGGGCATTCAGTAACGTTGGTACACTCAGACCAAGGTGGAGAATTTGTGAACACCTACCTGGAACGGTTCTGCTTGAGTAAGGGCATTGAATTTAATACCACGAATGCTTACTCCCCGGAAGAGAACGGGATTGTGGAACGCGCCAATGGTATAGTGCTTCCACGGCTACGAGCAGTACTTCATGCAACCAATCTACCGAACCTGTTGTGGGGTGAAGCTACTCTACACATTGTAGGCACACTGAACCTCCTTCCGACAGCTCCGTTGAACGGGAAGTCGCCCCATGAACTGCTGTTCGCCACTGCACCGGTGCTGCGACACCTACGAACTTGGGGTTGCTTGGTACATGCGTACGTACCTCCTGAGACCCGTACAACGCGAGCAAAGCTGGACCCGCGGTCTGTGCTGTCAATTTTCCTGGGCTATAGTACTACTACGACTGGATACAAGTTGATGGACCTGCGAACTGGAACCGTGACTACTCGACGCAGTGGGAACGTATATTTTCATGAGAAGTCTACTGTTGCGAATGACTACATCCTTCGGCTACTGCTGAACTTGTATTTCCCTGGGGACTATGAGCTTGTGGATGTGATCCCGGTGGTGCCTATTACATCTACACTTGAAGCCCGACTATTTCCCGAAGCAGGTAGCGCACCTGACGTGCCTGCGGCTACCAAATCAACCAATCTGCCTCCTGAAAAGGAAATCGGTGAGAATACGGAGCCAGTGGGGGTTGTTGCAGCAACACCTGGTACTGAGTTGCAGCCAGCGGCTGCGACAAACAAGAAGAAGAAGCGAAAGCGGCAAGTCTCTTCAAGCAGTGAGCAGGACTCCAGCGACGAGTACCAGCCACGATGTACGGACTCACCTTCAGCGGAGGTACGAAGCTCAAGCCCTCGCAGAATGAGGAAGCTACCAGCTCGTCTCAATGACTATGTGGTCGGTTCTGTGATGAACACGACGACGGACATTCCGATTCCTAATACCTACAAGCAAGCGAAGGCGAGTAAGTATTGGCCGGAGTGGAAAGCAGCGATGGAGGACGAGCTGTCATCATTGCGCGCACAACTTGGAAGCTTGTTGTACGAGCCAAAACCAAGAGTCAGACTGTTATCACAAACCGATGGGTCTTTGCGGTCAAGAGAGATGCTAAAGGGCGAATTCAGCGGTTCAAAGCCCGGCTGGTGATCCATGGCTTTAAGCAGAAGTATGGAGTTGACTATGTGGAGACATTTGCGCCTGTCATTCGGTTTGAGACCATACGAGCGGTCATCCTGTATGCTGTGAAGCGTGGCTGGCTTGTCTTACAGTACGACGTCAAGACTGCGTTCTTGTGCGGTCTACTTTCTGAGCTCATTTACATGGAGCAGCCTGTGGGGTTCGAAGAAAACGGTGGGCAAATGGTCTGCCAACTCATTAAGTCTCTCTACGGCTTGAAACAAGCACCTGCAGTATGGAACAAGACATTGCATACAATACTTGAGAAGCTGGGTCTCACCCGTTTGGACAGTGACTATGGCCTCTACGCTATGTACAACGACGACGGAGATGTGACGATGATCCTTAGTGTGTACGTGGATGACCTCCTGTTGATGGGACCGACAACTCTGTGTACCAAGATTGCAGAAAAGTTAAAAATGCATTCACCTTGACGAGCATGGGTGAAGTCAAGTTCCTGCTGAGCATTGAGATTACCATCGACAGGACGCACAACAAAATCATGTATTGCCAGCGAGCACACATCGACAAGATCCTAAAAGCCTACGGGATGCAGGATGCCTACGGATGTCGGACTCCACAGTCGACCAGCGAGTCGAAGGCCAACGTGAAATCCGTTGCGCCTGGTATGAAACTACCGTACCGAGAGATTGTCGGGTCACTGCAGTACCTAGTGTCGGGCTCGCGACCTGACATTGCACATGAGGTACGCCATTTGGGCAAGTACCTGTCATGTTTTGAGCACAAGCACGACCGTGAAGCCCAGCGGGTTCTCCGGTATCTGAAGCAGACACGTGATCATGCACTTCACATGGACGTTGTTTCGGGCAAGGACGTTGCAGTTACTGTGTACACGGACAGTGATTACGCTAATGATCCGGATGATGCCAAATCTATCTCGGGCTACGTCACGTTTCTTGACGGCAATGTCGTGTCTTACGGATCCCGGAAGCAAGGGATCAACGCTCAGTCGAGCACAGAGGCCGAGTACATCGCTATGAATGAAGGGGTAAAGGACATACTATGGCTGGATGGCCTATTAGATGAACTACGGTGGTCTGCGGCCACACCACTACTACGTGGTGATAACCAAGCTGCCCTCAATCTTACTGCGAAACCGGGAAAGCACTCAGCCACGAAACATATCAAGAACAAGTATCATTTGATTCGACATTTAGTGGAGGACGGGCAACTACGGACTCTACATGTGCCTACTGACGCCAATACGGCTGACATCATGACCAAGCCGTTGGCAAACGCAAAATTCACAAAGTTTCGAAAGCAATTGAAGATGTTACCTGTATCGAGTCTAGCTACAGCTACTGTTGAAGCTACTGCTATTGCTGAACATCAGCACTAGCTACCAAATCAAGTGCAAACGTTCGAGCAACTTGCTAGGCTGATCCTGCGGGTCAAGCCAGCTCGACGCGCGTCTCGAACGAGTGGGAGTGTGAGGTACCAGAGTGTACCAGTGAGCGAGCAGTGCTGGCACCGACGTGTAACAGCGGCCACAACATCGCGTACGCCATTGTACTCCATATTCCTCCTGCGATGATGAGTGGCGCAGCCTCTCATGGCGGTTGCAACCGCCCAAATCCTCAGCACCAGCACCTGCAGCTAGATAGGACAACGAGAGTGGTTAGCAACTGCTCATTAAATACATCATGGGTCCCAAGGTTGAGGAGCGGGCTGCGGCGCAGCTCTGCTCTCACTTCCAATCGTACCAGCGAGTACTCAAGCTCCTCACCTTGGTTGTTCCCGCCGCGGCATTCTGCCAGGCAACTCCCTGCCTTCCACCTCGTCTATCTTGCTCTTCCTTAAAGTATACGTGCTGCTGGAGCCTACGTCACGCTGACGATAACTACAAGGCACACAGCACGTCTCATTAGCGAATACATCATGTTGCTTTCATTGCAGAGGCGCGCATGTAGCGCTCGCACTACAACGATGTAACTGCTAAGTAACGGTGGTGGCGTTACTTAGTTCGATTTCCAAGAGAGTAACGCTAAGAGTGCCGCACGTACGCAAACGCGAACTTAACACTAAGTACGCAGTAGCCATCGTTGACTGACAAAATAGTAAAAACACACGTCGTGGTGTGGTCAACACACAGGACGTGTGCACACCACACATTGCCATTGGTGGATTGCGAGGGAGGATGGGCGGGGTCAAAGACCAGCCATACCACGCGCCTATCCCGCCCGTCCGCCGCCTTCCATCCATGCTCATTCACCAACTCGCCGGCAAGACCCAAGGACATCTTCACAGGCGCGACCTGCCTCGGCACGCTGCACGGCACGGCGGCGCCCGTGAACACTGGCGGAACAGACGACACGGACGACACGGATGAGGGCGCGACCTGCCTCGGCACGCTGCACGGCACGGACGACACAGAGGCCAACACAGGCGGCACGGACGACATGGATGAGGGCGCGACCTGCCTCGGCACGCTGCACGGTACGGCGGCGCTTACGAACACTGGCGGCACGGACGACAAGGCGAACACTGGCGGCACGGAGGTGTACATGTGCTGCGTAAGCTTGTGCGGAGCGCGTTGATGGGCTCCTATGCCTTGTACCGCTCTCGCTGATGGCTCGTGCAGCATACGTGCCACTGTTGTGCCACCTTACGTGCTGCCGTATTCAAGAGGGTAGTCATAGTGGTAGTTAATGCTGTAGGATTAAGCGAATACATGTAAGTGAAGCTAGTGTTATTAGTTCAAACCTCTTTAGCTTCCGCTTCAATAAAGCGTCGTTCAACCTGCTTGTGCACCTTCGCGCGATACTTCTTTATCTCGGCAGAAGGTAGATTTTCGGCGGGCTCCAAAGTATCCTCCCACGAGGTTAGGAAAAAAGTGCGCCCATTGACAACTTCGTGGCCTACAATCTTGCGCATCTGGTAGGTGGGCTTACCAGACAGGTCCACACCGGCTGGCAACACCCACTCTGCTTCGCCGGCATCGTCGCCTTGAGTAGCTGCCTCAATGAGACGGTCCTTGGTAATGCGCCCATGTGGTACCGCGTCGAGTAGCCGCTTAATTGCGTCAGCTGGGTTGGCCGAAGGGTCGCGCAAGATGAGGCAGGTGTTTTTGAGGTATCGTGCCGCTGCTTCATCAAGGCGACGTTTCCCTTGAGTTTCGAGGTGCAATTTGCAAAACTCAAAGAAGGGCTTGAACGCTGTAGGTGGGGCAGGGTCAACTTGAAGGGTTGCCATCGTGAATGGAAATGACAATCCTTAAGCCCGAGGAAGCAGCACGCAATTGGTTTCACTTTAGTTGTTAGTTTATTTTTGTTAGTAGTTTCAATACACTAAAAAGAAGTTTGGCATGCGATGCGTATTGAAAGTTACAGCTAACCTGCACAATCTCATCTACAGCTATTCTATGCCTACTCCAAGCTTAGCGCATGACCATTATTGCGTGGTCTGCCAGCAGCTACGCGTCTAGTTGATGGAGCTTGTGGTCGAGGGCGTTTACGAGTCTTTGAACGGTTGACGAGAGTTCGCTTTCCATCCGTGCCTGTGTAGCTCCTGACTTGCAGTGCAAATAGCACGTGGATGCAAATTGCGAACTTGAAATGGTACTTGCAGCCACACGTTTGCGCACAGACATCTACCTCCCAGCCACCATCCGGTTGTCCTTCGACCTCCATGCGGGCGTAGTTAGCACCCATTTGGGCGGAGACTGGGGCATTTTCCTTGCTGCGCCCAATCTCAGGCAGGTACACCCGAACGCAGCCCCGTGACACCACACGCACAATATTGGGTGTCCGCGATACCAGTAAGAACTCGATGCTTGACCGGCTGGGTGTCATGTCAAGCAGAAGGTTCCGCTGGCGAAAGTTGCTCACCCGCGATCTCAGCTGTTGCGTCGTCTCAGATGCTTCCTTGAACAGTCGTGGCGTGACAGATTGGTTCCCGCAGCAATCTGCCAGCAACTGGATAAGAGTACCAATCTTATGTTTCGTCCGAAGGGTGTAGTCACGCTTGATCAGACGGTTGAATTGCTCAACAGGGTTGTTCGTGGTGGCGTACCCGCTGGGCGTGTGGAAGCACTGCCAGCGCCACGACTCACTTGACACCCATACGTTGTTGAAGTACGACTTGAACCCCGCCAGCAAATCGTCCGCCTCCCATTTGGCCAGCACAACCTTGACATGATCGTCATATGCTTCTTGACTTGACGCGAAGTGAAGGTCGTAAATGTCAGCAACCACGCGTTCGCATAAGTGTCGCGGTACAGCTTTTAGCTTCTCATGCACCTTCGCCATCACATGGTAGAAACACATCAAGTATGTGTAGTCCGAGTCAACTCCAAACACTTCATCAACAGCATTTTGTTGCGCTACTTCAGCGTCGGCCATGACATACCGTAGGAGCATCTGTTCACCGGTGACCGCGGTAAACATTCGACGAAGCGCACTCAGGGCCTTGACATACAGCTCTGTCAGCCGCTGAGAAGTGATGAACATTGCCACCGGATGGAACGAGCGACATCGGTCCGACACTCCACATACGATCACAGGATACCCAACTTGGTTCAACTTGAAGGTGGCATCCATATGAAACACGAACGAGGCCGGATCGCGAGCTGCATTGCGCAACAGACGCTTTGTCGTCAAGCCCACCAAAAACGGGTGTTCGTCAGAGCCGTTGCCCACGTCAGGCTTGCCGTGACTATCACGTTGCCACCCAAACGAAAATGGTTTCGTGTCGGACATCCCAGGGTCAAACGCCAGCTGGGATATTTGCTCCAAGATGTCATCATATTGTGCAGGTTCGTCTTGGCAAAATGGCTGACGAACCACTGGACTTTGCGCAAGTCAGGGAGAGATTCGTCCGCGATACCGAAGCGACGGCCCATAGCATTGCGAATTCGCGCGGGCTTCATTCCTTCCGTCGCCATTTCCCGGCAGAATTCTTTCAGCCGGGGCGTCAGCGTCGGCTTGACCGGATCACGAACCTCAGTCTCGTGCATACCACACTCCTTGAGCGACACACGGTTGAGCTCCGGGCACGTGAGCACCTTTCCAATCCAGGGACACGCGGCATACGGTGTGGCAGCCCTACATGTTTCCGAGGAGCACCTGAGCAGCTGGTATCGCATCTTATGCGGTCTTCCTAAGCCGCATGTGCCGTCACAGGGGACCAGTTGGCTCTTGGCAATGACGAACGCCTTCATGTCCTCCATCAACAGATGTGCGTCAGCGACTGCCATGTTGGTGCAGATGTTCGTCCAGTTAAATTGCGTCATGGTTGACGAACAGACTTGGGGGGAGGGCCGGAGAGGGGAGAGGAGTGGTGTGGGGGCAACGTGTTTTGTTGTTGTGAGCGGAAATCTGCCTAGTGCAACAGCGCATAACGACTTGTTTCATTGGTAGAAATTAGGCTTAAAAACCAACCTTGATAGGCTGGTGTGCAACCACCTGCATTTGGTGTGATCATTCTCTACAACGGGTGATGCGTGTACACTACGTGTGAACCACACTAATCTAGTGTGGTGTGTAAACAAGTGTTGTGTTATCGCAAGGTTTGTGTGTCACTCATTTGTCTTGTGTGTTTTTCCTGTTCTGTCTCGTTGACTGGCCATCACTCCAGCAGCACTAGTTAGTTACCCTCTCTTCTCTTCATGGCTCGTCAACAGCGGAAAAAGGCGCGTTCTCATGGCGTAGCAGCTCGTTCCAAGTCCGTCTCCAGCCAACCGAAACCTCAACAACCGTCGGACGCTTTGAGCGCCGCCGCGGTGGCTGCCACTTTCGCTGACGAACCGGAAGACGCTGTACCAGTCGATGGCGAAGCTGATGACGACGCTGGCGTCGACGCACAGAGCTTGAGTCGTGGGCAACGCAAACGTCTTAAACGTCGTGCTGCTTTCATGCGTAAAATGGGTCTCGTGTCCCGCGTAGCAAAGGAACAGGCCACAGAAGCGAAAACGGCTGAAAGCGGCGTGTTCGCCGACCTGGAGGAGCTGCAGAGCTCGTTGTTTCAGACGGAGAACAACCAGAAGCCAGTGGAGAAGAAAACCGGCAAGAAGAAAGCTCTGAGCGGCCGTCAGCGCCAGAAATTGGCAGTGCGAGAGCTCGGACAGCTCAAGGCTGTGCAGACCCATTCGAGCTTCAAAAGCGACCCATTTGCAGCCATTCAGGCCCATTTACAGAACACGGTAGTGCAGGCCAACCAGGACCTGTTGGAGAAGACGAACGCTGCAGCTAAGAAACGCATCGGTGGAGCGAACTCGATGGACGTCGAGGCGTAGATAGAGGGTTTTGCACTAAATGATATACATGTTGACACAGATTTACGGGACCTACTCGGTGTTGCAGAGCAGACAGACGCCACGTAACCCCCAGTGGCGAGGTGGACGACCTGGTGGACACTTCATCGTCACCATGAAGACGAAGTACCGGTCGGTACGTGTTGCGTACTTGTAGCAGGGACACTCGAAAGGACCCACTGAACCGTACAGCTCTTTTCGGGATTTCGTTTCGAGTTCTTTCGACATGCTGTTGACGTGTAGCACAGGAAGTGACGTGAACAGTTTCTTAGGCTCCGACTCGACGATGGTGCCGTCCGCTTTGCTCCAGGTGGCTCCATCCATGAAGAGACCGTAGATGTACACACCTTCACCTGGAGGAGCTCGTACCTGCTCGGCACGCTCGAAAGACGTCACTTCAGTGTGGTAAACTACATCGTCCAGCGCCCACTTGTCTGTCTTGGAGTGTTTCCGAGTCACTTCCTGCTTCATGGCCGTGAGCATACCTTGTGGATTGAAGAAACCAGTGAGCCAGAACGAGTTCGGCCTGCGAGTATTCAGCCACGTGCGATTCTGCTCGTCTCGAGAGATCAGCGACGAGAACCAGAGCCCGAGAGTCGGTAGAATCCATGAGAACTCGTCACCGACAGACGTTCGGAGCCAAGAAGGAGGCACTTTAGCATCGAAGATGGCGTCCAGCGTCCAGCTCAGCTCTTCCGTCATCACCACTTCACCTCGGATGGCCATCTGCAACGACTGTAGCATTGATCGCACCTTGGCGATCACGCGTTGAAGCCGTTGAATCTCCTGGAACAGGAAGATGTTCAATGGAATGGTAAGTCCACCTAACTTGTTGATCTTGGCCTTGTAGTCGTCTTCGTTGTAGTCCTCCGGCAGTCGGTCTAGCAGTTCCTTAGCCTTTTCGCACACTACATCTTCTCTCGAGACTCCAGATGAACCACCTCCACCCTTCGGTTGTGTGTCGCCTAGCGTGGTCAGCAGCAAGTTGACCTCCTTCACTCGGTACGTGAGATCTGCATTTGGGTGGAGACCGAAGATTTCAGGCGAGTCGATCTCAGGTAAAGTGTGGCAGAAGTGCCGGTAGTCGTCGATGTTGTCGGCCACTGGTATGCGGTAGTTAAAGTCGTTCGGCAGGCGGAAGATCGGCTCGCCCGGGTTGTAGCTGAATGTCGCGGAACACACGTCCGGGGTGAGGCACCACTCGGCGTAGAAGTTAAACAGCCTTCGGTCCATGTTGTCCGTGATCTTACCACCGTACTGCACTTCAGCCACCATATACTGCAGCGTTGGCCACGAAATGGGTCCATTGTACAAGTGCTTCTCGAGGAAAATGGTACAAGCTGACAGGTCACCGTTGTTGTACTCGTAGGGGATCCCCCACCCTAAAGGTCCGAATTTCTTACGCTCAATGACCACAGAGTGCAAGAAACACAAGTTGAACAGCAGTTGACGCCATTGGGTAGTCTCCACGCGCTCCAGCTTTTCCTGATCTACCATTACTGTGTAAGACCGTAACAGACCAGCTCGTAGACCTTGAGGAGGTTCATTAGTGACTTTCGTGGACATTTGCAGTAAACCCAAGGGGAACTGGTCGTTCGGTAGAGCCGTTAAGAAGAGACGGAAACCTGGATCCATCGTCTCCGTCAGCTTGAGCATGATATCTTCCATCTGCTCCATGAGCTCCAAACCAAGTTCACAATTCTGCAGCAAAACCCACGTGCCATTAACTACAGCAGCGTTGATAGCTTTCAACGCCACGGGCTCTTGACCTTCACCCATAGAAACAACAGCAGGCGACGGGTTCTTCTGCTTCCGAGCCAGCATCTCGATACTTTCAGTCGGGTCAGCACCGATAGATAGCAGGAAAATCACAGGCGTCTCGGCCTTCATCTCTGCGAAGATACTTTCAATCGTGTCCGTCACAGGCTCCACATACCGAGGCCCCATTTGCTGCGTGTTCCGGATAAACTCCTTCGTCGTAAGGATCGTACGATCCATCCGCAGTGAACGTACCAGCAGTAGTTTGTAGTAAGGACCGATCGCCTCATTCTCTGCTAATCGAGCCTCGTAGTCTGGAATCACCACTGTTTCCGGCTCGTTATCTTCGTACCAGCGACGCCACATTCCTTCGTTTGAAGCCATTTCGTGTGGTAAGTTCGTGAAAAACTTACAACTTTGAGAGAGCTCAATCACATTCAACCACGCTTCGTTTGAGATCCAGGAGAAGGGTTTACGTCTCACTGAATTGATATCAAGAGCGGCACCACCTCGAATGAGCAACGTCACTTCTTCACGGGTTAGCAGACTATCAGTCACGAGGATCTTTAGCGTAAGAAGCAGCACGAACGTCAGCTTGTCACGTTCGTACAGGCCGCGGTTGATGTACCGGTACGAAATGTACGTCATGGTCTCAATGATATTCGCCACACGCTTGGAAGCTAACGCCGCTTTTTCAGCCACATCCATCGACTTCATGAACAAGGCAAGGAACTGGTTCAACGACGTCTGATACATACAGTTGATAAGAGATGTCTCGACAACAGAGAAGTAGAGCACGGAGCCTCGTGTAGCCACGGGACGGAACTGTTCGCGCTTCTCGTTGATAGACTTCCGCGTGTCTGCAGCTGCTATCAGTTTATCTTTCACTTCAGCAGCTTTTTCTTTCGTATTCGCCAACACACCGATCAATTCTTCATCTTCCAGTAAATTACCAGTATTGGACGTCAGTCGTTCCAGTAGTGACGCGTCCAGAGCGAGTAAGGACTTTGTGTTCATGTTGACATCTTCAAGCACTTGGGCGAGTTGTTCCTCTAACGCCTTCTGCTCTTTTCCGATCACCCGACCGAGAAGCTGTTCTTCAAGACCCTTAATAGTGACCGTAAAGTCGATCACCGTAGTCTTTGCCTGTAGTTCCGGGCCGAAGTGAGGATTGGGCAAACGGGTGATGAAATACATCGAGAAGGCCGGGTTGAACTCCATATTCTTGTCCGACACATTGACGGACATACTTTTGCCCTTGACGATGATCTGTCTTTCCAGGACTGGATCCAGCATAGGGTCAATGTCTTCTTCGACTCCTGCAACGATCAGAGCTTTTCCTTCGCCCATACAGAACTCAAGCTGATCTTTCAGCTTCGGATGATTTAGAGATGTCGTGCCGTAACTAGGTACACGCTCAGACTCCTTGTTCTTAATCCAGGACAAAGCTTGACCTTGGGGGTCCACTAGCAATGGATAACGTGAGGAACGAGTGACCATGATACCATTCTGGATCGACAGCGAATCAGTAGGTAAACCCTGCATATTCCAGTCTCCTACTGTGCCAATATCCACCAAGAACGTGATAACATCGATGTCCACAGTCACTGGAACATTACGAGACTCGCAGTCAGGAACAAATTTGCTCTGCACCATGTACGTACGGAAATCCTGGTTGAACGGACCACAGTACGACACGAAAGCACAGGCAACAGCACAGTCGCCTACTAACCTCCTCTTTAAGTCCGCAAAGTTATTCGAGTCGTCTGTCCAACGCACACGTTCGCCTGCTAAACCATTAATCAGATCGGAAGCTTGCTGCATTTTCCGTGCCAATGCGTTCGCACCATCTTCAATCCGCTTCTTCTCGGCCATTTGAGCCTCGAACATTTGCTGAAGTTCATTCAAACGCTCTTTGCACTTGGCAAGACGTTGCTCAGCAGCATTCAGAGCTTTATTAGCAGCCTCCATCTGCCCTTCAGCAATCGTAAGTGCTTCAAGCTTAGGCTTCACCACCTTGGAAGCTTCGTGGTAGAACTTCATAGCACGCACCCACGTACACAGTCCTTCGGCTGCTAGGGAAGCGTTCTTCGCCACGCTTGGTTGGAAGCCTTCAAGCTCCATGTACGGCGTCAAAAGCTCAATAGTCTCCTCGTTGATCATATCCTTACCAACAGCACCAAAACTCTGAACGTTTTTCAGGAAATTCGAGTCACTCATCATCGATTGAGCGTACGGAGAGAAAGAAGTCTCGAAGAAATCAATTTCCTGCTTCGCCACGTTCAATTTGACCTGCTTCACCGGAATCAGCGGCAATTTGAACAGAATCAACACGCCGTCGAACACAAGTCGAATGATATCAGCAGGTTTTGCCAGCTTTTTAATTTCACCAATATGCGCTGGTTTAATCGAGTCGATGGCGGTCTCCGCTTCCTCCACAAACGGCTTTGCCTTGGCCAAATCATGTTCACACAGCTCCTTTTCAGCAGATATACGAGCAGCATCTTCCTCACATTTGGCCTTAATCTGCGCCACTTGATCGCCTTCCTTGTGTGCTTCAGCGGAAGAAACCTGTAGCGACTGTAGCATCGTGTTGGTCTCTTCTGTAGCTTTCTCCAGTTTCACCTGTTCATCTGCAAGTACAATTGACATGGCCCTTACGTCTTCAGCGCCTTGAATGAGCTTCTTCAGACCTAGATTCACTCGCTGCTCCTTCACTTTGATCTCGTCCAGTTTGACGTTGTACATCTTCTTGTACGACTCAATGAAGCTCAGATATGACTTAGGTGTCTGGTACACGCGTCGTCGCATCTTCTGGAAATACTCTTCACACAAATCTGTGACGATGCGGTGTACCATTCCCATGTGCGTCATAAGAGCTTGCTTCGTAGTAGCGTCGCATTCCATCGGGTAGTCTTGGATGAAACCTTTCGATACAGCGATAAGAGCGTCCTCGGGCCACGGTAAGAACCAGTCGATCGTCGGACCACTAATCAATCCCGGGAACTTACGAGCACGTTCTGCAAACTTCGCGTTCAACGGCGACATACACAAGACAACGTGGAGATTATCACGTACACAGTCCGTGAAGTACTGCTTGAGATTCGTCTGACTTTCAGCTTGGCCTGGACGCTCCTTGATGAAGGAATTGCGTAGATCTGCTGTCATTGCCATCATTTCATCCTTGGCGAATAATCCTGCCACTTCACCAGTCATGAGGATGGAATTAATGAGTTCCAGGAAAATCTCGTTCTTGATTTCTGCGTCCGTGAACAGGAAAGTGGTGGATTTACGCAGATGACCCGCAGACTTGTAAAGTGTTCGAATATCTTCCATGAACGAATTGGTATTGTACGTTTTAGTAAGCACAATCTGGAAAATTGTCGAGCCAGCCATATATGCTGCCAATCGAGTCAAAGACTGCTTTCCAGAGCCACCCACACCAACGAGTAATGCAGAACCTCGAGGCATCTCCAATAAGCGAGAAATACGCAACAAATGGTCCAGTGCATCATCGAAAAGCACAAGACGCATCTGACGCTGAGGAAAGTCCGTATTGTACTTGTCCAAGAATTCCAGAACTCGAGAACGGACATCTGCGACTGTACCACCTGGTTCATAGATCTTCAGTGCAGCATCGGCGATACCTCCTTCCTCGTCCTCTTCTGGGTCTCGAAGGAAGTTCACCATACTGTACTGCTGGCGACAGAACTCTTCCAAAGAATCACCATAGTGGCTCTTGACTAGCTCCTTCATGTAGTTGTTGAAAATGTCTTTGTCTTTGTGGTTTGTGAGCTTGTCACAGAACACTCGAGCGCATTCGTGCTTCCAAGTGAGCAAGACAACTTGACCAGGGTCCATCTTTGATAATTTACCTTGTGTCACTCGAACACCACCACCACTGGTGAATGTTTCGGGTGGGGTAAGTAAAATACCCTGAAACACTCTACTGAGTTCTCGCATATTGAAAATGTAATGGAATTTCGCTGGAGTAGGGAGAAGTTTCGCCTTCATGAAGTTCCACAGATCAATTGTAGCGCGAGTGAGCTTGTTCACAATGGAAAGTGTGTCTTTACTGTACGTATCCGAGTCGAATCGTCCAGCAAGCATTTGGCCGTAGATATCGTCAATAGAAGTCAAAGACGGCAGGATCAAGTTAAACAGGTAGAATTGGCGCTTCAACCGGTTCGGAATGTCATTTCTACCTCCTCCAGGGTGCCCCATAGCGCCAACGTACTGTAGATCCTCACAAACTTTAAAGTCGCCACGTCGGTCCTTTGAGAGGAAGCAGAATCCGCTTAACTCGATGATCATACGTACGATTTCCAACGTAGGTTGGTCTCCCCACGCATTCACAAGAGGCATACTGAGATCATCCAGGAACACCGTCATTTTCTTTCCTCCGGGAGGTCCAAAGCTCTTGCCTCCACGTTTATCCAGTTCACTTTCAACTGCATTCTGGAACATGAAAGGTGTTGTGGCACTGGAGAAGTTGACACGCTTGATCATCATAATGTCTGGACTTAGGTCGTTGAAAAACATCAACGCCGACGACGTTTTAGCAGTACCAGGACCTCCTACCATTAGTACAGGCTTCCGTTGTTTGTGTAGATTCTCAATCAGGTAAAGCGTTCGAACCGAATCCATCGTAGGCACTAATAAGTTGGAGAAGTCCAGCTGTTTAGAGCCCTTGGGGTATTCCCACTTGACAGGACGCCAGAGCTTCCACTCCCAAGTCTGTGGGTCGACAAAGTACTCGTACACTGTCTGTCCAGGTTCACATTTGGGTAGTAGGGCATTATCGTCATATTGACGGAGCCACTCGTCGAACTTCACTCGATCTTCCTGTTCCAAGAGCGAACCGAGAGACCAGCAAAGGCAGTACAAGTAGAGTTTCTCCAGCTGAATAGCCAGCTTGGCAGGGTCTTCCGACAATGTAGTGCCGTGATCTCCAAGGAGTAAGCCTGTCATCAAGTTATACAGTCGAGAAGCTTGACCCACACGTGATACCGTCATCACTCCTTCGGTGTTGCGGTTCAAGTAGTCAAAGCAGTGGCCAGGATTGATGGGGTTGTTTTCGCCCATATATTTCATGAAGAGATCACGAAGAACTTGTTGGTGGGTCTGGGGCCGTTTCCGAATCCAAGCTTCAACTACAGGAGCCCAGTCAAGATCGGTATCACTGATAAAGACGATACCAGCTCGAGAAACGGTAGCAGGACTGGCATTTACCAGTGTTTCAACCTCAAACATGAGCTTCACGTTGTCGGTCATGGGCATGCGGTCTCCGTTAGCTAGTGTCAAAATCTTGTTGTCATCCAGTACGGTGTTGAGATCCTCGATCCAAATGGCATCCACTGGGCCGTCACAAGTCATCCACATGATGAATTTGTTGGCTTTGTTGTTGTATTTCGCCCACATGGCTGCAAACACGCCAGTTGTCCACTCTCCAGACATGGGATCCACTTCTCCATACATTTCAGCAGCTCGAATTGCTTTCGGGTTCAATTTCGACTGCTTGTGGACGATGTTAGTCGTTAACGTAAGAGCTTGCATTAAAACGTCAAAGATCTTGGTTTTGCCACCTCCAGTAGGCCCCACAAGCATGATACCGTGACGCACGAGCTGCGTTTCGTACAGTTGAATGACCTTGTTGAACCATCCAGGGTGGTCCACGATGCCTTGCTTGTCAATTTCAGCTTGTAGAGCGACTGTCAGCTCCGGATACGACCCTTTCGGAGGGAATTGAACTGTAGGGAAGAGATCAGCGAGCAAGGACAAGAACAACGGCACGTCTTGAGCCACCAGTTTGGACAAATTCATATCTCTCAGAGTCTGATACAGCAGTTTCGACTCCAAATCATTCCTATTGTCACGCTTGATCTTACCAGCACTTCGTAACACAGCGAGAATGTTTCTTAACCCCCAATCGTAGTGTTTTTGAGCCGATAACTGTTCCTTACAAGTGTTGTACAGGATGAAGAACTTCTTGGCTAGATCCTGGTACTCCGAGTATCCAACAGAACAGAGCTTCACTTTCATGATGATCTCGAAATCAGGTACCATCATAGCCACACCACGGAACAAAGCCTTCAAATTCTCAGGTAATTCCTGACGTCCAGCGTAACCTGGATTCATCGTGATGAAGTAGCCGCAGACTTGGGTAAGTAAAATATTCTGCGGATCACCCGGGAACTGGAAGTACTTCGTGCCTGTCTTCTTGGCATTTTGAATCGCAAGCACTTGCTGAGCCACCACAGATAACACGGGGAGCTGAATACGGTTAAACTCATCGAAACAACCCCATAGACCCCCTTGACACAGACCCTTGAAGATCTTGGCACAATCCGTGTACTTCTGCTGATCAGTACAGTTAGTAACAACGACGTAGATACCTAGTGTTCGCCCCAGATCCTTAACAGTTTCTGTTTTCCCCGTACCAGCAGGACCTGCAGGTGCACCACCAAAGTACATTCCTAGAGCTTGAGCTAACGTGATGTAACATCGATCTGTAAGAGGCGTGACCACCAACCGCTCCTTTGAACCAAGATACTCGAACTGATAGTTGAAATCGACATCTGTAATCGAGATAACACACGCCCCATCGGCGTTAAATTCGTCGGCATTGCCTGGTCTCCAGTAGAATCGAGCTTGCTTTAACCACTCGAAGTCGTTCGGATCCGAGATCTTCTTCTGTTTGTATAAAGTGGCAAGATCCGTCATAACATCACGTTGATGCACGTGGATCGTCACGAGTGTCTCAATCTTGATACGGTTCTCCTTGGAGCCAAGATCACCAAGACACCAGTTGGACAGCTCCGTTAATACCATGGCCTGCTTCGTACTCGTGTCCTTCATGATGTTTTTCTTGGCACGACATTGCTCCAAAGCGGTTTGAATATCTGTAGTCCACATCATCTGAATACCTAAAAGAGCAAACTGAGCCACATACCGATCCACAAATTCCCGTAGACGCTTTAAATCGTTGCCCACGACACCTATATCCACCGCACTTTGCCTGCAGATGTCTTTCATTGTGATCTGCATGCCACGTAGTAAAGTGGCCAGCCAATCCTCGATATTACCCTGAGCTTTGACGATTTGAGAGAAACGTACTTCTTCCACCCCTGAAACCATTGTGTGGATCAAAGTTTTATCCTTCTTGTCGTGGTAGACCCGCTCGATGGAATCGAACACTTTCTCGTAGTGTTCGTTCATACTGAGAGGATCACTTCCCTGTGATAGAATCATCAACAAACCAGGGTTTGACACGAAGTAGAAGCGCGGGAACTTGTTCCTCTTCTGCTCCAGATACCCTTCGAGACTCTTCTGGCATTTCTCCAGCTCGGAATACATCGTCGGCAAGCAAGATTTAAGTAATTCACTGGAACAACACGCCACAACGTTCTTGATCTCTTCCGACTTTGACATGATTTTCGCCCAATCCTTGTCAACTTTCTGGAATTTCTTGGCTTCCACAGGCATTTGTTTGGCGATATCACCACCAGTGAAGACGGATTCAAGCGAGCACCACAGCATTTGCACCTTGATCCATCGCTCCAATGTCTCGGAAGTATCTGACAACTGCTCCAGCTTCCCCTGTGCCACATCTTTAAACGGAATCACATGCCGCATGGACAGCATCGTTTGAAGGTTCATTTGCGTTTCCTCCAGCTCTTCAACAACAGGAACGACCGCCTTCAAGATAGGCACATTACGGCTCTTCCAGTCTTGGAATTGGAACTCTTCGGTCTCCCAACGTGCTGAGATTTCACCCAGTTGGACCTCAATTTTGAGTTGTTTGTCAGCTCCGTCCGTCACTTCCTCGATCTCCGACTTAAACTCGACGATGTTCGCGTCCATCAGAGCTTGCAGCTTGAAATCCGGTGCAGTGACATCCAGTTGGGTCTTCGTGATGGCCATAACCGCTTCCCAGTGTCGAGGCTTGATCGATTCCTTGCTCAGTTCCTGCAGTAAAGGTAGAACATCCGTGAAGTCGTCGATCATCTTCTTCAGATCTGTGTACGCCTCCCATTCACGTAATTTACCAGGCATCTTCTTGCACCGAAGAGAGAAGGCGTCGACCTTTTCCGTCATGGATTGCACTCTCTCAGCTACTGATAGCCACGGGATCTGTTTCCATTCTTCAATTGTGCTCAAAACATCCGTATACAGACCAAATAGTTTATCCTGAAGCTGCAGTTCTTTCTTAGTCATCTCCAGCTCGGGATATGTCGTCTTAGGGAGAGCAAAAAGCTCTTCTCCAGATAAATACAGCTCGTGTTTACGCTCTCGAATCTTGTACTCCTCCTTATAGCGGTTGAGTCTTTCTACAGCTTCTACTGGAGGGATCCCGATGACCATAGGCCCATTAGCGAGATAATCCTCCCGGAAATGCTTGACGTCCACAATCAGCTCCTTAATGTCACGGAGTAGACCCCGTTTAAAGCCTGCCTGGGTCTTACTAAGCTCATCGGTTCGCGTTTCAGCGTGGTGAATTAACTTACGCCAATTGCTGCGTAAAACGGACTTCTGGTCCATTTCCTCCTTTTCCATGAAGCCATCGGGCAGGTAATACTCCAACATTTCGTACATATCTAAGACAGGATTGATCTCCATGTTAATTCCACTTTCCCGAGCACGAACTTCCTTCAGTAAGTTCATCACAAAGCGCAGTGAGTCCAAGTCCACAACCTTCCGATTCAATTTCCCCATAGTGGAGCGGAAATATTCCGTTAACGACTCCATCTTTCGTCGCGCTTGGTTGTGAAGATTATCCGAGAATTTCAACTTCCACTGAGAATTTTCATGCTTCAGCTGCAGTTTGATGTTGCGTGTGTTCAACGAGAGTGCGCCAATGTTGTAAATAGGTGTCAAGCTGGAAATCTCTTCGTCAATTTCGACGAAAGACTTGAGTTTCTTCTCGAAATCCTGCAACTCTGGGTTCTTCTTCAAGAAGTTCTCGTACGAAACGTCCTTCTGCTCCATCCATAGCCACTCATACTTCTTAAAAGATCCTAAGTATTCTGTCACGTTGTTTCGTAACCCTTGAACACTACCAGTCAGCAACAACACGACGCGAACGATCTCAATATCTTTCGTAATCCGATCGAAAAACGTGATTTTCCCTGCATTTGAATACCCATTCGTGTTTCCACTATCAGTTCCATTCGCATTGGAAACGGCAGCAGACAGATCACTTTGCCCCCAATCCAACAACTCCTTCGAACAACTGAGGATCGTTTGAGCGGCTTTGTTGATAGCTAGTTGGATTTCATCCAACGAAGGATGAAGCTGCACATTCGGGACACTCAGCTGGACATCAACCTCAAAGAATGGACGCTCAATCGTAAAAATCGTCGAAGTTGCGCGAGACGCCACACGCTTCTTGATCGTATTTAAAGAGTTTTTCGTGCAATGCAATAGCGCTTGATACATGAAGTGGTTGTAATGTTTCTTGAGCTTCATGGCTTCATCATGAGAAACTCCTTCAATGTGAGAGTCAAGCGGGTACTGCATGATGATCTTCAGTAAATCCTCCACTGCATTTTCAATTTCGACGTTCTTCCCTTGAAGCAGAGCTCCTGCACGCTTAATGTTTGCACTTTGCATCGTCACGAATTCTTCGAGGGAAAACGACTGATCTACGGGCAAATCAACCAACATTGTCTTGGATACGATGCGCATGTTCTTCTCGATACGGTTCTCAATGATATCGTTGATATTCGTCACCAGTTCCTCTAAATGTTGCAACCCAGAGTGAATGTGGTTGCGATAAGCCTCGATGTTCATACTCGTCCACGTCAACGTGATCATTCCCGGACGTAGTTTAAACTCCATGTCATTGAAGTGCGGTCTCAGCAACATCGCAGTCACTGGGATCACCTTCGTCACGATGCGATCATACTCGGCTAAAGCGTACTGGAGCTCATTGTAGTAATTCTTGAACTTATCCTCTTGGAGTAGAACAATCTTCGCTGCTTCAGGAATTTCAATCCCCATCCGATCCAAACATTTCGCTTCACGCAGCAATTGTAAGATTTCCGGATCGAAATTCACGTAAAGCTTGTTATCTTCTGGATGGCGAATAATCAGCGTGGCTTGAAGCCCAGCTTTCGCTGTGTCGATGTACTGTACCCAAGCCTGGTACCAAATGTACTCGAACGCCACCAACGTCCTCGCGACTTTGTTATACATGCGAATGATCCTTTTTGCGTCTTTACTAGCCAGTACGTTCTGGTTCGACTCAAATTTCTTCATCGGTTCCTCAATTCTCTTCAGCAAGTGCCTGGACCACGTGATATTACCCGCTACTGGCGGCAAATTGCGTGGATACGGCGGATTCTGTTTGTACTTCTCGTATTGCTGTAGCACATGCTCCAGTTCCAGTCCGTAATTCTGGAAAATGACGTTGAATTTCGAGTCCAAATCCGATTTCAGATTCTCACGCTGTAGAATCGTTTGGAACTTGCGCAACAGATTCAACGAGTGCTCGATGGACGTAATGTTCTCGAAAGAATCGTTGATAAACTTCTGTAGTAACCCTTCAAGATCAGAAATCCGGACGTTAAACTCCACGTAGTCTCGATCAAAACGGTTGTTCTTGTAGTCCAGTAGATCATGATTGCGGTACTGAAACTCACGGATGATCGAGTTGAATTTGGCAATGAGATCTTCCATTCCTTCAAGTCGGTGCTGCCCCAAAGACGAGAACTGATGAATCGTCGTGAACATGTCAATGAGCTTCATAACACGTCGACAGAAGAGGTCAAACTTGCCGAAAATCTTCATCTCGTTGAACTCGAACTGTTTGCCTTTCGGTGTCGCGAATAGTTTGTCTTTAGTCACTCGATACTGCTGCTGGTAGGCTTCGTTTAGCTTCAAGCACGAGTCTAAATGGCGGACGAGCTCCTCCGGATCTTTATCCCACATCACCTCGTACGTTTCACCCCCAGTAACACAGTGCTTGCAGTTGGTGATCATCTGGTTTGTAATTTTCGTGAACAAATTAGCCATCCGCTCCGTCGTGTTGTAGTATCTCGCAATCGAGTGGATCATCTTGATGGAGTTCATGAGAGCCGGGAGAGTGTCGATAATCGAACTGGGCGTGCCGCTATACAACGGGATAATGAACTTCTCCAACGTGAACAAGTACTTGACGTTGTCCTTGGCTTCGTTCGCTGCCTCGGTGATACCAATGTCAATCTGCTTCCATCGCCTCAGAAGCGTTTGGATTCGTTGTTTGATGTCGTCACTGACACTCTTTGTGGTTCTACTTAGTACAGCGAAGACGTCCTTGTACTCGTTCATCTTGAGCTGCTCCGTGATACTGGTTAATCGCTGCATTCGCCGTCTCCAATACTCGAGTTCACCCATAGGACCATCATCGTCAATTGTCTCGTTCCCTTTGCCGTCATTGGTCGTGTTGGTCTCCAAGTATGTCGAGATGACATCACACCACTCTTTCAACACGTCTTCATAGTGAGCAATGAGCTTTGGGGAGTCGGAGACTTGAAGCGCTCGCGTTGCGTTACCTCCATGGCCAGAGTTCACAGTTTCAGCCAATATACTGCGATCCGGTCGTCTCAGTTCGAGCCCGCTGTCCATACTGTTCAGTGCTTCTTTGAGATCATTAGCGAACTTCTCGGATTCCGTCATGAACTCATTCTTCAGATCTGAATCCGCTTTCCCCCACTCGTCCTTGGCCTTTAGAAGTGGTGAGAACAACGAACTGATGGTCGTTTCGAGGTCTCGTAGGATATTTGGGGCCAATTCTCCAAAGCAAATGGCGTTGTCACTGGCCTTCTGGACATCCACAGGCTTCCCGTCTGCAGTGGTTCGCAGGAAGAAGCAGCATTTGGATCGAATCGGGATGGAGTTCCCCAATGACGCACATAATTTACTGTTATTATTGCCTGAAACTACTGTGTCGGCCCCATTTTCTCCCGAAGACGCATTCGCTCCGGCCTGGAAGTGCACGAAGACTTTGCACGCGTCTTTCCCGCTCATGAGCTCGTCGAAAAGCTTGCGGGTGGCGAGGGACGCCAGGAACTCGTTCGCCTCGGCTGGAGTCACATTTGGCTCGAAAGACTCCACAATGCGCTGGCTCACCCACTGCATCCGTGGGTTCGACATGGCGACGAGTCTTGAGCTCTACACTGGAGATTCTTAACTGAGAAGGAGAAAATGAAGAGACTCTTCAAGAAGATCGAGGCGAAACGTACGCCGCAATAGATAAGTGACAAGCGCATTGTTTCCTGGTTACGAGAGAAGACGACTTGTGCGCAACAGGGGGAGTTTGGAAAATGTAAAAACAGCGAGCTTACGGCGTGTAGACTACAGTGTAGTACAGGGCAATACAGTCCGTTGAGACTCAACTTGAGAGCCCCTTGAATCAAACCCTCCTAAGCTTACCTCCCTATCTGTTTCCTTTGTACCAGTTGCTGATGGAATTATGCTGTAGAATGCCGGTGAATAATGTACGGAACTAAGACTACGCCAGTACCCGCGACCCATTGTTATCGTTTTGGACGTCAGCAGTACATGTACTGTAGCTCTGTCGCTACCAACGACCACGACACTACAGATCTAGGCTCACTACTTGTACGTACCCCTTTGCTGTGCAATGCATCGAGGCAAATGCTGCACCATCTTGCACATTAGCCACGTAAACTGTGGCCACGATCGAGCTAACTTATGATCGATATTCTGCAAGCCGATCTCGTCTCAACGATCGATGGCACACCTCCGCCAAAAACTACATCATGAATTGTGGGGAAGAAGCATGTGATCGAGCAAAAGCAAAAAAAGTAGGAATAGATAACACTTATTACACGATTGAGACTTGCGAATTCTGCCATTCAAGTTACGAAAGCGTACGTTGCAAAACACCAGTACAACTGTCAGAGTATAGTTCTTACGAACAACGATCAATAGCAACTAGGGCTTCGAGTCAAGCGTCTAAGTGGCCTTAGCTGGCAATGGGTAGTGGATTTCGAGCCACGCGACGTAGTTCTTGTAGAGATTGTAGAGCTCGTCGTCAGTCTTAAGCCCCATATCCCACAGCTTGAAGTAGACTGGTTTCTCGTCGAGACCGCTTGTCTTCCACTTTTTAAACAGCGTTTCGGCAAACGCAGGATCATTCTTCGCTCTGGCGACTCGATCAGCATTGAACAAGAAGTCTTTGGCCGTAGTTTTACGCGTTTTGGCTAGAGGGTGGTGGATGTTCAGCCATGTGACATACTTGGTGTAGACCTTGTACACATCAGCATCTGAAGCCAGGTTGAAAGCGAGCAGCTTATTGTACGCCGCGTCCGACTCGAATCCCTGACGTTTCCACCTTCCGAACATCGTGTTTTCGTACTTCGGATCCTTCATCGCCTTCTCAAGCTTCGCCTTGCTGAACAAGTTCGCACCACCTCCAGTTTCTGCTCCAAGGGGATGGTGCTTCTCGAGCCAGGTGACGTACTTCGTGTAGAGCCCAAAGACCTTGTCATCCTTTCCAATGTTAAACTTGATCAACTTGTCGAAAGCCGGTCCATGCTCGATGTCATAGCGTTTCCATCTCCGGAACAGCGTTTTAGCGTAAGTGCTGTCCTGTAGCGCCTTCTCAATCTTCTCGGCGTTAAACATGTTCGTACCAGCCAGCCTCTCTTCGTTGTCATCTGCTTCGCTTCGCAAAAACCTCATATGGTTGGTATTAGTGAGCACGGTATCACCCCCCTGCAAGGCAGTGTCCACCGCGGTGATACCCGCGGGATAGTTCTCCGTCGCTGACACACTGTTGCTTGCAAGGGCAGACACTGCCACTAGTAGAATTGACAAACGCATGGCTGCGCGTATCCTGTGGGCGACAGCGAAGTTGCAGAATGAATTATAATGGAGTGCACAGTCGGTCTATTAGACTGTGAGTCTCACAGTGAGAGTCTCAAACCCACGAACAGCAACACATGTAAGCACAGCGTAGATTAATCGTTATACTGAAAAGCAGTGTCTATCCTGGTAGTAGTCACGATCTCAAGATTATCTCAAAATTCAAGTTCTTCTCCTAGCTCCCACCAAATCCCAGGGGTACATGTACACTGAGAGTGCACAAGTACTTGCATTTCAGTGATAATACATGCCTCAAGAAGTCTTGGTACTGATTAGCTAGCCCGAAATTACTAGTTGTCAACTTTGTTACACCTCCAATCGAATTAAGCACAGGCACCTCAAGTCTACCTTTTCAGGTCCAATGCACTGTATACGGTACACATATGTACAGCGCTTTATCATTTGCTTTGCAGTACCAGGTACCTACATGTCAATGACAACCACTGGTCAACGCATCACTCAAACAATTCACAATCACAATCAAACCTTCAATAGTCAAGCCAAGAAATCAAGTATTCCTTTCAATGACAAGTTAGAGTGCATGACATTGTCATGTGAAGCGAATGCCAACCAGGTTTGGTGCCTGAATCACAACTGTAGTACTTCAATTTACAGCTACTAAACGGTTTAGACTAAACTGTTAGTGGCAATAGAGTCTGGGCCGCTGCATCCTTAACCCGTTATAGGAATTAGTATCCTACATGTATAACGTGCTGTCGAGGAGAACAGCCAGTTTGCCTGTTTATATACGGACTCCATATCACGGAGCGCACAATAACCAACCATGCGAGATACATGCGAGATACACTTCGTGATCGGCCCATTTGGCGAGACAGGGCACTCTCAGCGTTCTTCACTGGCACTTCGTGCTTCATGATCTTGGTCCTAGCACATGTCAATTTCGCCGAGGAGCGTAGTTCAGCAATGACTTGTCTATCTTGCCCTGCTTAAAGTTATTCTTGCCTGCTATTTCCTATACGGTCTCAGGATATAAGGGATAACGTACTCACGGAGCTCTCTCCTAAATATTACGATGCTTTACGGTGCGAATCTACCGATGGTGCCGCGCTGTACACGACGCGAGGCAGTGCCCGGCCTCTGAAGCGCATAGATGGCCTCGCCCTGCATCTTGTGAACGCGGTTAGGAGACGATGCCGCTAGCGTAGGCCACACACGGGCAGATTGCAAAAACAGTAGGAAAAATCAAATTTCGTATTACATTAAAGTATACATTTTTAAGGCCCGATATAAATACATCTATTATTATTATAATTATTATTAATAATAATCTAAAGGTTTTATGGCCATTACCGGTAGTACGCATCTGCCCCCTGCGATGGACCCAACAACTCTTGTCCGCGAGTCTACAGCCCGTGTGGTGCAGCAAGCGACCCACGTGAGCATTGACGCTTCAGCGGTGAAGCAACTAGCTGCCAAACTGGTACTTTGCAGCTCAAGTTTCATCAAACACCTTTTAAGAAAATTGACATAACTTTATTCAGGGAGACAAATTGAGTAGGGACGAACGGGGTGTGGTAACTTGGGACAGTGGAGATTTCCACTACTTTGAGGACGTGGAGCTGGACGGTCCGCTCACATGCCAATACGTGTTTGTACTGGATGCTCTCAATTTCTGCTTCTGGCCTACGGAAAAGTAGATTTTTATTTGAAAAGTTTGCATTGTCTACGTAGTTTCTTAACTTCTACGTGTTTTGTAGTATGGAGTACGAGCATCTGGCGAGGGGTTTGAAGACGGCGCTACTTTCCGACCCACATGCCCTGGACGCCAACAAATTGGCGACGGTGACCAACGAGACGGTTGCATCTTGGTTTCAACCTTTTACGCCGCCGCAACTGGATGAACGTCGGCGAAAGGTGCAGGAAGTTGGCGAAGTATTGCAGCATTTCTTTGATGGTCTTGCGCTGAATTTGGTGAAGAAAGCAAACTTCTCGGCGGTCGAAGCTATTCGGTTGGTGCTCGCGAACTTCCCTGGTAAGTGATATCCTGCCAAGCTTTGGTGCGTCTATTGTGCTTCCCATTATACTGATAGTAAGGTTCTTTACTTTTGGGAAGGCTTCCGAGACCACGCTGTGTACAAGGGCGAACAGGTTCATTTCTACAAGCGAGCTCAAATTTTAGTCGGAGATGTGTGGGCTGCTTACGGTCGTCGAACTGCCGGAGTTGCCTCATTCCACGATATTGGCAAACTGACAATGTTTGGTGAGGAATTATCATTTGAAAATGGCACGCTTGTGCACCATACTTACTAGATTTTGTATGCTCAATGTTTGCTGCGTTTCAGCTGACTACCGCGTGCCGCAAGTGCTACGTCCTGAAGGCGTAATGGTTTATTCAGCAGAACTTGCAAAAGTAGTGGACAGTAAGGCTGAAATTCCTGCAGGAAGCGAGGTATGTTTTCGTGTTGGAGTTTAGAGTTCAAAGCCAACCTCTTGACTTATGAAATGCCCCACTTGTAGATGGAGCTCGAGATCCGTGCGGCAACAATTCAAGCGGTTGAGCAAATACACAAGCAAATGGCGCTTGGGGGCCATCATCTCCAGGTGATCGAGCTCGATTGGCTACTATGGCAGATTGGAGAGGACAACAAGCAGGATTTGTTACCACATCACCGTACGTGGAGCATCTACTACTAAACGCGCTGCTTACCTACAAGCTGCACTTCCATCCAGCTGGAGAAGTGGCAGGTTGATGAGATTGTCTAAATCAAATCGTGAATTGACGGTACAGCACACGATGTGACCTCAAGTGTTTATTCTTTAGACTGTGGCTACACGTATGTAGGTGTCAAACACAAAGCTGTCCGCTCAAACGTGCGGGCCTCCAGAAAAACCGCTAGCAGCAACGCCTCCAGTTGGTGAAGCAGGGTGATGCGACATCCGGCCACGAACGAAACCACCGAAGCCCTTCTTCTTCTGCTGTGCCTTCTCCATCTCGAGTTGATGCACTCGAGCACCGTACTTGGTAGCGAGGTCACGAACAACACCATCGTCGTCACGGAACTCGCCAATCACCTGGCGAAAGTCAGGCACGCGTTCAGACGCCAGCGCCTTGAGGAACGGAATGAGGTCCTTCAACTCGTGGTCGTCACGATCCCGTCCATTAGTGAAAGGTTTGATCGGGATGGCGTTTTCTGGCTGCAACTGGTAGGCTGCCGGATCGTCGTCGAGAATCACCACCTGCTTCAGGTTACGGTTCAGGTTCGACAGGTCTTTCACGTGAGCGCCGTTCAGATACCGCGTGGCGTCACGAGACAGAATGTGCAATGCACACTGCTTGGGGTCCAGCTTCTGCACAATTTCCTCAGCTCCGTAGTTTTGCGAGAAGATGACAATCTCGTAGTACTGACACAGAGTCTCTAGGAACTCGTCCACTCCGGGACGCTTCGCATGACGCCAACCGTGTTTCCGCTGCAACACACAACAATGAAATATCAGCAAGACATTCACAAAAAACTATACAGCAAACTTGCAACAACGTACGCTCCACTCGGAGTGCACAAGGGTATCTTCGAGATCCAGAACCAGCACTGGAACGGGTGGTGTGTCCGCTGGAACCTGAGGGATGGGCCAATCGGGCAAGAGTTTCTGTCTGGACGGATCTGTGAATGGCTTCACCGTCTCCTCCACTTTCTTAGCCACAACTGCATAGATATCTCCGAGGAACGTCGACCCGAGTGTACCAGTGATACGCTCCTTGATCCCGTCATCCAGAATGAAATGCCACAAGATGGAGCCGGAAATGCTTCCAGCCAACAACGCGAACGAAATACGCGCAGGTAGAGACGACGTCCGCACCACTTTATGCCCAGCAGCAGCGTCCGTCGAGTGTTTCACAGCCTTCCGCACTGCTCGTCGCTCAGCTCTTGGCACAACTTTCAAAGGAACATCACGTCCCACTTTAGCGAAAATGGACGACGCTTCCGATACTGAAGAGGGGGCAGAAGCTTCAGCTGCCAACATCAACCGACGAGAAGCGCCCAGAGCTGCACGCGCCTGCATGCGCTGAGCATTGCGCAGCACCAGCTTTAGCATCATCTTTTGACTTGTAGATATGCGGTCTCCAGTCACAGTTTTAGCAAAGTGTGGACCACCTCAGTTGCGACTTAAGGGAGTGATAGTTGTCAATTAAGGTGGTGACCATAGTATCATGATGTGGCTGCTTGTGCTCGCTTTGCCTGGGATCCTGGCGCAGGGAGACTTCGCTATGCTGGACCCAGAGGTGGCAGCTGTTGCGGAGGACCCGCAGTTCGATCCGTATGATGATAAGCCGCGCGGTGTAGGCGCAGACGCCCAATATGCACCGAAATCCCGCACAGTCGAAAGTTTCGACTTTGATCCGTCCGAAGGATTGACGTTCTACGTGGCAGGAGACAGTAGAGAGTGCTTTTATCAAGACGCTAAGTTTGAGGGTGATGAATTGGGCGGAGCGTATGTTGTGAGCTCTGCAGACTCACATATCGACCTGGAGGTGAAGAATCCGGAGGGAGTCGCGATCTATCGTCGATTGGGAGACGTAGAGGGCCAATACCGGATCACGCCGAAGTAAATGCTTGCTGGAGATGTTGCAATATTGTATTTTGTTGACGGTGATGTTTTTTTTTATCTGTAGACAAGCAGGTGTGCACGAGTTGTGTTTTGTTAATCCGGACTCGGACGGCAAATTGGTGACGCACGTGACCAACACGTTGCAGTCACAGCATCCAGTGGAGAAAGGTCGGTGTGATCTATATGGATGTATTGAGGTGTTGGCTCACTGATGGTGTTGATGTGTAGAACATGTGAGTGTGCTGGCTAAGTATGCGTCGCATTTGGACGTGCGTCTGGGTGAACTGGAGTCGGAGCAGAGACTGCAGCTTATCCGAACAGACAGACACATCAAGGGTGAGTCTACTAATAATGTGGTGGCATCGTAGCTGTGTACTGATTGCGAGTGCTTTTGTCTTGCAGTGGAAGAGGAGATGAACAAGCACGTCATGTTCTACGGAGCGCTGGAGTGCGTGGTCTACGTCGTCATGTGCGTTTTCCAAGTGTTCTACATTAAAGGGTTGCTGGACAACCCACAGAAGGCGCGGTCCTGGGTTTGAGGAGATGCTCATTCTTGAGTGAAGCAAGCAAATAGTCTGCCCCGCAGAGAAAGAAGGTGTACCAGTCCGATTTAATAGAAGGCCTTCGTATTTGTCCAGTTATGGAGTCTTGATGACTGCGTCTAGGTCCTTGATGTATTCAAGATCAGGTTGGTTGTCACTTGGTCGGTATCGTGTCCACAGATCCACGAACTCAGGTCCAAGACCTTTGATCTTCTCGCCATTTTCATCTTCGTACATCCACAAGTAGCCTCTCGCCACGTCTTCGAGTTCCTTTTCAGAAAGCTGCAACTCAACCCACCACGGCTCATTCTTCTCTGTAGCTACATTGGGCCCAACCTGATGCCGATATAAGCAAGCTAAGTACACTGCTCCCGCAGCAATGGCAACACAGTCGAACGCCAGAATTAATCCACTCTTCACTGCATCTGCCACCAGCATGAATGTGACCTGACGAATATCCTCGTAAGAGACATCTGGATGCATCGCTTCCAGAGCAAACACTCTCTCCATGTGTGGTGCAATATAGGCAAAAGGCTGTGGTGATCCAATCTCAAACGACAGCGTCAATAGCAGAATCCTCTCGAGAAGCAGCACTTTGCTGGAATTGGCCTCCACCTCTCCAACCTCCACAACTTCCAGCAAAGCGTTCAACCACTCGATATGTTTAGTATTTGCAGCTTCCTTGTCATTGCCCAGCGTGGAGCTCATCTCCACAGGTTTCCCTTTCGAGTCTAGCTTCTGCTTTTTGACTGCAGGCACAGCAGGCGACAGCGAGCGTCTAGGAGGAGGAGTTCCATTGGTTTTAGTAGTATGTGTCTTGTGTCTTGCCGCAAGCTTCTCATGAGCCTGATCTTGACACAGCAGCAGATACATGGAGCATTCTGTGACGTAGCGGACTTTAACTGGGAACTCTTCCGTCTTCCCAGCCAGGAACAGTGCTGCAGTGGCTACCAGGAAGCGGTCGTGGGTCTTAAACGAGTGCATCATGTAGAATCGCTGAATGAAAAGTTGGGCAGCTACACTGGGGGCTTCAGGCATCTCCAAGAGCTGAGCCAAGTGCTCTACGAACGTGCAGGTTGTGCGACGAAGCTGCTGCTCCACACACCAAGGAACATTAGACTCTGTGAAGCTGGGCGTGTGAAACACCAACCCGATCTCTGCATTGACGTTCTCCTTCTCTGCACTGGCAGTCGCTCCGCTGGGGCTTCGCTTGAGGATCACAGAGCGCAGCTCCGAGAAGACCCACTTGTCTCTAGGTTCAGGCGCCATTTAAATATCGTAACATCAGTTTTTCTTACAACTTTGTGTACGAGTGGTGTACACGTTCAGCCATACTTGGTAATCCACCAAAGTATGTGATGGTGGATACCAACCACCAGGTGACCCGGTCAGTGGTGTTGCCACAGCAGCGTGAATCTCGGATAGCGACTTGGATCCAGGAGGTCTCGTTTGTGAAGCAAACACCAGCGTGATGTACTTATCGACATGAAGATCAACGAGTTGTGGTAAATTAAAGTGTCTGGCTGCGTTGGTCGTCACCGGTGTACAGGATTAACTCCGCCTTGCTTGCCGATTTCTTCCGATAACGAATAAGTTGCTGAACTAAAGCAATCATAGCCGAGAAGCCATCTCCTTGGAGCAGAAACTGGAGGTGGTGCAAACTTGTTCAGTAAGGCGAAGCTTGAGAAGGCGATAAAGGATCCAAAGTACGAAAACACGATGTTCGGGAAATGGAAACGTCAGAGATTCGAGTCGGACGCAGAAGCTGTTCGCTTTCAACCTGGCTTCAGATGTCACGTGGCTGGATATCAGCCAAAACTGCGGCCAAAGACTTCCTGTTCAATGCTGATCGAGGCGCCAGAGCGAAGAATGATCCTGCGTTTGCCGAAACCCTGTTTAAAAGTGGAAGACAAGCGGTCTCACCGAGAAACCAGTCTACTCCAAAATGTGGGATAACGAGCTCTACGTCACATGGCTCGAAATCCACTACCCACTGCCAGCAAATTCCACTTAGACGTAGATTTAGAGTGCTGTGCGATTGCTTTGCGACGGTAGTGGCAAACTTTTGTAAGCTTATCGTTGTTGTTAGACGCGTCGCTCGCGTCGTCCACGTCGGTCGCGTCGTTCCCGTCGGTCACGCCGTTCGCGTCTTCGGCGATCGTGCCGTTCCTTGCGCCGTTCGTACATTCCCCTCGCGCTTCGTGACCTGCTTCGGTCGCTGTTGTAGACGTCGTTGTTTAGGAGAGTGATCTTACCCCCCCCCCTCTTTTCAGAGAATAACCAGGTGTACAAGTGTTGATACGTCAGTGCAGTGCACTGTGGTTATGAAGAATATAGTACTTATCTTCATCGGCCTGTAACTTAGTAGTAGAAAACTTCAATACAACCCCGGTCAGATATGTTTACAGAACAAGGGAAATGTAGGTGCGGGCTGAGGTCTATTGAGCTACAAGGCATAAGCGTCGCTTATTAAGCGATGCTACATAATGAGACTCTTACCCTAGGGAGAGGACAGTTTACTGAGCAATAAACATGGATGATGGCGACGGGCAATCGATGGAGTTGCCCGTGTACGTGAGCTTGCCGGTCTCGCCGTCGGCACGGAAGACATCGATGCTGCTGGTGTCCTGGTTGATCGCCAGCAAGTAGTCCTTGTACAGGAGGATGTCACGGGGCGTCTCACCGCGAGTGGGAACAATCTCCACGAGCTCCAGACGCGTGTCCGGTAGGATCTTGTAGATGGCGATGCTGTGGTAGAAGCGCGTGGCCGCGTACACGAACTTCCCGTTGTTCGAGATGTGGATGTCGGACGCCAGCGGGGAAGCCGGGCCCGCGTAGTCCTTCGGCAGCGTAGAGATACTCTGCAGCGCCTCGTGGCCCAATTTGCCCGTCTTGGCGTCCAGTGGGAGCACACCCACGGTGTTGTCGAGTTCGCTGATGACGTAGCCGACACCGAGCTCCGGGGACAACGCGAAGTGGCGCGGACCTGAACCGGGTGGACGCGTGATGAACTCCTCATCCACCAACTTCTTGTTGGCCGCGTCCAGCTTGAACTGCACCAAGCGGTCCGTGCCTAAGTCGGCAGCAAGCAGACCCGTCGGCGTCCAGGCCGTACTGTGGATGTGAGAGGCTTCCTGACGTTCCGGGATGACCATACTGGCACCTTCGAACCGGTGGAAGTCCGATGCAGGAGCCAATGAGCCATCCTCGTTTACGGGATAAATTGAAAGACCACCGCCGTAATTGGCGACGGACACGAAGTCTCCATTAGGACTCAACGCCACGTGACACGTGTACGTTCCGCCGGTCTCGTGGCGACTGAGCAGCGTGAGCTCACCGTCCGTCCCCATTCTATAGGCAGACACGAAGCCCGTTTCTTGTCCAGGGTGCAATTGCGACGGGTCATTGCTCTCATTAACAGCGTAGAGCGTCGAGTTGGTGCCGACGACGTAGGACGGATTGATCCCACAACCTTCCGTGATCTTCAGCAGCTTCATGGCGCCTGTAGCGTCATCGAACGAATACGCGTGGATTCCCTTTGCATGGCCGTCCACATGACCTTCTTTACGCGTATATGTTCCTACGTACAGAGTCGGCATTGAGCTTGGTATTAGGTAGAGTCTTTGGTGCTTGCGGGGAAGATCGGAGAGTGAAGTATTGTCTGTAATACAGTGTACCTCCACGCACTGCTTGTAAAAAAAAGCGCTTTTTTAAACTACTGTCACAAATTGTGGCTTACATTGTATTGTACCGAACTTTTCAATAAATGATAGAAGCATATCAAAAAAGCGGTGGGAAAAACTATGGCCGCTCCGCAATGGCTGGCGCCCCCCATGCAGCGCGTGGACTTTGCGTCATGGAGTGACTTCTTCGCGTACATGGAGGAGTACCAGAAACGCACTCATCAGGTCTGTCTTCTGTCTATCTCTCTCCTTAACTATCGTTTTATTGTAAAACTTTTTATTAATTTATTATTATTAGACTTTCAGTCGACGTAGTGCGACGTCTGTCAAGACGCGGAATCAGGTGTTGGCGTCCATTGCAAGCTCCGGTCGTACTATACCTAGTCCCCTTCTACCTGAAAGCTTCCTGGACTATACGAGGATGCTTCAATGCTCCCATAAACGTCAGGGGGAGACTCGAAGCCAAGCTCGATGGAACGGAGAGGAACCATCTGAATGCCAAGCCAGGGTATTGTCGAGTTTCTATACGGATAAAACTAGTGAGATATTAATTTGTAAGGTTTGATTGTAGATTAATGCTACACTGCAGCTCGGAGACAACGGACATTACTGTATCCACGTGACCAAAGTGAGTCTCCTGCACAACCACCCACTTGGCGGTGATGCAGAAGCTCCTTCGAGTTCTGCTGGGCAGTCTGGACTAGTCGTGCCGGAACAGGTGATCAAACGACGCCGTGTAGGTCGCCCTCGGAAGGTGTACGAGTCTGAAGCAACAACACAAGATGATGCAGAAGTACCACATGTGCCGACGATGGCGGACGTGCGAGGCTTTCTTGAGCGTGTAAAGCGCGTACGACTAAATCAACCAGACGCTTTAAACTCGGTGGAGGAACGTTTGGCATCATACGTGAACGAGTTCGCCGCATTGGAAGGCAATGCCGCCAAAATTTTCGTCGATGAAGAGGTGCGATAGTTTTTATTCAAAACTGATCAAACGCAGGTCTAATGTGCTATTGTGAAACTACAGAAAGTCTTGTCCTGCATCACACTACAAACCAAGCATATGCGCAAGGCGTTCGAAGCCTTTCCTGAAGTTCTACGTGTGGAGGCCATGCTTCCTTCAAATGAAACGTCGGAGTCGAGTTACAGAGTCTTCTCGTTAACAGCCCACGATACTCTTGGTAACTGGCAGTATGTGCAGCATGCTATCGTGGAAAGCGACCGGGCTGAGACTCTGCGCACTGCACTGGATCAATTCAAGGCGCACAACCCTCGACACCCTCGTATTCGTGCGCTCATTGTGCCCAACGGAGACTCACCTGAACTGCAGGAGCTACGGGCGAACTTCCCTTCAGCACGCGTGCTATACTCTCAATTTCACGTAGTACGAGCATTGCACAAGGCGATTGTGGAGCATGGGAAGGACTTGACATCGTGGCATAGAGATCGCCTCACCGGTATCGCCCAGTTACTGGTTTACGCTTCGACGTCTCTCGTATACGCTGCCAATATTGCTATGATGGCTGACGTGCTGGGCTCGAAGCAGCATTCCTTCTTCCGCTACTTCCTCGAGAAATGGGATTCCTGTCGTGACCGCTGGACGACGTTCGCTCGTGAAGGTGTGACGACTTTCAGCATTTCGGAAAACGATGGCGAGTTTGCTCCAACATGGAGGGAGATTTTTGCCGCTGCTAACGATGATATGGCGCTCGACGAGACTGTGGCTGCTATTCGTTATTACCAGACTGTAGTGGAACGCTCGTTCATTCGTGACCTGAATGCGCAGCTGAGTCGCTCGAGTAGTACTGCTGCTCGCAGTGGCTCTGGCGGCGAAGAGTACGATGCTGAAATGCGCCTGCTAGCTGCCACAGTAAGTCCCGCCGCTAGCAGTTTGGTGTTTCCACAATATCGCTACGCCATTTCTCGAGGAGCATACCAGTTCTTCGAGCCAACACGCGGATCATTCTTCGTCTCGGCTGTGGCCCCCAATGACATCTTCTGTGACGAACCTTCGAAGGAGTTTTGCGTCGAGGCTGATCGTGGATGGCAGTGTTCGTGTGCATTTATGGTGAATCACCACTTGCCGTGCCGTCATGTCTTCTACGTGCGCCGCATCATACGTTGCAGCAATATCATCCCCATGGAGGACATCGCGCCACGTTGGGTGCTAACGAAGGCGAAGCAATTCTTTAATTCTGACAGTTCTGCTGATGTGGTCTCTGGAGTTGGTATTGACATGGGTCCAGCGTCCAACTGCAATGTGGTTCCTCCCCCCGGCGCATGGCAGAAATTCATCACAGCGCAGGAAGTGGGGAAGCGTATCAGCCAACGTATGATGGAAATGACCCCAGAAGAGTTCGACCGTGCTTTGCAGTTCTACAAGCTCGTGGAGTCCACGTTGAACGCGCGTCCGTTCAACCTGAACGCAGCCGCTGCTGCTGCACGTCTACACAGAAATGCTGGGAATTATGCACCGCACAAGCCGAATTGGGTCGAGCCAGACCCCAGGAGAACTTTGGCGCCACGAGGCAGTGTCCCACCAGCGTCAGGCGCCATGCATATACCCCCAAGAAACTCAACAATTGCAGCCAGAAGAGTGCAACGACCACAAACGACGAGCCGCCAAATGCCCCGGAACGATGTCATTGATCTGCAGAATGAGTCGGAGGAAGAAGAGAAGACCGACAGTGGGCGAAAGAACACGAGCTTGAACACAAGAACAGCTGAAAATGCCGCCGATAACCAGGAAATTGGCAAGGAAGCAGAGGATACAGTGGAACCTTCACATACCGAAGCTGAACCAGAGGAAGAAGAAAACAACCAAGTATCGGCGGATGAGCTACCGGAGCTACCAGCTCCTGACAGTAGCCGTTCATCAAGTCAGCCAGTTCGAGAGCCATGGGAAGGTATTGACGGTCCTGATGGAGAGCAGAAACAACCGCCTTCTACACCCCAGTCACCAGTGTTCAATTGATAATACAGCACAGGTAGTATCAATGGTGTCCTGTAAGGTAAATGTCATCAATGTTACATGCAACTCAACTGTGAATTGTAGATGGCTACACATTTCTGGTATCAAATAATGTACGATTTGTACACAATCGGTGGCAATAGCTGACAGTCTCCCCCGCAAGACCAAGTCTCCACCTCTCGATCATGACAGCCCAACGCGCGACTGCGGGGCTCAGCAGCAGCCTGTACAGTGATTTCCTGGCTGAAAACACGCGACTAAATGAGCCCTTGGACCCCAGCACACATTCCCGTCATGCACTGGAGATCAACACTCTTACACCCAGCGGAATGGCGATCGGACTACAGACTTGTGTCTTGGCCTCGTTCTTCAAAGCCGCAGTGAAGCGGAGCGTCGAGTCTGCACTGGTGTGTGAGAGTCAATTGAACTCCGTCATCACTTCCAGTCTGCGCGTGAGTTCGTCGCGTCATTTGGCGTTGCAAGCGCATCTTCAAGCTAGTAACAGTCTCCGGTTCACTTTGGAAGCTCAGGAATCTGCTACCGAGAAAGCCCCAGCCTCATTTGCTCGTATTGGAGCAGATTATAAGACTTCGAGTTTCTTTGCTGGAGCGAAAATTGATGCAGTTAATGGTCCTACACTACAAGCGACTTTGGGAGGGAAAATGGGGGATGTCGCTCTTGGAGTCATCGGAGCGTACGACGTCGGACTGGACCATAGCGACCGACTGGGGAGATTTACAACGTTGAATGTGGCTACCAGTTATACTCATGAAGATCTACTTGCTCTACTACAAGTGTAGGTATAGTTTTTGCATTGGTAGAAGAAGGGAAGTACTTATGTTTTTTTTTTTATTTTGTAGGAATGATGGAGGTCGGATGGTGCAGTTGGACTTGACGCAGACGGTATTGCCCGAGCTGATGGTGAGCTCGAGATTTAACTTTGACAGAAGGAAAGACAAGCGCACGTTGCGACTCATGGGCAAGTACGCGTTGAAGGAGACGGAAGCAGTGTCCAGCTCCATTGGATCTGACGGCATCTTTATAGGTGCGTTCGAGTGGCGCACGTCGAAACACTTGAAGACGCGAGTGTCGGCGCAGATGGACCTGCGGCACTACGATAGTGACTCGCACCACCTCGGCGTGTCCATAGAGATCAGCTAAGGCCAGCCACCCCAGCGACTAGTATATATAAAAGTCAACACTGCTACTAACAGAAAACGAATCAAAGCATCAAAGAAGTAGACAAGCACACGGATTGTGTTCTTGATTACTCCGTTACTTGGCGTAGATGACGGTGTCGCGCTTGGACCGCGCGATGACGTTGCCCTTTTCATCACGAGCACCAGGAGCAGCCTTCGCAGACGGATGATTCGAGAGCTCATTCGGGACAGGCATCTCAGTTGAGATGAGGTACTGCTTGAGGTCGTACATGATTTCTTCGTCATCGTCCGTGAGGAAGGAGATAGCCACACCATCTTTGCCAGCACGACCGGTACGTCCGATACGGTGAGAGTAGTTCTGGATCTTGGACGGCAGGTCGAAGTTGACAACGTGAGTCACATCCGGGATATCCAAACCACGACCAGCTACATCCGTGGCCACCAACATATCGACGTAACCTTCACGGAACATCTTGAGGCTCTCCTCACGCTGGTCTTGCGTCTTGCCACCGTGCAGAATTGTGCAGCGGAAACCTTCGCTTGAAATGAATTTCGCTACGGAATCGCATTCTTTCTTGATGTTGACAAAGACAATGATCTTGGCGCCGTCCACAACCTTCTCCTTACGAGACCGCGGGATCGGCACGGACTGCGCACTAAGAATGTCACGCAGCACCTCCACCAGCTTGGAGCGCTTCTTGCCTGGGTTCATGAACATCACGCGCTGGTCAATACGCTTGTTCTTGCCAGAGTCTTCGTCACCGATCTTAACAATCGATGGATGGCGCAAGAACGTCTTAGCCAAACGTTCCACCTCCACAGGCATTGTAGCACTAAACATGGTAGTAACACGAAGACGATGCTGAAGCTCCTCGCCTGGCTGAGCACCATTTGCCAGCGTAAGCTGCTGCTCCATCTCTTCCTCGTTCTCTGACTTCAGCAGTGACCCCATATTCTCAAGCACAGCAACCACCTGCGGCTCGAAACCCATATCAATCATACGATCGGCCTCATCCAACACCACGTAGTTGCACTGGTTCAGCACCAAGTAATGACTTTCCAAACAATCCATGAGACGACCAGGAGTACCGATGATGATCTCGACACCTTCACGTAGACGGAATCCCTGGTCTTCAATACTTTGACCACCTACGATAGAAAGTGTCTTGATGGGATTCATCTTCCCAGGCAGCCCAACGCTTGTGTACTTGCACAGTTTGATACCCTCTTGCTCAATCTGCAGCGCCAACTCACGAGTAGGAGCCATGACCAGGGCAAGAGGCCCTTGCTCCCCAGTACGCGCTACCATTGCAGCCGGAAGCGAGTAGATGTAAGCAATGATGGGGATCATGAACGCTGCCGTCTTACCCGAACCAGTCTCGGCAATGCCAATGATATCACGTTTTTGCAAGCCGATTGGAATAGCCTGCATCTGGATCGGTGAAGGTCGCTCGAAGCCCATTTCTTTAATGGCCTTGAAGACAGCATCGGGCAGATAATTGCCTGCTTCATCCCACTTCCGCAGTGGATTCGGCGCACGACCACCCTTCAAGGTAATGTCGAAGTCCTCCCGGAAAATACGCCAGTCACGCTCCTTCATTTCATCCAGCGACTTCTCCGACCAGTGAATTCCCATCGTCTTGGCCTCAAGTGAAGCCATCTCCTGCATGCGGTCCCGTTCGCGAGCTTGCATGCTGCGTAAAGCACGCTCACGCTCTTGCTTCCTAGCTGCAATCTGCTCACTGGTCAAGCTGCCGTCGGTCTCATCCGCAAGTTGTTGCTCCTTCTGACGCTTGTGGCTCAGTTCCTCCAAGAACGAGTTCTTCTTACGCTGCTCGCGCATGTCCACTCCAGCACGATAACCACGCCCGTAAAGCAAGTTCACATCCATCCGTTTCGCATACAACGGGTTCAGGTCTGTGCTCGTGTCTTCCGATGCTTCCCAATCAAATTGGAAGATCTTGGAGAACTTCTCGCTGGCCTTCACCACCTTCTTCTTCTTGACAGTTTTGCCCAAATACTGGTCCTTCAGTGCTTGGAGAGCCTTCGACTCACTTGGATCCAGCAATGCTGGTTTACTCTCATCTTTAGAAGAAGAAGATTCTCCTCCACGTTGATTATCACGTCTGTCTCTCGAGTTGGTCACTCCTCGATCATCACGACGGCGGCCTCCATTCGGCCTTGCGTCTCTTTCTCGCTCTCTCCCACTGCGTTGACGCTGCAAGAACTGACGTCGAGCATCCTCCGCCTCTTTTCGTTGCTGATCCATCTAAACAAACATAAATATTAGCAAAACCAATAAAAATAACATTTAAAAAAAAAACAATAATTCACCTCCTGTCGCTTCTTCTCGAGTCTCTCGAGTGCGTCCTGTTGTCTCTGGGCCTTAGAGCGGAACTTAGGCTTGGATGGAGGATCATTCACAGTAGTAGAAGCATCTGCGATCTTCAGTGGTAGCTTTCTTTGGCTTGTAGCTGCACTCTTCGACTTAGATAAGGCTTCATCCTGTTCCTTAGCTTTGCGCTCGGCCGCGCGCTGTGTAGCCCGCTCTTCCGCTCGCTTAGCGATAGCAGCCACACGCGCCGCTTCTTTGCGCTGCTCCTCATCCAGCTCAATAGCTGGGCGTTTGCTTACAGAGCGAGAACGCGAGCGTGAGCGCCGCCGCTTCCTGTGGTCAGTCATTCTTCCCAGAAGTAAGGATTTGTATTAAATGTTTAACATAGTATAATTATGATACACCGTAGTAAGAACCTGTTTATAATATACTATCGGTACATTTTGGTGACAAGTATCCTTCAGGGGGGGGGGGGGGTCAAAAGGGGAGGGCCCTCCGAGGGGTGATATTAATAGATTCACTGCAGCGCATCATCATATATTTTTAAAGCGAGTACTATTAATACCAGTCAAAAGTACTACCATGTCAGGTGTCGCGCTCGTGACCGGCGGGAGCCGCGGCATTGGCTTCGCCGTAGCTCAGCAGCTTCATCGTCGTGGCTGGCAAGTGGCCATCACCTCTCGAGACTTACTACGCGCACAGAAAGCAGCGCAGCGGATCTCCCCGGACGTCCTGCCGTTGGCGTACAGTTGTCCGCGCCGGAACGAAGGCGACGCCAGTGCCGACGCTGCTCGGATCGTGTCGGAAGTGAGCGAAGGACTCGGAGCTGGTCCGTCGGCTCTTGTGAATGCCGCGGGGATCTCCAAGGACAGTTTACTATTGAGACTCAAGGAGGCCGACCTGGACGAGCTGCTGCTCACGAACCTCGTGGGACCTGTGCACATGTGCAAGGCCGTGGCTAAAGGAATGATGCAGAGGCGTCAAGGCAGTATCATCAACATTGGCAGCGTCGTAGGTGCGGCCGGGAATGTGGGGCAGGTGGCGTACAGCGCGTCCAAGTCGGGACTAGTCGGCGTCACCAAGACGCTCGCCAAGGAGTTCGGCAACCGCAACATCCGCGTGAATCTGGTCGAGCCGGGCTTCATCTCCACAGACATGACGGACGCCATGGCGGACGCGGCTCGAGAGCGTGTGCTGGGTAACATCCCGTTGGCTCGATTCGGCAAGGCTGATGAGGTCGCACAGCTTGTGGCCTTCCTGGCGAGTGATGAGGCGTCCTACATCACAGGACAACGCATCCGAATCGACGGAGGACTCGTCATCTAAGCGTAAGATACTGTCGGCTATCACTATGACTGAAGACGGGAGCAAAAGAGATCAGTCTGGACTCCGTAGCATGTCTTCTACCAAGTATCTGGTAGGAAATTAGAGTTTGTTCTCGTAGATAAGCTCAGAGCTTCTTAGTTACCTTGTCGGACGGATGGAATGCGAGTACTGAGGGGTGTGCAGTCGATCTCCGCTGGTGGCCAAGTTGAGCTTCGTTGATCTCTTTGTTGAGCCAAGTGATCACTGAAACGAAGAAAAACAACATTAGAGGAGGAAGACACACAGTGACTCTGAGCCACGTACCTTGTTGGTTGGATGCAAGCAGTTTGTTGCTGTCCTCCAGTTTCTGACTGAGCTCCTTTATTGTGTCCTGTACAACGAGCAAAACGAGTGAGATCTTGGCAACTTTGGTATATTTCTATCAGACTTCGAACCTTCAATTGCAAAACGTGTTCGTCTCGCTTGCGAAGGTCGTCCCTGGTTGACTTCAGCTCCAATAACGCTTCCTCACGCTGGAGTTGTTTTTCCTCAACAAACTGGATATCAACAATAACCAGTTAAATGCACATCGTAATTTGAAAAACAGGGACGCCTCCTACCTGTTCTTGCTGCTTGATAATCTTGGCTTTCATCTTCATTTTGGATTTCAGCGTACGGTTTTCGTTCTGAATACGTTCAATGATCTCGTTTCCCTAAACAAACGTTTACAAGTGGTAAGTGATCCAGAATCAACCAACACGGGGCAGCGCAGTGTTTACCTTGTTGATCTCTGAGATGCTTAGCTCCAATTTTTGTTGGAGCCTCGCGTGGTTGTCCCGGTACATCTTCAACGATTCATCAACTTCTTCGTTGTGCGCTTTCGCCGACTGTAAGACATCTGTGGTCTTCTTAATCACGTCTTCTTTGTCCGCAAGCTGTTGCTGCAGTGCATCCGCGCGCACTTGCAAGGCGTTGATCTGCTTCTCCTGCTGGAAAACCTTCTGATCCAGCTCTTTATTTTGTGTGCGCAGCTCCTCCACTTCTCCCGAAAGTGCACTTCTACCTTGACTGAGATCCTGTGACTGTGCACGTAGGTGATCGATCTGCATCTCATTCTGGTACTTTTCCTTGCTCAGTTCTTGCACCTTTCCGTCGCTAGCTTCTGCTGCAGCCTTCAAAACTTGGATCTACCGCGCAGAAAAGTTAGGAGATAAGGATCTAACCTGGGATCTACGTCAAACCGAGTACCACACCCACCTCTTTCTCGTATCTCTCCACTAACGCGTCGATTTTAGCGTTGAGTTCATCCTCTCGTCCTTTCAGTGCAACTGCTGCAGCTTTGCGTTGGTTTTCTATCTCCTCTGCATATTTCATTTTCTCCTGTGAAAGCGTTGATTCTGCCTCGTATCCCAATGCTGACAACTGTTGGTTCAAAGTAACCTCGCTCTTCTGTGTACTTTGCAACTCCTCCGTCGTCTGTCTCAAAGACATCGACAACGATCTCCTGCTCGCCCCAACCTGCGCCAACCTTGCTGCTAAATACGCCTTAATAGCGGCGTCGTCACCTGGGGAAAACCTCAGGGACAAGTGCGTCAACTGCTTGAACGGATTCGTCTCCACAATACTAAACACCGACTGCCCGTTGCTGTCCGACGTGTTCAACACCGCCAAATAGCTGCCAAACATCGCCAAACAATTAGTTTACCAAATACAATGAGCGTAATATAACCGGTTCTCACCTCAATGGCACTGGCCCAGCAGACCTGCTATGCTGAGCATCAATAGACCCTCGTTTAATGGTCGTAGCAGCTTCTTCTCCAGCTGATTCATCACTTTCTTGCTCCTTTTCTTCCTCTTTTTTTGCAATTTTCTTGCTATCCTTTAAACAGCATTGCAGCAGCTCAATGAGGTTGGCCGGAAATGAGGCAAAGTCGACAAGCAGCCGCTGTTGGGCCTTCAGCTCGTGGAATTCCTCCTCTGAGACGCTCCAGAGGTACAAGAAGTACGGGTCTACGCCATCGTCGTCCGTTATCTCAACGCGCATCACGCGCTCCTTCTGGTTCTTGGCATTATTTTGCTGTGTATAAATTACAGTAAGAAAAAAGTTCCTGCGTAATTTTGAAAGATAGGGAGAACACAAGCAGACACTCACGCGCACACCCGTGAGCAAGCGGATAGTGAGTGGATGGAGCTTCTCGTCGCGGTCCGGATACTGCACCAGCACGTGGAAGCGCCGGTCGAACAGCGGCGCCTCGCGATCGTACTCTTCCATTACCTCGTTTTCAAAATAATTAAAAAAAAACTATATAACACATGTTATAAAAAAACAGGACTAGTTGTCGCTGCGTAGGTGGCGAGTGACCCCCGCAGAGATGTCAGCACCCGCGTTGAGCTCACCATTGGCCTTCAGACCAGCGTTGGCACCAAGACCGGCGTGGAAGTCGCCAAGGCCGACGTCGAGACCAACACCAGCCGAGAGTCCGGCGTCACCATCCAGACCAGCGCCGACGTTGAGAGAGATTCCAGAGTTACCGCCGATTCCAAGCGACAAGCCACCGTTCAAACCACCAGCAACGCCAGCGTCGTTCCAGTAGGTGTCAGTAGCATCATCAAGGTTCGCATAGTCGTCGGTAGCCACCTGCCCTTCACTATTGTATGCGCCGTTGGTCTCATCATTCGAAGAGGTATCGATCTCTGCATCGACAGAAACTCCAGGTTCCGCAACATTTGCGAAGTCATCATCGCCGACAACAAGATCACCACCCTGGTCCTCCTGACTAATATCTTCGGAATCGATGTCGGTGTAGTCGCCGTCGTTCTTGCCACCACCGTTCACGCTGCCATCGACAGTGACGCCGCCGGTCTTGCTGCCGTCCACGTCAGTGTAGTCGCCGCCGTTGACATCACCGTCAACCTTGCCACCACCGTTCACGCTGCCATCGACAGTGACGCCGCCGGTCTTGCTGCCGTCCACGTCAGTGTAGTCGCCGCCGTTGACATCACCGTCAACCTTGCCACCACCGTTCACGCTGCCATCGACAGTGACGCCGCCGGTCTTGCTGCCGTCCACGTCAGTGTAGTCGCCGCCGTTGACATCACCGTCAACCTTGCCACCACCGTTCACGCTGCCATCGACAGTGACGCCGCCGGTCTTGCTGCCGTCCACGTCAGTGTAGTCGCCGCCGTTGACATCACCGTCAACCTTGCCACCACCGTTCACGCTGCCATCGACAGTGACGCCGCCATCGACAGTGACGCCGCCGGTCTTGCTGCCGTCCACGTCAGTGTAGTCGCCGCCGTTGACATCACCGTCAACCTTGCCACCACCGTTCACGCTGCCATCGACAGTGACGCCGCCGGTCTTGCTGCCGTCCACGTCCACGTCAGTGTAGTCGCCGCCGTTGACATCACCGTCAACCTTGCCACCACCGTTCACGCTGCCATCGACAGTGACGCCGCCATCGACAGTGACGCCGCCGGTCTTGCTGCCGTCCACGTCAGTGTAGTCGCCGCCGTTGACATCACCGTCAACCTTGCCACCACCGTTCACGCTGCCATCGACAGTGACGCCGCCATCGACAGTGACGCCGCCGGTCTTGCTGCCGTCCACGTCAGTGTAGTCGCCGCCGTTGACCTCACCGTCAACCTTGCCACCACCGTTCATGCTGCCATCGACAGTGACGCCGCCATCGACAGTGACGCCGCCGGTCTTGCTGCCGTCCACGTCAGTGTAGTCGCCGCCGTTGACCTCACCGTCAACCTTGCCACCACCGTTCATGCTGCCATCGACGGTGACGCCGCCGGTCTTGCTGCCGTCCACGTCAGTGTAGTCGCCGCCGTTGACATCACCGTCAACCTTGCCACCACCGTTCACGCTGCCATCGACAGTGACGCCGCCATCGACAGTGACGCCGCCGGTCTTGCTGCCGTCCACGTCAGTGTAGTCGCCGCCGTTGACCTCACCGTCAACCTTGCCACCACCGTTCATGCTGCCATCGACAGTGACGCCGCCATCGACAGTGACGCCGCCGGTCTTGCTGCCGTCCACGTCAGTGTAGTCGCCGCCGTTGACATCACCGTCAACCTTGCCACCACCGTTCACGCTGCCATCGACGGTGACGCCGCCGGTCTTGCTGCCGTCCACGTCAGTGTAGTCGCCGCCGTTGACATCACCGTCAACCTTGCCACCACCGTTCACGCTGCCATCGACAGTGACGCCGCCATCGACAGTGACGCCGCCGGTCTTGCTGCCGTCCACGTCAGTGTAGTCGCCGCCGTTGACCTCACCGTCAACCTTGCCACCACCGTTCACGCTGCCATCGACAGTGACGCCGCCGGTCTTGCTGCCGTCCACGTCAGTGTAGTCGCCGCCGTTGACATCACCGTCAACCTTGCCACCACCGTTCACGCTGCCATCGACGGTGACGCCGCCGGTCTTGCTGCCGTCCACGTCAGTGTAGTCGCCGCCGTTGACCTCACCGTCAACCTTGCCACCACCGTTCACGCTGCCATCGACAGTGACGCCGCCATCGACAGTGACGCCGCCGGTCTTGCTGCCGTCCACGTCAGTGTAGTCGCCGCCGTTGACCTCACCGTCAACCTTGCCACCACCGTTCACGCTGCCATCGACAGTGACGCCGCCGGTCTTGCTGCCATCCACGTCAGTGTAGTCGCCGCCGTTGACCTCACCGTCAACCTTGCCACCACCGTTCACGCTGCCATCGACAGTGACGCCGCCGGTCTTGCTGCCGTCCACGTCAGTGTAGTCGCCGCCGTTGACATCACCGTCAACCTTGCCACCACCGTTCACGCTGCCATCGACAGTGACGCCGCCGGTCTTGCTGCCGTCCACGTCAGTGTAGTCGCCGCCGTTGACCTCACCGTCAACCTTGCCACCACCGTTCACGCTGCCATCGACAGTGACGCCGCCGGTCTTGCTGCCGTCCACGTCAGTGTAGTCGCCGCCGGTCTTTTTGGTGGGTCGTGCTACTATCGAGGAGGTTGGTTGTGTCGCTGACTGACCTTCAACATTGGTCGAAGTGTAGCTTGGGGCTTCGGTGATGGAGGATTTGTTTTTCGCGCATGGAATGATTGGTGTGGTCGGAGCTGGAGTAACTACGTCGTGGATCATTTCGCATTCGGTCGGGTGAGCGTTTCCGGCGTTCGTGGTAAAGTCAGTGAGGGCAACAGCTACCACGAACAATTTGAGGAAGGTCTTGCACGACAGCATTCTTGTTGTTTCGGAAAGGAAGAGGACGAGACGGTTCACGGAGACTGACAGGAACGAGACTAGGACTCGACTAAGCGAGTGAAAAATTGATAATGAACTGACGAAAGCTCGCAAGTGAAGCTGCCACAATAGGCCAGTGGATTCCACTTCGGATGTATCGTATGCAAATCTGATGGTCACAACCTCTGGGGGCACACTAGATGTGCCTCGGCTGCCTATTCACATCTTAGTGAGGCACGGCATAAGAATCTTCATCTGTTACAGTCTATACCAGCACGCAATGGCAAATTCTCTCTGCTTCCTTCGAGCTATTAGGAGTGATAAGGTACTTGATCTTATCCTGTTGAAATTACGTTTTCGTTCGGTAATAGCATTTACAAGATGTTGCTTGTTTCAAAGTAAAAAAACTGGGATCTTAATTCTTCTCACTCAGTTTTGAACAATGCCTCCACGGGTGTATCCCTAGCAGATTAATATATGTAGCAGATTCCCTGTCACTTTCATCCCTAAATTTGCCCCCTTAAGAAATGATGGTAAAGCTCTTTTGTGCAATCGTTGGGGACCTACGTTTCCTATGAAAATCGAGACGAGTAAGTGGGTTGAAGAAGGCAATCAAGATGAAGAAACCAAACGGCCTGAGAATTGTCAACACAAAGAATATGAAGCTCTTCCTGGCGAAGAAAGGCGGCGCATGGGTGCGGTTGTATGACTCTGATGTCATTAACACCTTGGTTCCGGACGTCGTCACTTACGACTTCCTGATTCTGCTATGTCGTCAGTTACGACATTGTGTGAAGTATATACGAAATTGGCTTGGAATACTTTAATCAAGTGTCTTGCCAGAAATAAGGTGTGAGAGGTCCTTCGGAAAAAAACACATAACCAGGTCAGGGGAGGGGGATCAGGCTGATCGTGGATACGGGCCACTCATTCGAGAATCTGCTGGATGGCGAGCAAGCGGTCAAGTCGTCGCGGAAGACGCGCCGCCCCAGCTGCGGTCGCACGTGATGTTGACTTTGGACACTTGTGGAGGCAGCTTAGGGCGGCGGGGTGGAAGTCAAGACGGCCTACGGGGATCCAGAATGACTGGACGTACATTACTCCTGACAATTCTAAAGCACTCATCGGTGAGACCGCTGTCATTAATTACTCCTTTCGATCCGGATTGCTTGACGAAAACGAAAGCGACGCAGCGTCGCTGGTTACTGATCAAAATAGCCAAGTCCTCGAGGAAACACGGCAGCTCGAAAGCGCAGGGAGTGGCGACGACATTGCCATTAGACCCTCCCAAATTGAAACCGGTGATCTGCTATCCCAGAACACAATCGCCAAACTGTTCGGCACTTCCAGTGAGTCGGAAGTTGAGCTTTCGCAGACTGCAGTAGCAAGAGCATTTAACCTCTCCCCCGGTGATCTTCAACCTGACAACGATCAGAGAGTCGCTGCTGCGGGGTTGCACTTGCTCTCTGAGGCATCGGGATTAGAAAGCGATGAAGAAGCCGAGCGTGCAGCTGTCCCCGAATCCCGCTGTGAAGTACGCACCCTCCTCCTCGACAAACCTGGCGTACCGGTGAAACCGGAAATTGACGTCAATATTTTACAGGATGGTAAGAACAGCAGCGAGTATGAGGATCTCAGCTCCGAGGAGAGCGATGGTGAAGCCATCTGCGATGATGACTTCGAGACGATAGGCATCGAGATAGATGAACAGGGTGACACACTCTCTGATAGCGATGCAAGCAACCTGGATGAGTCTTTCCTCGCGTCTCTACAAGTTGGTAACAATTCATTGAGTACTACAGCTCTCCGCGGTCGGCAGGAAGCTCTACGATCAATGCAATGGACTCCTGTTTCTTCAGAGTATGAGCTGGATTCTCCTGCCTACCCAGGATTGAACAATGAGGATGTTACACCCGTTGGTGGCCTGCTCGACGTTTGGCGTTCGCCTCTACTTACGCTATTTTATTTCATGCCGAAGCCATTGTGGGTTAGAATCACTACGGAGACGAATCGATACAGTCTTCAGCAAGTTGAAAAACGTGCAGAAAAGATATTTGCCCGGCAAACTTGGCGTCATCGTGAGACTGTTGTGCAAATTATTCGGCGCTTGAAGGCGGTGCAAGCTTATGGAGTACACGAGATCCTCTATGTCGTCGGGCTACTGGTCGCTAGGATGCTTTGCCCACAGAAGAGGCGCTTTGCCGCACACTGGTCCATGGTCGAGGATGGAGCCATTCCTGCCGGCCTCTTTGGACGTTACATGAGCCGCGATAGGTGTCGCAGCATCCTGCGTGACCTCCACTTCGTTGACAACACAGCAGACCACGGACGTGACAAGCTCTGGAAACTGCGTCCAGTAGTCGATACGATCCAGCAACGCTTCTTGGCAGGTTGGTCTTTGCCTGCGGTGTTTTCATTCGACGAAGGTGTGCTGCCTGCCACGTCGCGACGCAACACCACTCGGATGTTCATGGCTGATAAGCCTCACAGATACGGGACCAAACTGTTTATGTTGTGTGACGCTAAGACTGCCTACTGCCACAGGTATTTTTTTGCGCTGTTATCTATGTCGTAACTGACGGATTGTATCAACTTCAACCGTTGTCTATGTGGTATCTATCTAGATTTGAAGTCTACGTAGGTAAACGCGACAATGTAGATGGTGTTGAAACTGGATTTGACTGCAAGACTGGAGCAGCAGCGGTGGTGAGGAATTTGAAGTGTGTTCTCACTCCACAATTGCGCCACCCGTGGCATGCAATCGTCATTGACCGGTATTATTCATCAGTGCTCCTAGCTGTCGAGCTCCTCAAGATGCAAACGTACGTGGTTGGGACGGTTATGACAAATCGCATTGGGTTCAACAAGGCCATCAAGGCTGGAAACAAGACGCGTCCTGCGAGTATTCCCCGTGGAACCTTCCTCTTCTCGCGCTCGGTGGATGTCCCGAGCATGATTGCCTGCCTCTGGTGGGATAGAAAGCCAGTATACTACTTATGCACCGGATCAGTGATGGCGCCCTCTACTATCGAGAGAAAGGTCCGGCGAGTTGGTGCGATTCAAGTAGAGTGTCCGTCTGCAGTAAACGACTACCAGAACTGGATGGGTGGAGTCGATCGGCACGATCAACTCCGACTCCAGTCTTACTCTCTTCAGATGTCGACGCGATTCACAAAGTACTACAAAAGCCTCTTTTTAGGCTTCCTTGATCTTGCACTCGTAAACGCGTATCTTTCGCACAAAGAGGGCGCCAGGATTAAAGGGACTGTAGCGATGAAACGGTCGGAGTGGTTTTCGGTGCTTCAAAACCAGCTCCTTCAATTGAAGGCGGAAGATTTTGCAGGTGTGAAAGTAACACCACCCCCATCCAGTCAGAAGCGAAAGCGGGCGCCTGTTCGTCTTGCTCACGGGCTCCAGCAGTCGGAAGACTGGGTAACAGTTAGTGGCGTCCAGAAGAGACGTCAGCGGTCATGCAAGGTATGCGGCCTCTTGCGCACAGGGAAGAAGAAGTCGTACGCTACGACGTACTTTTGCGAACGCTGTTCTATCGACAACGCAAAGTGCTGGTTGTGTAATCGGATTCGCCGCGACTACAACGGTGTCGCGAAGACCTGTTACGAAATTTGGCACGACGACTTTGGAGCAGGCCAAGCAATCCCAACCAACTTGGGGAAGCGTGTTGTTCTCCGCCGACCCGGTCAGACTGCTGGCAAACGAAAGCAGACACGACGAGAGCTCCTGCTTCGGCGCAGCCAAGCTAGTGACGGAGGGAACAGCGCCGACGGAGACAATGACAGCAATGAGGAGTGAGCCTTGCCTGCGTATCAAGTGATGACCGTTTAGTTTCGTGTAATTGAATGCAAAAATCCTTGAGCTGATGTACCTTCTTCCTTGCGTTTTCTAAAATGACTGACCCGATCGTGCATCACTTCACTGGTCGGTTGACCGTGTTCGTCGATACTGACGACATTGGACGGCGGCTGAAGATACACAATGTCGTCAGACTTACGACATTGAGCGGAAAACCTGTTAAAAAGTTATACTGCCTATCCTTGAGGCAAACACATGTCGAATACAAATACGAAGTATCCCATCAATGGTGTATCTTACGACTTTCGCTTACTCGTTTTGGGCGAGTACCGTTCGGACACAGGGTGTTAACCCACATTCTGTAGCAAGCAGTGCGAAGAAATTACCAAGTGAAAACATTGCCTGGGGACGTCTTGGCGATGGGATGTCGGTGGTTAAAAAGATAGGCATCCTTTTCGACTAGCAACTAAGACTGTTAACATTCGCTTCATTATGCACTGGAAGCATGTTTTCACAACACTTGCTTTTAAAGTGGCTTCTGTTACCCATGGCAGTAAAAAAACAACGTACAACACCGTAAATGCTAACATCCAACATTGTATTGTGCTTACGCAAGATCAAGCCAAGCAAGTCATTGAGAGGTCTTAGAATCCCCGTAAACGGCGAATCCTCTCGCCTACCAGTTTAGAGAAGTCGAGGCCAGCCACACCATTTGCGTCACCGTCCGCTCCACCCTGAACACCGCCATTTATGCCACCGCTAACGGCACCGTTAGCACCACCATGGACACCCCCACCAGCGCCACCATTAATGCCACCGGTCGCGCCTCCGTGGACGCCGCCATTGGCGCCACCGCTAATGCCACCGTTAGCACCGCCGCTCACGCTGCCACCAGCTCCAATGTCGGCACTGCCGTCGACTTGTCCGTTGACACCGCCATTTGCTCCTCCGTGAACGCCACCGTTGGCACCGCCGTGAATGCCACCGTTAGCACCGCCGTTGATGCCGCCGTTAACACCACCATGGACACCTCCACCAGCGCCACCATTAATGCCACCGTTCGTGCCTCCGTGGACGCCTCCATTGGCGCCACCGCTAATGCCACCGTTAGCACCGCCGCTCACGCTGCCACCAGCTCCAATGTTCGGCACTGCCGTCGACTTGTCCGTTGACACCACCGTTAGCACCGCCGTTGATGCCACCGTTCGCGCCTCCGTGGACGCCGCCATTGACACCACCACTAATGCCACCGTTAGCACCGCCGCTCACGCTGCCACCAGCTCCAATGTCGGCACTACCGTCGACTTGTCCGTTGACGCCACCGTTCGCACCGCCGTGAACGCCACCGTTAGCACCACCGCTAATGCCACCGTTCGCGCCTCCGTGGACTCCGCCATTTGCTCCGCCGTGATCGGCACTATCTGCAGGTGATGCACCACTGCTGCTATTTTCTTGCTTGGTGTCAGAGCTCCCATCTACCGCGCTCTTGTCAGTTCCAGTTGTGTCTGGACTCGAAGGGGTTGTTGGAGCTGGCGTTGTGCTCTTGTCGGTTCCGATTGTGCCTTGACCGGAAGGGGCTGTTGGTGCTGGCGTCACATTATTGTCAGCAACCTGGCACTCGGGTGACTTGCCAGAAGGGGCGTTTGCTGTGGCACTGGATAGTGCGACTGCAACTACGAGCAGCCTGAGCAGCATTTTAGTAGACAGCATACCGATTGATGGAGTCGAACAGGGAAGCCAGATAAAGAACTTGGTGCGCCTACGAAAATTGGATAATGACGATGATGAACTACCGGTATGTCCCTGCAATCGACGTGAAGTCCCGTGGCTACATGTGTGCTGGTGTTATCTCATTCATTGTCGCGATGCACGTGTACATCTGTAGTCGCTTGTGGATAGTCAAGTCACATTGCGGTCGCAAGCGGCCAACACGAATGGTCGCTTTGATCGGCCAACATGCAATTATCTGTAGACCATCCAAATGTGTCAAGTCTTATGACAGCAGGAAGTCCACGTAAATATATCCATTCCACAATGGCCACAAGAGGGGGCAGACAGAAAAACTCTCCAAAATATCATCTGGAACTCGTATCTGCCACAGAATGCGTCCATATTGGGCATGCCTCCACCGAAATACGTCCATATGACCTCAAGTTTGCATTGATATTTGCACCAAGAACGCAAAGATTTCAGCCATTTTGCTGTTCGGAAGATACCAAGCTTGCGAGTATTGCATGCGGCTTGGCTGCTACAAGCTGCTTCAGCACCCGTGCATTACGCACTGTTCGGTCGTCCACTACTCTGCGGTGTAGTACTGCTTTCTCAGTGTCGATAGCAGTAGAGTTAGCTTCCGCGTCCTTCTTTTCTTGTCCTGAAGCCACGTTATTAAGCTGATCATTCTCCAGCTGTCGAAGCCAAGTAGCTGTTGAACTCCCAGCAATGAAGATGTCAGACGGAGGGTAATCCTGGAGAATCCGCAGTAGCTGATTCGTGCCAACGCAAAATTCGCGGAACTCCACAGCACCACAGACGCCGTGAATGATGAGCGCTCTCGAGGCGTCAGCTGAGCCTCCATCTTCTCGGGTTTTCGACCCGGTATTTTTCCTCAACAGCGACGCAAGAGATGTCATTGCGATCGGACCTACGTCCAATCCGCGGAATGTCCATTCATAGCCAAACTTCGCTGGAGAAGGCTTGTGAACCGCTTCAGGATCAGTTTCCTCATCTATGTCGTCACTTTCTGACTCAGACCTTAACGAAACTAACACGCCCTTCTTCCCCTCAGTCACACGAGCATTCGCCAAGCATTGCGTTGTAACCTCCTGGAATGTTTGCCAACCAGCATCAGATGCGAGTCCGTGGCCAAGAACAACATGCGCTCTGTCGCCGTCGTAAATAGTACGGGATTTCTGCTCAAACGTATCCACATGATCAGGTTCCACTATGGGCTTTTGCCTAGCACTTTTCAGTGCTGATGCCCTACGTTTACGCCCACCGTTATCTTCTTCCTCCTCTTCTTCCTTTTCTTCTTCGGATTCTTCGTCGTCATTGTCTTCATCAGCAGCAGTTTCAGTATTTTCTTCTAGTGGGGTCTCACCGACAATCCAATCCAACGGCAACAGAAGTCGAACACACTTGCGACTGGCTTTCTGCTGGAGCTTCTGCACTGCCGGCACAAGGATATCCCAAAGACCCCTGGGATGAACTCCGTCAACTGCACCAGAATGCTTTTCGCTGTCGAGTTCAATTGCATCCTTTCCTACAGCATCCCCTGTGGTCCCGACATCAACATTTGTGTCTTCTGCATCTTCTTCAAGCTCTTCATCCGCTTCTTGATGTATCGCACTGGTTTGGCTAAGTGGGGCTGTCTTCAGTCGCTTCGTATGCAGAACTCGGTACAGGCTCATGGCAACTTCACCGACGAAGTAGATCTCGTGGACTAACTCGATCAAACCGTCAATTAGTCGTAGCTTGGACTCCAGACACTTGCCACCAACAACAGCAGTAATGAGGGTGGGTTGATCGCCAAGCGTTGGCTGCAACAGGCGAGACCATGTCGCCAATTCTTGAGAAAACATTGGTCCCGCAAATGTTAAAATTGGCGGGTGGGGGTCGTCTAGCTTCGGTGCAAAGGCAAAACTCCCTTCGCGCTGCTGAGACGGAACTCCATCCAGGACACACGCGATTGCGATATGCGCAAACTGGTCTCGCAGTGCTCTGGTGCCTTGCTCACTTAATTCCTTCCTAGTAAGTTCCGGTTTGGTAACGTCAAGCACTGAGGGTGGGTTTTCTGGAGGTGGAACGGGAGCTGAAGGTGTATTGGGTTTTCCTTTAGCAGGAGTAGCGACGGAGGTTTTTTTTCCTCCAGCCACGGGCTTTTGTGGCTCAACTGGAGCAGGAGTAACGGGTTTTGATGCCAGCTCACGCTTACGGGAAGCATGCGTGATAAGGTCCATACCAGCTTCATCAAGGTGCTCAAGCAGCAGAATCCTAGGAGGTATCCCTAGTGTGTTTTCTTCGACGCTTGTGTCAGAGGCCTCGTTCTCAGCCACTTCGAGGGATGCAGACGTATTCAGCTGCAATTCTTTTCGACTGATCTCAATCTGGCCTTGCACTTCCTCGATTGCAGAGCAAAACACAACATCTTTCTTGATCGCTCGCTGAACTACCTGTGCAACACTTCGAAGAGAAAGTTGTGAAGCCAAATTCTGGAGCAAGCTGTTCATGGTATCTTCTTCTGCTGCCTCGTTCATCCTCTCACCTTCCTGTAGTTTGCTTTCTTCTGAATCTCCGGTTGTTGCAGCTGCTCTCGATTTAAGCTCTGCTTGGGCGGCAGAGCGAAGTAGTGTGCACATTTGTCTTGTTAGAGGCGGCCGACTTAATTCGCTCACTAGAACGATTGTGTGAACAACCGATTTAGTACTCGCCAGAACACTCAGCAGTTTCTCCACCGATTCTGCTGCACGAGCAACCTTGGCTGGAACAAAACTAGAATGCTGGACTAATTCTTGAGAAAAACGCCACGCTAACTCGATTTTTGGGGGAATATCGTCTGTAACTGCGGGAGTGTCCTTGGATTCCATCTTCACCAATGAAAACCACGAAGCCAGATCCAGATCTACGTGCATCAGTATCACTCCGGAATTGTCAACACGTTCGATAACTGCCCCCTCAACCGGAGTGTCCACAGGCGGCAGTTGGCTCGTCGATACTGCTACCTTCGTCATCCACTGGCACATCGACGAATAGCTCGACTTAGCATCAATCCACATCTTTTGAACTCGCCGTCTCTCCTGCTCGAATAAGGACTGGTGATCCTGATCACCACCAATAGCCTCGTCAATAGCTCTTGTAAGCAATTCTCCTACCCCCTCGACCTTAACTGTCTGCGCAGCGGCTCCAATATGCATCGCCATTGCGATTTCGCAAACTACCGGTGTTTCACTGCACAAACTCCCGATTCTCTCAAACAACCGTTCCTGCAGCCGCGAGCTTGTGTAAGGAGCTGTGCAGGCTGAAAAACGCAGGGTATCAAACGATTCCTGGAGGTTTGGCTCCAAAGCTTGTATCTCGTCTTCTAGCGCTTTACGACGAGCAAGTCTCTCGGCTTGACGCACTTCCTGTTGAGTTAAACGCGGGCTTTTTACTGCAGTTGATTCCCCATTGTCGTCATCATCTTCAACATCATCACCCCCATCATCGGATTCATCTCCTCCTTCTTCCTCATCTTCGTTCTCATCTTCTTCTTCGACGTCTTCAAATTCTTTTATCAACTGCTGGGTTAAGCGACGCTTGTGTACGTGCTGAGCTTCATCGGCGGTTTTACAAAGCTTACGGAGCGTTTCCAAGCGCCAGTTCCATTCGTCAACTGGATCCGCTGGAAGCACAGCGTCCAGTGTATTATCTTGTAGCTCTTCGACTCTTGTATTGATGCCTTCGGCACTGCCATTCTGTTCCGATATGACCGGAGGAACGGCGTCGCTTGTCTTATAAGTGGCGTCAGCTCCATCATTGGCAGCGTCTTCTTCGTTAGGATTGCTCTCCTCAACAGCGGGTGGCGGTGTGGGTACGAGACGTCGTAACACTCCCTGAGCACGTTCATAGAGCGCGTAGCAGTCACGTACCAGATCCGGGCTGTAATAAACATCGCTGAATTCACTCGAGCCATTCTGGTCGTAAAATCGAGAAACATCTTCACGCGGCATCAATTCATCAAATGTAACAGGTTCCGGTGGTCTCACTCCATCCAGAATCTCATCAACCAGACTGGCCACGAAAAAATGGCTCTCTCGCCGTTCCACACACGTAAGTTGCATTGCACGGCCTCTCCAAGCAACAAAGTTATCCTCAGCAACGCAGCTCAATCGGACTTCAACAGGTAATTCCGCGCCCAATTCAAAGTCCTGTGGTGTGCCGTCAAAACAAATCCGAGGTTTAGGATCCGCATCTAGCAACCATTTTTCTAGATAAATGCCAGCTTTTGATGACTCGAAGGAAAAAATAAATCGTTGGGTCTCTCCTGGTAGCAATGTACCTCCAGGTGTTGATACGGAAGTAGTCGTGAATCGCTCCAGCTCCTGCTCCTCGTTTCGAGAGCGGTTTCCACGTAGATGGCTCGTCAGCTTTGCATCTTCAAAGGGGGCTCGCCACCATTGATAATGAACAATAGTGTTTCCATCGTTGGTGATCGATAATGACCGTTGCTCTTGTTCGCCCACTGGGGTATAGAAGCTCAAACGAAGTGGTGGGAGGCAAGTTTCTGGAGTATTCACTTTTCGAATGGCATCGCTTGCAGAGGTTTTTCCTGCGTCGTCATTTTCATCGGCAACGTGGGAAATTCGAAGACTTGGACCCGCAAATTGGTTGCACTTAGTAACCGACTTTGGAGAGCTTGGACTTGCATACGAACGCAGCCTCCGACGACGTGCAGCTTCATCAATCTCAGTAGAACAACTTTGAACAGATCCCTCCTCGTTACTATCGCCGCCAAATTTTTCGGTAGCACCCGATGCCCAAGCAAATAGGTCCTCAGTACCAACTGAAAGGTGGCTGGTGGAGCTGCAACCTATCTCGTGGGGCTGGATCATCTCCAGTTGTTTGCGGAGCCTCCATTTCTTGCGCTCCAACAGATTCAAGGATCGCTTCTCGAGCTTGGACATCGGACGTGAGGACTCTTGCTCACGGTTACCGTCATTGTCATGGTAATCCAATGGCCGTCGGACCCGGGGACCAAGGTTCGTACTCTCACGAATCGGGCAAAAGAGGCCGCTGAAGATGTTTCCAACAGGAACATAGCGTGTACCTTCGTTGCGTAAACTCACCAGCCAGATATCTCCACCCACCTTGTCACTTAACGGTTTAGCCTTCTGCAGTGCGTCATACATCTCACGCTGCTCGCGGTACGCCGCCGCTTTGCTCATCACCAGTTCTTGCGGTGTTTTGCCTAGTCGACGTGCTGCTCGTGTTTTGAATGTCTCCCACTCGCGATTCGTCTGACGCCACTTTCGTAGTGCATTATGCTGGCGTTGCTGCGAGACCCGCTCGTGAATTGGTAGTGAATTCAACCATTTACGGTGAGCTACAGCTTCGTCTCGCCGCTTTCGAGCATCACTTTCTATTTCTTGCTGCATGAATTTCCGTGTGGCCGCATCTTCCCCCGCTGCTGCAGCTTCAATGTCGAGTCCTTCCAGCTGAATACGGCTCATTGTCTTCCGTTTCATTGACGCCACCATGTGATGCGGTGACGTTGCTGCTGCTCGCAGTTCGGATGCGCTCGGCAGACCTCGCTGTTCTGCTAAGAATTTGTCAAAACGCTCGACGTCTTCGTCCCCACCCAGTGCTGCGTACGACGCCAGTTTCCCAGACCGAGCATCACGAGCGTGTTGTTGGTTCACGACTGAAGATACGCCCTCACCGCGCGTTGCTGCGGGGGAAACCTTGGCTGTTTCCTCAGGGATCGTCCTAGCAACGATGATCGTCCTAGTCTTGCGTCCGTTCGGAGAGCTTATGCTGTTAGCCGTAGAAGGTTTCTCGATCGATGAAGCGAGGCTTGACTTGGACATGGACTCGTTCATCGTGGTCTGCAACAATTCGCTTCTAACAAGTCTGCAGAAGCAAAGGGTCGCTAGGCAGCGTCGTTTGTCAAAAGTCGCGATATCTTCAGCAATGCCTTGCCCGTCGTGGCCGGAAGGAGGCAAACGCCTGCCGCTCTGGGACGCGATTTACAACGGTGAAGTTGTGGTAGCTCAAAAATTGCTCGTGACGAAAGAAGGAGCCGCTCAGGTGAATGTGCCGCATGGGGTACGTTAGTGGTCTCTTTCTGCAAATGGGAGCCTCACGCCGTAGTCGTAGCTTTGGCAGATGACTTGTGTGCATGTGGCTGTTCAGCACGGCCACGCCAAACTACTGAAGCTCTTGCTCTTCTCTGGTGCTAATGTCAACGCTCGGACGGTAAGAGATAGGATACCCCCCAATCGGTACGACTCGTTCATGAGTGTTTTGGTGATTCTTCATAGATCAACGGCACAACTCCGCTGCATCTCGCTGTTGATATCAATCGCCGAGACATCGTGCAGGACTTGCTCCTCGCCGGCGCCAACCCCCTACTCCGCAACGTATCTATCGTTTTGAGAAATTAGACCTCATGTTCGATGCACTCACCAACTGCTGTATTGCGTCAGTTCACAGAACAGACTCCTCTCCAGGCAGCAACAAGCCGAGGATTAAAGCCTATAGCATTGCTATTGCGTCAAGGGGTCGACAGCCAGCAAACCCTGGCGAGTCTTGAAGCCGCAGCAGAACATACTGCAAAACGTCGGCAATCTCTTATCTCCAGCAAACCTACGCAGCTAAACAGCTAAAGCATCATCCCCAAACCTAAAACACGTACCCTGATGACATTTTTGCAGTGTATTGCCTTGATAAGTGTCAAATTCATTTGCCGCATCTGTTCTTCTGTTCAAAACAACGGATCGTCTTTCATAGGAGCACTGCCGCCCTTAAGCGACTCGGGGGCGGAGAAGAGACGCTCCACCTTTGTCAGGTCGAAGCTTTCAAGCGGCTCTCCATCGGAATCCACAGCCGGGAACACGCCCGTCGTGTCGTTCTTCTTCTCGACGCCAAACACCGGCGGGTTCATGACGCTCACGGCATGCAGCTCGTCAGATTCGGCCTCGATCTCAATGGCTTCAGCGGCGTTAAGCGCCACGAGTGAGCCCTCCGCCACCTTTTGGAGCTGGCCTGGGCCCTCACCCACGTCCAGTAGCCGCACGTGTCCATTGCCGCGCGTCACCAGCAGCGCATACACATGATTCTGGAACTCAAGACGCACAGGCGCGCCCTTCTTCAGTACCTCCTGCTGCACCGAGAAGCCGCACTCATCATTGCGGACAAGGTAGCGACTTTAAGTCAGAGTGATGGTCAGTCTTCTAAAAATGGCTACATTTTTTTTAAAGTCTGTTTAGGACGTACCGCGTCTCGAGAGCGCCATCGTCGCTGGTAATGACCCGGTGCCTCTGGCGCACATCGTCCAGCGAACGAACGATGAAGGACGAGGGAGCTGAAGCGTGGAAGGAGCGAGTAAGTGGCTTGGAGGCCTTCACGGCCAGTGTCGATAGTCTGAACATGTTGCGGATACAATTATGCTGTGCGATCTGAAAAACTATTCGTACTTAGTCGAAATGCAATCAAATGCATACATTCCTATCGAAAAGCATCGCGTCTTTTCGCACCTGGTTTTCAACCAATCATAGACAATTATGTCCCAAGTGTTCTCTTTAAGCTTGCATTCAGTATCAGAAGCGCTTGGCCGATAATAAACCGACGGAAGAACATGGCGCATGAGGAGGCCTCGGCAACGCGCGTGCACGGGCGTCAGCTGGCCTGTTTCCGCCCCAAGCGCCGCTTTCGACTAGCCACAGCGACGCAGCAGACGCAGGAGAAGGATGCGGATAGTCGTCAGGAGCTGGCGTGTCACTGTGAGCGTCAAGTTCTGCAGTGCCTAGTGGACGTTCAACGGCAGACGGACAGCGAACTGGACACGGCTGAAGATCTGTACAGGTACAGGCTGCGCAAGTGGGGAGAGCGCTTCGCCGTACGCGATTGGGCACATGAACGTGTGTGCCAAAAATGGAAGGAGAACCAGAAGCGGTTCACAGAACAGGAAGAAGATGGTACAAGCAGCAAGAAGACGCCCACTAAGACTGTTAAGATGGCCTTGTCTTCATTCGCGACTGCGGCAGAGCTTATGCTCCATTCGCATCAGTTTGACGCGTTGTTAAGGGCTGGAGTGCCACCACACCACCGTGGACAAGTCTGGTGGATGTGCAGTGGTGGAGCAGAGCTTCGGCGTGAAGCTAAGGAGTCGTATCCGGCGTTACTGCATCGCCTGCACACACTCAGCAAGTGTGCGGAGATGGACATCGAGAAGGACTTGCCCAGGACCTTCCCACTTGCTCTCCGCAACTCAATGCGTCAGTCACAAGAGCTTTTGGGAGATAGTGACAATTTTGGCGAACTTCGGCGTGTGCTTCAGGCCTACTCACTCAGGAATCCAGCTGTGGGGTATTGTCAAAGCATGAATTTTCTCGCTGCAGTGTTGCTACAAAACATGGGAGAGGAGGAAGCTTTTTGGGTGCTGGCAGCTATTGTGGAGGAGCTGACGCCGCAGTATCATACCCGGACGATGACTGGAAGTCGAGCAGACCAGCGAGTTTTCTCTGATCTGGTGACGCAGAAGCTGCCAGTGCTAGCGAATCACCTTCAGATGCTGGGTGTGGACTTCGAGCCGTTCACACTGAAATGGTTTCTGTGTCTTTTCCTCAACACACTACCATTTGAGCCCGTAATGCGGATTTGGGACATGTTCTTCTGTGAAGGCAGTCACGTACTACTACGCGTGGGGCTTGTGCTTCTCAAACTTAATCAGCCTCGTATCATGGCGTGTGATGATGCGCTTGATGTGTATGAGATGTTCAAGGTCTCCCACGATACTCTGCAAGAGCTCACAGCTCCCTACAGATCAGGGTTACTGAACCGTGACGAGTGTGTTTGCGATACATTGATTCGACTAGCAATGGACAAATCCTTCCTGGGGACTATTCCGTTTGACTCGCTACACGAGTTGCGTCAATACTACCGGGGCGAGATCGAGGCGGAGTTGGAGGAAGCTGAGGCGAGACGCCTCGAACGTCAGCGCAGTGTGGAATCAGCTAGATATGACACGGATAAGTCTTCAACCAGCTGCAGCTCTTCTGGTGACAACGACGATCGTGCGCTGATGATGGAGTACGACTTTGTGGACGACTACTCGTGTAGCTCTGGTTCGGAGGCGTCCCCTGCTCGGCACATTCGGTTTATGGATCTGTACGACAGCGACGACTCGAGCGCTGACTACTTTGTGGACGTCATGTATGACTTCACTCTGCAACGCCACTGCTATTGAGCAAAGAAGGAGAACGTCTATTTTATTTCGTTTTGTTTGGTAAGGACATTGGCCCAAACATGATGCACGATCAAACAAGACACAAAAATCGCGCCGTTTACTCGCTAGTTGTTTACATTCTACTCGCTTGGTGAGTATTCTGGCTGCACTAGTGATATAGATGGTATCTACGGGTGCAGTGCATTGTAGAGGAAGTCCACAGCCTGTGTGTACGTGGTGGGGTCGCGCACATCATAGTGCTCTCCTTCAACACGAAGCATCTTGGATGGGCCTGCGTACTTACCAGCAAGCTCCTCACTCTGCTCCTTCGGCACATACCTGTCGTTGTTCGCAGCCACAAAGAGTGCGGGGGCGTAGCAAAGCTCGACAAAATCCACAGGGCGCAGAAGTTCAATTTCCACTTCAGTGCGTTTCCTGACGCTCTTGTTAATGGCAGTCATGGCCACTTTCATCACTGCTTTAGGTACGGGGAAACCTTCCTGTTGCATCTCTCGCAGCAGTCCGCCATTCACCTCCTTCATCGACGCGTAGCCGCTGTCCAGCACAATAGCACGAATCGGTTTGAACAGCTTGGGCGACTGTCCTGCACGCATCACATGCGGCAGCGTCTGCAGCTTGGCCTGCATCTTCTTGTCCGCCGCACCAGCCGCTCGAGTAGCGAGATTCGTCACAGCGGGGAACGCCCCCATACTGTGTGCATACAGGCAAATATCCGATACAGACGCGTCTTTCTCGATGCTCTGCAGCACTGCAAAAAGGTCCATGGATTCGTTCCAGCCCATAGTCACATAGATTCCATCGGACAATCCAGAGCCGCAGCAATCAAACGCCAGCACCGAAAACCCACGTTTTAGGGCTGCATCACGCACACGGAGAGCGTCCAATCTCGAGCCAATATTAGAGTGCAGGTAGACCAAGCACGGCGTAACGGCAGGAGTACTGCTGCCTTGAGCAAAGAGTTGCCAGTGCGAACAGCACACGCGAAGACCACGATCATTGACCACATCAAAGTCCTTACGCTTTGCTAGTGTAACGTCGTCTTGTGTAGGGTCCACTGATAGCTCAGCGACCTGGAAGCTCTCGGGTCCGAGCTCGTGAACGTCATACAGCGCGCGTTTAGGGCGGATAATCAGCTGAACGACGTCCCGGTAGCCTTTTCCCAGCAGTTGCTTGACACTGGCGTCACCCGTACCGCCAAGGCGTTTAAGCTCTGCTTCTAGTTCGCCCTCAGCGAAGATTTCCATCTCGCTAGACACGCCGTTGCCCATAATTCTCGTTGGTCTCAATAAGAGGAATGCCAGACGATGATAAAGAGGGCGATGGGAATGACTAAAGTGGGACTGATCAGATCTGTGCATTTCGCTAACAAGTTTGAAGGGGTTGAAGATGGGATTGGCTGATACAGTAAGACTACAAAAAATATCAGTGACGCAGTGATATTCAACTGTTCATTACGAATCGTAATTTACGATATGTCGGTGTTGACGATCGATGCAGTAGATCTACTGTTCGTTGGAGCCCGAGCTGGGTTTAGTTGAGATTCTATCGATGGGGGCTCAATGAGATCGGTGCTGCTTCGAGTGTCAGGATCGGACGATGTATTTCTTGCAATCTACACATCGACTTGTGTTAGCCTAGTTGAGAGGTAAAGCACAAATTCAGTTGAACACACCTGTGAATAAATGTATGGGTCGACTGGACGGATAAATAGACCAATGCTGACAACAACCACAAGTGTTGTAGTCTCAGTGAGGAAAGTATTAACCCAGGCGTAGCGCCAGTAACCTGGAGGTGTGACCACCACGAGCTACATACGAGATCGAAAAAGCGTCAGGGTAGAAACTGAGTGGATGAAGAAAAAAACTTACAGTCAGAAGAAGGAGAACAGTAGGCATGAGCAAGTAGCCGAGATATACCAGTCGGAATCGCCTGCAACGTAAAAAAAGCTCGAATCAGCTCAGAATCTTAAAAGAAGTTGTGTGCATGCAGTCCGGTACTTACTGAAATTGCTCAAGCTTCATGTATGTCAGCGGAGTTACAAAGCAGTTCCATCGTTCATAATTGATAGTATGTTTCAGCTGTACAATGGTGAAGTTTAGCGCGACGATCACGCCCAGCATCATCATGGACTGGAGAGCGTACTCTGAGAGTACGTAACCTCTGCACTGTTGGCTATCTGCAGGACGACACCACGCCTTGTTGACCGTTATGACGAGATAAACCGCAGCTACGAGCAGTAGTGAAGAGGTCTCTTTACGTGAGAGACGAGCTCGAGTGATGGACCAGCCAAGCGCTCCGACAACAGATACGCCAAGTATCGCTGCACTGGCGATACTTTCACCTAAATCCTGTGCAAAGTCGAGAAAAGCATACACTTCACCGTATATGCTGCGTGCTCGGTAATACGCGATTTTCAAAGCGATGGACAGCGTCTTAGCTTGCAGAGATGCTTGAAACAAATAACAAATTTGCTATTGCCAGGGGAACGATATCAGTATATCGCACTTTCAAAAACTGCGCAATGTTCTTACCGATACATTATGGTGCCAGAAGTAGCATTCCAATATCCATAAAACCATCGTAACGAGATACACTGAAAAAAGCACTACAAGAAAAATTAGCACTTTCCTCAGAGAAACTTAAATTCTAGTCAAAGTTACCTTTGTACAATGGTCGTAACCCAAGTTCCTGCACACCCAAATGTTCCGGTAGATCACCATCAAAGCCCAGATTTACCATATTCACATGACCCTACAACATTGATCAACCTTGAAGTGAAAACAGTCCAACTCCATAATACACAAGTGTTATTATCCTTACCGTGACATTGATTGAGGATTCTGCACAGACTTGCACCTGCAGCGTATACTGGCTCGACTTTTTAATGTCAAAATTCAATTTCCACGGTAATTTCGCCTTTGGATCAGGCGGTGGCACAACAAAACGCATTGCTGCGGGGTAGTGACACAGTACGAAGTCACTTCGGATGTGTACTTCACGCAGTTTAAGCACCGCATACCCTCTCCACTGGTCGTTATCATAAAGCGTAAACACCACTGGTATCGTACTAGCAGCTATCGTATCATCCGCAGGAATAACGTCAAGACCCGTCAATTCCAGTTGCAACTTCGCTCCTTCCTCCATACCAAACGCAGATATGACCGACTGTGTGTTCCAGCGGATATGAGGCCCCGGTGTCGGCGCCAATAAATCATCCGTGTTTTCATACACAAACTGGAAGTTAAAGTCCCTCTTCACCGCCTGCACAGCGCACACTAGAGCGAACCACACAAGCAGCTCCAGCTTCATTGTCAGATGTAGCCATGTGTCTTCAAACGACGTGTTCAAATATTACAAAAATGACCATAAAAACTAGCCAGCATATACATGTATAACGGACAATAATGGCGTGCCCTACGTGCGGAACTGGGGCGTCTTCAGGCCGTTTGTGCTCGCACTGTGGCTCTCGCTCCTCCAGCTCCAGTGCTGTAGCCATGTCCGTCCTTACTACGCGCGCAGTGGGTAGTTCCGCTACGTCTGGAGGTATTAGCCGTCGAAATATTCCCAAAGACCGGAACAAAAAGAAGAAAAACAAGGAAAAAGACAAGGAAAAGGAGAAAGACAAGGAGAAAGATAAAGATAAAGAAAAGATTGAGGTGCCTCCTGCTGCTGCAGGGGAAGAAGCTGCGTCTATCTACAAACGGATGCTTGCAGCCGTTCGAGGAGCTAATAAGGACCACGACGAAGTGGTCTCAGCATTTAAAGCAGACTGCAAACAGTACGGCCAAGGAGAACTACGAGCTCGTGTCTTCTATGAGAGATTGGGCTCTTATTTCGGCAGTGATCTCATGCTGGAGCATATGCTACCGCAGCTAGCGAGGCTCATCCCAGACGACAAGAAGAGGAAGAAATTGGTCAAGGTTCACGTCAAGAGCAAGAGAGCAGGAACTACCATAGCTACCGGTAGAAGCCATGCTCGACGACCGGTTTCAAGTTCAGGGACGAATCCACCGTTACCGGCTCCAATGAGACCATCAGGGGACAGACGACCATACTCGGCGTCGGAATTGATCCGACGGGATAGCATTGAGAGTGATACGTCGAGTAACACGAGCGGGGAATTGGTGCCTGCAGCCCCCGGACCATCGAGATTAACCATGAATCGGTATGTGGATAACCCCAAGTGCGCCATTTGCAGTGAAGTTTTCGAACTCAAGCGACGGAGACATCACTGTAGGAAATGTGGCGCGAGTGTGTGTCATTCGTGCTCTCCAGCTAGAATGCTTATCTCTCCTGATCAAGTGGCGAGTGAGAGTTTGAAGAAGAAGTACGACCCGGCACATCCACAGCGCGTCTGCACGATCTGTGCCCCAATTCTGCAGTGTTTCCAGGATGGATTGAACACGCAGTACGCGAATTGCCACAAGGAGAACCCACACGAGGCCAAGACACGTCTGCATTTGCCGTACAGCCGATCACTGGAAAGTGCGTGTCGTTCTGCAGCTGATATCCTGGGCAACTTCTTCCGTCCGGACTTCGGGGCTGACAGTGATCGTTACATTCCAGTGAACTTCCTCAAACGAGCTCAAGGTATTGCCTTCCTCACAGTTATCAAGGCTGGCTTGCTTATCACAGCCAAGATGGGCACAGGTATCGTCATTGCCAAGTTGGAGGACGGGTCATGGTCTGCACCGTCCGCTATTGGCACTGCAGGGATTGGTGGTGGTCTTGAGGCTGGAGGGGAACTGATTGAGGTTATGATCATCATGGGCTCTAAGAATGCTGTTAAAGTGTTCCACCGTACACAAGTAAACGTTGGTGGTGGATTGAGTGTGGCAGTTGGACCGTACGGACGTGATGCTCTAGCACAGGCTGCTGCTAGTCGGGGCGGCTTCAACGCCAACTACAGTTATTCACACAGTCGAGGACTCTTTGCTGGCATTTCGCTTCACGGAGCTGTGATCACAGCGCGGACTGAGATGAACAGTAACTTTTACGGCCAGAAACTCACACCGGAAGAGATTTTGAGTGGGGCAATCCCCCATCCTCGTGCTGCTCAATGTTTATATGATGCGATCGACCAGGCCATGGAAGGGATTGCGCAGTTCGAAGCTTCTGGAGGCTCACAACGTCGCTCATCGGCTGCTGCTGCTGCTGCTGAAGGACCGTGCCGATTTTGTCGATGCCAGGAGTTCGTCCCGAAGAAGTTTTCGAAGAAATGCAAGACTTGTGCTCATGATCACAACGCCGTTTAGAGGAAGGCACCTGAAGTGTTGAAAGTCTCCCAAATAGAATCGTCGTTATTTTTTGGGGGAGTCATTGAACACTGTCAATTTCTCGAAATGGTTTCTCGATCTGGCGCTGTACCTCGCGGTGTGTGGTCTACTGAAGCGAACGCTCGACGCCAAGTGCCACTCGATGATGCAGTAGTGAAAGCAATTGCAGCTTTACCACCCGCTCACGTTTTTCGCCGTGACTTGCTCACGTATTGTACGCTACGGAATTTGATCCCCCACCCACAGCTTCTCCCATTACATCCGGACGAAGAGGAGCGGCAAGGTGCTGCTTCCAGTGAGACTTCGACCAGTAGCAACGTTTACGATGTGAGCGAAGTGGAGCAGATCTCGGTCAAGCACTGGCAACTCGATGATGGAAACTTTCGAGCAATTTGCTTTGCCCTCCCGTTCTCGCAGAAAACCCGATCAGTCTGGTACGTTTTTGTCTTGTTACCATAGTTTTCTTACCGCTAATACCTTTCGGTAGTCTTTTCAACGTAGGCTTAAACAAGGAGCAGCTCCAGTTGCTATGCTCGACGATACCAAAGACTCATGTGACTGCTCTCCAACTGGAATGGAATTCCATTCCCACAACTCAACTTGAAGTAACAGGTGAAAATACCACAACAGAAGCCAATCTAGTTAGCGAAAGTGCTCCGCATCCTTCAGGAGTTGCTTCACGGCCACTTTCAGCTCCGAAAATCGCTTCGAGACCTACGTCAGGCGGTGCTACCAGCAAACAACACCACGCAACGCCACACACAGGAGATCCTACAAAGCTACTTGAAGATCAAAAGCACGAGCTTCATATGCAACAGGAGCTACAAGCTGAAGAGGGTTCAACTGAGGTGTTTGCCCAATTGCTCAATGAGGGATCGAAGCTGGTTTTTCTGTCGTTGAGGTCAAATGGTATAAATTCTCGTGGAGCTGCAGCACTGGCGAAGGCAATTCGACAGAACAAAACACTGGAAGCTCTCAATCTGTTCCAGAACTCGATCGGCGATGTAGGAGCACGTGCTTTTGCTCACGCGCTGCCATTCAACACAGTACTAAAAACACTCTCACTTGCGAACAACAACATCACCGGGCGTGGGTAAGTTGTAGCTCTACATTTCGCAGCTTATTCGTGTACTAATTTGCTTTCCTGCAGAGCAAAGCTTTTAGTGGATGGGATAACGAAATATGTGGCACCACCCGAGCTGATGGCTGAATTTGACGCTGCTGAGAGCCAAATCCAAGCCCAGGTACGAAGAACTTTTCCATTTTCACCCATATCTTCATAACTAATTGTTGCATTTGTAAAACTGTAGCTGGATCATGCAAAGAAGGCCAGGAAGAAGATGGATCGAGCGACTGCCATTGCGCAGCTTGGCCTACCTGCTCTGGAGACAGTTGATGGTGTCCTCTACGCTCCTGGCAATTCTACACTGGAGGAACTTCTGCTCAGTGGGAATGCTCAGATTGCAGCGAGTGATGTGGATACACTGAGTGAAGCCCTGGGGCTGTACCAGCCGAAGCTGCAGTCCCACCTACGATGTATCAAACTCCAACGATTGCCAAAAATGCATCAGGCCAAGACACATGAGCATGTGCAACATCTTTCTGAATTCATCAAGTTATGACTGCGAAAACGTGAAAATCATTGAATACGAAGTCCAATATCTATGAATGCAATGCAAAATATGTTCCTGGAAACAAAAACTTTCCATGTTGAGTTTTTGTTTTCAAATGAAATGTACCTCGTAGCATCTTTCTAACTCTATGATGCCAAAAGGTGTACTACAAACTACAGCAGACACTCAAACCACTTGAATGGCTTCTGGGAATCCTTGAAAAGCCCATCACGAGTCAAAAATCCCGTGTCTGCGTGGTTCAACTTTGCTCCGTAGAAGCGATCCCGATAGCTATCACCAAACAATTCAGGATCAAGTCCACCCAAACAGCTCTGAAACTCAACCAGCGCGTCGTTCTCCTTGGATTTATGCGGGATCACTGAGCCTCCAACCAGACAGGAAGGAGTGAACTTGGAGAATATGCCATGGTAACTCTTGCTGCAAAGTGCTGCACTTACATTCCCCCTGTAAGCTTCTTGAGCAGCTGTGTACGCCGCATTCGTTTTTGGAGAACTGTGTTTCCCGTTCTGATACGATACAGACTTCTTCGAGATGGTTGCAGGACACTGTCCAAGCAGATCCAGCACTCCTGCCACAATTTTAGTGTGGTCTCCTCTGCAGAGTTCTGTGATATAATCTCCAGCCATACTTCCCAGCATTGGGGCACTCAAACTCACCCATGTTGTGCTTTCCTCAAATTTACACTTGCCGGTAGCTAGAGCACTGGCCATCACTAAACCGCCCATAGAGTGAGTTACGATGATCGTGTCTGCGATGCTTCCAGCCGCCTTATCGCTGGTTTTGCTCATTGAGAGCGAGAAATCACAGAACTTTTGCTGTAGCGTGTCGTTCGTCCATTTCACGTCGATCGTGTTCATGACAGCGTACTTGACTGTCGAACAGCATGGGGCGTGGTCGCCAATATCCCCAAACTTTTCCTTCGTCAATTCCGGAGTGTCTTGTAATTCTGCTCGTTCGTTTGGACATCCCAATCCATGCAGGAAAATACACGGACGAGGGGTGGACTTGCACCCACAGGAAGAAGCTTCAATGCTCATATGCGCTGCAGCCTCCAATTGTCTTGAAGTACTTGTTGGGACAGAAGTTCCAGTCAGTAATGCCAGAGCAATTGGTGTCACTGAAGTGGGCGTTGCGATCGGATCACACATAGTGCCTTCACTTAGCTTTGGTGCTGGAATTTGGACAGGTTGTGCCAGGTAATTCACTTCCACCGTCCAGTCGCTGCTGTATACCTTGAATCCAGCTTTATCCGATGAACAGATCGCAAATTGAGACCCTGATACTGGTGTCATGAACAATTTTCCACTTGTACACTCGACAACTTCATCACCAACAGAAGCGCTTGGGATTGGCGTAGCAGTATTCAGCAACGAAAGGAGGAAGTCGAACTGGAACTCACTTGGAGGCATACACTCCACCTTCTCGTTCGAGGACTTGGTCGATAAATAACCAGACCCGTTCACAAATGAATACGTGTACTCCGAGTCACCATTGACGAAATTCGAACTCCAGTCGTAGAGTATCGCACTTCCGTTTCCCGATACGATAGGGTTCGCATAGACATCGAAGTCGGCTTTCCCGTGGATTTCCATACTCTTCCGCTTCAGTTTGTAGTGAAGTTTTAGCGCTGGCGCAGTGGATAACACCGCCTGGGGTTGAGTTGATGCTTTTACTGCGGAAGATTCGAGCGCAAAGGCGGCATGAAGAGCTTGGACCGTCAGAATGGCGGCAATTGTTAGGACTGTGGAGCTCCACATCGCAAATTGTGGAATGCGGAGGCAAATTCAATGATTATCCTAATAACTTGAACGTACAGTTCGCACCACGATCAAATCTCTCAAATCCCAGTCACAAGCATGAATCTTAGCGGAGCCCAATCGGCTTCGTCCATTTGGGAAGAGAATGTGGTTACGAAAGTCGTGATACATGTATACGAACCTGGAACTCAAGATTTGCCCATATGACGATGGGTACAGTTAAAGACAACAGAAATATCTTGCACAGAGCGCAGTGTGCACATGTACGATGCGGTATTACATGTATCGCCCCACGTCGAACCTTGTATTCAGTGCTGTATTGCACTGTAACGTACAATGTGCATTTTACATCCATGCTATCCCACAATCATACCTTGTTTCACTTTTTTTTACTTTTTAAACTGGGAGTCGAAGCAAAATAGGGAATCGCAACTGTACGCTACTGAATGGATCGGGTATAACTCATGGAACTCTGAAATTGCTAGTGCAAAAGAAACTATGAATTGCCTTCCTGGGAAATAAAAGCAGCTTCAAAAACGCCCTTCATACACACTCAGATTTGTGGAATTGTCGTTTACAAGTTGGCAAGAGTGAAAAAGTAAATGAAAAAAAACCGACAGTGTACATTAGCCAACTAAATGTAGCTAAGAATATCAAAAGAAGTGTGGTGAGGAGCTATGCGGGCGAATGTGAAGCAAAAGCCTTCTCGAAGGCTCTGGAACGGAGTTTGAGAGAGGTTGTCAGCAATTGGAAAATGAGAAACGAGGACAGATCGAGCGAGAGTAGGTGAAGAAGGAGGACGGCTACGCTGTCTGCAAACAGGAGTACCTAGAGCTCATTGACCGACAGGAGTATCAGAAAGCTTTCACCTTCCTTACCACGCACCTCAAGCCGCTGGAGAAGATGGCGGCTGCCACGAGCTCCAGTCGTCACGAGTTCAAAGAGCTCTGCTATCTACTCACGTGCAAACCTGTAGGGGAGGCAGACGCTTTCCGTGACTGGGAAGGAGTCGTGAGATCCAGAGAGAAACTCGTGGAGTAGTAGAGAGCTACGTTTGCTCCGGAAGAAGTCATCTCGCCCCAGCAGGACGGAGATACAACCGCTACGATGACGGCACCAGTGGACATGCCTGACAATCGACTGGTGCAGTTGCTTCATCAGAGTGTGGCGTATCAAATGGAGTTCAGTCGATACCACCCGAAGACGATCCCCAAGGTTACGACGCTGTTGAGGGACTTTGAGTGTGAAGTGCTACCGAATGCAGTTAAAAGCACCTACGTCGGACACTCGCAGAATGTGAAGTTTGTCACATTTGTGGGGACGGATGGTGAGCTGCTACAATTAAGCTTTGGCCCACGGAGCATTCCGATACACCACAGGATAGCGGAGAAGAAGAAACGAACGAGAGCACAGGCACCGTCTCCAGACAATGGACACGGGATCTTCTTGGTCACTCATCCAGAATTTGGTACTTACCGAATTCTAACGGTAACGGCGAAGAACGGCTATACTCGGGATCGGGTGATGGTACCGTCAAGGTTTGGGGCTTACGTGCTGCTTTGGCTGAGCGTGCTGCGGCTCAACAGGCACTCACCGATGATGACGATCTTTTGATTCAAAAGTTTTGAATGGTCAGCGTGGAGCGAATGTGACGCAGTCGGCAGTCGAAGCTGCAGACGCACATGGCAAAATTGGGGCTCCACTTGATCTTTTCTTCACGCGTACGATGATGATGATCACGCTGCAGCGAGCGTTGCTACACGCGTACGATGATGATGATCACGCTGCAGCGAGCGTTGCTACACGCGTACCCGCATCGCCCCTATCATTGCCAACATGGTATGTGTAACGGGGAAGGGGTAAATTACAAAGATTTAGCTGCCAGCACATGAAGAATTATCTAGTCCTCTCTTCATCGCACGTAAGGTCCTGCTCTTCTCGCACTGATCCGCCGACAACCCCCAATTTCTTCAGCTTTTCGACCAGTTCAGGAATATCTACGTCGCTGTCCGAAGTTCGTCTTCATGTACTCGTGTATCACCAAGAAAACCAACTCGGGCAAATCCTCCTACAATGGTAGCTCAGCTACGTTTTAGCGGCGCCGGTATAGCATTTTAGTGCGGGCAGTAACCCTCAACAGATGATCTCCATTCGGGTTCCTATTGGATGACTTGGTCTGTCGGCAATGAGAAAACGTGACAGCACATTACCGTATTTGAGATCTCATAGTTCAGAGAGATCTCATAGTTCGCACCGTGTAATAGCTAATCAGCAACGTTATTCAGTCCACGTCAGCAGTTGAGATCTCATAATTCGTAGCGTTAAAATAGGTCAAAACTCCCAAAAACAGGGCGCTCACTTCGAGAAAAGCAGCATGGGGCGTGCTCCCCCCGGCCGGAAGAAAGGAAGGACGAGGACGACGGGCATCGGTAAAGCTCCTAAGCAATTCAAACGTGTTGCAGTATCGTACGAACACAAACTACGAGTAATAGAGTTCCATGATGCAGTAGTGTCGAAGGATAAAATGCATGAGACAGTGAAACATTTCTACCCTGACTTGAATCCAGGTCAAGTTCCATCCAGGAAACGACAAATCTACGCATGGCTGACTGATAAACAACGTGCACTTATCATCGAAAAGTGTGACACTGGCTGTGGCTCCCACCATAAAGACCGGCAAATGGGTACTTCTACAACATTATCCAGTGAAATGGAGCATAATATTGTGATTTGGATTAACTCTCTCCGAGTTGACGGCGTTCCCGTAACTAGCTCTATGGTCAAACTTTACGCTAGGGAATGCTACGAGAGTGCAGGTTTTCCTATCGAAAACTTTACAGCTTCACAAACATGGCTACACTCGTTTCTGCGCAGAAACAACCTAAGTATTCGTCGGAAGACTCGTCAGAGTCAACACACACCGGAGGATGCAGCCGAGGCGGCCGCGATATTTGCCAAGGACGTGCAGGACAAGATGTCTGAGCTGGGTATAGATAAAGTATACAACGCAGATCAAACTGGTACGTACAAAAGCGTTTGTTTTATCCGCTACCGACAATATCTATTAATTAATGAATTAATTATTAACATTTTTGTTTTGGTATGCAGCAATAAATTATGAGTACCTGCCTTCGAAGACAATTGATTCCACAGGTGCGAAGACAGTGTGGCTAAAGAGTGCAGGAAAAGACAAAGAGCGAGTGACCTGATTTTGGGTGACAGTCATGGAGAAAAGTACGAACCTTTCATCGAAACCTTCTCAAGATCCGCAACGCGCTTGGGAAAATACTGCCTTTCAGCATGGCTTCGGTGACAAATTGTGGCGGCAGCTTAAAAAGGAGCAAATTGGTGTGCAGTTATATTCAAACAGGGCCGGCTGGTGGAATGCTGGTAAGAACACCAAAACGGTGTGAATTTCACAAGAACGAGTGACAGGCACAATGCATGCAGGTTCTGACACACTAATTATTTTGGTTGCAGAACACTTTGCGGTGATTGCACATCGATCAAGGAAGAGAACACTGGAAAATATCTACTCGGCACAACAGCGCATTTTGACCAATTGAAAGTCGATAAAATCGTATTTATGACCATTAGTAGGACAGCATATAGACCGGCAAGCGGTGGCTCTTCACCATTGCACTCAAAAAACTCCTCCAGTGCCCTCACCGCCCTACGACGCCTTCTTTCCCCCAAGATACCCCAAAGACCAACCTGGATTCCTCTGTGCCACGAGTTAGGAGAAGGCAAAACCATCATTTTACTGCAGTGCTTGAAATCGTTCAAGATTTCGAAGAGCCAAACAATGTTCTGCACGCTGTGTGCCAGCCCAACGCCGCATCTCATGCGTTACAAGCTCCTCAACTGCAGCTGTACTCAGTGCAAGCATGCTGCGCCCTAAGCTAAGTGCCCCTGGGGGGTGAAAAGCTTGTGTGCATGGATCGCAATGCTACGTCATTATTCGAGAGTGGAGACCACGTGACCAGGGCCACACCGCCACGGAGCCCGAAACAGATGGCTCAGGCTGGTATTAAGCCCGCTCGAATTCGAACGGCCATTTTGACCCAGTTCTCGCTGCGTCCTGATGACCTCCCGTCCCTCCAAAACGTGCAAAACGTCGTTTGCTACTTTCGCCGCACCAAACTTGGCGGCAACGACAGCATGGACAACGTAAGGTCGCTTGTACGAGCCCAAGCATTCCATGGAAACGAGCAAGAGCACGAGCCGTTTACATTTGGTATGCAATCGAGTGAAGATGGACAGCTCAAAGTTGGAAACGGCACAGACCAAAATCCGTTTTTAGTTGGTATTTCGACGAAAGCGCTGCTTCGTCAAGCGGCTCGAGACCCCGCATCCTTCATTTTCCATGTCGATGCTACCTACAATACCAACCAAGTCGGTTATCCAGTTTTGGTTTGTGGAATTACCGACGCTGCTCGCCTATTCCACCTTCTTGCTCTGTTCCTAACATCACAGCAGCAAGAACCGCACTTCACGAACGCATTCGCATCTCTCCGCTGCGTTTACAGCAGAGTTGTTGGTCAGCCGCTGCGTGTGGCAAATTTCATGGGCGACGCGGATAGTGCACAGTTGAACGCTGCTGCTGCAGTCTTTGGAGTAGATTGTTCGTACACGCATCTAATGTGCTTCTACCACTTGCTTGCAAAAGTTGTGGAGCGCACGAAAGGTTTGTCGAAGGAACACAGCAATGCTGTGCTACGTGACGTCTACGACATGCATTGCACGCGTGATGTCCAAGACTTCGCCGCTGTTCGCTCGGCATCTCAGTTTCGATGGGAAGAAACCCCAGCTCTCCAGAGCTTCAGCGAGTACTTCACTCGTGTTTGGCTAAGTAGGCGTTTCAGCAACTGGCAGTGCTATCACACCGCGCCCGGGTTCGCAACAACCAACAACCCGGTTGAGCAATTCAACCGGGCGTTAAAGCGCGACTACACTGTGCACAGACTGCTGAAAATGGGAGAGCTGCTACAGCAGCTACGGGCTTGTTGCCGTCAACACTCTATTGACGTTCGCCGATTTGCTACTACCCCGGCTCCATCCAAGGAGCTGATGAGTCGCATCAAGGCGCTACAGCGCCAGCAGCTCATCCGCGAATACACACCGCCACGCATGGGTGTTGAATTCTTGCTGGGCACAAGCGCAAACATAGTCAACGTTGTCTACACTCCACCGCTGCGAGTGTACAATGCTGCTACAAAGAGGTACAGCGAGCACATACAAGTGTCAGCTCAAATCAGCGCAAACATGGCAAGGCTAGAATCGGAGAACCAACCTGCTACAGGGTGGCCTGTTGATATGGAGAACCGCACGTGTCCATGTGGGTACTTCTACAAGTACGCGAGCTGTGTGCACCTACTGTTCGCCATGCAAAGGAGTGCGGCCTTAATGGCAAAGGCGAGGAGGTGCTCTTCAACCGCCGTCGCACGTCAAAGCCGATCTCGCATGGCGTTGGACTCACGCCGACAGCAGCTGGAAGACCTCCACGTCCCGGACACGCGCTAGAAAGGGAGTAGCTATGAGCAACAACAACTAGCACCAGTTAGTAGTTAAACAATTCAGCCAAAACTTTGAGTCGCTTACCCTGTTGGCAGTACGATGTCTCATCCTTTTACCTGTATGCTGCGTGTACCCCAGCTACTGCGTGCGATTCGAGCTACGTGATGCGGTGCTAACGTGTCCAGCAAAAGCGTGCAATGCGAGCTGCCGTAGAAGCGTGCCCTGTAAATGCGTGCGATGCGAGCTGCGTGATACGAAGTGCCCAGCTAGTGCGTGCGGTGTAAAGCTGCATACCGCGTGGGCTATTTGCCCCTCCACTTGCCCCGCGCGATCCACTCCAGCCCCCCCCCCTCATCCCGGACGAACACCCCACCGAGCGCACGCTGGCGCCTCGCCCCGCGCGATCCTCTTTTGCGAAATGCCTGAATGCGCTGTGGGGCCCACAGTGTGGCGACTCGCCGCGCCGTGCCATGGCGACCGCCTGGCTCTTGTGCTGTGTTCAGTAAGCATTCATTGTGCTTTTCACGGAATTCACTGTGTTTCTTATATTTTCTCGAGAAAACGTCGGCAATGACAGGGGCGATGCTACGATGATGATGATCACGCTGCAGCGAGCGTTGCTACTGGTTCTTTAACCCCTCCAGCCCGGCTGATTTTGACCTTCTTAAGCTGCATTATGCAGCACAGTTATACTAGGAATTTGTATAGAACGTCGCTTAAAGGGCTTGGGAAGTGTGCACACGCTCGGCGATGGACAGGACACTTCCCGCTTAAGCTGCATGTTGCAGAACAAATTGTATCCAGATGCCCCTGCATAATGCTGCAGAAGGACCGTGCAGTGTTGCACAAAGACCATGTGCAATTGGGAAACCAAACTCGAATTTTTAGAAAATGAGTTCGAAAAGCAAGTAAACCGGTACCGGTTTACTTGCTTTTCATACAAAGTCCTATATACTATTTTACAGCGTTACGTCGAGAAACAGCCGATCAAGGAGTCGGTTCCGCTGTCTTCTGCTGATGGTCCACATGCACCATACGAGCAATGCATAATGCAACATAAGTTCGCTGCATAATACGACATAAAGTGACTAGCAAAGGTAGACTACTCATTATTTTCCGAAGCTGTATGTGTCCTCCGTTTTTTTTCTTGGTGTAGGCGTTTTCTCAGTTCTCAAATGAAACGGATGGTTGGCGGGCGCCACTGTTGCAACATTTACCTGTTCATGAGCATATCTATCCTGCTGAATAGCATATTTTTGAAAATAAAAGACAGCGTTTATGTCTGGCAAATCGTGAAGCTTTTTCGGTGCAAGATATTTGCCCATCATTTTTGTATCTTGATTTCAGTATGCGTCGATTCGTGTGATTTTTTTTCACATACAAACATCAAGATAAATTCAACGTTACGCTGCATAATGCAGCTTAATAAAAAGCACTCCGGGTAAATGCCTCAAAAGATAACGATCAAATGTCGGTAGCGTTCAACCAGCTGCTGGTATCCCGTTCATAAAACGCTGCGACCGCGAGGTCACGTGGTTAACCCCCCCAGCCCGGAAAGTTTTTTTTGCGCCTGTGGGTCGAACTATCATGTATTGAGTACGGATGTCTTCCTTACTAAACTCAAGATAAAAATTAACGTGTCCGGGATAAAGCTCATGCAAACCCCTACCCCTCGATATAGCCGCCGTCGTTATCGTGTCTCGAAAGCTTGTCGTGTCCCGATCCTGGGAAATCGGACACGACAAGCGGCCAAATCATGTCTTTGGCGGATAGAGAAAATCCATATTGACAGAAAGATGATATCGAAATTTGGAAAGGACATTCATTTCAAACCATCTGGTTATCACCACAAAAATCTAATACTGAAACGAAGACAAAATGCTGTGCACGCTGCAATCAAAGATTGCGTGGGCTTCGTCGTGCAAGCAATCAACTGGTAGTGGTCGCAGACACTCTGCGGCGCCGCGGCTGAGGCGTGCCCTCGTCGTCTGCCGCAGACTCCTCTCCATCTTCAGTGACACGGACTCGAAGCTTGCGCTTGCCTCGCTTTGGCTTGAGGGTGCCGTTACGCCAGCACGTGTGCCAAATCTCGAAGCAGGTACGGGCCTGTCCGTCAAATGAATGTTTTACCTTGTTGCAAAGGTAAACAGGCGACTCCTTCGGTTCACCGGTCTTCTGGTCGATCGTTTTCAGCTTGCACTCGCTGCACTGGAAGGACGTATCGCCCCCCGTGACCTTCTCCTTCAAGAGAGAGCAGACTTTGCAGGCTCTTTGTCTTCTTTTTTTGCTACCGTCCACGTTCCCCTTGCGCGTGTCCTCGGTCAGAACCGGCATGTGCTTCGATACCTGGATGCGGTTTTTCGTCGGTGTGAAATTCTGGCCTTGTGTACGCAGCAGCTCCTCCCAGTCAGCAACACTAACTTGGCAGAGCTCGAGGTGCAGTTGTTTCAGGAACGCGACATGCGAGAGCTTCGTTTGTTCGCAGCAGCGCGGGCACGATTGAATACGATCAAGGCGTTGATGATCGCTAGGTCAACGAAGCCGAGGAAGAGACTCTTGTAGTATTTCTTGAAACGAACTGCGAGTTGGAGAGAGTACCTGTACAATACACGATTAGATTACGTGATCTCTGTATCAGACACGATAGTACTCACCTTTGCAGGCGGAGTTGATCATGTACGTCCACGCCTCCCATGAACGTTTGATAGTCTTTCACGAGTCTCGGGCAGGCAACTTCCTCTTGCACTCCACTCTTGGCACGCCGGACGATACGATCCTGGTCAATGCTCCCGCCGGTTGACAAAAGTACACTGGACGGTTGTCCCACCACTTCGTCGACTTCATTCCGGGAACAAGGCGAGACTCAGCATACTTGAAGGACCCGCGTTCGATTCCTCGCGGGCGTGACTTTTCCTTTTTCCTCTTGTTCTTATCCTTCTGAGGCACGATTGTAGCAGCGAGCCCTTTGCGATTAGTCTGGACGGTCCCCACGCTGTAGTACCCCATCGCCAGCAACTGCAGAGCGAGGGGGACGGACGTATAGAAGCGATCTATAACGACCAGGCGCTTCTCCTGAAGTGGATTATCGCCAAAAGCAGCACGCAGATTCCGGACGACGGACACAGGGCCAGTTCTCTCGTCACGTAACGCCACTCCATCTGCACTGCCTGCCTTACCCAAGTAGACTTCAAACCTGTATTGTACACGACATCACCGAGGGCACTCGGTATTAGACACGATAACGGACTTGTGGATTCAAAAAAAAATGAGCGTGTCCGAAGACACGCTCATGTACTCACCGAATGCAATAGGCAGTCTGGGAACAGCACAACATGAACAGCTTCGTTCCGTACTTGTGCGGTTTGTCTTTCATATACACCCGCATCCTGTTGAACGATGATCTTGAGGGGAACATGGCCTCGTCAAAGCCATGACCGGGAGGCAGGTAACCGGATCGAAAAGTGCTTTGGAGCGCTTCAATAATGGGCCTCAGTTTCCATGCGCGGTCAGTAGCCGCTCGGGGTCAGTGTTACTGCTGAAATGAAGATTCCGAGAGACGTGAGCGAAGCGGTCCCGCGCCATGAAGCGCCCAAAGCAACCTCGAGGAATTGCTCCTCATCAGTGGTCTTCCAGTGGTGCTGCAGCTTCTCTTTGTTGGGGAGATTGTCCGCAACCAGCAGTCCGATGAATATGCACAAGTCTCTACCGGTGATAAGTGGTGTCTGCTCCAGCTTGACACGTATCTGCTCACGTGTCTGACGTCGATAGCCAGGTTTCTTCCGCTCTCGTGCAACTTGTCTCTCGTACTGCCCGTCCACACGTTCGTCAATCATCTCCGCGAAGTAGTCTTCACTAGCTCTCGCTACGTCATCCCATAACTGGGGAGTCATAAAGTAGAAAAGTGCACAACCAGGCGTCGTAGCTGCAGCCATCGCAGCCTGCGTAGGCCCATACTGCCCGTCAAAGAGGCCAGGATAATCCTCACGTATTGCGTTGTTGGACCGGGGCTCGTAAGGTCCCTCCATGTACGGATACGGCTCTTGGGATACCGGAGCAAACCACCCTGAAGTAGCCATCTCTTCAAGAACAGCAGAGCTTCCATTATGACTTAGATTCTCGACCGTTAGATTCTCCATTCCGCCAACAGCAGCAAGAAGCGCATCGTCGAACGGTACATCCGGAGCCACAGTCTCCTCTTCGTCGTCAAGCTCGTCAGATCCAATGAACTCCAGCATGTCCTCATAATTGTCAAAGCCATCGTCGTTCTCTCCGTCAGAATCAAGCGCATGGTAGCTTTCGGAAGCGTCTCGAGTCTTTGTGACGTTGACATCTAGACCAGTACACGTTAGATCGACCAATCATGTATCTTTATCGTGTATAGTACATGATATCCGTACCAGAAGGTTCATTCAATTCAGAATCGAGAACGGGAGACGTTTCTTCAGCGCTGAAATCTTCGGAGCTCACGTCGTCATCGTCAATATGAGGAGACGTGGGGCAGAGCAATTGAGGCTCTGGGCTGGTTGCAACTTCAGCAAACTCAGCAATCAAACTGCGTCGCTCATGTTGATTACTATCATCAGCTGCCGTTCGACTAGCAGACCCGGATTCTGTCAATACATGATACACAGGAACCGTCAGAGTGTACTAGACACGATACCAAACCAAACGTTGATAGAATTACCTTGCACGGGAGGGTCCTTCCGAGCCTCATCCGTTGGCCGTTCATTCTCACCCGCTGTATTGCTTGGGTCTGGGGGCAAGGGTGATGACGAAGGGACTGTATAACACGTACGATACACGATATAAGACGACGGTTAACGAGTATAGGACACGAGAAGTGGGAAACGCGGATACCTTCAGCTGGCCGACGAGATTTCTCTTTCGCGTTCCGTGGGACCTTCTTCTTCGCAGCCCCTTGGCGCATCTCATCTACCAGAACATATTTCATGTCAGAAGGAGCAATAGGTGATCCACAACAGTTTCATTCGTACCAATTGCAAGCTTGTCCAGGTACACCATCAGCTCTTGAGCCCCCACGAAGAAATCAACTCCACGCGTGTCCTTCTTCGTCTTGCCTGGGCGCAGGTACGTGTGATCCATGTCCAGTCCGGTAGGACGCTTAGATGTCCAGCCCTCTTTCACTAACTCCGACCATACCTTGCGGAAACCTGACATCTTTCCAGCACGACGTGAGAATCTCAAATGGCGGCAAACTGGTGGCTTGCGCAGGTTGCCTCTGATCCCTTATAGGGGGAATTTGAGCTACCTCTACGAAATGATATTCAACTTGGTTCTTCCCATGCACACAACGATCCTTTTTTGTTGTTAGAGATCATGGCTGTGCACTCATGACCTACCCCCCGTTGACTAAAACAATGTATTCACCATACGAAAACCAACACAAAATTCTTATCGTGTATATACACGATAAGAATTTCGTGTTATCGAGTCTAATACAGGCCGTCGGGCTGGGGGGGTTAACTGTGTACACGTAGTACACATCTATGAGTGACTGAGTGCTGCTTGAAGAACATCGGTAATTTACTCCGTACCTGTGTTCTCGATAAAGTCTCCTTTAGTTTAAGGTGCACCTGCACTGGAACCTTGTTGCAGACCTTGCGAACAGCAACCATCGCCGATCAAGTGTGTGTCTTGCGCTTGCGTGATGGAGATACGGGCTCAAGTTGGAGTCGGAGCTAGACCGTCTAGTAGACGGTTGGTCACTCTCGACCGATTTTCTAGCGAAGTTGACTCCGGTTCTTCCCTAAACAGAATCAACACATCCAGTTTGAATGGGCGACTCACTGAACTGCTGGTAGATGTTCGTTCGTCTTTGATCCTGCACGAGAGGAGTGAGCTCATTGCTGTCATTTCTCGATTATCCCAGCGCAAGCCCCAATTAGAAATTGTTTAGAAATAAAAAGCGCTTTTTAAACAGAAATAATAAGCGTTTTTTAAATGTGAAACATTTTTATTGTTTAGAAAAAAGCGTTTTCTAAATGTAAAATATTTTTTCAGCTAGAATAATATTATATTATAACATTAGAAATTCCCGACTAGAATCCATGCGATGCGACCTGCTCCTTGCGACCACCCTGGCCTTCCTCGCGCCCCCCTCAAGCGCCTCACTACCTGTCGATGCTGACCGTGTGGTTGAGCTCCGTCCAGACATCCCTATTTCGTCCCAGCGCGTGTTATATGGCGTACCACAGCTCTTCCGCGTCTCAGAGCTGCAGCCCACAAGTGTCTACGATATCAAAGTATCATATCCAGCCACCCAGCCTTCTCTATTCGAGCTTCAGGTAGAACGGGTGTTGCTACCGCTACCTGTGGCGAGCAACGACAATTATGACGTTAACAACGTAAATGTTGTGGAAAATATCATGAAAAGCAAGACAATGCCACCACGTCGAAAACTACTTAACACAGCCAAACTTCGCCTGCATCCAATGGAAATAGAGACACACGAGTCTGTACGGTACCGTCTGGAGCCATCGGACACGGCTATTGAGGTGGAATTTTCACTTTTAGCCCAAGTGGAAGGGGTTCAACGTCCCGGTTCCAAGTTGGATATGACTGAGTGTGTATTTGACATTGTCGTGGAAGAAGTTCTATTGGAAGCTTTCCCGAAGGATACGTTGGTGTTGATTGGGTGGTTGATGATGCTCCTGGCTGTGAGTTTCAAGTGGGTTTTGCCCTATTTGGAGAAGAAAATTGCGCTTACACTAGAAGAAGATCGAATCGAGACAAAAACTTCGTAACGAAGACCTGACACAATACAGACAAACGGATCCCATGGAGAAGAACTTTTCGTTTATACTGTTACCCACCAAGCACTTCACTAACGACAAAGTCTACAGTTCTAGACACTCAAACCACTTGTGCGGCTTCTGAGAGTCCTTGAAAAGCCCCTCACCAGTCAAAAACGCCGTGTCTGCGTGGTTCAGCTGCGGTCGGTAGAAGCGATCGAGATAATGATTTCCGAAAATGTTCTCGTTCAAACCACCCAAGCAGCTCTGAAACTCGACAAGACCGTCATTCTTCTTCGACTTGTGGGGGACAACAGTACCAGCGAGAACGCAGCCAGCTTGATACGACGAGAGCAGTCCGAGGAAACTGTCGCTACACATTGCCGCTGCCACGTTCTCCCTGTATGCTTGTTGAGCTGCTACGTACGCTGCATCAATGGACGGAGTACTGTACTCCCCTCCCTGATAAATGGTGTCTTTACGTGATTTTGGCATCGGACATTGACCCAGCACCTCAAATATCTCAGCAGCAACATCGTTGGTTTCTTCGCTGCAAACATCCATGAGGAAATCGGCCGCCATACTACCAGTCATTGGAGGACTGAGAGCCACCCAGGACGTCGTCTCACTGAATTTGCATTTCCCCTTGGCCAGAGCATGAGCCATCACTAAACCACCCATCGAGTGAGTAACCACGATCGTATTGTCAATGATTCCAGCGCCGACATCACTTGTACTGCTCATGGAGAGCGAATGTTTGCAGAATAAATCCTGTAAAGTATCATTCCTCCATCCAGCGTCGACAGTATTCAGCACTGCATACTTGATCTCGGAACAGCAAGGAGCGTGGCCGTGAATATCGCCAAACTTTCTCCTAGTTAACTCTGGAGTATCCTGCAAGAGATCTTCCTGGTTCGGGTTACCCAGTCCATGTAGGAAGATACACGGACGAGGTGTCGACTTGCACTGGCATTGTGTAGCCTGCATAGCCAGATGAACCTCTTCCTTTAGCTTTCTGGAAGTACTGGATGGGATCTCACTTCCAGTAGCCAAAGCAAGAGCTGTAGGTGTCAGTTCAATCGGTTTCTGAACGATTTCACACTTCGATTGATCCGTCAACTCCGGTTTCCCAATACTCACAGGTCCGTTGAGATACTCCACTGCAATGTCCAAGTCACTGCTGTACGCTATAAGACCTGCTTCACCCTCGGCACAGATGGCGTAGTGAACTCCTGCAAATGTCGTCTTGAACAGGTCTCCACTGTCACATTTCACCGATTTGTCGCCAATCGAAGCACTTGGAATGGGGGTGGCGGCATTGAGAGCAGGCAAAATCTTGTCGAACGGCAACGTGCTAGACGGTAAACACCGAACAGTTTCAGCATCCAACGCGTCCGTCGTTGTTAGATAAGCAGATCCATCCACGACAGTGTACGTGAACTCGGAGTCTTCGTCATGGAACGTCGCGTAGCTGTTGTAGCGTACTAGTACAGCGTCACCAGTATCGGACACGACAGGAGAAGCGAAGATGTCGAACTCGGATTGGCCGTGAAGGTTCATGGACTTCCGCTTGAACGTGACGTGCAGCTTTACAGATGGAATATCGCCCAGCGACTTCTGTATTGTCAGGTCTTTTACAGCGGATGAAGACTGCGTAAAACCTAGCAGAACGACTGCAGATGCAGCTAGAATCTTCGTTGATGCTACCATAGCGAAACAGTCGTCTTGTTCACTGGGATAATCGAGAAATGACAGCAATGAGCTCACTCATCTCGTCCAGAACCAAAGACGAACGAACATCTACCAGCAGTTTAGTGAGTCGCCCATTCAAACTGGATGTGTTGGTTCTGTTGAGGGAAGAACCGGAGTCAACTTCGCTAGCAAATCGGTCGAGAGTGACCAACCGTCTAGCGCCGACTCCAACTTGAGCCCGTATCTCCATCACGCAAGCGCAAGACACTTGATCGGCGATGGTTGCTGTTCGCAAGGTCTGCAACAAGGTTCCAGTGCAGGTGCACCTTAAACTGAAGGAGACTTTATCGTCTGCAAATACGTGATACCACGGATCGTACTGGAACACAGGTACGGAGTAAAATTACCGATGTTCTTCAAGCAGCACTCAGTCACTCATACATGTGTACTACTACTGTAGCTGCTGGCCATCCAATTTTTACATTTTCAAGGTTCGTAATGTATAGTGTTTTTCTAGCAATTGGATTGGTCAAAATAAATGCATTTTCTCGTGTTCCCGGGTTTTGTGTTGCCCGGGTATTTGTGTCGTTGTCTGTACTACAGTAGTACATTAGAACATGTAGTACTGTACTAGTACAGCGAGTAAACAGCATGGCTTTCACTCGTGATGGGGACACTTTTCTCCCCAAAACTCTACTATGCTTCATTGTAGGTTTTGCATTCCCGTTTTTCACGCTGTTCGAGTCCATGTGTGATCAGATCAAAGCTTTGCAATTCCTAGTCTTTGCATTATAGGAAGTCCCACTGGGGGGGTTCACACCGGCAAATTTCCAGTAGGCGACTTACAGTCTTTTTCGTGTCTCGTTTGACCGAATTTGCAGAAGAGTGGTACTTTTTCCGAGTACCGGGTACAGTAGGGAGATCAGCTACTCGGAATTTCTTCAGTTTGCAGTAGGGGAGAATCCAAGAAGGGAGAATGGCTGTGTACACAGTTTTTAAAAGGGCCACCAGTGGGACTAACAGTTGCGTATCCGTGTGCCCATCTCGGCTTTCCCGTTGACAATCACTCTCGGTTTTCAAATTTCCTGGCCACAAAAAAAAATCGCTGGCCGATAAAAAAAATAAAATCCGCGTTCAGAAATCCCCCCCTCCCCCGCCACGCCCGACGCCCCTCGGTCTCGAGATGCCGTTCCGACGCGCCGGCATGCCCTACCGGTTCAAACACCCGCCCGCGGAGTCGGTGGAGAGCGACGAAAGCGAAGACGAAGCGTCGTCGGTCCACAGCTGGAGCCAAGACAGCAGCGGCAGTGATACAGATTCTGAGAGACCGCCTCTCGCTCAGCAACGAAAGACGAAGAAGCACAAGGCAAGGAGACCAAGAGAAGGGAAGCGGAAGCGGCAGCGAAGGGAAAAGACGCGTGGTAGATCGGTTCGGCGAGCTTCGGGGTCGAGTGCGTCTTCTTCAGGGTCTTCTGCTAGTTCTGGCGGGGAAGAAAGCTGTTCTGAGTCTGCCGGCAGGGATTCAAGAGGGGTGAAGTGTAATATCGTTCCTCTAGAAGATCTCGTGGATGTACCGGAGCTGGATCGCAGGACTTTCGATGACTGGGAGGATCTGGAGCAGTACCTCCATAACTACAGCAAGCGCACATTCCAGGTTTGCTAGTCTATCTTAGATTGTGTACCAGCTTGAGACTGTGCAGCGCAACATGGAATGGAAGAGCCTGCTGACGTATTCCTTTGTTTGCCGTAGCTCTACTCGGTACGGACCGCAACTCCGGTATGCACGCGGAATGAACGGATCAAGAATAGTCGAGCTTCAGCCACACTTATACCGGAGGAGCTTAAATTCTACAACAAGACCTTCGTCTGCACGCACAGCGGAGGACACAGAGCAGGTCGAGGTCAAGGGAAGAGACCATTTCAGCACACGAGGAAAATTGGCTGCCCAGCTCAGGTTTTTATTTGCAAATGTTTGAATCGCTTTCGCTTTTTGTGGGACTAATGCTAATGCAATACAGATAAACGCTTGTGTCCGCCAAACTGGTGCGTGGGAGGTCTGCATCACAAAGCAAGTCACTGGCCACAACCACGAGATAAGCCACGAAGTGTATCAGACTTACTACGAAGCACGCAAGGTGGACGACGAGGAGGTTCTGGACACGGTGCGAACGCTCCACCGATCTGGAGCGAACCGGAAGAGGATTCTCGAGTTCATTACCGAGAATTCCAGCGTTGAGCCAACGATGAAGGACATCCACAATCTAGTTACGCGGCTTCGTGAAGAAGCCTACTCGTTTCCGACTGTGGAGCAACGCATCAATACTATTTTGGAGGACTTTACTCTGAAACCTGGTAATGTATCCCGTGTGTTCTCGAACAAAGAGGTGAGTGGGAACGTATGGGGGGGGCAATTGCTAATGTGTGTGTGTGAATGTGTAGAAAGTCGCCGAGTGTATCTCTATTCAATCTTCTCACATGCGATCAATGTTTGAGAGTTTTCCTGAGGTTGTTCTCATTGACGCTACTCACGACACAAACGACTCCAAGTACAAGTTATTCAGTTTCATGATTCATGATGCCATGGGCAAAGGACAGCACATACAGGTGAGAACAGTCTTGATGTGGTTTCAAATTAGAGAATGTGCCACATTATTAGACTGTGTACACTTATTGACCATTATGATGTGGAATCCTTTTGTGCAGCACTGCCTCCTCGAGAACGAAAGGAAAGAAACTTTGCGGCTTGCATGCCGGCAGTTTAAGGAAACTTGTGCGTCTTGCGACTCTATTGCCGTGATTATCGTGGATAAGGACTTCACGGAAATTTCTGTATTGCGAGAGGAGTTTCCTGGCGTCCGGATTTTGTTATGCCACTTTCATGTCATCAAGTATCTACAAGAGGAAGTGGCGAAAGAGAAGTACAACTTGGGGCCGTACCAAAAGAATGAGATGAAGCGGCTAATCCAGTTGCTGGTCAGCGCTCCAACGGAAAAAAGTTACGACGACATTGTTGCAACCATGAAAGTGGTGTTGGGTCCAGCTGGTAAAAGAGACCGCTGGTTTGCATATTTCGAGCCAAACTGGTCGGACTGTAAAGAGATGTGGAGTTCAATCTACCGGGGGAACGTCCCTCATATGGGAAACCACACCAATAACAGGTGTGTACGGCTCCATTATTTTTGATGCGATATTTTTCTAATACGCTGATTTATTTCTCGTAGGTTGGAATCGAGCTGGCAGAAACTAAAGACTCTCGTGAACAGTTCTACGAGCTTGGATGATTGTGTTGTGGCGATTATCTTCTGGCAGACTGTTAACGAGAAGATATGGCGACGTCATATCAAGAAAATTGGCGTTTACGTGAATAGCACTTTCGACAAGGAGATGAATGCACTGCTGAACACCGTGTCTCGCCATGCTGTTGACTACGTGAAGCAGCAGTACGAGTTTGCGCTGCTTTCGACGACGAAGTACCGGCACTATCCGATGGGTCCCTACGTTATGATGCAGTACACAGGTGGAAAGGAAGACGACATTGCCGACGAATACATGCTGCATCCGGTGGGGTGGACATGTTCGTGCATTTTTTACGTGACCCGGTTGCTGCCGTGTCGCCACATAATTTACTATCGCAAGATCACCGGTTGCAGCTCGCTGGTTCCAGAAAGTATTATTCACCCCCGTTGGCTAATGAAAAAGTATCGCGCAATGCGAGTTGAAGAGAAGGTTGACGAAGTCGACACTCCGTTCGCGGCACGAGTTATTCACGCTCCTGTGGAGTCTCGTCAAACGCATGAGGAGGTAACACGCCCCGCAAAGCCACAAAACGATAAGTTCAATGAGCTGCTTCATTATGGAAGACAGATTGCAGATATTGGCGCCACATGGGGTTCCAGCGCTCACGATGACTTGAAATTGGTGCTCAAAGGTTTGCTGGATGAGGTTCGGGTGGGGAGGTGCCCTTCCGTCGACAAGCGTGGCGGATCTGGTTTGGTGACACGCCCACTCGACGATGCGACCTCTGAATCTGTCTGCGAAGAGCAACAGGGACGCTATCTTATGTCGCCTGGGGAGCGGGCTGTGATTGATCTCGTGAACGACCTTGCCGAAAATGAATTGACCTTGGAGCCTCTAGCCAGTGGCGATGAACGCAACCCTGACCATGCTGAGCCCCCACCACAGGTTGAGACTGGTAACCAACCTCTAGAAGAGGTACAGTCTCAGAGTGTGGAACAATCTCAGTTAGATCGCGAAACGAATTTTCATGCAGACGAAGACCCGAGTCCAATTTCTGTTGTAGACCCTACCCAACTCGCTGCCAGGAACCCGAGTCAACCCCCAACCTACGATCAACAAAATGCTCCCGAGTGGATCATTCCGACCTCAAAGAAAAGAGCTGGAGGAAAAGCAAAATTGAAACGTGCTGCGCGCAAGGCTGCTAAAAACGAAGGTCTCCGGCAGACGTCTCGGATGGTGCGAGCAGTAGCTGCGGGGTGCACGCCTTCTCTCGCTGTAGTTTTGGACGCATATGACAATGGGTTTAGTCTCAACAACGCCGATGCGTTGAGGGCTGTCACTATTCTCAACCAGACTCGTTCGGCCCAAATATTCGTTGAAGAGAAAAGCAAAACCCCACCGACCGATTCTACGAAAATCATGCATGTTCTGCCGACGCGGCGTATTGAGTCCTGCGAAAGTCAAGTGGCGCACTTTCAGAACCGCTGGTTCAGCGACTACGAATCGCGAATACGGCCGGATGATCTTACGATAAGGACAGGGCGAGTGGTGTACGACGTTAAAATGCTTAAATCGATGAGAGCATGGCACACTGCCATCTCTCGCCTCGAGGAGATGGAGAGTACTGTAACATGGATCGACAATATTGATCTAACTGGGTGGAATCCAGATGCATCCTGGAGGAATGAGGTGCTGCTACCAGACACTGTGATCGAACGACTGGCGACAATCGATGTGCTCGGTGATTATTACTGGATCACCACTCTACGAAGTCATTCGCCTGTCGAAATTTCTTGCATGGATCTGTGTATGCGGGCGTTTGTCTTTCGCTACCAAGAACATCACGCAATTTATGCTCTTCCGTCCCACATGCTTCGCTTTCCCACGTTTGACCAGAAAGCACTCAGAGAGGATGCCGTGTGGGCACAACTACAGACCGCGTTTGGTAAAAGAGCGAGTACGGATGGTTCTGGCAGCACTGGAAGAGATCCCAACCCGTTGTGGTTTTTCTCGGTGATTCTGTACAACTCTGAGCACTGGTGCGCCGTAGCTGTGAATTTTGCTGAGTTTACCATTATAATTTTCGACCCTCAACAAGCTGGAGACAGGTTCGCGGCACTTCGAACGTACTTGAGTGCGGAGCTGATACCTCTACTACCCACGCCACCACCACCCAAACGATACCGGTTCAAGCAGGTCGACTGGGTCGTCCAGGTCGACTCATATAATTGTGGAGTCTACGTCATGTTCTTCTTCGAAATGCTGCTTCTAAATGTAGTGCCTACGGGTTTCGACACTAGTGTCCCGATGCAGTACTTCCGCTACAGATTCGTTTCTCACATCGTTAATTCACTGTAAGGCCGCGAGTATCCTTTTTCTATATGTAAGAGTATGTATTTTCAAAAAGATTCTACGCTCCACGCGCCGAGCGACTTTGAGTTTTTTTGCTAAAGTCTTTGGGGGATGACTTACAGTTTTTTTTTTCTTTGTTTTAAGTCTTTGACGACCATCACTCCTTTTTGTGGTGACGTTTTATGCATTTTTCCGGGCGGACTACGCGCAAAAGAGACTCGTCGTTGCAAGGACACCTGACCGACAGGAGGACACTCAAATCTCCAGACGGTGCCGACCCACCAAAGAAAAGACAAAAAACTGTGTAGGACTGTGTACGACGGGTGATGACTGTTTACGATCCGACGATAGACTGTGTACGTAGTCTCTGCCTCCAAGAAGGCCATGGCGAGCGTGGAGCAAGGTCAGAGCCACTCGTAGCGTAAGGGAGTAGCGGGGCGATGTCGTAGCTGTAATCACCGTCGCTCTCTTCACTGCTACTCTCTCCATTATCTTCGCCGCGTTCAATAAACCAACGAATCGCGACCAGATCTGCTGGGGATACGCTGGCCCCCGCCATTTTGTCTGTGTTCTCTGAGGCAGCTGAAGATTAACCGGTTGGAAGGCAACTCGCCGATTTCAGTAAATTTGGAGAAATGGACTTTCTGGAAATTTGCCGGTGTGAACCCCCCCAGTACGTACTATTAGTTCTAAGTATTAAGGCGGCAAATCGCTTTCACTATCAGCATGGAATCAGGGAACGCCCATGAACTTTAGCCCTCCAGTCTGGAAACGTGGCTACATGGTCTAAACCCAAGCTCTACTAGTACTGCTTAGTGTTGCTTTTTCAATAGAATGAAAGGCTCTCTAGCTGCTGTTCTCGCCCTTGTTGGGACTGCAAGTGCAGCCGTTCAACAACCAAAGACTTCTATCGACTCCCTCCCGTCCCTGAAACTCCATGTCACTCTCCAACGTAAAGCCTCAGAACTTCACGGTCAAGCTGAGTTCGACGTCTTCGCCAATCCAATTGTATCGGACGATGGCTCTAGTGTCCTCTACGATGGCTACGCGACGTTCATTGACGGTCACGAAAAGTTCACGTACTCATTGGTCGATGGAGCTCCGTATCTGGTGACGAACGACAGCTCATCCAATGCAGCTAGTGTCCGCTGTATTCCAGCTAGTACATTGCCGTTCAACGCTATTCTCCCAGCATTAAATGCTGTAGAGTCGATCCCCAGTGCTTCAATTGGAGGAGAACCTATCGAGTGTGAGGATGGACAGCTCTTCAAGACTTCATTTGCTGGAGTTCATTACGCTATTTGCTCGACGGATGAAGCAGGTTTTACTGCTTTTGCAAGTGATGCAACTATCGACGTGGATTATCTGGATAAACCTGTGGTTATTCCAGAAATTGACTTGCAAGGTGGGAAACCTTGTGAAGTGTTAGCTGAACCTGTGGAATTGAAACCCCTAGCGCTCGCTTTGCTATCAGGAGATGTTCTCCCAGTCAGCACGTCGAGAAACCTCAAGGAAGCCTCACACATGGCCATCCAAGCTGCAGCTTGTCAGTGTAAATCCACTCCTCGTCCGTGTATTTTCTACCATGGACTTGGTAATGAGAAGGATGAAGCAACGGTACAAGACACATCCCGTCATTTTGGTTATGACTACATCAAGGATAGTGCCCCGTGCTGTTCGAGTATTAAGTACGCAGCACTCAACACTGTTGATTTCGCTTGGACAGACCCGACACTACAGGGAAAAGTCTGTGATCGAGCGCTCTCCATGTCGGGAAAATCCGATCCCCAGTCACGTACAATTGAAGACACGATTGTCGTGACTCATTCCATGGGCGGATTAATGTTCGCTGGAGCTCTCGCTAATGGGGAATGCAGTCTTGGGAAAACCTCCACTTGGATTGGAATAAGTCCGCCTATGACCGGCAGTATGTCTTCAGATTATCTCATGGACTTTTGCAATGGTGAAGTCCGGAATCTCATGACGGACTTACTCTTCAACGGGAGATGTCCAGTGCCTACATCCACGCAGTCGGTGGCCTACGAGAACGAGAAATACTGTGACGAAGAGCTCAAAAATGCGTATGATGCCGCTCAACAAGTGTACAAGAAGCACGTGTACGCTGCTATGTGTAGCAGTTCGTACACCGGGAACATCTCCAAGTACCAGGCCAAGTACATGGTCGGAGGACGTGTGATTCCACACAAATCGTCCAAAAATGACGGTCTTGTGGAATTTCACAGTTGCGCCGGAGGGATTTCACCCTCGAAATTTGGGAAAACACCAGACAATCGATTCTACCGATGCGAGCTCAACCATGCAGACACAGCGTTCAAGACTGGCGACGGTATCTTTAAGACGACTGTAAGACCACTCAAATGGTTTGCGTGTCTGCTGTAAGGTGACAAATTGACATCGATTTCCTCTTTTTATAAAACAAAAACATTGTTTTCAAAGTTACAACAAGCATTCAAACCACTTATGAGGTTTCTGGGAGTCCTCGAACCACCCGTCACTAGTGAGGAACGCTGTGTCAGCGTGATTCAGCTCCGGTCGGTAGAAAACATCCTTGTAACTTTTCCCAAACTTGGTTTCATCCAGACCTTTGGCACAACTTTGAAATTCCACCAGACCGTCATTCTCGGGCGATTTATGGTGCACAATTTTAGCAGTAAGAAGAAAGATCGGTTCGTACACGGATAAAACGCCGTCCGGATCGTCACTGCACATTGCTGCATCCACATTCTCCACGTAAGCTTTTTGAGCCTTAACGTACGCGGTGTTAAGCTCCTTGGACGAATATTTCCCGTTCTGGTACGTGATCGATTGTCTGGCGATTGGCATTGGACATTGGCCGAAGTAATTCAACAATTTTGACGCCAAATTCTTCGTATCGCCACTGCAGAAGCCCTGAAAGTAGTCAGCCGCCATACTACCAGTCATTGGGGAACTAATAGCCACCCAAGTCGCTCCTTCACCGAAACTGCACTTGTCTGTTGCAATAGCCATGGACATGACTAAACTAGCCATGGAATGCGTGATAATGACGGTATCAGTGATGGTTTTCTTCTTCACGTCGCTGATATCGCTCAATCGGAGTGCTCGATCGCAGAATTTCTCCTGTAAAGTGTCGTTATTCCAGCCGTAATCCATCGTATTCAAGATGGCGTACTTGACGGTAGAACAGCAAGGAGAATGGTTGTTCATGTTGCCCATTCTTCCACTTGCTTTCTTGGGATTATTCGCCAGTTCCTCGAGTTCGTTCGCGTTGCCAATACCATGGAAAAAGATACACGGACGGGGAGTTGTTTTGCACTTACAGGACGAAGCTTCCATCTCCATGTGTTCTGCTGCTTTCAATTGTCTCGAGGTTGACGGGATTGGAGCTCCAGTCATCAGTGCAAAAGCTGTAGGAGTCACAGACGTTGCAGTCGCTACAGCGCTACAGGAAGTTCCTGTAATTGTTGGAATTACCACTGGTTCTTCCAGATATTCCACTGAAATGGTGAAATCGCTCGAGTAAGCAGTGAATCCTGAAGAACCAGAAGCACAAATTGCGAAATCCACGCCAGCGAACGTCGTTTTAAACAGGTTTCCACTCTCACATTCGATCGATTCATCTCCAATTGACGCACTTGGAATATGAACTGCGTTGTTTAACGCTGGTAGAATGGCGTTGAAAGGTAATGTGCTGGGTGGAATACACTGCACATTCTCCTGTTCCCCTTCAATCGTCGAGAAGTAGCCACTACCACTCACGTACGAGTAAGTGGAGACGCTGCTTTCGTCTTTGAATGTAGCGAAACCATCGTACAACACGCGATCTCCAGACACAACTGGATTAGCAAAGACATCGAACTCCGACTGACCGTGAATCTGCAGTGACGGACGCCTGGAATTGACGTGGAGCTTCACGGATGGAATATCTGGTAAGCTTTCACTCTGTTTAGTGTCAGTTCCGCTCACGAGAGCACAAAACGTGATCGATAGCGCAGTTACTACTCGAGACCAACGTCCTGGCATCTTGCAAGTGGAGATATTCAGGAATGACACGAAAAGCTTCAGCTCATTCTATGCGGGAAATGGTCCAAACCACAAGGTGGCACATCACTGAAAGCTAGCAATGATGTGCCGGCATCGTGAATTGGGGAAAGCAAAGCGTATGGGACGTCGCAAAAGTCAACGAGAACGCGTTGACAGCACAATACAGTGCTGGGACAGCACAACAAACGTGTGGCAGCACAGCGAATGCGTGTCATCCTAGCAACTTGTCACAAGTTACTTGTGGTAGCAACGGAGTAAATTGTACGGGCTGTGCAATGCAGTTGTTTCTTACGAACTAGAGTCAGTTCGTTTTGAAGAGCCAACCAGCGGTCCCCACAGGCTCGCGTCAGCAACCACATTTGATAGGCTGTTAAAGGACAACATACACTTGAAAACGCACCCGAGCGATCATGCCGAAACGCGTTGATTGGCGTGAGAAGGCCGTGGAGATCGACTCGGTCCTCGCCGAGAAGGTTCTGGCAGAGCTAAAGTCGCATGACGTGAGTCATAGCCAAACGATGGCGTGTTCATTGTGCCCGGACGCCCTGCACAAGATGCGATATCGTCTTCTGAAGTGCAGCTCTACTCCGTGCGAGGAGGCCAGTGTGGAGGCGTGTTCTTGGAGGGGGAAGACGCTTACATGTCTGGAGACCGGTGTACAGTCAATCTTCGACTTTGGTGAGCACACGAGCTATGTCAGCTCCCCCAAAAAGAAGCGCTTAACCCCTGTGCAGAAAGACTTTTGCAGGGAGATGGCTACACACCACCTGCGGCCTCTGAGAATTCGGAATGCTCTAGCTAGGAAGTTTGGCATGCCTTTGGAAGCTGTACCATCCCTCAGTACCGTTCAAAACTTCGTCAATTACTACTCCCGGAAGTACTTAGACAACCACGACCGAGTGGACACCATCAAGGCCTGGGTTCACGGTCATGCGTTCAACGGAAGCGAGACACTACATCAGCCGTTTACGTTTGGGTGGGATTCGGACGCTGATGGGAACTTAGTCGTGGGCAATGGATCCGATCAAAACCCTTTTATTATCGGGATTACGACCAAAGCGCTGCTGCTACGAATGAACCGTTCTCCCGACAGTTTTGTGTTTCACATCGACAGCACGTATAAAACGAATCAGTGCGATTACCCTGTAATGGTGCTAGGAATCTCGGATTCCTCACGTGCATTTCACTTGGTGGCCCTCTTTGTTGTCTCCCAAGAGACTCAACCCATCTTTGAAGTCGTTCTGCGATCGCTGGGCCAAATTTACGAGTTGGTGACTGAAAATAATCTGGAAGTGAGGTACAGCATGGCGGACGCGGACCAAGCGCAGTTCAACGCACTCCAATCAGTGTTTGGCAGCTCTGGTAACTTCTACTTCCTCATGTGCTTTTTCCATTTAATGGAAAATGTACACAAAGCGATTAAGGGCTTTCCCTCGGGTGTGGCAAGCATGATTGTACGAGACCTCTACGACTTGCACTTTGCGCGTTCATGGGAAGCATTTGTTCAGTTACGGGACGCTATAATTCAAAGTTGGTGCACAGATTCTGCTCTCGTTGGATTCACGAAGTACATGTGCGGGCAGTGGCTGTACGGGCGGTTCAGTTGTTGGCAAGCGTTTGCTACTCCCTGTGGCTACGCTACTACTAACAACCCCACAGAAACGTTTAACGCTTCACTGAAGCGTGACTACACACTCCGACGTCGACTGAAAATGGGTGCGTTATTGCGTGAATTGAGCTCGTGCTGTGCGTCCACCTCCGAGTCACCCAAGACGTTCATGACCACCCCGGTTCCAGCTTCCACCCTCACACGGCGAGCGCAGGACATGAAACGTGCAGGCTTACTGTCCATGAGCGAGAGTCAGGACTCCGATTTTACGTGCGCTGGGGCACCTCAAGTGATAAGAGTGTTGTCCATGCGTCCGCCACGCATTACCGTTGCCCCCAACAAACGTACCGAGGAGGGAATTGCTGTGTCGGCTCAGATGGGGAGTAACTACGCTCGTATGGAAGCGAAGGACAGCCTTGGGGAGGATGGCCAGTAGATGTACAGCAGCAATGGTGTCCCTGCAACTACTGGTTTGCATTTGGTGCGTGCGTGCACGTGATTTTCGCACTACGATCTTCAGCTCATGTGGACTCCAGTGGGCATGCAGTCCTTGTCAGCAGGAAGAAGCGTAAGAACAGAGGCGGTCGCCCGCGCGCTATTGGTCCAGCGCTCAGTTACGATTGATCCAGCACTCGCCTGAAAGCGTGTTAGACAGTCTAGTACCGACGTTTGCATCTTATACTACTAATACACCAATGTGCACGCGAGGCAACTGTAAAATCTCAACCCGTACCAATCTAAAGGCATCCAGCACTTAGACAAAAGGCGTTCCTCATATTTAGACTCCTTAAATGCTAACAACACGTGTCCACGCATTAGATCCATGTGAGTGTTTGGTCTCACTCCTACACCTTAGAGTTTTGCATGGCGTCATCGCCCGAAGCCTTCCAGCATGTATCACACATACAGGTGAACCACGTTTCGTCGCCGTAATGCACTGTGATCTGGGCGCCGGCTTTCACGTCCTTTAGCATGCGCACAAGCACCTTCACATCAACTCCATTACGCACCTCCACGAACGTAGCATTGGGGTCGCAGGAATGACTAATGAAACGCATGATTGACCCGCATCGCAACGCATCCACGTACACGTATTTCTTCCGCACAGACTTGGTATGCATCAGCAAAGTGTAGCCACTGTTTTGCTTGACAGCCACTGGCGGCTGTCCAGGCACAACAGCATCGTATTCGCTCAATTCACCCGTGTATTCACCCACAATATCGCCCACGTCCATATCAGCGGTCGTGTACACGCTCAGACCCACTCGTTCAGTGTTGAATAGTTTGAGGGTCTCTCGTACACGTGGCGTGTTGCTGCATAGGGCCCCCAGCTTACATGAGCTTGGCGTACAGAAGACAGCGGCGACGGCGTTGTCGCACGTGTCGATGAAGCAGTCACCTTCGCAGCGACACTCGCCGAAGTCCCCCAAGTCCGGAAACACAATCCCATGTGAAACACTGGTTTCGATCCGCTGCACACCCTCCGGCCACGGAACTTCTGCGTGAGCGAATCTTGGATCGTGGACTGCCGGACTGTATGTCTTTCTTCTTTCATGTAGATCAACCAATCGCAGCCTAACAGTGGCCATTGCAAGAAGGTTCTTCATCTTTAGTGCAGTAACCGTGTGCGCGTGGTGAATTTGGGTTCCGCTGCGGGTGACCGCACACTTCCGTTGATCACGGCGCTTGCGTGACCGGCTGACATGCCATTCGCCTGCTCGGCGTTTCTTCTGGTGCCTGATTCGGGCGCGAGCATAACGATTCGGAATGCTGCTCAGGTACTCCTTAGCATCCAGAAGCTCATCGTCCGTTGGAGTCGGTCCAGGCTCTGAAACATCACCACTGTCAGATGCTGTATCAGGCGACGTCACTAAATCGATCACAATGCACTTACGCGTTGCCGATACGTCGGATTCCTCGCTCCTATTAGACGTAGAATCTTCATTGCCACCGGTATTGCTGCAGCTGCACCCGCTGAGATGCGTTACGGAGGTGCTGGACGTCTTTGCGATCGCCAATGGTGGCAGCGTTTCACTATCTCCAGCTCTGATCGTCCCTGCACTGTCTCGCGTGGATACCTCGCGTCGGGACGTAAGTACTTGATGGGCTGAATCAAATGCCCCGCGAACAATAGCTGCCAGCGCTAAATTGAGAGTGCTGGACTTGGTTGGTGCATCGAACGTTCCTTCTACGAGCTTGTACGTCCTGAGTTTCCGCCACTTGGCAGTGTTAGGCTCCACACTCTTGCCCGAAATGTCTGCTGTCCTGCGCATTATATTGTCCAGCGGGAGGAGCTCTTCCGTATTCAAACGCACTGGGTACAGACCGTCTTGGTTGTCGATCCGTACGACCACGGCAGATCGGTGTCCTCGCTTGTCACCACACACAAACGCTCGAGAAAAATACTCGATCTCATCGCCAGCTCTAAGGGTCTCCTCAGGGAGCTCTGCTGCAGACAGTCCCGGCATCTTCACTTTGCGGGTGCTGGGCGTCCACGTGTTTGATGCGGCGATTAATACGAGGGTGGCCGACGAGAAGTGAGCCCTGCTCGGTGGTCATCGCAAGAAATGTAGCGTGGACCACACATTCCTTTGTACATTCAGCGCACCTTCAGGCCACATCTTAGCTGCATGTTTATGACCTGCGACGCAGCCAGGGTTGTGATCTGCACGACAAGGCCAGTGCACTTTGTGCACTGGCCTTGTCGTTTTGTGTTCAAATCCTATCAGGATGTGTTGTGTTGGTCAGATTTTGAAATGTGTTTATAACGTTTTCTCAAAGTCAACAATGTTGACAATATGGAGGCATCTATTGAAGCTATTGAGGCTGCACCGAAGTTGCATCTGTCTAAATCCCAATACGTTCAGGTTCTTGAAGGGAGTGGATAACAACCGACTCAGTCGAAGAGACGATGATCTTCTTGTGCTTCGCTTCCATTTGTTTGGCTCGGCCTAAGTAGAAAGCCATCAGGGCCTAAAGAATTCACAACGGATATTAGCAAAGCACGTCATTTTTAAGAAGTCGCTGCTTACAAACCTCTTTCGATCTCGTTGCTTTCGATCTCGACGCATACACAGGCGCAGAAATCGTCTTGTCTTCGACAGTCTTCTCAAACACTTCTGGTTCAGGTTCTACCACTGGCTCCACAGTTGCTGTTGCTCCCAAAGCTTGAATGCTGGAAGAAGAGAACGGATTGTTGCACTCATCATCCTCTTGACTCTCCTCTGGCATCGGTCCTAGATCAATCCATTCATCACCATCCACATCCACACTGTGTCCGAACGTGTACTCGACCTCCATGAGCCTATACTTCTCCGACTGGTAAGTCCAAAACTGACGAAATGAAGGCAAACAGTGCGTCCATGCCGTCAACAGACCATTGAACATCCTCCGACGGTACGTGAGCGTTGGGTTCACGTCCTCCAGCAAATAATCCCAGACAGCCAGGACAAATTTGGGTCATCTGTTGCGATCAGGAAGTTAATCTAATTCGGACTGCTACGTCTCAAGTCGAGCTCGTAAAACCACCGTAACAATGCGAGTATCTGCTCCATCCGGTGTAGTTCCAGCAGTACTGGGTCCTTTCTGTTGGGTTGCTACTGCATTAGCTGGTGTTCCACCTGGAGGCCCTAATGTTCGCCAAAGTGCTCCACCTTTCAGAATGCACTGCACTCGAACGTTCACCCACTGGACAATTTCCAGTTCTGGCCGTCGAGCAGAAGCTAAAGCTACAGCACCACCAGTACGCTCTGAACTTGAAGTTGTAGTGATGTCAGCAGACGCCACCGTCGGGGCTGGAGGGTTGTAAGTGACTTGAATCACTAGTTGTTGTCCAGCAGCGATGGCCCCTCGTGCAGGTTCCAGAGTAAAGTAGTTCGCGTAAGGTGACGCAGCGTCTACAAGCAGTTCGAAGGAGCCGCCAGAGCCTCCAGCGGTACTAGACGCTGGATTTCCGTCATCCAATCCACCGTAGACACCACTACTTGATGTAGTACAACCAACGAATAACGTCCTCTTCCGACCTATATCCACTGCATCTTCAGCTCCAGTAAAAGTGAGCATCACAGTGGATGTTGGCTTTTTAAGGCCTACAGCAGCCAACTCATTCACCCCAATTGGTAACTGGTTTAACGAAACACTTGGAGGTACATCGAACAGGTCTTCCATTGGACTGGGGTTCAACAGAGGTTGTAGCCCAGTAGGTGCGAAGACGTAGACTTGATTCTCCCAACAGCGACCAGAGACTTCGACAAGATGTTGCTCACTCTCATTCGGTACCTTAATACGAAATCGACTCCAATAATGGCCCGGACGTTGATGATCGGGCTGGAAAATTACTTGAACTGCGAGAGAATCATTCGCCGGGATAATTCCGTTCGTAGGGGAGAAGGTGAACGCTTGCAACCCAGTTGATGTTAACGAATTCCCATCTTCATTCACAAACGAAAAGGCCAGAGGGAAAGCACTTCCGTTTGCAAGTAGTAGTTCCCTTGAATTCCTCGTACGTGCTAAGACATCTGGGAACTCCACTTTCCCGTCCGCAGGAGTTAACGTCAAACTAGGATTAATCCCTTCACCTCGAAGTTTCACTCGAATGTTCACCCCCAAAGCTGACAGCTCCAATTCGTCTTCATACTGCAAAGGAGTCTGTGGCTCAAACTCCACACGAATAGCTCGTTTCTTCCGATCTTCAGAGCTGGCAGGGACTTCTCGTAATGCTCCAATGATCCGAAAAGCTCCTAAAATGTGAAGTGGTTGAGCACGCAGTGAAACATTCCCAGTTGAATAGGGTGTTGTCTCCAACGTGAGATCTCGGACGAGTGTTTGGCCGATTGCCACCTGCCCAAAGTCCAAATTGGTCGTTGAAGGGATCAAAAAGGGCTCCACCACAGTCGTACGAACCTCCAAAGCTTGTAGCGGAGGAAAATTCGACTGCTTTTTGTCATCCTGTTGCTGAAAACACAGGATAGTCCACGTATGATGGCAACTGCGAGGATCAGAGCCCGAAGGCTCAAGCTGTACATTTGGATCTTCATTTTGGCTGCCAGTGGCCAAGTCTTCGTGTACACTTCGAGCTGAAACCAAAGGAGGATCCAGAATATCATCTTCCTCAAGTATTTTACTCTCAAAGTAGCAGCTTTTCACCAGTTTGAAAATGTCCTCAGTCGGTTCAAAGTCAATTTCCAGTCGTACAGTCTGCAGCGGTTCTAAACGAGCTACGATTGGGGTGACTTTCAGGAACGGAGCAGCTTCCGGTGGTACACGCAACTCAACAACATGTGCATGCCGATCGGATTGATTCGTCAGCTGCATGTTGCACGTCTGAATTTGCCCCAATGATGTCGCTCCGAGGCGAATAGCTGACTGAGAGAAGACAAGATCACTGGCGACTCCACTTCCTGAACACTGTAATGTGTACTCGCGATTAAAAGTCGATGACCACAGCGTTAAAACTGGTTTTGCTCGTCCACTAGAGCCCAGAACTCCCGGGAAACTTGGCGAATAGACAACGTGCAATATTCGTTCTTCACCAGGTAGTAACACCATTCCAACTCCTTCTGAAGCATCCGCAATAACCACGTCTTTCGGTAATGAAGTCACTCCTACCCTCTGAGGGACACGGGCCAAATTGGTGACCTTCAATTCGAGACTTGCACTGTGTCCAACACAGCAGACTCCAAACTTCAGCTGTCTATCGGAATTTGGAGTCTTGCTCTGTAATATTTCCAGTTGTAGCTCTGCAGATGTCAATCTTGCTGTAAGGAAAAAGTAAACAGGAACGACTTGATTTGGAATCACCACTTGAACTGGAACTGCCAGCATCCCTAAATCTTGAGAGCCCCATCCGGCACGTTCGATTCGTTTCCACATTTTCTGGTCCGGTCGGAATTTAATTTGTACTGGGAACTTCCCTATCTGGGAGTCTGCAGCCTGTACGAAGCCGAAACTAGGATTAAATTCCACGTAACCAGTAAGAGCTTTAGGGACTTGCACCTGGATCTTCATAGCCACTTTACCTCGATTGCACACCATTAACTGCTGCCGATAGAGTTTCCCATACGCGCAACAGCGGAAATCCAAACGTGATTGGGCCACGAAAATCGGTACTTGAAAGGCTTCACCTGAGACGAGAATGGGAATTGAGGAGAGTTCAGTTGACGGAAATTCCACGATGAACGGTAGGTTCTCCAGTGTCACGGCAGTAGCGGGTGTGAAAGTGAAGGATACTGTGCTTTTAGAATACGGTGCAACAGCTCCTTGTCTTGTATAGCGCACTGGTTCTTCAGCTCGCTCCGATTTGAACCGAGTGGTTTCTTGGATAGAATCAATCAGCTTCTGCTCTTCAGGACTTAGCAGATCTTCATCAGGTGTGGGTAGAAATGTTTTGGGCAATTCAACCAGAGTTGCTGCTGTCTTTGTTGTTGAAGCGCTATTTGCTCGTGATGCAGTACAGGATGTTACTGATTCCACAGGTTGACCCTCGATATCGATGTCCGGGTCAACTTCATGCTCGCCACTATCCTCTTGCGGGTTTCCATCGGTATCCTCTTCGACCTGCGCGTCCGTTAGATCCTCATTAGCCTCGATTTCAGCAATGACCTCATGCTCTGCTTCTTCATCGCTCTCATTCTCCGATTCTACTGTTAGACGACGTACACGATATCTCAGGGGCAATGCTCCGTCGTTTGACAATGTCAAACCAATCGTCGTCCGTTCTCCAGCAATAATTTCAGGGAACTGAACTACATTTTGGGACAATTTCGGCACGGATTTCTTGCATGAACAACGAACAGGAATCTGGAATACACCCGTGGGTGCTGCCACCGATAGAAAAGTATCCAAGTCACTCTCCTCTATCCCAGTGAAAGTAATCTTCAGAGAGCAACTCATTCCCGCAGACATTCGCCCTGGCTTCTCATACACGATGTCGAACAACTCAATCACTTCGTCTTCCATAGGCAACAGCCGGAACTGGTTGAATGTGTTCGAGACATTCGTCAGTGTGAAGCCTAACGTGAGTGGACGACCCACGTCGAAATCTTTAAACCAAAGCAGCTCAGGGGTAGCTAGAAATGCATTCCCAGTGAAAGTCTTGCCCCAAACAACCTGCGACTGTGTGAACCTCGAGTCTTTCTGGCGCTGTCGAGCTTTAGTCAGTTGTCGCTCCTCCAGAACACTTCGACCTCGTAGTTTCCTTTTCGTTGGTGCATCTTGTGTTTGATTCTCCCCGTCCTCATCGCGAGGGTCTTGCGATCGATGAGAACCCTTGGAGATTGGAGGCAGCTTCACGTCATTGTTCAACAGCATGGCATGGTTTACCTTACGTGATTCTTGACCGGGTGTTGACTTCACAAGAGAAGGCATGGTCTCATGCTTCTCATCCGAATCCGTTCTACCCGATCTAACAGCAGGATCTTCGTGGTCTTTCAGTTCAGTTTGTTCCCGTTTCTTTCGAGATAACAACATCGAACTCGGCGTCACTTCCCCATGCTTAACTAGCATCTTAGCAACCACACGTCGTCGATGTTCAGAGCTTATCACGGCACTACGCCCGAGGCCAAAGCTGTTGTCCTTCATCGTCGTTTCTTGAGACGGATACACTCGGACCATTTTCCCAGTAGGATCCAGCGCTTCTTTCCCCGTTCGAGACAGCAAATACGCAGCTGTCCGCTCCTCCTGAGCCGCGTGACCCATTTCGCGCTGATATTTTTTCTCGTACGCACGATTTTCCGCCTCCACTTTGTCTCGACGTCGTTGTACAACTTTCTCCTCTTCCAAACGCTCTAATAGTTTCGCCTCTCGATCTTGAATGTTACGTTCGATCTTGGCCCGCTCCTTCCTCGCTTCTCGTTGCACAACTTTACGTCTAGCAATCTCGTACGGATTTTTGCCTTGATCTAGAAGATTCTGATGGGTCCTCGCTTGACGAACTTTTTCAGCCTTGTCTCGAGCTTGAATAGCAGAACTCTTAGCTCCAATTCTAGCGGAAGACGTATCTAGATCCTGCTTGAGCTCTAAAACTGCTTGAACCCTAGCTGAACGCTCGTCTTGAGCCTTCACCACCATCTGAGAAAGATATCTTCGGTCCGTCCGGAAGCCATCATGAAGTCTCTGCTGTACTGGGGATCGAGGTCTTCCATCAGCTGGAAACGTATCAGCACTGTCATCGCCTGATGCCATGGTTAGACTCGATGATACCAACGGACGCCCGACGCTTGACACTTCGACTACCCTACACGAATAGCACAAGAAAAGCGTTTTCTCGTTTGTAAACAACATTGAGCAGCCCTACCGTATACATCACACCTCGGCAACATTGGCTACAGCTAGATACATCCAGAAAAATTACACTATGCAGTACACATGACAGTCCGTAAGCTCCAGAGAGAACACCTAGTGGAAATGAGAAACAAGTTAGCTGCTCTTGTGCATCCAGCCGGTTGTTGATTCCGTTTTGATGACGCTTTGGATCCTGGAGCTTCGTCGTTTACGGCTCACATCTATCAAAGCAGAGATGGCATCCCAGCGTCGCCTAAGACATAGTCGGTCTCTGCTTCTCCAAAGCTATTGACAGCTTTCCACTCTTGTGTGTCATCGTGTTGGAGTAATTCATCGAGTGCTGCAGACGTCGGCTGTGGGTTCTCAATTGTCGCGACGTCAGCTCCACTCGATAACCAGAACGTCGGCTGTAAGCTAGAGCTTTCCACCTTAGCTGATTCTGCTGTGCCAAGCCACTGCGGAAAGTTGGTCGTATTAGTCGAGAGATCAAATTGGTCGGCTGGTATCTCACTTTTGCCTACAAATGGCTCGAGTGGCATCGATGAAAAGTGCGTTAAGTCCGGATGCATTGGAGCAGCCACATGAACAGGATCGGAAGCAGAACGCAGTCTACCCACCCTCGCTGGTCTCTCCGACAGTCCACCAAACGCCGATTCCAAGCTGTGAGGAGGTGAATCTACCTGCTCCATCGACATTTTCTCCAAATGATTAGACAAATGCAAAGCATTAGCCCAGTCGTCACCCAGGGCGGCAAAGGCATTCAGGCCAAGCTCAGACTCTGGCTCTTTCATCCCGAGTCTCGGAGCTTCTTCTGTTGGAAGAGTTGCGTTTTCAGATATTTTGAAACATTCCATTCCCACTGGTAACATTTCCGTATCCTCGTTCTTGCCGAAGCTTGAATTTGACTGGAACGAGCTGGTAGAAGGCGGCCCTCCTCCGAAATCCAGCACTTGAGGGTCGCCAATCTCATCAGCGTCACAGTTAGCTAGCACGGATAAAATATCACTGTCGATCGCCTGTTCATCACTGGATAGTGACGTAGAGTGATGTCCAGATCCCGGAATCGACGCTGGAGACCACTCGAAGGTGCCAAGACCACCGGAATTAGTGTTGTTGATTGGTAGAATCGCCTCGTGTGCGCTAACCACACTGTCGCTCCTCTGGTTAATGTGGTTAACTGGCATTTTGAATTCTTCGAGAGGTTGGAATGGTGTCATCTCGGGCAGAGACTCCGATTTGGAACGTAGTTTATTGCGTCGGGCAGTAGCGGCTGCTACAATGGCCTTTTTTGGGTGTGGAGTGGGGACTCGACGTGGTTTACGAGGCGTTTTCGCCCGTGGTTTGACTGGAATAGCTGGAATTGGAGCTGTCACTGGCTCGGAGTTGGATCGCGAACGCATATTGCGCCGTGGAGCTTTGGCCGAAGGAGGAATGATTTCTGTAAGTGATGCACGATCATCGAGATCGTTGGTGCTTTGATTGCCAAGAAGAAGCACTGGATCCGACGTAAACTTGACCGAAGGAGTCGCTGGGCGGATTGATAACGCGCGAGGAGTACTGTGCAGTGGTAGCGAGAATGTCCCAGTCTAGAAATACAACAAATTAATATGTAGAATAAAAGAATAAAAAATCAAACCAACAAACCTGAGGTTGACCCTCCTTTTTCTCTTGTGCTTCAGCTTTTGCTAGTTCTGGATGTTTAATTCTCCGGTGGTGAGTCAACGATCCTTCCGATCCATAAGCCTGTATATAAAAGAAGTTAGTTAAATTCCCCTAATCTAATTTTTAGCTACTTCATGTTCACCTTTGGACAATCTGGAACTGAACATTTAAATCTTCGGTCAATTTCCGCTGCTGGGCGTCTACGTCTCTTCTTACTGGTACTTGACGGAGGCGCCGTCTTCTCCTCGTCCGGCTCCTGTAGATCTCGAGTCTCAATTTTTAGCTAATTTTCAATCAACTAGTAATTAGTATTCAACTCGTAATCTTGTCCCTAAAACTGAGGTTACGAACATGTTGGTCCTCTTTAAAGCGAGAAGATTTCTTCACACGACGAGGCCGTGGCTGAGGTTTAACGTCCGATACGTCCGTCATAGTTACGTCTCCACTGGGATCCACGCGGGTCTTGAGCTGCTTGGACTTCATTTCTTTCTTCGATGTGCCACGGATCACTTCTCTTGAGTTCTGTATGCGTCCTTTCAAGTGTCGATTCTTCAACGTGATCGGATTCGACGGGATTTTTGTGTACCGCACATCATTCACAACCTTGAGTGGCAACTTGCGCACGATTTGAACAGAATGAACGTCATTCGATTCAATAGGTATCCCAACGCTAGAGAATGTTTTCGCTTGAGATGATGTTCACAAGAGAAAATGTAGTTCTTTTCCTTAAATAAAATGTGTAAATGATTTTGTGTCAGACATGACTTAGATCAACTTCAACGTGCATGTCAATTGACGAATCAGCTGGTCAAGTCCATCATGACACCAAGCAGCAAAATGTATACAGCTAGTATTACTCAGTGTTTTTTTATTATACCTACTATTTTTTGTAGTTTTTTTGTTGGTTTTCAACCTGAAAATAGTCCTTCTAGTCTCTAGTTTCTCTGTTGAGTTCATGGAGATCATCGCAGTGGATCGATGGCTACAACTCTCAGCTGTAGACGAAGATGAGAGTGAAGCTGTCGCCATGTCTTGCGTTGAATTTTTACTGGCGGAAACTAATGCCTACTACCAGCAGAAATGTCTGAATCGAGACGCTCTTCGGTCCGTGAGTTTCTGTTTGAGGGATAATATACTTGACACAGTCTTCGCTGCAGCATTAGAAAAAGCTGAAGAACCTCTGGATCATGATCGATTTAAGTATGAGAGCAGACCTGAAGCCGAAGTGAAAGACCGACACGCAGTGCGCTGTGTCCCGTCGAAAAGTATCGAGGAACCAGTATCAATTCGGAATTCGCTACCATCGAAAACACTCTCATCACCAGCTTCACATGCTGGTAGTTCGCCGGACAAATTACGCACTCGAACTGGGGCAAGAAGGAGGAGAAAACCGAGCTTAGGTACGATACTATTGACGCCATTGGTGATATGGTATTTTACGAATAATCGGTTGGATTGTACCGCAGAGTCTGACAAGACACCTCCAGTACAAACATTCGAGATAGAAGGAGATCCAGACCACGAGAAACCCGTACGCTTTGTAGTTATATTCATTCGATCAAAGTAAAATATCTAACTGATGATGCTGCCAGGAAATCAAAGCATGGCGTGAAAAATGCTTGAAATCGCTCGAAACCTCGACCAAGAAGCCTGGTTTTGCGAAGTGGGCGAACCTCGCTCGGGCTTTCGCCGTTCCTGAAAGTCGCGTTTCCATGGAGGTTGGAGTGATCGCGTCTCCTCCTGCCAACATCGTGGAAGCTCTTGCTGCGACACCAGTACAGACGAAGACGAATATTGACATTTTTTCCTCAATTTTCGACTCAGTTGAAAGCATACGGACTCTGGCTGGAGATACCAGTAACTCAACCACAAGACGAACCAGTCGAAGGCCGAGCACTACAATTGGGTCCACTTCACGAAATCTCCAGAGGATGTCGACGTCTATCCACAGTATTGCAGAAGTTCCTCAACGTCAAACGAAACGACTGTCTCAGTCTGCCAACTCTACCGATTCCGGTCTTCAACGTAAAGCGAGTTTACTCACCGACTCACTCTCACGACGAAAGTTGACACGGAAACCCTCCACATGCGAATCGTTATCTGGGAACAATGGGAACAATGCGTTAAACAGTAGTAGAAGTCTTTGGCATTATGAACAGGAGTGTGACAGTGCTACGAGCCGGACTTTTATTGCGGATGACAGTGAGTTCAGCGCCTCCGCGCTCCCAACAACGATGAGTGTAGCGTCGGGGGTGGTTTTAATGCAAGGGGAGAATATCGTCGAAGGACCAGACTGGGTGGAGAACGCTACTACGATGTCCAGAAAGCGCTTCGATGTAAGTAAGCCTATCTTGAGAATCTTTGGCACTCTTGACATTAACTCTGTGATCCATTAATCAAGCTGCAACAGCAACTAGCGGTCGACGCAATACTGAATGCACCACCTGAACGGGATTTTAGCTCTCCTCGATGCTCCAGCTTAGGTTCCCCATTACTTTTCGGCCATTCTCCACTGTCTGAGCTTCATTTCAGGGACTATGAAGAGGTTCCACCTGAGCCAATCCTGATCCCCCAACTCTCGCCCATTTCCACCTCAACTCTAGCCATCCCTCGAACAGTACGGCATTATTTTACACTTTATTTTTTAATTTGCAGTACTAACTATTGTTTGCAGCACCTCAACTTATCCTTGTCAACACCGTCACTTCGTGTTCGGACATCACCATCTAAAGGCAGTGGTTCGTTGACTAGCAGCATTTCCGGGGAAAGTGGCAGCTCAAATAGTAGCGGAGTCAAGCCGTTAGGAACTACGAAGCCACGACCGAGCACAGCACTACGTGCTCTTGCTGTGCCTCCCTCTGGTAGAACAAGAGCGACATCGGCTACTCCAGGACACTCGAAGAGAGCGATGCAGTCGATGAGAAGTGCCGGAACCGCGTCAGCGAAGTATTTGCGTGAGTTCCCGAAGCCAAACCCAGGCGTAATTCGACTTTTTCGCGATCAAGCAGCGGGGTTTCTGAACAACGAGGAACCACAACGGACAGCATGGATGTCCTAGCAAATATGAATGGAATCCATGTTTTTGATTTCATATCCAAGAAACACAAACAGTTTTACTGTATCGGCTTTTCCACTTCCAATTTAAAGTGGAAATGCTTGTTTTAACGCAGTTTCAAAGTTCTTGTCGGTGAACGGGACCTGAACATCACCGAAATCAGCAGACTCCAGGGCGAAGCGTGCTTGATCTGTCAGTTGGTTCCACATGATGAGATCCTGGTATTCCCCTTCTAAATCCGTAAATTTCAATCCGATCCAGCCAACCTGATCCACAAACGTATGCGCTACCCTGGTGGACACGTTAGAACCGTCAATGAAGCTCTTCGGAGAAATCGTTGTCTGTTTGCTGTATGGCTCCTTTTCATACACAACTCCTTGGATATTTTTGTGGACTTGGTGGGAGAACGACGCACCGAGTAGCTTGGGAGTCTCGAACGCAGGGTTGTCGATCCAGAGTACCATACTTGCCCAGTTGTGACGACTCCTTGGACCTCCATCCCAAAAGTTCTTTGGGAAATACCAGGCAAACATCATCGCCCATTTGTCTTGGTACCACGCCGATCGTCCATACACTTGGGACCCTAAAGGAGCTTCGCTGCAGGCAATTGTCCCTTTTGTCCCTTTGAGACCTCCAGTAATTTCTCCAGCGGCATTTACTGCTGGAAACGAAGCGCAACCGTATTGAACTTTCAATTGAGGTTTGAATTTGATCGCTGCTTTTTCGGATATCGTGACCGGGTCGGGCTGAGCAAACGGCTGCACTTGGTCGTGGTTGATTGTGTCGCCGTGTACGTAGTGAAATACTGTCAAGCAGAAGGCTAATGCAGTGACGAACTGCATTGTCGACGGTAGTTGCGGAGTTTGGGTTGGAATGAAAAGTGAGGGAACTCTGAGGTAGATTTTTTTCGTTTTCTAAACGTATTGATCAAGACCGCAGTTGTATCCTATGATTGCATCCGTCAACTTTCTCCGTTCGTCAAGGTATTCAGCTCCGGATATTCCTCTACATGTACTATTTCCCCTCGTCGGCTAACTAAACCTCATGAAGCTCCGATTGTCGATGATTTCTGTAAGCAGAATCGACTTTATACATGCTGGACGTGTTGTCGAGCAAGTTTTAGTTAGCAAACGAGAAGTCCGGTAACTGTTAATCCATTAGTTTCTACTTCTTCTTCTTCTGCGCATGTTGTTGAGGGAAATGCATGGAAGTTGCCGTTGTTAAAATGTTGTTTTCTCACAGAAAATGCAGAACCTACGTAAGATACTGCACTTTTTTGTAGGAGCGAATCCACAGGACAGTTCAAACAATGTATGACTGCGACGATGTGTGATCTTCTGAATGTTCTTTTGAAAACCTCATTGCGTATATTTCTTGCAAGACACTCAATTCTAACTTCCCAGCTCCTGCTGCATTCGAGAATCATGCAAGTATTGAAGTCTCATGGTTCACCTACCGCTACATGTACGAATGTTTCGTTCAGCAGGACATGATCACTCGACGCACTGGGCATCCGTAAACAGGGAGTGAACGTGACAATGTGGGGTTGACATTTACCGGTATGGGCCATACCGGCCATACTATGGCAGGAATTTCCTGCCGATGTTTAGTCAGCCAAAGTGATACTAATACGATGAGTTGTCAATTTCAACGACAGGCCATTAGTGATAACTACTTCAGAAGTAATTCCTACGTTCACATGTGCAAGTTTCTAACGTGAGACGATTCCCTTGTCCAGCACGAGCGTAACTTTTAAACGGCATTAATACGAATATGAAAACTTAAAACCAAGCTCAACCCACCAGTTACCACTTTTTTCGCCGCGACCACAGTGGTTTGTGTCGATAATTCACGGCAAATCTCACGCACAGCACATCAGTGAAAGGCTTTCACTGAAAGCCGGCACGTTCAGAATCAAATGGTGCAAGTATCATGATGTGCCAGTCGCTGTTTACGGACGCATGGTACGTTGAGTGAACGATTTCCTTTGCACTGTAGATCTGACGAGTCTTTAATTCGCACTGCTAGAATCCCTCGAATTTCGAACGATGCGATCATCAAGCTTGTTTGTCGTTGCTGCCGTCTTCGCCGCCTTAACTATTGCAACTGTTGCGGTAGCTGCAGCTCCAGCTCCAGCAGTAACCGACTTGGCAAATTCTGATCCCTCCACTTTTCTCCAGAGCACCTTACTGAAGACACCGTCACTGCAGTTACATGTCATGTTGAAAGGCAAAAACATGATGATCCACCGTCAATCCGAGTTCGACATGCTCGGAAACCCAGTAATTTCCTCTGATAACTCGAGCATCCACTACAACGGCTTCAGTACTTTCACAGAAGGCGTCAACACCTACGCATATACCCTTGCGAATGGAACGTCGTACATGGTGGAGAGCAGTCCTTCCAGTCGAACAGTGCACTGTCTTCCATCCATCCTCCCGTTTGAACAGATATTACCAGCCCTCAACAATGCTGTAGCTATCCCAAGTGCATCGGTTGGAGGTGAATCAGTGGAATGTCCAAGCGGATCGTTATTCCAGACGCCATTCAGCGGAGTCGAATTCGTTTTGTGCTCCACAGGATCAGGATTCACGGCCTACGGACTTGACGTAATGGTCACAGCCAAGTACTTATCAACTCCGATCAACATTCCACTGGTACCAGACGAGGAAATCAAGTCATGCCCGATAGTAGCACCTCCAACATCCATGACACCAACCGCTATCACCCTTCTTACAGGCAAACCCCTTCCAGCAACATCCAGAAATCTCAAGGCAGCTTCCCCCGTCGCCATTCAAGCCGACCGATGTGAGTGTAAATCCACTCCTCGTCGGTGTATTTTCCTGCATGGCTTGGGCAATACCAACGAAGAAGCAGAACTACAGGATACTCCGAAGTTGACGAAAGAGAAGTTCGGAGATATCGGAGATCACGCTCCATGCTGTTCCACAGTCAAGTACGCAGTGGTGAACACCGTTGACGCTGGGTGGACGAACGAGACGCTGCAGCAGAAGTTCTGCGATTTCTCACTCTCCATGAGCGAAACCAGCGATCTCGCATCACGGACGATTTCAGACACCATCATCGTGACCCACTCCATGGGTGGATTGGTCATAGCGACAGCTCTTGCTACAGGGAAGTGCAAACTGGCGGAAAGCACGTCGTGGGTGGCTATTAGCTCTCCGATGAAGGGAAGTATGGCTGGAGACTACATCCAGGACTTGTGCGACGACGAGATCACGTCACTTGGAGCTGATCTACTTGAATGGATCGGTCAGTGTCCTGTTTCAGCTGCTCGCAAGTCGATCTCCTATCAAGGAGAGAAATACAGTAATGATGAGCGCAATGCAGCGTACAAGGCAGCCCAAGAAGCTTACCGGTCGAATGTGACTGCGGCACTTTGTAGCAAGAGCTACATCGGGGTCTTGTCCAAGTTTTCCCCAGCTGCTCTGGTCGGAGGCACGACGATCCCCCATAAATCTGACGAAAATGACGCTTTGGTTGAGTTCGAGAGTTGTTTGGGTGGCCTTGATCCCGAACTGTTTGGGAATAGCTACCTTGATCGCTTTTACGCAGCCAAGTTGAATCACGCTGACACGGCGTTTTTGACTCATGACGGACTTTTCAAGGACTCAAAGAAGCCGTTCAAATGGTTTGAGTGTCTGCTCTAAGAGAACGATCAGAGATGGCGTTATATTATTTTAAATGAATAAAAAGTATTAAATGCTTGCTCATACTAGTAGTATTTTTTTCTTGCTGGTCGTCCTCCTTCTCGCGCTGAAGTTGTTTCTCGTCTCTTCAAAGAGTTTTTGGTTACATATTAACACTGCACTTACCCGTGCCCAGTGACCCTGTTTACAAACCACGACGAGGTGGAGGCAGACTGACGGATGGGTGATGAGTTAGATTATTGCCGGTTGGTTTCTGGCAGTAACTTACATCTCAATTGAAGCAGTTCTGTCATTCCACTCATTTGGGAATCACGTAGGATGATTTATCTGCCCTTCTGCTGAAAAGTATTTTGTGCCCATGCATCATTTGCTGGTGTCAGTTCTCATTTGCAAATCGCGGTCTCAAGTGACGGACATGGTGAGTAGACTGAAGGGAATGAGGCAGAAAGCTGGAGATACTATACCTGCTCACTGTGTATTTTTTTTTCTTGAAAATGGTGCGTAGGATCCAGAGTTCTCGCTGCACGCAGTGTTGGATGGGGTGGCGGGCAAAAAGCTCCAATGGCTTCAAGAGCGAGGGGTTTCACCGGAGAATCCTGTATGTGCACGCACACTTGTGCTGTTGTAATCCGTGGTTAATATGTTTTGAATTGCAGGATGATGTAAAACGTGGTTTGCCGAGGCTTATTGAGTACTTCAGGAAGGAGAATATCACGGGGATTCAACTGGTGCGGAACTTGTGGATATTAGTATTTAGGCCTCTTCAAGACCACAATTTACTAATGGGGAGAGAGCATAGGACGAACTGAAGGCGATGTGGCGCGCAAATGACGAAGAAGCTGCTGAAGAGATCAAAACAGTGGTCGAAGGTGGCGCCGATATCAATGCTAGCGACGAGGTGCGTTGAGTGGACTACTGTGGCTGTGCTATAGCTGCGAATACTTTCGTGAAAGTCTGGTGTGACTGAGTATTTCTTCTCGTACTACATTATGCAGCACGAGCCGGAAATACGGAATTGATATCATTATTGTTGGATCGAGGCGCCGACATGACTGCTGTTGACTACGTACGTGTGACTGTAACTATGGACGACTATGTTGTTGTGTGTATTGATATCGTGGTGTACTATGTCTGATACCGATGTGTGGCTATGGATTTGTGTTGTCGAATGAAAAAATACAGATTGGCAAGGCCGCGCTCCATTATGCAGCAGAATCCAAAAATACGGAATTGATATCATTATTGTTGGATCGAGGCGCCGACATGACTGCTGTTGACTACGTACGTGTGACTGTCACAACATGGACGAGTGTTGTGATTCTGTTGTTGTGTGTATTGATATCGTGGTGTACTATGTCTGATACCGATGTGTGGTTATGGATATGTATTGTCGAATAAAATAATGCAGCTTGGCAAAGCTGCGCTGCATTGTGCAGCAGGATACGGCAGCACGGAAACAGTATCATTATTGTTGGATCGAGGCGCCGACATGACTGCTGTTGACAACGTACGTGCGACTGTCACTAGATGGACGAGTGTTGTGATTCTGTTGTTGTGTGTATTGATATCGTGGTGTACTATGTCTGATACTGATGTGTGGTTATGGATATGTGTTGTCGAATGAAATAATACAGAATGGCAAGGCCGCGCTCCATTATGCAGCAGAATCCAAAAATACGGAATTGATATCATTATTGTTGGATCGAGGCGCCGACATGACTGCTGTTGACTACGTACGTGTGACTGTCACAACATGGACGAGTGTTGTGATTCTGTTGTTGTGTGTATTGATATCGTGGTGTACTATGTCTGATACCGATGTGTGGTTATGGATATGTATTGTCGAATAAAATAATGCAGCTTGGCAAAGCTGCGCTGCATTGTGCAGCAGGATACGGCAGCACGGAAACAGTATCATTATTGTTGGATCGAGGCGCCGACATGACTGCTGTTGACAACGTACGTGTGACTGTCACTAGATGGACGAGTGTTGTGATTCTGTTGTTGTGTGTAGTCAGGGGTCTGAATAAAAAATTTCAGTATCGATAAAATCAGTTTCTAAAAATAAAAAAAACGGATTACTGGGATATTCACAAAAAATAAAATATGATATTTCTCGAAAATTGCAATACAATATAACATAAGTGCTTGCATAGCAATGGCAAGACACAATTGAACTGATGGACGTCCTAACCCGAGAAGCCAGCTCTTTTGCGTTCATTATACTCCATACTGACCACCTAACTACCTTAAATCACTGGACACGTACGAATCCTTTTGCATGGTGACCTTTTCATTCTCAAAAACTCCCGCTCAGTCTAAACAATGACGAAGGAGCAGCACATCGCAAGCTCCTCGAGCTGCTGGAGCACATGAAGAAGTTCCAGAGCATCACTAAGAAGCTGCAGTGCGACGATATCGATTTGGCGGATGTCCGCCTGCTTTTTGACTCGGTTATTAGCGAGTACCCCACGATGCGTGCCCAGCTTAACGCGAACGCTAGTATAGTCCACTCTCCTATATTTGAAGCGGCAGCCGTCAAAGTGATCAACGGTGGCACGCTTTCAAAGGCTGAGGCAGATGCGGTGAAGGCATTCGAGGTGGCGAAGTGTGAAGACAAGCGCAAGAAACGCCAAGATGACTACGCGACGCGGATTCTTCTTGCTGGGCCAAACAAGCGTCCCAGTCGTGCCAACTACAGTCTGCTGTTGAAGGAACTGCCGCCGACTTCGAATGCATGTGAGCGTTTTTTTTTCACAGTGCAAGCTTGTGCTCAACCCCCAACGCACTTGTATGCTCCCAGCGAATTTTGAACTCGTCATGTTTCTTCGTGCGAACAGGAATATGTGGGATGTAACGACATTGGCATCAGTTGGTAGCATTAATTCATATTGCAGTTATTGCGGCCGCTTTTATTATTGCAGCGTGTTGTATTGAGATTATTACTACTGCAGCAACTACAGCCAATTCCGTGTAATACTGAATTGGACAAGGCCTGTGTGTAGTATATTGATATCGTGGTGTACTATGTCTGATACCGATGTGTGGTTATGGATATATTGTTGAATGAAATAATACAGGATGGCAAGGCTGCGCTGCATTGTGCAGCAGGATTCGGCAGAACGAAAATAGTATCGTTATTGTTGGATCAAGGCGCCGACTGTTGTGAGTTGAATCGAATCCAACGATAACCTCGTACACCAGAGAGGGTAAATGAAAGTATGAATAAATTTAGAGTGTTAGCTCTCCTAGGTCTGGCAACCATCCTTGAGCTTCAGCTCTTTCACATGAAGAGATCCGCAGCTCCCAGCTTCGACAGGCTTCATCTCAGTTTAGACTTACTCCATGCTCCGGGTCTCACCTTGATCTTCAACCTTCAGTTGTCTGATCTTCAAAATGCATTCCAACACGCCTCCCTCGAAGTCACCTTCGATTCCAGCATGCGTTTTTTTCCAAATCCAGTCTCTTAGCTGGACTTCCCAACCCCAATGAGCTCGAGCAACGTGCCCATCCTTTTCTTGTCCAAAGGTTTAGTAAAGGTATCCGCAGGGTTCACTTCACCACTTATTTTGTGCAAGTCAATTGCACCTTTCGCCACTTGCTCGCGCACGAAATGCCAACGCAACTCAATGCGAGTGCGTCGACTGTACGTAGGATTGGTAGCGAGTATATGCGCTGCTTGGTTATCAATTCCAATGCGCAATTCCACACTCTGCTTTTTCAAAATTTCCTGAAGAATGTTGCTTTCTGCTTTCGCCTCCATAGCAGCCTCACACGCGGCAACGTACTCAGCCTCAGCAGTAGATAACGTCACGATAGTTTGACGTCTGGACATCCACGATACAGCCCCTCCTGCCAGTGTGAACACCAGTCCTGTTGTGCTCTTGCGCGAAATGGGATCGTTTGCCCAGTCACTATCGCAGTAGCCGTCCAGAACAATCTTGTCAGGCATGTCCTTGGTACGATCGTAGCTTATTCCGTACTCCACAGTTCCAGCCAGATACCGGAGCACACGCTTCGCTGCACCAACATGTTTAGTGGATGGCTTCATCACAAATCTGCTAAGTTGGCCAACTGCATACGCCAAGTCTGGACGAGTTCCAGTTGCTAAGTACATCAGCATTCCTATTGCTTGCCGGTATGTGAAACTGGTGTCAGATTTCTCGTCCTCAGTAAGTGGAAGTAGTCTTGCATTTGTCTCCATTGGATTTCCAATACTGTGCGCATTCTCATATCCGAAGGTCTGCAATATTTCACGCGCATACTTGCTCTGCTTGATTGTGATCTTGTCCACTGATTGCTCTACTTCAACGCCTAAATAATCCGTGAGCAAACCTTGGTCCTTAATGCCGTACTCTGCATCCAATTCCTTGAACAGGTCACGCTTATTGTCCTCGTCATTTGTAGCCACCAGGATATCATCCACGTACACGAGTACCAGCATAATACATTCTCCTTCGAACTTGTAATAAAGGCACGGTTCAGTCAACGAGCGTTGGTATCCGTTTGCCAAGAGCCAGTGATTCAACTCCGAGTTCCATTCTCTTCCCGACTGCCTTAGTCCATATAGTGCTTTCAAAACTACATACATGTGTCCGTCGATCTCGCATGGAAACCCATCAATTGACCTGATGTACTGCTTGATCCCCAACAGTGCGTTCAAGTACGCTGTACTGATGTCACCTCCGTACAACTGCAGGTTCAACGCCGCAGCCAACGCCACGATCAATCGGAATGACGACATACGAGCCACAGGTGCGAAAGTCTCCATGAAATCGATTCCAGGTCTCTGGTAATTCCCCAAAGCAACAGTGCGCGACTTGAACCGAATCACATACCCTTGATGGTCAGATTTAACTGCGTAGACCCATCTTGTATTGATTGGCTTCGCGTCTGGTGGTACAGATTCCACTGGGATCTCCTCAATAACTCCTTTTGCTTTTAGAGCAGCCATCTCCTCCAGCTCGGCTTCTCGCCAGAAATCTGCAAAATCCGACCGCATAGCTTCGCGATGGTTCCTTGGGATTCTTACTTGACTTGCACGTATCGGCATACCATTCTTGTTAAGAATACGCGACGTACTCTGCACTACATTTGCCACGTAGTCATTCAAATAACTAGGTCGGCGACGCTCATGAGCCTCACGTAATCCAGTTCGAGTCCGCTTTGGCTGTTGTTTTTCAGCGTTCTGCTCAACTCTCACTACTTCTGATGACGTCTCGCTCCGCTGTGTGCGCTTTCCGGTCTGCCTCGTTGATAATAGTGCACTAGCATCAATACGATCTTCATTTTCTGGACCATCATCACTGCACAGCTCGTCACCTTCCTGATCGTAGGAGGACCCGCAAACACTAGCCACTGTGACATCTAGATCAGCTTCATCTTCTTCCACGAAATTATCAACTCCATTTTCTGTGTCATGTTCTGAAGCATCCCATTCTGCAACAGATCCACAATTTCCAACAACAGATTCATCATCACGGTCTTCCTTTATTTCACTTCGTACCGGTGAGTTCTGCGAGAATAATTTGTCACTCTGCTTCCGCTCACTCCATCTTGATGCTGCAATTTCAGTAGACTTTCTCGGCGAAGACGTTCGGTAAGGCGATGGCATTTCAGTGTCATCCTCGTTTTCACCTTCCTCAACTTCAGTCCCTCCTGTTGCTGCTTGAGCACTAACGTCAGTTGGAATTGCTACAGTAATGCCCTCCACTCCAGTCACGTCAACGACACTCTGCTGTAGTGTCTCCTTGTCCCACAAATTACCATCTCCATGGACGTTGTGAAGTACACTATCCTCATCATGCTGCTCAGCAGATTCTTGGTAACTTTCACCTCCCTCGAGACGCAACGTCTCGGTCATCACTAAGGAATCGTCCTGCTCAATTGTATCATCTTCAAAAGAAGCTTGTTCGAAATGCAACGAGTCCAAGTCGGTGTCTTCCACTGCCACATTATGTCGGTTCCGATACATACATTCTTCAGTAACGCGCAGATCTGTCACGAATTTTGCCGTCCGCTCTTCAGGGAAGTACACTTTGCATCCAATCACATCCTCCGCGTATCCAAGAACATATCCAAGCTTCGCATTGTCTTGGTATTTGCGTCTTCCAGGTGTGATCGGAACGTGAACATAGGCCAATGCCCCAAACTTCCTAATGTGATGGATATCCGGCTTTACTCCAAACATCATCTCAAAAGGGATTCCCTGAGTTCCTTTGTTGTATACACGATTCTTCAGATACACTGCATTCCGCAATGCTTCTGGCCACATGCTCTTCGGAAATCCAGCATCACGCATTGTAGCTTTGGTCATTTCCACAAGTGATTGGTGGGTTCGCTCACACAGGTTTAGCTGCGAGCTCTTTGGACCGACAAGAACGTGTTCAATTCCATGCGACTTATACCACTTGTCAATCTGACCGTTCACGAATTCACCTCCTTTGTCCGTTAACACTTGTCGAACGCTGTGCGTGATCAGTACCTGCCGCACCTTGTGCACCTTTCCGTTTGCATTGGGTGAGTTCCTTCCAGCTTGTCTTTCGGCCCACAGGATGTACTCTTTGATGTGCCTATTCACGGTTTCACTTGCCTTGCTTGTCAGCATATGCACAGTAACAAACCGCGAAAATCCATCCATGATCACGAGCACAGCTTCAAACCGGGTTCCGTTCTCTCTACTAGGAATCAAGAGATCTGCGTACACCACTTGATTTGGAGAATTTAATCCACGGTCAAGTTTCTTTCTGTACGGTGTCTTCTTCTGTTTACCTAGATGGCAGGCCTCACAGTCGTCTTGTTGCTGCCGCTGGGTGAGCATCATACCCTTCACCATATCCTTATCCACCATGGTCTTGAGATACTGGGGGCAGGTGTGTCCTAAACGCTCGTGCCAGAGCTTCAGCGACGCAACACCTTCAACTGCAGTGAAATTTGCCATCGGCGTAGTTAGCGGTTCAACAGCAGGTCTATTTTGCGCCGGATTCACTTGAAATCCCCACGTTGCATCCTGTGGCATTGCCACTACCACGGTTCTTCCATTTCGCATCAGCTTAAAGACATTACTAGCTCGATCATAATCAAACTCGAAGCCTTGCTCCATCGCCAAACCAGGTGAGAGAAGTCCAGCTGCTGCTCCAGGAACGTAGAATACGTCATTCAGGTAGATTACCACGGATTCACCTTCAACCTCAGTCTGCAATGCCACTGTTCCAACTCCTTCAATTCGCGAGGCTAGCGCTGGAGTAACACCATGCACGCTTTGAGACTCAGTTGTGTCTTCCGTGAAGGAACAGTAATGGTCACGATTTCCGGTCAAGTGTGTGTTTGATGCGGTATCGAAATACCACCATCCACTTCCAGTGTCAGTCGATTCGTCACTCTGCCTATCTCCTGCTAATCCATGCGTGTCCTGCAGGACTCTTTCCTCTCGGCTAGCGTCGAACATCTCGAACATCTCGATTGGTATCTGTGGCAAATCGTTCAGAGTACCAGCTGCCACACCAACATCTTCGTCAGCTTGGTTGCTCCTGTAGATAGTCAAGTGTCCCTTCGGTTTTCGCTTCTGTTCTGTTTCTTTTGGATTATCACTATCTGCAGGTTTGGCTCGATTAGGACAATCAACTTTGAGATGCTCCGTACTCTCGCAGACAAAACACTTCTTCTGCTTCTTCTTCGAGCCTCCGGTCTTATCTTGTTGTGACGTGTCCCCCTTCTCATTCTTAGTCTTTGTGCTGTTTGTGCTTCCACCATTCTTCTGGTTTCCACGTTGATTTGCTCCGCCCTTGGCCTTATAGACTTTCTGACGCGAGTCTGCAATCCGAATTAGTTCCCGAGTTCGTTCCGGTGTAGTGCCTCCTACGCCCAAGTTGTATCGAATACCCGACTTTAAACTCTCAAACTCGTATTGATTCGGAAGGCTATCCAACAGCATCTCCACCATGTCAATATATTCCACGGTGTAGTTCAACGATGTCAATTCAGTCCGAATATTGAACATCTTACTCAAATGCTCGTTCACATCTCCACCTGGGTGCAGTTTTACAGTTTCAAGCTCATTCCGCAGACATCTACTCCTGTGCGCGATAGTCGTTTGATTATCCGTGCACTCATAGATATCACACAAAGCCTTCCACATCTCAGTCCCTGTGGTCTTGTGTCGAACCTGATGGAGCTTGTCCGCAGGCAGTGACATCCCGATCAACTGCATGATCGTCACCTGATCCTCATCGAACTTCGTCTTGCCCTCATCAGTCACCAGTGCATCCCGTTTCAAGTCTCCACTCACAATCTCTGTAAGTTTCTTCTTCCGGAACACTAGTCCCATGGCCCACTTGTACTGTTGCCAGTCCTTTCCATCCCAGTTCTTCGGGACGCCCTCGTTTGTATACTTCAGAGGTGTAGCCATCTTGGATCTCCTCACACAGAACGAATTACGTCTTTGGGCTCAGAACCCTGTTGTGAGTTGAATCGAATCCAACGATAACCTCGTACACCAGAGAGGGTAAATGAAAGTATGAATAAATTTAGAGTGTTAGCTCTCCTAGGTCTGGCAACCATCCTTGAGCTTCAGCTCTTTCACATGAAGAGATCCGCAGCTCCCAGCTTCGACAGGCTTCATCTCAGTTTAGACTTACTCCATGCTCCGGGTCTCACCTTGATCTTCAACCTTCAGTTGTCTGATCTTCAAAATGCATTCCAACACGCCTCCCTCGAAGTCACCTTCGATTCCAGCATGCGTTTTTTTCCAAATCCAGTCTCTTAGCTGGACTTCCCAACCCCAATGAGCTCGAGCAACGTGCCCATCCTTTTCTTGTCCAAAGGTTTAGTAAAGGTATCCGCAGGGTTCACTTCACCACTTATTTTGTGCAAGTCAATTGCACCTTTCGCCACTTGCTCGCGCACGAAATGCCAACGCAACTCAATGTGGCGAGTGCGTCGACTGTACGTAGGATTGGTAGCGAGTATATGCGCTGCTTGGTTATCAATTCCAATGCGCAATTCCACACTCTGCTTTTTCAAAATTTCCTGAAGAATGTTGCTTTCTGCTTTCGCCTCCATAGCAGCCTCACACGCGGCAACGTACTCAGCCTCAGCAGTAGATAACGTCACGATAGTTTGACGTCTGGACATCCACGATACAGCCCCTCCTGCCAGTGTGAACACCAGTCCTGTTGTGCTCTTGCGCGAAATGGGATCGTTTGCCCAGTCACTATCGCAGTAGCCGTCCAGAACAATCTTGTCAGGCATGTCCTTGGTACGATCGTAGCTTATTCCGTACTCCACAGTTCCAGCCAGATACCGGAGCACACGCTTCGCTGCACCAACATGTTTAGTGGATGGCTTCATCACAAATCTGCTAAGTTGGCCAACTGCATACGCCAAGTCTGGACGAGTTCCAGTTGCTAAGTACATCAGCATTCCTATTGCTTGCCGGTATGTGAAACTGGTGTCAGATTTCTCGTCCTCAGTAAGTGGAAGTAGTCTTGCATTTGTCTCCATTGGATTTCCAATACTGTGCGCATTCTCATATCCGAAGGTCTGCAATATTTCACGCGCATACTTGCTCTGCTTGATTGTGATCTTGTCCACTGATTGCTCTACTTCAACGCCTAAATAATCCGTGAGCAAACCTTGGTCCTTAATGCCGTACTCTGCATCCAATTCCTTGAACAGGTCACGCTTATTGTCCTCGTCATTTGTAGCCACCAGGATATCATCCACGTACACGAGTACCAGCATAATACATTCTCCTTCGAACTTGTAATAAAGGCACGGTTCAGTCAACGAGCGTTGGTATCCGTTTGCCAAGAGCCAGTGATTCAACTCCGAGTTCCATTCTCTTCCCGACTGCCTTAGTCCATATAGTGCTTTCAAAACTACATACATGTGTCCGTCGATCTCGCATGGAAACCCATCAATTGACCTGATGTACTGCTTGATCCCCAACAGTGCGTTCAAGTACGCTGTACTGATGTCACCTCCGTACAACTGCAGGTTCAACGCCGCAGCCAACGCCACGATCAATCGGAATGACGACATACGAGCCACAGGTGCGAAAGTCTCCATGAAATCGATTCCAGGTCTCTGGTAATTCCGCTAAGCAACAGTGCGCGACTTGAACCGAATCACATACCCTTGATGGTCAGATTTAACTGCGTAGACCCATCTTGTATTGATTGGCTTCGCGTCTGGTGGTACAGATTCCACTGGGATCTCCTCAATAACTCCTTTTGCTTTTAGAGCAGCCATCTCCTCCAGCTCGGCTTCTCGCCAGAAATCTGCAAAATCCGACCGCATAGCTTCGCGATGGTTCCTTGGGATTCTTACTTGACTTGCACGTATCGGCATACCATTCTTGTTAAGAATACGCGACGTACTCTGCACTACATTTGCCACGTAGTCATTCAAATAACTAGGTCGGCGACGCTCATGAGCCTCACGTAATCCAGTTCGAGTCCGCTTTGGCTGTTGTTTTTCAGCGTTCTGCTCAACTCTCACTACTTCTGATGACGTCTCGCTCCGCTGTGTGCGCTTTCCGGTCTGCCTCGTTGATAATAGTGCACTAGCATCAATACGATCTTCATTTTCTGGACCATCATCACTGCACAGCTCGTCACCTTCCTGATCGTAGGAGGACCCGCAAACACTAGCCACTGTGACATCTAGATCAGCTTCATCTTCTTCCACGAAATTATCAACTCCATTTTCTGTGTCATGTTCTGAAGCATCCCATTCTGCAACAGATCCACAATTTCCAACAACAGATTCATCATCACGGTCTTCCTTTATTTCACTTCGTACCGGTGAGTTCTGCGAGAATAATTTGTCACTCTGCTTCCGCTCACTCCATCTTGATGCTGCAATTTCAGTAGACTTTCTCGGCGAAGACGTTCGGTAAGGCGATGGCATTTCCAGTGTCATCCTCGTTTTCACCTTCCTCAACTTCAGTCCCTCCTGTTGCTGCTTGAGCACTAACGTCAGTTGGAATTGCTACAGTAATGCCCTCCACTCCAGTCACGTCAACGACACTCTGCTGTAGTGTCTCCTTGTCCCACAAATTACCATCTCCATGGACGTTGTGAAGTACACTATCCTCATCATGCTGCTCAGCAGATTCTTGGTAACTTTCACCTCCTCGAGACGCAACGTCTCGGTCATCACTAAGGAATCGTCCTGCTCAATTGTATCATCTTCAAAAGAAGCTTGTTCGAAATGCAACGAGTCCAAGTCGGTGTCTTCCACTGCCACATTATGTCGGTTCCGATACATACATTCTTCAGTAACGCGCAGATCTGTCACGAATTTTGCCGTCCGCTCTTCAGGGAAATACACTTTGCATCCAATCACATCCTCCGCGTATCCAAGAACATATCCAAGCTTCGCATTGTCTTGGTATTTGCGTCTTCCAGGTGTGATCGGAACGTGAACATAGGCCAATGCCCCAAACTTCCTAATGTGATGGATATCCGGCTTTACTCCAAACATCATCTCAAAAGGGATTCCCTGAGTTCCTTTGTTGTATACACGATTCTTCAGATACACTGCATTCCGCAATGCTTCTGGCCACATGCTCTTCGGAAATCCAGCATCACGCATTGTAGCTTTGGTCATTTCCACAAGTGATTGGTGGGTTCGCTCACACAGGTTTAGCTGCGAGCTCTTTGGACCGACAAGAACGTGTTCAATTCCATGCGACTTATACCACTTGTCAATCTGACCGTTCACGAATTTACCTCCTTTGTCCGTTAACACTTGTCGAACGCTGTGCGTGATCAGTACCTGCCGCACCTTGTGCACCTTTCCGTTTGCATTGGGTGAGTTCCTTCCAGCTTGTCTTTCGGCCCACAGGATGTACTCTTTGATGTGCCTATTCACGGTTTCACTTGCCTTGCTTGTCAGCATATGCACAGTAACAAACCGCGAAAATCCATCCATGATCACGAGCACAGCTTCAAACCGGGTTCCGTTCTCTCTACTAGGAATCAAGAGATCTGCGTACACCACTTGATTTGGAGAATTTAATCCACGGTCAAGTTTCTTTCTGTACGGTGTCTTCTTCTGTTTACCTAGATGGCAGGCCTCACAGTCGTCTTGTTGCTGCCGCTGGGTGAGCATCATACCCTTCACCATATCCTTATCCACCATGGTCTTGAGATACTGGGGGCAGGTGTGTCCTAAACGCTCGTGCCAGAGCTTCAGCGACGCAACACCTTCAACTGCAGTGAAATTTGCCATCGGCGTAGTTAGCGGTTCAACAGCAGGTCTATTTTGCGCCGGATTCACTTGAAATCCCCACGTTGCATCCTGTGGCATTGCCACTACCACGGTTCTTCCATTTCGCATCAGCTTAAAGACATTACTAGCTCGATCATAATCAAACTCGAAGCCTTGCTCCATCGCCAAACCAGGTGAGAGAAGTCCAGCTGCTGCTCCAGGAACGTAGAATACGTCATTCAGGTAGATTACCACGGATTCACCTTCAACCTCAGTCTGCAATGCCACTGTTCCAACTCCTTCAATTCGCGAGGCTAGCGCTGGAGTAACACCATGCACGCTTTGAGACTCAGTTGTGTCTTCCGTGAAGGAACAGTAATGGTCACGATTTCCGGTCAAGTGTGTGTTTGATGCGGTATCGAAATACCACCATCCACTTCCAGTGTCAGTCGATTCGTCACTCTGCCTATCTCCTGCTAATCCATGCGTGTCCTGCAGGACTCTTTCCTCTCGGCTAGCGTCGAACATCTCGAACATCTCGATTGGTATCTGTGGCAAATCGTTCAGAGTACCAGCTGCCACACCAACATCTTCGTCAGCTTGGGTTTGCTCCTGTAGATAGTCAAGTGTCCCTTCGGTTTTCGCTTCTGTTCTGTTTCTTTTGGATTATCACTATCTGCAGGTTTGGCTCGATTAGGACAATCAACTTTGAGATGCTCCGTACTCTCGCAGACAAAACACTTCTTCTGCTTCTTCTTCGAGCCTCCGGTCTTATCTTGTTGTGACGTGTCCCCCTTCTCATTCTTAGTCTTTGTGCTGTTTGTGCTTCCACCATTCTTCTGGTTTCCACGTTGATTTGCTCCGCCCTTGGCCTTATAGACTTTCTGACGCGAGTCTGCAATCCGAATTAGTTCCCGAGTTCGTTCCGGTGTAGTGCCTCCTACGCCCAAGTTGTATCGAATACCCGACTTTAAACTCTCAAACTCGTATTGATTCGGAAGGCTATCCAACAGCATCTCCACCATGTCAATATCTTCCACGGTGTAGTTCAACGATGTCAATTCAGTCCGAATATTGAACATCTTACTCAAATGCTCGTTCACATCTCCACCTGGGTGCAGTTTTACAGTTTCAAGCTCATTCCGCAGACATCTACTCCTGTGCGCGATAGTCGTTTGATTATCCGTGCACTCATAGATATCACACAAAGCCTTCCACATCTCAGTCCCTGTGGTCTTGTGTCGAACCTGATGGAGCTTGTCCGCAGGCAGTGACATCCCGATCAACTGCATGATCGTCACCTGATCCTCATCGAACTTCGTCTTGCCCTCATCAGTCACCAGTGCATCCCGTTTCAAGTCTCCACTCACAATCTCTGTAAGTTTCTTCTTCCGGAACACTAGTCCCATGGCCCACTTGTACTGTTGCCAGTCCTTTCCATCCCAGTTCTTCGGGACGCCCTCGTTTGTATACTTCAGAGGTGTAGCCATCTTGGATCTCCTCACACAGAACGAATTACGTCTTTGGGCTCAGAACCCTGTTGTGAGTTGAATCGAATCCAACGATAACCTCGTACACCAGAGAGGGTAAATGAAAGTATGAATAAATTTAGAGTGTTAGCTCTCCTAGGTCTGGCAACCATCCTTGAGCTTCAGCTCTTTCACATGAAGAGATCCGCAGCTCCCAGCTTCGACAGGCTTCATCTCAGTTTAGACTTACTCCATGCTCCGGGTCTCACCTTGATCTTCAACCTTCAGTTGTCTGATCTTCAAAATGCATTCCAACACCGACATGACTGCTGTTGACAACGTACGTGCGAGTGTCACTACATGGACGAGTGTTATGATTCTGTTGTTGTGTGTATTGATATCGTGGTGTACTATGTCTGATACCGATGTGTGGCTATGGATTTGTGTTGTCGAATGAAAAAATACAGGATGGCAAGGCTGCGCTGCATTTTGCAGCAGAATCCGGACGTACAGAAGTGGTGTCGTTATTGTTGGATCGAGGCGCCGACATGACTGCTGTTGACAATGTACGTGCGACTGTCACTACATGGACAAGTGTTGTGACTCTGTTGTTGTGTGTATTGATATCGTGGTGTACTATGTCTGATACCGATGTGCGGCTATGGATACGTGTTGTCGAATGAAATAATGCAGAGTGGCTGGACCGTCCTTCATCATGCAGCAAGGTTCGGCAGCACGGAAACAGTATCGTTATTGCTGGAACGTGGCGCCAATGTTAATGCACTTGACGAGGTTAGTCGCGTTATGACGTTGTATGATGTGTTTCACGTGACATTATTGTTTTGTGAATAGGAGCATCGCAATCCTCTTCGCGTCGTTATCTCCGATAGGGTTGGTAGCCTCGATAAAGCCGTTGCCATCGCACGTTTGCTGTGTTCAAGTGGATCGAATCCGAATTTGTTAGAATCGATTGACACGTTGACACTGCAAGCGTATCAGAAGGGACTACTGGAATCCTCACTTCACTGGCTTAGTTTGCCTAAGGATGAGAAACTGACGTATATCCCCATTGAAGTCATCGAAGGCGGCAAAAATGCAGTCCGGACGTTTCTTCGTGATTTGAAGAAAACTAGCGCAGATGAACTCGTCTATCGATGCAAGGTATGTGTCGTCGGTCCAAGCACATGGGGTAAAACAAGCCTCGTCAAGTCGATGGTTTCGAAAGCATCGGTGTTGGTGGATATCAAAGACCGAACGATCGGTATCGACCTTGTTTCACTTTCGTTTGAAGAACACAACAATGAAGGGACCGAGCCGAAGACGAAACATCACAATGTCACTTTCTGGGATTTTGCGGGCCAAGACGTCTACCAGGTTACGCATGCGTTGTTTTATTCGGAGCGCACGTTGTATCTCATCTGTGTTGATTTGAGCAAATATGCTGAGAAACTAAAGGAGGTGGCTGCCTATTCGAGATCCAAGAAAACGGCGTGTTTGCAACGCTTCTTCGAAGAGAACGTGCTTCGTTGGATGCGGTTGATCCTGTTTCGACACCCAAGTGCTCAGTTCAAGGTGATCGGAACAAAAGAAGACCTCATATCTGAGGACCTATTGAAGGACGTGCTGATTGACATGGAATGTCGTATGAATTCATTTTTAAAGAATCTTGACGGAGTATCAACGAAAGTGAAGGGTGCGTTGGAAGCTGCGTTTAAACCACAAAACGTGGCTATCACTAGTGCTGGTCAAGTCGACTCCCTCGAAAAAGTGCGGGAATCTATTCAGCGAGTGATCATTGAGAATTCGAACGAGCTCAGCTTTATGATGCCGGTGACGTTCTCAAAAGTTCTCAGTTGGATTTCCACGGCCAAACAGTCTTGCAAAGGTTCATCACCAGAAGCCCGAGTGAAGCAAATGATCATTCCATTCGACGAGTTATTCAAATCATTAAGGGATGCTATTCCAAATCTGGGAGACAGTAGGCAATGTCAAAGCATTCTTCGCGTTCTGCACAGACTAGGAGATGTCGTGTGGTACGAGGATGAAACGGATTCAGAGTGCGTGGTTAAATACCGTGAATCTTTACAAGGCGGGAAGGCGGAAAGCGCAAACCCTGGCGACCTAGTTATTCTGGACCCGAAAATCATGCTTGAGCTTGTTCGCGAGGTCGTCAACCACAGTTACGAACGACAGAAGGATGAATCGTACAACGCACTTTATCGTGATGGCACGCTGCATCACTCGCTACTGATGACTTTTTCATGGTGGAAAGCATTGGAGGAAGTAGATGACCAATTGGTGTATCTGTTCAAGCATTTACTAATGCATTTCAATTTGGCGTATCCAGCAAGCACTATGGTGGAGCTAGCTACTGCCGACATGATTGTACCGACGTATTGGAAGACGAAAGCAGCTGCAACTCACGAGTTGGCCAAAAGTTTGTCAAAGCAGCAATCTGCACTGATGCAAAGCGCCGTTGCTGGAGAGGCCATTGCGAAGTGGCAATACTCGATACCGGTTGATATATCTGAGGCAGTGTATGTGAACTTCGTGGTGCAAAGCTACCGACAAGACGCCGTTCGTAAAATCGGATCCGCTCACCTCACGTGTTCCGCTCTCGGCAAGTTTTTTGCCGTTATCAATTTTGTTGCCGACAAGTTGTGCGACAACATCACGATCGAAGTGGCTGCGGCAACAAAGGAGATTGCATGGGCAGAGATGCGTGATTTTGTGATGGCGATGGAAATCGTTCTGGGGAAATTCAAAGGGTTAGCAACTGCGAAGCAAACGGAGTTCGAACGGTATGTCATCGATTCCAAAAACAATCCTCATGTGGTGAGTGGTCTGATGAAATATACCCGAACTATGGATCAACTGTACTCCGAGAACCCGTGGTTACCGCCTGATTTCGAGTGGTTTATCGAAAGCGCGTGGAAACACCCGGGGAAGCTTGACGAGCTTCAGGCCCGGAAGGTCACGCTTCAGTTAAACCATCGACTGGACGTGTTGAAGCAGCTCGTAGCCAGCAGTGGTACTCGCCAATTCCCAGCTTTGTGGACGCTCTCGAGGGAAGCATCGATCATTAAGCTTCGCATACACAGCGACCTGACTGGCGAATGTTACCACCTACCGCTGGAGATTAAAGCGCCGAATGATTTTCTCACGCGTTACACTGACTTTTTACAGGTACAGCATCATTTTCCGAGTGGTGGGGAACTCGAGTGCGATGCTAACTATTGTTGTTGCTTAGGTTGGTGCATCTATACTATCACTTGCTTCCTCCGCAATTCCAATCGAGATCGCCAAAACGGCCGTGGAGATGGTGTTAGAAGGTATGATAGTACTGATTCATTCGGTTATTCACTTTGAGATTGCATTGATGCTGATTCTGGGATTCTGTATGTGATGTGTGTTGTAGCATGTCAAACTAGACTGGATTCTGCTCAGGCAGTCGGTTTGATACTCGCACGGGCAGGTTTGATACCAGGCGAAGTGAAGTCGTCGACGGAGTTAGACATGCCATCGCGGAAATCGTTTCTGTGTGAGTTATTGAAGATCCTTGACAAACAGCTTGACGAGTTCAACATCAGCGAAGTGTCCAAGTTGTGCTGCGTTGCCAATAGCGAAGGGCGATTTGTGTGGGTCCACGAAAAAGAACTCGAGGGGCTGCAGCACGGATTCACTCTGCGTGACCCACCTAAGCCATCAGTGACTCCACAGATTAAATCCACGTCGTTCTCGCTGTCTGTGACGCAGTTGGTGTGGGCTGGTTGCAAAATGAGCCTAAAGGACATTTACTGTGAGTGGAAAGTTGTTCACGGGTCGAGAGAAGTGGCCAGAGGTAACGTGGAGGTGGCGGCAGATTCGGGAACAGACATCATCAAGTTTTCGCCTAACTCAGTCGAGCTGAATGATGTGTCGTCGGACATAATGCTGTCCGAGTGCACCGTGGAGATTTACGTGATGCAATCATCGAGTAAATGGTCGTGTTGCGGTGACAAGATCATTGCTGACGGTGAGGAGAAACTCAAGGCACACACGAACGACAGGGGTCCGATGTTAATCACAGTCACGGTGAAAGGGAAGGATATCCCAAAGTCTTCCGCAGCGACTTGCGAATTCTCGATTGTGTCGACCACTTAGGCAGGAGGCATTGAGCTGTTTTTCCGATGAGGTGCAGCATCTACATCAAGGACTGTTGATAATGAGTGTGTTTTTTTACTTCGGCAGCTAAAGTTCATCATCATAGGTTTTCTTTTCAATGATCGCGGAATTTAAATCTTACTTTGTCGGTGTCACAGTGACTAGCCGTTTGATCAAAGGCGAATGCTGTGGTCAAGTGTGGAGGTCGTTCAACGACTGATACGAGGAAGAAGATCGAGATGCCATCAGGAATAGTATAGTTGCCGTTCCAATGGTGTCAAGGTCAGTCTAGCATTCAAACGGATTGTTGTTATTATTGTTCCAGGCGTAGCTGACGTAATTTTGTGCTTAACACGGTCAGGATTCACAGCCTACGGACTTGACATTATGGTGCCATGTATGGTTTGGGCTACCCAAACGAAACAGAAGAGTTCTCATAAGTTGTTGAAAAGAAGTTCCAAAGGTTTCAGAGATTACTCTGGTTTTTAGCACCTAAAACTCCCAGTAGCCACTGGAGTTAGTGTCTGTTGTAAAGCAAACGATATTCGAGGTACGCAAAATCCTCGTTTTTAGGTTTCCCTTTTGAATGGTACCCAACATTTAGCTTGAGGACTTCCCCTTATTAGCCTCATCAAGCAAGAACTCAGACCACATATCGGCAAAACTCTTGCCTTCAATCGCTGACGAGTCAACTGGCATACTTCCACTTTCTGGGGCTACCAGGCCGATAATAGAAGAGAAAAGGCCCCCACCTCCATTTCCTTCAATAGGGTAGCCTAGGCCAACTCGGCGCTTCTGTTCCTCGGTGAAACCCTGATTAACAAGCACAAATCAGTTGTCAGGATAACAAACAAAAGATACTCATCTGTAGATAAATACAAACCCACCATCATCCGCGCCATAAGTTGAAGCACCTCACCCTTCTTGTTACTATCCACGTACGCCACCTACATCCCAATAGTAAGAGCATTAATACTGCTAGCTCCGCAAGCATCCCTTCATTGAAAAGCAAAGGTACCACTAATTCCGATGCCAGTCTTTTATCCAGCACGTCCCGTTCCGAGTTGTATTGTGTAGCTGTGCATTCCAATGCCTGTCATCATACAAAAATCCATCAGAACGAAGTACCTAAACTCTTAGTACAACAAAGCCTCCTTTTACCTCTCGAAGCTGCTCACATTCTCGCGTCTTGTTAGCCAATTTTTCCATCACACGCTCCAAATCGTTCGTCTCCCCTTCAGTAGGTTCCGGGAGGGGCTGTCGTGTCTGTAATTCCGTCTTGACCTGTTCCAGCTCCACTTCCATTGCAGCCACTCGTTCTTTATGAGCTTTGTTTTCCACCTGGAACTGATGGAGAATCCCTTCAAGCGCGTTTAAATCTCGCTGCAGCCTCTCAGCATCTTGTTGCGCAATAGCTTTGTCCGCTTCTGATGTGGCCAACCGAGCCTCTAAATCATACAACTTCTGGCTGTCTATCGAGCTCGCATGTTCTTCACTCTTAGCCACCAATGCTGCCTTCTCTTCTTCATTTGTCGCCTTCATTTTCTCGATCTCAGCCAGTAAATCCATGTATCCCTGTTCATACTCAGCAGCTCGTGACCTTGCCTCTCGTTCATCTTCCAGTAACGTTTCATTAGCAGCTTGTAACTCTTCCACGCGATCACGAAGTGATACCAGCTCCTTCTCGTGAGCTTGACACTGTACCGCAAGGGAATCTGCCTGCTCCACAAAATAAAAACAATGTCAGAAAATAATTTTTCTCACCTATCCTGAAAATGTATCAGGATATATCCACCTCCGCTTGAGACTGCTGCAGCTCTTGCACCAGTAGATCACGATCCGACCCTGAACTTTGTCCCTCTTCCGACTTTAATGCTACTGCTTCATTTCGAGCAGCCTGTAGCCTCTCAATTTCAACCTTCTGCTGAGCAATCTCCACCTCCTGCATCACAAAAATTCAGTACAGCATTCCTTTATAGAATTATGATTTTCCTTCAAATACCTGTTCTTTCACGTGTCGTTTGAACTGTCGTTCGTCACCTGCTCGACTCTCCAGCTCTTTGATCTTGACAACCAAAGAACGTATTAATTACTTGCTGACGTATTTAAAATATAGTATTCACATGATACTTTTTGCTCCAAAGTTTCGTTCTGTTTCTTCCGCTGTAGAAGAGCTCGCTCCAGCTCGCAGATATATTGCTCCTGTTCGTCTTCTTCAGATGCAGGAGCTGCAGACGCTGCAGCAGAAGACAAGGGAGGGGGAGCTACTACAGCAGAGAAGCGGTTCCAGAGTGGATCCTCGTCATTGCGTTCGTCTTCGCCACCTTCCTCGGGCGCCACAATATCAGCTAAACCTTCTGTTAGACGCGACCACATTTCTACGATAATAGATTTCAAAAAAAGTTATAGTACAATTTGTAGTAGTAGAAACAATAATAGTAATACAGTGCTACTGTTATTATAATACAAGAAGCATGAACAGCTTTCTTTTTGAAGGCGCATGTATTTGCTGTTTGGTGTTAGCCTACAGCCTCGAACACTTAGTGTAGTGTAACTGCGACCTTACTTCACTTCATGTCGGTGCTCGATGAGGTTGTGGTATGGCTGCAAACATCAGCGATCATCACGATCAGTTGTATCTGCAGGGGCTGTTGTACACGCAACTGTTGTTGCAGCATTCCTCGAAGGACTCTCGTTAAAGCAACTTCTGTTGAAGCAACGTGTGCACCTTCCAGCACCTTCACGCACCTTAAGTGCAGAAGTTGCGCGCCTTTAAGCACCTTCGGCAACGTTTTCTTGTGCACCTTGGAACAACTTCAAGCACCTTGGAACAACTTCTACAACAACTGCGAGCACATTGTGCACCTTGCAGCACGTTTAGAAACAACGGCCAAGGTAAAGAGCCCTTCTCCTGACCCAGTACTCGTTCGTCTTCATTGCAAGTACATCTGGGCAAACATGCACTACTACACTGACATTTCTTCTGATGTACTAAGTAAAAAGTCAATTACTCCAATACGGTGACAGAGAATTTCACTATAACTGCACTAAAGCGTAGCTTCGCTACGCGACGTCGCCTTGAAGTGCTTGTTGATCTTCTTGTTGATAGATTGAACATCAGGCCAAACACTGAATGTGGCATCTGTCACATTTTGCCTTTCATCACAATCACACAGGACCTGCCACATGATGCAAAGACGCATCACGTCCACCTCGGCATGCTTCACCACCTTGATCTCCTGAAACTTCTTATCACCATCAATATAGCTAAACGCCAGAGCAATGCACAAAACGCCACAGCTCACTGCATCAGGCTGTCGTGGATGCAGGAGTAGATTTTCCCTCACCAAAGGAGAGAAGCATTTGCTGTTAAGAGATGTGTCAGCATGCTCTGCATTTTCCACTGTTCTTGTACATGCACAATCGCGAGCATGCCATTCTTGAAGAAACTGCATCGTATATGAATTCCATTTGTCCTTGAGCAGCTCGTGGTGGGATTCGATACCAAGCGGGTCGTAAAGCACTAAGGTCAGATGCTCATCTGTCGTAATCGGTAGGGTGATTATCTGTATAACCCAGTGCTTTAAGGCTCTGATAAACACTGGGACAATGACGTGTCGATATGCTGCCATCGCGGTTGCAGGAAACTTGAACTCTCCTCTCTCCACATGGATAGGGTCCACGGTGTAACAACGTGCGTGGTGGTGCGAAAAAATATACTGCAAAGCACAATGCATGACGGAATCGCTTAGTCTGGCTTTGCCTGCGAGGTGACCCACGACTTGAGCGAGCTGTAAGAAGCCGCCTTTCCCCACAGCACCAGGTCTCAACATGAATTTTCTTGCCAGCCAAGACTCGGACAAAAGTTGCGCAACTTGCTGAGCCATTTTAGGCATAGATGGCATCACAGATGCAATATAAAGTGGAGATTCCACTGCATCGTCTTCAGTAGTGATGTGACCATGGACCCACTCCAAATCATCCTGATAACGGTGGATTACCTCACAGACTTCGTAAATTTGCTTCGCAACGACTGTATACCTTCTGCATTACCATTGAAATCACACAGAATTAAGAGTTATTTACCTTAACAGTTCAGGGAATAGCCACCGTACCGTGTAAACTCCCCGTGCGTTGCCAAAGTTACGACTGGAACAGGTTCAGCGCTGTCGGTGTCAAGATCATGAAAAATTTTACTCGGACCCGCGTCACACTTACTTTTCTCCCAGTTTGCGAAAGCACTCGAGATGTTTGAGAGTAATCCACGGGGAACCAAGAAATTGTAGCTTGTAGGGGCAATTCGCATGACGACGTCGGGCCGTCGAGTCTGTAAGAAGGTCTCTGAGAACAAAACCGGATAGCGATCGATTATCTCACAGACGCGATCCTTATCGCTAAAATGCTGAGCCCACATATAGAGACTTTCCACATCAACAGGGCAATCACATTGAAGATGAACAATTCCACGACGACCGTTCTTCTGCTGAGTATTGTTTGAAGTTGAAGTTGCGACAGGCGGTTGATGCAGTCTGATGATATCAACTCCCGATACGACAGGCCCACGTGAGTGCACGGTTGTCGGAAGTTGCGCAACTTCCACTGGGTCAATTGATGTGTGCTGGTGAGGCACTGAAATTCTGTTGGCAGTTGCACTAAGGGGCACACTGCGTTCACTATCACAGTCCAGCGCCTCTGTAGTAATAGTGATGGGGTGATCAATTTGATCATGGGTAGTAACCGTGTTGGTATGGCACGGGGACGCGATGTTTTCGTCCTCAACTCTGTAGCCACCGGTGCCATCGATAATACTTTGGGAAGCTTCAGAAAACTCGAGGTCTGGCTGGGATATTTGAGAAGGATTATCAACAAGAAATGCTGCCAGGTCCAGTTCCGGTTCGGTGCGTGAAAGCGTCCGTCTGCTTGAAAATGCTTCATTAATTTCGTCCAAAAGATCATTTTCATTCTCGCTCTGATCACTCTCAATTTCATCTGCAGTGTCATCGGTGCTGGTGTCCAAAGCGGCCGTTAGCCCCCATTGCTCTTTGAAACTACTAAGTAGTCCACGTAAATCGGAGAATCGCTCGTGTGATGGGAGACGTTGCATCGCATCAACAAGCGGTGACAGTTCTGCCTGCATAATATTGTATTTTTCACAGTCAGAGAGAACAGGTTTCAGGCAGACTTCTCCGCGTCGAATCTTGACGTATCCTATTCTTCTTTTGGCGGAGTTCAAGCGAATAGGAAGGCGACGGGGGCCTTGAATTTCCCCCAACTCACCGAGTCTACGAATTGTTCGTGTAAGTATAGGCTCCACCGCCTCTGCTTCTTTCATTGACCAACGCGGCTGAAGTTGCGCAACTTTAAAACCATCCACATTCCGGTGCTGCATCACGTTGAATATGTGCTGACAAGGCAATCGTGTGGACACGTAAAAAAAGCAATTGCATGCGCACGGTGCTTCCGAACGCCAGTAAACCTTTATACTCCCACCGGAGGAACCAGAAAACTGATACACATCGCATGATCCTTCCACAAAGTGATGCCATATCCAATTGACTCCATCGATAACATGACGACGCCACTGAAGCTGCACACGCTTAAAACAGTAACAGCTCAGTATTTTTGAAATTTCACTCAACTCAGAAGCGAAATCGTCCAGGATAACAGCACGCAAGTCTTGCGTTCCAATGTGGTGAACAAAATCTCGGAGAACACAGGACTGTTGTTTAAAAACAACCCGCAGACACTTATCCATCCGTGTTTTCTTCCCAATGAGCTGTTTATACTGGTTCCAAGAGGCCTCAATCCGGTTAGTTGTGCTATTCCCTGCCGAAAAACGTTGAGCTCGCCCGTAATTGCTCCATTGGTAGCTGCACGAATCCCAGTATCTTTTAAAGTATCCAACGAAAGCAGAGGAAATTAGTTCCACACGTTTCACAAATTGAGCTCGTCGTCCACAGTAGCGTTCATACGAGATCGACATCATCATGTCACGAAAGAGATTTTCAACTTCTTTCCGTTGACCTATCGGGACGAAATGATTGCGACTAGCCATCATCCGACGAACAGCACGCAGAGTATGAAATTGACAAAGGAAAATCTGCCGATCACAACAGGATTGTAGTTAGCTTTATTGGGTAGTTCAAATAATAAATACCAACCTCTGCTTCCGGAAACTCTGTCTTCAGCGCTGCCATCTCCGCAAAATCTTTATCAATGACCAATGACTCAACATTTGACCACTCCGGATTGATGCCCTTGAAAAATTTAAGAACTTGTACCAGCATCTCTTTCTGTTGATTGATGCACAAGAAGTCCAGAACTGATACACCCCGACCGGTAGGAACCGTGACAATCAAACTCCCTAAAAACGAAATTAGCACAGAAAAAGTTGCGCAACTTCAGCACTCACCGAGGTAATAACCAATGTTATTGGTATTGTGTGTCCAGTCCAGGACTAAGTTGTCCCCACCTCTTGAAAATCTCTTTTGGGCTGCACTTTGCATCACCATACCTGACGTGTATCCCCAATCGTCCTGGATCAGTAGACAGCTGTTGCCTTCTGTCTCCTACGAAATCTGTTATGAGATCCTTTATGCGTTCTTCGGTGGTCGATGAGCCGAGTCGAGAAGTTATCAGATTTCTTATCTGTTGGGAAGTAAACGGCAAGTCTAAGATATGAAAATGTCAGAATTGAGTATTTGTAATCCAAGAGTACAACACGTACCCATTTTCCGTGATACGTATTCTGTAATGTGTTTGGTACTTGTGTTTGTCTCGGCAAACGCATCGAGCTGGTCCAGGATGGAGTCGTCAATAATTTCTCCGCAGGACTTGAGGGCAGCATACAGTGCTTTGTTCGTGTTGTGACAATGGCAGTTGTTCTTAAAAACAGTAATACAAATTGTAAAATGTTAGTACTCCAAACTATTGTGAAAATGGTAAAATCTGTACCTCATTGGTGATTATTACGACCCACTTGCCAGAATCTTCAGCGGAAGGTCTTACGACAGCTCGAATTTTTGCGACGCAGCCGCGGAAACGATCACTACGGGGTGTCCGTTTTCCTGTTCCTCTTGATTTCTGTCGACAGCCTAGCTTACAGGCATATTTCTTGAATGCGTACCTGAATCCTACAGGAATCTGATTGTTGGGATGACGGCTATTGAAGTTTTGTATTGTTGCCGAATCACGACAACGATACGAAATCAAATTCTCCTCTTGATACTGATTCCAGTAGGTTTCAAAAGAATCCCAAGAATCAAATTCCAGTCCGCCAACGGATGGTTTTAGATTTCGAATGGGTTGTGGGATGACTTCACCAGCTAGAAAGTACAAATTGTCAGATTCACGTGAGCATTTGTAAGAAAAATCATCATGATAGTTACATGGCAAAATGGTCGGTTGTGTTGGAGGTATGTTCTCTGAGTCTTCGGATTCGTGCTCATCGGCTGTCAGGGTGCGTCTTGGAGTTGATGCTTCGAATCAAATCAATACAGAAAAGTAAGGAACAATAACTATAGGAATCTTTCGTTTACGACCCACGTTTGTGTTTAGCGTGCTTCTTCGTTTTCTTCTTCTTGCTCTTATCCGTCCTTTTGGGACCATATCCAGACGAATCCGATTCATCTTCGCTTGCATAGCGCCCTAGTATAAAGTCGACTTGTTCAGGTACACATTTGATATTTTGAATGTACCGTTTAAATCTTACGTCTTTTGCGCTCTTTTTTTTCGGCTTTCTTGCCCTTGTGTTTTTTCTGCCTCTTGCCTTGCTGCTCCATTTCCCCTTACGCTGCAAATTCAAGAATGCACGACTTTTGATTCCGATCTTTGACCGCGGTCCGGTTCTGCGGTTCACTTCGGTTAAAGATATGTTCGGAACTAATTGTGAAAGTTGCTGAAGTTGCGGAAGTTGCGGAAGTTGCGGAAGTTGCGGAAGTTGCAGAAGGTGCTGATAATAAAGTTGCAGAAGTTGCTTAAAAAGAAGTTGCTTTAACGAGTGTGTCCTCGAAGTTTGACCCGTTCGACTTGCAGCAGCTCGTGATTTTCTTGTTTTTGTCGGATTCATGTGGGCCGCAGTACAGCTCAGGGCACTTGAGCGACGGAGCATTGATCAGCTGCGCTTCGGCGGGGGTAGAGCTGGTGGCCACAGCGACAAGGAGAAGGACGACGGGGGCAAAGTACTTCATCACTTGAGCTGGAATGTTGCTGGGACTGTCTTGTCAAAAAGAAAAATGAGCTCCTGCTCTTCCGAAGCAAAGCGTTTAGATTTGAGAATGAGCTACAAGGTAGCACTTCAAGTACTCATGATTGTGCCAGCGTTTAGCTTCAGATGTGCGCTGCACTATGCCGCGTACGCATTGTCGTCGTGCGGCATCTAAAGTAGTTCCCCGTGCACCAAATCTAAATAGTTTTCACTCTATTTCCTTGTCATCCTGACGATGTTGAAAGAGACCCTCCGCAATCTACAAATTCGTTAGAGCAAATCAGCAATATCTATGATAGCGTTAGCTGTGATGGCTGGAAACGTTATGAACGTCAAATCCCATGCTGGCAGCAACAGTGCTACTTTTTTTTCCACAAAGATATTGCAACTATTAAATTTTAACAAAAAATAAAGTCAATAATTGTATTGTTGATATTTATTGAACCATCATTTTTACAGCACTCAGTATCCACGATAACAGTACTATATGGAAACTATCATAAGGTCAAATATTAATAGCAGTGCTATAGCAGGTTGCCTTTAAAACCTCCTACCCTTCTAGCACGTTCTACTTTGGTAGGAGTAGCAGCTATGAGCTGCGCCAAGGTTGGCTACGAATCTCTTTCAATATCAAATATCTATTGTCTGTTCAGACTCGAATCCCAAGCGATTAAGCGCTACGTTGTCGCCGATAATATTTCTACCAGACGAACGCCAAAAGATGAAATGGCTGTGGCTTCGAAATGAAGCCCTCGCTACAATGCTGATGCATCTACATTCTTTTGAGTCCGTGTTCTTGATACCAGGTGATAACCTAAGAAGATTCTGCATGTATCACTGATATGAACGGGATGTGCTGCTATCCAGACCTCGACACAGCAACTAGAGGTTAACCCTTTGATTCAACGTGCTTCGCAATTATAATACCCCGTCTAATCAAATACGATTGCTAATATGACTGGCTAAATATGACTTGAACAGTAATCCCGTCGATAGGAAGCAGCGTTTCGAGGCTGTGCTTCAGCTTTGGGATGCGCTTCTTCAGTTCACTTGTCCATCAAGTGCGTCAGTCGGAAGAAACTTGCATATTTGCTTGCGTTTCATTACTCCAGCACCGAACGTCGGGCTGTGCGTACATTTCGAAGACAAGAACCTTGTAAAATGTTGTCCCAATTGATACGTCGAACGAGGCCACGGTCTCTTCATAACCGATTCCTGAGCGCCGTGAAGATGCAAACCGTCGGAGAACAAACGTTCGTAAATCCCCGGGACACCCGTCTAGCTTATGCTGACATTATAGTACGTGAATTAGTAAAAGCTTCCCTCCCAAACAAAATTCTAACATAACGTCACTATCACAGGGTGAGGAGAGTCTCAATGGCAAGTTGATCAGTGCTGGGCCCATTCTGGAGCGTCTCGACATCTTCGGGGCTGCTGTCGCTGAAAAGTACGTGGAGTTGTGATCTAGAACAGCACCTTTATCTAATATTTTGATTGCAGCGTGGCATGTAAGGGTATCGCAACAATCTCCGTCGATCGCGTGGATTTCAAGAGCCAAATAGCACACGGAGACCTCGTGAGATTGGAAGGTGAAGTGATCTACACTGGACGTTCATCCTTGGCCGTGCAGATCACCGGATACCGCCACGATGTCGAAGCTGGCAAGTTCATCCACACTCTGAGTGCCATCATGACGTGCGTGGCGTTAGACGAGAACATGCGTCCGAGTCCAGGACTCCCAAAGTTGATGGATCCATTAGATCCAGAGTATGTGAGGAAGCACGAAGAGATCGCGGACCAACGCAAGGAACTCGCCGCTCGCTGGCGAGCAGTTCAGGAGGAAGTAGATCAACTGCCGCACGTCTCGGTCGATATGCTCAAGAGCTACGACTACGGTCGGTCACTGGAAGTTCCGATTCCTGACACACTGATTGAGGTACAGAATTCGTTCTTACCAAAGCATCTGAACCGGAACAACACTATTTTCGGTGGGGAAGTGCTCACGTGGATGGATAAAGTGGCGCTCTACTGCGCGCGCAACTTCACCAAGAACCAGAATATGGTTACGGTTTCGATGAACCGCATCTTCTTCAAGCTACCGATTACTATGGACGACATTGTGACCATGCACGCCAGAGTCAGCAGTGCCCGGTACGTTTCTTCACTACCGACTGGCAGTCTAGTTTAACCTTCTAACAATCTGTTCGTAGACGTCACCACTTAGAAGTGGAAGTGGAAGTGTTTGTCGGTCGTATCGGTTCCAAGGAGCGTCGCAAGTCTCACACGGGGTGCGTTGGCTTTGGTTCGTTCTACTTTGATGTCTCCTTGAAATACTGACTGAGAATGTGCAGCTACTTCACCGTTGCGAATTTGGATCGCTCCTACCGCATGAAGCAGATCTCCACAGGTCTCAAGGTGGACGAAAACGACCAGGAAAGTATGCGTACACTACTAAAAGCGCAACACCGTTGGTTGTTTGACGACCAAGAACGAAAGCTGCTGACGCTGGAACCGCTGTCGTTGTCCACGCCAAACTCCAAGCCGCCCATGCCGTAAAACCTTTCACCTGCATACGTCGACAGTCTAAAACACGAAACAGCCGCAATGCCGTCGTGATGTGCAAACGCAATGTTTGACCTCATTCCTGAACTTGTTTCGTGCATGGTTCACCTTCGCTTCCTCTCCAATTCTTTAACCTTCTATCGACCCATGGCAACTGCAGCCAAGCACACAATCGCAGTGCAGCAAACACGCCTGGCATATGCCGATACCATCGTAAGCAAATTAACTCTTACCAACGGGATGTGGACTAATAACCTTTTTTCGTAGGGAGACGAACATCGTCGAGGCAAATTGCTCGGATTGGGACCACTACTACATCGCCTTGATAACTTCGGAGGGGCTGTCGCTGAAAAGTTGGTGAATGTTGCGAGGTTAAGTAAATGGAGGAGTAAACTAACCAATACGGTAGTGCAATTTCAAAGAAGGTGGCGATGGCAGCCGTTGAACACCTCGAAATGGTCAGCCCTATTCTGCATGGAGACGTCGTGCGTCTTGAAGGAGAACTCATCAACATTGGCCGGTCATCATTGACTCTACAGGTATTTATTGCTGATACTGTGATAAGGTTGTGATGGATAAGTGCTTTACTTGTGTATAGGTCACAGGTTACCGACATGATATCGCCACTAGGAAGTTTGTGCATGCTGTAGATGCAGTAATGACTGCAGTAGCACTGGATGAGGACAACCGTCCGTATCGAGGGCTACCGGAGCTCGTGGATCCAAACAATGGCAACCGAATCGAACGACTTCGGGAGGTAGCGCAACATCGCAAGAATCTGCCCATGCGTCGGAAAAAGCTAGAGGAATCAGTCGATCAATTGTCAACAATATCGCTAGATATGTTGGCTGAGTATCCACGAAGCGGTGAGGAAGTGGCTGTGCAGGATACTGTTGTGGCCCTGTCAACCTCGTTCCTGCCACGACATTTGAATCGGAATGGAACCGTCTTCGGTGGAGAAATCCTAGCGTGGATGGTAACGGAACATTGTGCATTAGTGGATTAAATGTTGCGGATTGACTGGTGATTTCTTGGTTTGGCCAGGATAAAACAGCTCTGTATTGTGCCAAGGTTTTTACTGCAAACAGCAATATGGTGACGGTATCTGCCAGTCAAGTTGGGTTTAAGCTGCCTATCACGACGAATGACATTGTGACGATAAAGGCTCGTGTTTGTGGAACCCGGTAAGCATTTTATTTATTCTCAAGCATTTCTTCGAAGTATTATGGACTAATTTTTGCCCGGCGTCTTAGAGAACACTACGTCGAGGTGGCACTCGAAGTTTTACTCAAGAAATTTGGAGCTCAAGAATGCCAAAAGTCCCACACAGGGTACGGAACTGTCACATCAGCGCGTCGAACCCAAACTAATGAGTCTGTCTACCTGTTTTCAGCTACTTTTCCGTTGCGAACTTGAACGAGTCGGATCAAATTGAGTGCGTTACTCAAGTGCTGAGAGTGAATGAAGACGATCAAGATAGTCTGCGTGCTTTGCTAAAAGCTCATAATCGACGGCAGTTCCGCGATGAAGAGCATGAGCTGCTGCACCTCCAACCTCTTGGACTCTCGCCAATTTCTGGAAGTCATCTCTGATGAATGTTAGCCGATGAAATGTAGAGAACATTTTTCAGATCCATGTAGTACTTGAAGTATGTAGAACAACATCGTCCATTTGAATCGGAAGTTTGAATAGCATGCAGCTCATGGACACCGTCGCCATATTTCGCTTCTTCGTGAAAGCCTTGAGATATTTGGGCAAGAAGGTTGACTAGACCTGGACCAAAGCATCCGACACAGAAACAAAGGTCGACTTGGATCATTTCTTTAGACAATTTTGAGGGAGCTGATCACCTTCAGCTTGATTTGTTCGCTGCCCTGCAATTTTCCTGCGCTTCTTGCACTGTCATGTGGATCAAACCTGTTGGATATACCAGCTTGGGCAATTCTGGCCGTGGGCTTACACTGTAAGCCTTACAGTCACCAAATCAACGGTAACGAAGGTCGCAAAACGCATTGAGCACCTCAGCAAGCTTGTTCTGATCGAGAATGAAGCAATATCCAGTCATCTAAACGGACACAAAACCCCGCACTATTAACGCTTTTTGACAAAGGGAATGCAAGGCTATTCACCTGAAGGACAATGGAGACTGTCCCACCTCCGTCAATGCGTAACAAGTCATCATGATAAATGACACTTTGATATCCACCCGGTCAATTGAGATCGTAGCAGCGCCATCCTCCTTGCTGCTCATGCTAACATACAAATAAACACACACAAGAGTGCCTACACCATTTACCATGAACCTGGGCACACCACCGCCGAAGACGGGTATTGTTGCTATTCAAGTTATCGATCAGGCCGTTTGAAGTGTCTTGCACGGGAACAAGTACATGAATAACCATGGACGATCGACCGGCATGAATTACCCCCCCCCCTCTATCTCTATGAGGGCTCCAAGGTAATATCCATTCGATCAATGGAGTCCGTGGCGATTCCCCAGCCACACTCGTAAGTTTTGCGTCGTAACATTTACAGCCCCAATCTAATACACTTTTCAAAAGCTAAGAGATCTGGCAAAGCTGTCTACCCAACTCATCTATCGCCCACTCAAGGTCTGATCGCCGTAAGCCAGTTGGGCATCACATTTCTGGTCATAGTCTGCACAACGATTTTGGACGGGGCGTCTGCAGCTTGGGGAATCGTAGCAGCAGTGGTAGTAGATAGCATCGCACGATGCTCTATGAACAGCGGTCCTGATGTCACGGTTCGTGATCGTGCACACCGCTGTGAATTTACCATGCAAACATTATGCGTTAAAATGTCGGGGAATGTAAATGAGGAGGTTCAATGCTTACAAAGAACAAGTGGAAATGAAGATGCAATGACTGAGTACAAAGAATTAACAGTTTCTGAAGTTGCATGGGCTTGTTCACGGTGCATGCTCGAGTCCAGCCCCGCCGATAATCGATGTCTCCGTCATCATCGCTGCTTAGTTCAGAAGCGACGACTTGTCCATAAGATGTAGACCAGTGTCGAGAAATTGTTTGTATCCCAAGATAATGTTAAAATCTGCTAACCGGAGACGAGACTCGATCGCAAAGTGTGCACTCGTTTAGTTAACGCTACAGTTAACGGAGGCTACAAAGTCTGTAACTTACAGACGCTGTAGACGCTGTTGCTGTCGTGACATCTAAAGCGGGAGGTCCCAATCGGAATCGTGCTTAAAGGCAACTGCAACCTATCACGATGCGCAATGGTGCTTGGGAGTGCGTTCTGAACTTTTGCCGTTAACAGAGAAACCAGGTCTGGTGAGTTGCCACCAATGGTGGTTCACCATCCACAGTAATACCCCATCAACACTGGCCCAGCAGTGTTGTTTAACGGTTCACCTATCCGAATTCAACTCAACGCACCAAGGACGAATTGCTTCGAAGAGTCTGTCGCCGCGCTGCACAAATGGCACCGCTCTTGTCTACTGCGCGTATCTGATCGGACCTCGAACTTCAATCCCGCCCTTGGATTGCACAGCGCCCGCATCAATTCGAGAAGCGATACACACCAACGCGAATGCACGACCGACAACACCGGCCTTGAAGTTCCGAGTCCTGGTCTATAAACAAAACCGCTCTTATTGGTCGAAAATTCTCGCTACGTTCTCAACATCTGGGGGCCATCATTCGGCTTCACACAAAGCAACTCGACGCAGCCTCGAAGAAGTCGCGCGCTTCATTGCTTCCCCCTGCTGCCAGTCGCGCTCTATCGGCAGATCCAGAGAGCCAATTGGAATCAGCATCTCTCACTTTAAACGATGGGTGCGTCTTTAGGTCTTTAATGTCTTCGTTGACGTCGCTCTAATGTATAAAAAACTGTTTTTACCAATGAAGCGGAACCAGGAGTGTAGGTCATTTTTTTCCATTCCGCATTGGGCACAACATGTTCATCTTTGTACTTGGTTTTTGTATGTAGTAGTAAACGCGGACGCGAAGTGGTAGACGATTCCTTGCAGTCGTTCCATGAAGTACCGAGTGAGGCGCAGAAACCTCGTGCAGAGGAGGAAAAGGGCAAACGCTGGACGACCGAGCAGGATGACGCACTACGAAAAGCAGTGGAGGAGTTTGGTCAGCGCAACTGGAAGGCCATCGCCTCGCGCGTGGATGGCCGCAACCACGCGCAGTGTCTGCAGCGCTGGAACAAAGTGCTCAAGCCAGGGCTGGTGAAAGGCCATTGGTCTTTTGAGGAGGACAGCACGCTAGAGCAGATGGTGCTGCAGGGCTGTCATTCATGGGGAGAAGTGGCTGCTCATATACCTGGAAGAACGTACGCCTGGCTGATGGAGTTGAAAGCAAGGACGAGAGGCTAATGTTTTTGTTGTTGCGTTTTAGAGCGAAGCAGTGCCGTGAACGTTGGAGGAACCACTTGGACCCTAGCATCAACAAATCGTACGTTACTGGTATGGGGAGTGGTTGTTGAACTGTATTGACAACATGTTCTTGATGAGGTAGGCCTTTTACTCCGGAGGAAGACAACATAATCCAGGAAGGATTCGAAAAGATGGGTAATCGATGGACACAGATTGCAGAGTTGCTGCCAGGACGTACGGAAGATGCAGTCAAGTTAAGATGGAAGGCACTAAACCCGAACCAGAAGGTGAAAGCCAAACCTGGTCGTCCTAAACTTATGCCTGGCATGACAGTGAATAAGCAACGCTCCACAGCACCTCCAACTCCCGACGATGTCGCCGCGACACTGATGAATGGACCGATCACAATGCCAGAGATGCCGACGTACGGCAATGGATATCCCCCAGCTCCGATGCCCTATCAAGACAACAGTGCTCCAATTACACCGATGCCGATGCCGATGCCACCTCTTCATCCTCCGCAGATGGTAATGCCTCACTCGGAAGAGCCCCTGCCCACTACACATGTACCAATGCCGAACCAATATCCAGAACCTATCGTAGAGCCTTTGAACGATGAAGTAAAAGCTGAAGACGAGATCAACGATGCTGCGATTCTCAAGGAGCTTCTTCGCAGTCATTCCAATAGCTTGCTGAGCTTTGGTAGTGCTCGTGGCTTGAGTTCATTTACGGACATGTCACCAGAGGACCTGCTAGCAAGTGGCGAGCTGGACGAAATGTTCCGCGCGACCGTGTCAATATCCAAGGATCGAGGCGAGAGGGGCCGACTCTCAAGTGGTGCTAGCAGTATGATGGATAGTTTGACCAGCTCATTCAAGAACCCGGAATCGTTGCAGAAGGCCGTGCAAAACTTGGATCATGAAGACAAGCATCTGTTCCAAGGCCTGATAGACAGTTGGCGTGCGCAAAAGTCGACCGGCAGCGATACAATCCTCCAGGAGGATGATCGCATTGCCAACTTGCCCGTAGAGCACAATGTGTACTCGCAGCACAGCTTCGAAATGAGCAGCGGACGCACTTTAACACACTCGCCACACTCGCTGGAATTTGAGGAGACGCGGTCGCTACCTCGACGAAACTCGAACGGTATCTCGTACGAACTGGGCAACATCTCCAACGACATCGACGACCTGCTGGATTCTGATCTAATGCGCCCGATTCGGAAGGGTAAGATGTATTAGTATGGTGAACATTGGACCAGTGGGTTGAGAGCAGACCGTTGCCGCCTGGAAGCGAGTTCTTGTGAGGCTCAAGCGCATGAAGTGAGAGCCATGGTCATTCTTTATTTTCATTTAATTAGCTGGTTGAGAGTCAAGACACAAGCAGGCGGAAAGGTAAAACGACACTAGTAGATTCGGAAGAGTATGTACTACACTTGTGACTGGAACGGCAACAACACGAAAGAATCCAGGTCGGAATGAAGTTTATAGGCAACAAACTACTTGCCTATAAACTTCTGTTCAACAGCAACGCTACGCTGAGTCAGACATGCTGTATTGCATTGCAATTTGCACATACATCTGCACTAAGATCCGGCTATAGGAACAAACATAGGAACAACACCAAACTTCTTGGTGGAATAGCTGCTGTGTGTAACGCAATGATGTATCCATATTATTTCCATCCAATCACAAATGCATTCTTTTAATATTATCCAATGAGGAAAGAACTCAGATGCTCTCTTTTGAACCAATGAGACGTGGGTACACTGTCTTTCCGCAGAAGTGGTGCCCCTCATTGAGTCTCACTCTTCAGTCCAAGGTCCCGCACGCTCGAGCCGCGACTTGTACACGTCCCAGAGCCCCCTCAGCACCATGGGTAAGCGTTTCCTGCCTCTCTCTATCTCCCTTACAACCCTCCACTGACGATGTGATGTAATTGGATTGTCTAGTGGCCGAGTCCGCAGTGTAGGGATATCAAACGTGTCAGAATGATGGTCATTTTTTTATCTGACAAAATGTTAATTCATTCAGGAAGCGTGGACGTGATGCTGTGGGCGCTGAACCACACACAGAACAAGCAGGTGAAGCTAAGAAGAAGGGCGGAGGCGTTGTGAGCAAGCGCTGGACCCCTGAGCAGGACGAGGCGCTCAAGAAAGCCGTAGCTGAGCTCGGACACCGAAACTGGATGGTATAAATCCTCGATCCTGTCACTAATTAGGACCGTGGACTGACGTAATGCTGGTCAATTTTTTTTATCTTAGGCGGTGGCTGAACGCGTTCCCGGACGTGACAATGCGCAGTGTCTGCAGCGCTGGAATAAGGTTCTGAAGCCCGGACTGGTTAAAGGTCCGTGGTCGGTGGAGGAGGATGCGCTGCTTATGGAAATGATGCTCAAGGGATACGACAACTGGCGTCAAGTGTCGAACAGCATTCCTGGGCGAACGTAAGCAACGGAAAAAAGTGTTAGTATCCGATGGAAGGCTGACGTGTGTGGTGGTCATTTACACAGGGCTAAACAGTGTCGTGAGCGCTGGCGGAACCGATTGGACCCGAGCATTAACAAATCGTGCGTGAATTCTAAGATTCGATTTGTGGAAAGGGGGGGACCAATCGATTAACGTTACGTGTTGATATGTAGACCATTTACTGAAGAAGAGGATGAAGCAATCCAACAGGCGTATGAGAAGTATGGTAACCGCTGGACGCAGATTGCAGAGTTACTGCCGGTATGAGCATAGCGTATGATGAAGACCTATGAAGGCAAGATTAAGGCTGACATGTTTGGTGGTATTTGCAGGGTCGTACAGAAGATGCTGTAAAGCTCAGATGGAAGGCGCTGAACCCGAACCAAAAGACATACACAAAGCTTGGCCGACCGCGCCTTCTGAATACTGATGATGCTCCACCAGTTTCTACTTCTCCAGTCAGGCCACAGATGCCGTATGCTTCCGCTGCGCAGCCCGTGAAGATGGACATGCCTCACCAACCAATCCCGGTGAGCAACAGTGCCATGGGTACGAACCAAGTAACTTTGGAGCCCATTTTGACCCCTCTCGAAGATGACGCGAACGAGCGCATGAGCCAAGAGGATGTCATGATCTTGAACGAGTTTTTGCGTGGTCACTCGAATAACTCGCTTGGCAACGGCAGTTTCAAGAGCATGCTCTCCGCTACAAGCTTACGTGATCTCGGCGACGATATCGACGCTGCGATTTTGAGGATGGAGTCGCAATCTCATTCTGAATCAGGTGCAGGAAGCTCGAAGCTTCTGTCGCTGGGACGTCCTCCTCACAAGATGTTAAACAAAATGCTCAGTCTTGGCGATACGAAGAGCGCGAGTTTGCGCTCAATTACGGCCGACGTGGAACCTGACGATTCTTGGATTAACGGAGGCTTGACCCGACGTCTAAGCAGTTTGTCTGTGAACGGTGGAGACGGCATTTTCGAGCAGCAACTTGTTGACAACAATCAGAAGCTTAACTCGATGGATTCGTTCGAACAGCAGCTTGCATCGCTCAATGACGCGGGGTCTCTGATGAGTCTACCTCTGGATCTGGGCGATGAAGGCAAGACAGATAGTGCCGTAGCGGCTGCTGCGTACGATGCCGTGAATGGAGCAGGTGCGACCGGTGCATCCACTACAACCACATCACATGATTCGCTGCAGCAGTTGATTTTGGAAGACGAGATTCCAGTCCACGGTCTGTCGAACCAGACAGCCACAACTACTGACACAAGCACCATGACTGCACAAGACTTCTACAGCTCTACAGTCCCGCACGATCAGCTTTCAACAGCACACCGTTTCGAGATCTAGAGGAGCTTACGTTGCAGTGTGTTTGCTTGGTGGTCGTGATCGAGAAAGCACCGTGACTGCTTCGTCGCACCTATCTATTCGGACAAGAACATGCAGACCGCCTACCTTGTCGCCTCCTTCCAGACAAGGAGAAAAGAAAAACAAGTGCGTACGGTGCTTTCGTCCCGTTTCGTTCTACAAGATCACGTGGTTTGAACGAGTAATGCCTCTCTACATGCAGTATCCTTCGCTAGTTTCCTACTTCGAAGCAACTTCGTACGTCGTTAGCTCATTTCGTGTCTTGGGTCTCGTGTTTTTGCGGTCGACTTAAACTGATTAACCCCTCGATTTAACCTACAAAAAGCGCATTTAACCCAATTTAGCACAATTTCGTGCCACACAAAAGAGCTCATTCCCACCAGCACCGGAACTTCATGATGCTGCCCAAGCGCTTCCCTACTCTGCTGACCCGCGCTGTCCGCCAGAACGCGCGCTCTATTGGTCTGTACTCTATCATTTACCTTACGATTCATGCAGTAATTCTAACTTCTTACTACATTTTTCAGCTCGTCGCCAATCTCGTTCGGCATTGGCATTGGCACACCATTCACCCGCTACTTCAGCTATTCCTCGTGGCCTACAAAGTGTTGCATTCCCTTCTCTGCGGTTAACCAATGCTGCTGCCTTCAGTACACAGGCTGGAGACCGCGTGGTGGCTGTGGGTGACCGCGTCTCGCTCCACATGGAAGGCAAACTGTCAGGAGGAGAGGCTCTCCCCAAGACGCAGGAAGGTGCCCCTCTTAAGTTTATTGTGGGCAGTGGACAGGTTCTCCCTGGTGTGGAGGACGCCGTGCAGGGCATGAAGGCTGGCGAGTCCAAGACGGTGGACATCGAGCCGGCCCTGGCTTTCGGTGCCGACAAGCAGATCCTCACTGTCCCGCTCAAAGAGATGAATTTGCCCGAGAAGGAGCGGGAAATGCTTGCTGTTGGCCAAGTGCTGGAGCTTGCTGGAGGAGAGCGTGCTCGCATTGTGAAGCTCACGGACGACACTATGGACATTGACCTGGCTCACCCGTACGCTGGTCAATCGCTGACGGTGACGTTGGATCTTGTGGACCACGAGCTGCATTCCGACCTGAATGTAGAGGAACGTCTTGTCCTTCCTGAGGTCATTGAAGAGGGTGACAACGTGACGTTCCCCAGCCGCGGTGACACCATGGTCATGCACTACACGGGCAAGTTGGCTAAGGACGGCAAGGTTTTCGACTCGTCCCGTGACCGCGGCCAGCCGTTCCAGTTCCAGATCGGTGTCGGGCAGGTCATCCGTGGATGGGATGAGGGCGTTATGCGTATGAGCAAGGGCATGAAGGCCACGCTCAACATCCCGTCAGCTAAGGGCTATGGCAAGGCTGGCGCTGGTGGCGTGATTCCTCCTGATGCGGACCTGGTGTTCGAAGTGGAGCTGTTGGACGTCGTGCGTCGCTAAGCAAGGCAGATGCTGCTCATATCGTGTCAATGTAGGCACATGTTTGGAGAATGACAAAGTATCGAAGCATATTCATCGTTTGCCGCATTAATTGCAGCTTAAACGTCTGTGTTGATCGGATCGTCGTCTGACTCGTCTAGATACGCCTTCAAGTCGCCATACTTAGCCACTTCTCCAATGACAATGATTGCAGGCGAGTACTTCTTCCCTTCCGTCTTAGCAGCGATATCCTCCAGTATTCCCAGCAGTAGTACCTGATCGGGGTTTGTTCCCGAGTGAATTAGTGCTACAGGTGTGTCCTTATCCTTGCCGTTTTCCACCAAACTCTCACAGATACTTCCAATAGTTCTCGTAGCCATGAGCAACACAATAGTTTCCACCTTTGCCAACATAACAAAGTCCATCTCCGCTGGCTTATGACCCGAAATCACCACGAAGTTGGTGCTTAGCGTCTTGTGCGTTACCGGAATATTCGCAGTAGCAGGCACCGCTAAAGCCGAAGAAATACCAGGAATCACCTCAAACTTGCACTGAGCTCGTACTAAAGCTCGGATCTCCGAATGTACGCGGCCAAATACCATGGGGTCACCCCCTTTAAGACGGACGACAATATGTCCACCGCGACACTTGTCCACCAGAATGGCATCAATGTCCACTTGCTTGGCTGAATCCTTCTTACCGCCTCGTTTACCCACGTAAATGATCTCGCAGTCCTTTGGAATGAGTGCATAGACTTTAGCCCCCACCAGATCGTCCACTACCACTACAGTCGCACTGGCTAGCAGTCGTCGAGCCTTCAAAGTGAGCAGCTCCGGATCGCCTGGACCTGCTCCTACAAGGAACACAGTACCATGGACAGCTTGAGAGCGCAGCTGACGAGTACGGAGACGAGGAAGAACCAATTGAGACACGAAGACAGAGACCAACGCCCCCGAGAGCGCCCCCAATGCAACGTCGCGCACAGGCATCTTGAGAGCTTTTAGGATTGACAATAGATGTGCGGTTCTGGTGGTTCGACTGATTAAATATGTGGTGCACACCATTAGTGACGTCGACAACGTCAACCCGTCATGGTAATGGAACACGTCACGTGAAGCTTCATTCCCTGTGTATTGGTTTTATAGATAAATACTTGACGTCTTAGAACGATCGGTGCTCGTAGATGGGACTCATTGGTAAGGCTTCTCGCTGCTTGAGTCGCTGTCTCTCCCGTCGGCTCTGTTCGTCGACAGGGTTTTTGGTCTCAGGTCGTTCCGGTGTCATCGGGTGTTTCTTGAGATCATGAATGCGTTTCAGAGTGTGTTTAAGCTCGCGTTCAAGCTGCTCGAGCTCGTGAGGTGCCAATGTATCAATCCCGTAGCCGCTGAACAGCATGAGTTGACGCACTTCGTCCTCCGAATCTTCCAGCTCTTGGCGAAGGTCACGGATCTCATGCTTCAGCTCCTGAACGGACTTGCCGCAGTCTTCACCCTCCGAATCCGAATCCGAAGAGTCTGTTTCTTTCGTGTCATCTTGCTCCGAAGACGAGCGACGACTCGATTGCATCTTCAATAGTTTCCGCTGCTGTCGTAATGCAAGTCTCCGTCGTACATACAACTGTGCTACAACGACGCAGCTTGCCCCAATGCACAACGCCAACAACAGCAACAACGGCTTGTTGCTTGCTAATGACGTAACGATGGCCTCCAACTCGTCATCTCTGGTTGGCAACAAAATTGCCGTCTCGCTCCAAGGCCCATCGGTCTCGGTGGAAAAGAATCCCAACGGTAGAACAAACCCAAGCAAGGACCTCTTGATCTGTTTGGCTTTCATCCTCACTCGAAGCTCCATCTCCTGCTCCAGCGGCAGGTCTGTAAGGATCAGGAATGGGTCTCTAGTAGTCACCTTCTTGTTTGCAGGGTTCCAAAGCGCATCAAGACCCCACCCCGTGACCCAGATCTGCACCTCGTAGGAATAGGATTCCAGATTCGAATCTCCCGATGCATCGACTGAATCTCCTTCTTCTCCGTCCTCGTCCAGTCGTGCGTCTTTCACTCGAGCATGAGCTGCTAACGGATGATCTTCCCAAGTGATCACCACACTAGAGACTTCCGACGATCGAGGTTTCGTCGTTGCAGTGACAAACCTCGTCAGTACGCTGGACAAAGTGTTGTGCTTGGTATCTGATCCCTGTTCCTGTTGATTTCCTTCTTCATCCTCCTCCTGTTCATCCACATATCGTACACGATGCACCGACAAGTTGCGCACTCTCAGATCAACGGTAGAGACTGTCGGAGGTTCGGATGTTCGCCACAGGAACGAGTCCACCGAGTTTAAACTGTTCAGGAACGACGATGGAGTAGGAGACGGCGTGGTCAGAGCTTGCAGTGCGATGGTGGACAAACAGATGCATAACGCGTAAAGTCCGAAGCCGCCTGCAGCTCGTAGCGGACGACGTTTCATGGGATTTCGTGGCGCTTTTCGAGCTGGAGGTGGCGCAGGTTGAGGAATGACCATCCGAGGTCTTTGCATCGGTTGCAGGCGTAGGCAACATGCAACTCGATACGAAGATGCTGAACAGTCTGTAAGGAAGGTTGGGTTCATTCAATATGTAAATAAAAGTACGATATAGCATGGAACTGATGTATAGAATAACTTGAGAATGGGATCTGTCGATGACGTCGGAAACGCCCCATCTAGCAGAAGTGACGACGCCCGTGGTCAAGTTGACACCTGAATAGACCTTTGTCTCACATTTTGTGTATTACTCGAAATTTCCGGCAAATCACAGGAAGTCATCACACACTACAAAATAGGGCAACACATCGCTTAGTGCTTCTAGAATGTTCGACTGCGCGGTCTTCAATCAAAGATTCTCATATCGCTGCTCACCGAATCGAGTAGGTAGGAGTCGCTCAATACTGACTGAGTCGCCACATCACGAAATGCCTCCGTCATTTCCTAATTTGCTGCGTACCTCATACATCGCTATGGTATCCTCCCAATCTCGCCGAAGTCAGGCCACAAACCAGCCGCTATCCGCTACCCAAGTTGCCCACGGCGTGTCTATTTTGAGGCAGCTCGATACTGACCGTCAAGCACAACGTCAAAGTATGTCTTCGGTGGTCATTGACCAGTCCAACGATGAAACCGACTCGCCGTCACCGGTGTACCATTCATTCCTCCGCGAGGATGCCGCGAACATTACGGCGATGACTAACTTCGCTCCCATTGAGTTTGAACGCCTTTGGAGCTATCTCAGGAATCATCTAAGAGATAACTGGAATGTGGGTCGTGGCCGTAAGTGCACTCAACGCCCCATGGACGTGCTATTCATGTTACTCACAACCCTGAAGCACTGCGGCAAATGGGATGTTGTAGCTGGTGTATTCAAGATTAAGCCTCCTACATTTCAAAAGATGATGCTGTCCTTCGCTACAGTGCTCTCCCCGTACTTATATGAGAGGTTTGTGGTGTCCGCAGCAGACAAGTTCACGATGGAGGCGTTGGTTCTTGGGGGAAATACTTTTCGCAATTATCCCTGTGCCCGATACGCCACGGACGTGACGTTCCAGCACACCAATATGCCCAGTGGCCAAATGAAGGAGCGCAGTGCGTATTATAGTGCCAAACACCATCTGCATGGGTATAAGGTCGAAGTATCTGTCCTACCAAATGGGCTTGCGATAAACTGCACCGATCATTACCCTGGCAGTGAAGCGGATATTGAGGTGTTCCGCAAGAACCACGAATTTCATCTCCAGCATCTTCTCAAAACTGAGAGCGAGAAGGAGCTTAATGACGAAGGACCATTAGGAGATAAGTATCAAGACTCGTGGGCAGTGCTAGCAGACAAGGGTTACCAAGGACTCGCAGAAGACTTTCGGGCCATCACTCCGTTTAAGAAACTTCCGTTGCAGACTCTGACGCCTATCCAAGTTGAAACGAACGACCGCATAGCGCACGACCGCGTCATTGTTGAAAATTATTTTGGGCGCTTGTGCACACTGTGGTCACTTTGCTCCGACAAGTATCGTTGGGATGAAGGCAACTATGACATCATGTTCAAGGCGTGCATTGCACTAACCAACTTCCACATCAGAATCCTGCCTCTTCGCAGTCACGATGGCGATAACTACCGAAATTACCTGAAGCGCCTCCATGTTATCGGGAACGACGCCCGTACGAAGAGACTTTTAGTCCAAAGACGCTATCGCGAGAAGCGCAAACTACGGCTACGGCGCCTACTTACTGCGAATGTTGAGCGGGCAGGTGGTACTACTCAAAGCGACAGCAGCAGCGACGAAGGAAGCGAGGACTTCCTGCGCCGGCATAGTGAAGCATTTTTTTAAGGCCGGAAGAGATCGCTACTGAGAAGTGTAGGTACGCTATCAAATTGTCGCTGATGTAAAAGAAGCCTCTCTCAAACCGCAATTACTAAGCTCGTTCACAAGATCACCGCGTATTTTTCGTTATAAACAGTCTTTCGTTGAAACCTGACCGAATTACAAGAAAACTCGAACTTTCACAAATTGGCGACAATGTGACTGCGTTGGTAGTAACTGGGTTCGAGATCTAATGCTTGCTTTGAAGCGCTACAGTGCAATGCAAGCCACGCTTAGCCTTGTCATTTTTGCGCTAACATTTGAGTCACCACCAACCAGCCACAGAATATTGCGCGATGGCTTTGTATGCGCTGCGTCAGTAGAAGCCAGGGAGGAGCTCCTCGGCGACATGCTTGGCGCAAAAACATGACCTTCCGCCCTGAGGTTCTCCCACCGGATAAATCTCCTCGATCTCGGGATGCAAAAGCCCGTAGATCCGTTGGAATTCGTAGGAGCGCTCCGTTTGGGATCGCGTGTCCCTTCGTTGAAATTCCAGATCATCGGACGCTGCGAAATCGATCCCCTCTCGAGCATCGAAGTCGCCTGCGCAGCTTCTTGAATCAATGCCCTCATAAGTGAACTTCAACAATAACATCTAGGTGTCTCCAGCTGATCATCGTAGAGGCTGTTGTCCAGATGGAGGAGGCACCGCTACATGTAGCTCATCAACAATCTTGAAAAGCTGGATGATCTTCAAAGGAGTATTATGCTTCAAGGTCATCCAGAACATAACTGTTGTAGAAGTATGCTTACTGTGTGAAGGAATTCAGCACCTTATATTATTATCTCACTTTGAGGAACTTAACCCCTCGGTTCCCAAGATTTGGCCCTGGGAACAGCTAAGAGAACGTCGTAACTTACGACCTTCCTCGTATCATTCTGTTTGTATGGTCGTGTACTATCCACATCGGCCCAGGTATATAGGTTTTCACAGGTAGGTTTCCATTTTAGTCGTAAGTTCCATAGCTTGTTTTGATGTTCCCTGGATGCTAAGTAGTAACTTCGCGCTTTGCAGAAAACACAGAGGCAGCGACAGTTGGATTGAGGATCCAATCACTCCTGAAACTGCGGTGCAAAAGGTGCGTTGACTCAAGGAAGTTCATTTTATACCAATACTGATATTGCGTTTCTACAGATCGAACTCACTATCGTCCTCGCTACCATAGCTACTACGTTGATGTTGCTCATTATCTGCTTCGCCCTCTCCTTCACGTAGCAGCTCTCTCCTGGTCTTCTTACGCTGTCCGGTCTCCTTCCCTGGTCGCCGGAGGACTACGCGCTTTCCTAGCGAAACTGGAATGGCAAGTCCGGACTCGAAGTCCTCGTGCCAAATCTGAAAGCATGTTTTCATCTCACCCTTGTACTCACGTCTTGCCTTTGGACACAGGTAGCATTTTGCATCATTGATGGAGCACTGCTCGCAGTAGAACGTGGTTTGAAATGACTTCTTTCGCTCTCCGCGAAGCAGTGCGCAGACTTTGCAAGATCGTTGCCGTCGTTTCTGAACGCCAGATACCGTTACCCAGTCGTCGAACTGGATGAGGGAGTGGCCTACGCGTCTTCGTCTGTGCTTCTTGCTTCCGGGAGAAGGTGTCGACGACACTCCAACGAAATCTTGCTCTTTCAGCTGGAGTAACTGCTTGTGTAGCAAGGCGTACCATTCTCCACGTTTCATCGCCGGTTTATTCGTCAAGGCACACACCGCTTTGTGTGAGATGTAGGAATTCACCATGACCATATCAATGAGGCCTAGGAATAGGCTCTTATAGTACTTCGAGAAACGAACGGACGTCTGGAGCGAAAAGGACTGGAGACGGAGTTGGTCATGCACATCCACTCCGCCCATCCAACCCTGATATTCGTTTACTGCCTTGGGGCAGGGCACTGTTGTTGGTCCTTCTCCTTTCAAGTTGCGATTGATCATTGATGCTGTCATCACAGATCCTGTACACAGGTAGTGGACCGGTTTACGGTCCCACCAGTGAAACGCGATCATACTTGGCACAGTCAGAGAGCGGGAAAACGTGAACGATCCTCGAGGAAGGCTTTTAGGTCGAGTCTTTCGTGTCTCTATGACGTTGCGGTCGAACCCGAGGCGCCCAGTCATTATCGTCCCGATGACGTACACGTGCATTGACAGCAACTCAATCGCCAGCGGAATTGACGAATAGAAGCGGTCTATGGTGACTGCGCGGAATTCTCGCTGATCATTTGCTAGTACAATCTTCAAATTGCGGATTACCGCTGCAGCTCCGGTCTTATGATCGAATGCGTCGGCCTGATCTTCGCGAGCCTTCATCTTACCAACGTAAATCTCGAATCTTCAAAGTGACGACATTAAAAAAAAAAATGTACGAGGTCAGTTCCAAAGTAGTAACTTACATCATTGACATTTCAACGAGAAAAAGAGCCTCACCTGTGGCAATACGCAGTCTTACTATCACAGGTCATGAACATCTTGGAGCCGTACCTATGCGGTTTATCGGGCATAAATGCAGCGGGGCTGCGTAGGTGTGCACGGCACAGAGGAAGTTTGGTTGACTCGTAGAGTCCTGCTTGCAAGGCACTAGCCTTCGGTTCTATACAAGAACCAAGTAGTCCACTAAATACGGGACTCTCACAATCAGTGTCCCTATAATAAAGGAACTAACACTAATTATGTAAAATGCAAACTGATTTTTATTTATTTTATTGCCCTAATCCTGAATGTAACGGATTTAGTATCTAACATACTAAATCCTAATCAAATGCAATGTGTGGCTCTGAGCTAACAGCCAGCAACTGGCTACATATGTGACGTGTGAGAAACACTATGTGTCGTACACGGATCTGTGACTTGTGACCTGGATGGTGTATACCACACCTATTGTAGCCAAGGCGCGCAGCGCCGTGTAACCCCGTTACACCCTCCCCCACCAAACCGTGGATACGGAGTATCTACAACTGTAGACATAACTGCCTTGTCAAGGCCTGTCACCGGCAACTTTCCGATAAAAGAAATCTCTCAACGAGAGTGCGCGGACGCGCTGGCTCAGCGAGCACATTCTCCAATTTTCCCCAGCGAGCCAACCGCTCCTGAGGTGTCCCGTGACCAGGCGTCTACGCCTCAGCGCCTCAGCACTTTCCGGTCTGAGCCCTCGGCTCCTCTCACGCTCTCCGTTTCGGAGTATTTCGCGGCGTCTCGCCTTCGCTACGGAGCGATGTTCAAGGCCAGCCCGACGTCAAGTGGTAGCGCTGGCTCACCCTTCGAGTACACGACAGCGTCGCCGACGCGCGACCCACGTCGCTCTCCTACGGAGGAAGGCGAGGTCGAAGTGGACTACGAGGAGTCTGAACAGGGCGATGCCCATGCGTCTCCTGCTCCTGCGAGCCCTCGGACGACTCGATCTGAGCTGCGCTCTCCACGTGATCCGCGTCGGTACTCAATTCCTCGGCAGCTGCGGCAGCCCAATCCGTTCCCGGAGGGACCTTCGAGCCTCGTGCTCAACGCGTTGCGCAACGCACCACCACTTCCTGCTCGCGATGAGCCAGAGTCACTCAAGGGCGTCGAAGACGCGATCACCAACCCTCTGGATGAGGCACAGGAGGCTTCCATGAGCGGTTCTCCAGAGTCACGTCGACCGGTCCAACGGGACATCGTGGGGACTTCGTCGCGGCGCGACTACGGCTTCGAGCCTCGTGACCCTGCCGAGCAGGTGAAGCAGTTGATGGCGCAGCCAAACCTGCATGGTTACGCCATAGGCGATCCTCCACGTACGGTGGCTGAGACTCAGCAGCGACAGGGGCTCCATGAGCGTTTCTTGACCCCGCAGGTGTGCACACTCGCCGAGTATCGGCAACGCTTAGATAAGCAACGACGACGGGAGTCTGTGCCTCAGATGAGGACTTATCCACTCCTGCTCCAAACCGGAGAGACCACCCGGGACTACATGGTCCATGTGGCCACCTGGGCCGAGGCTTCACGGAAGCTCGCGTCGTTTGACCGGCTCATGGAGAGCTGCGCCGAGGTGGACGTCCGCCTCGCTCGAGGTCTACTCTTCCAGTACGCGAAGATACGCGTGCGGCCCGGCCGCTTTCCTCGTCACACGACGGCAGTGGCTCCCGCCTCTCAGGCCACTATCCCTGCTTCGCAGGATGCTCATTCAGTCTCCGAGGGAGACTCGCTGGCTGTGCCAGCCACGGACCAGAGCCTGAGCTCGGCTGCTAGTCCGTCAGCTTCTCACACTAGTGGTGAGAAGCGGGTGTCGACCGAGTGGTCGACCTCGAGCCCTTCGGGCGCCCCCGATCTTCGGAGCAAACACTTGCGTAAGCTTGGTCTTAAGCTCACCCCAAGTGGGGAAGGCCATTTCTACCGACGTCCCAGACGTCAAGGCCCATTCTCGTGCTCGACCTTCGAGCTTAGAGATGGCGAACGCCACGCGTTGGCCTTCCAACTGGAGCATGGCGGCCCCCATGGCCATTTCGACCTCTCGGGTCCACAATAGGAGGTTCTCTCCTTCGTGCCCGTGAAAGGTCTTCACGCTGAGCGTAACGGGCTTAGCTCTCGGAGCGGGATTAACTCCTTTTACATTCCGTTGAATGTGCTCAACGAGAGCGTTCTCGTACGAGGCAAAGGCCTCCAGGCGCGCGTTGACGGCCTCCGGCCCTTGAGACGCAAGGTGCGCCATACCTTCAGGGCCCAGCAAGGACGTAAGCTTGTTAAGCGTGTCCCGCTGACTCGGAGTCAAGTGAGCGTATGCTTCTGGCTCCATTCTCACAGAGAAACAGTCTTTAACTCAGGAGTTGGATTGACTACAAGTGCTACCAGATGCAGCGGGGCTGCGTAGGTGTGCACGGCACAGAGGAAGTTTGGTTGACTCGTAGAGTCCTGCTTGCAAGGCACTAGCCTTCGGTTCTATACAAGAACCAAGTAGTCCACTAAATACGGGACTCTCACAATCAGTGTCCCTATAATAAAGGAACTAACACTAATTATGTAAAATGCAAACTGATTTTTATTTATTTTATTGCCCTAATCCTGAATGTAACGGATTTAGTATCTAACATACTAAATCCTAATCAAATGCAATGTGTGGCTCTGAGCTAACAGCCAGCAACTGGCTACATATGTGACGTGTGAGAAACACTATGTGTCGTACACGGATCTGTGACTTGTGACCTGGATGGTGTATACCACACCTATTGTAGCCAAGGCGCGCAGCGCCGTGTAACCCCGTTACAATAAACATCCGCGTGGTGTTCCGTCTTGATGTAGCTGGTAGAACTCCCTCATCGAATGAGAAAACAGCAGGCAATGTCCAGCCGGCAAGAAAACGCTGTTGAATCTTGTCTACAACTGGTCGTAGCTTTCTCAACTTGTCTCGTGTCGGGTCACCTTTATTATCTACGAAATGAAGATCTCGTAGAATGTCTTGACAGCGATTTCGTGGCATATATTTGCCGAAGGTCCCAGCAGGAACAGCACCATCCTCGGTCATGGACCAGTGCTGAGAAAATCGTCGTTGTGGCGGGCACAACATGTGCGCTACTAGAAGCCCCATCACATGGAGAAGTTCGTGAGTTTCATATTCTGGCTTCAATCGAAGTCGGCGCCTTATTTGCCTCACAGTTTCTGCAGGCGTTCCTCGACGTTCTTTCTGCTTCGCATGCATCCTCTGGGCCCTTGAGAGCGAGCGATAGCGGTTCGTTTCTTCGCAGATATCGATCCACATAGCCTTTGGCGCAAAGAAAAAGAAAGTGTCCAGGGGTGAATCACAGAGGCTCCGTAGTTCAGCGACTGGTCGTGCTTCTTCAGCTGTAAGGCCGGGGTATACATCGGCAATTTCAAAGTTCGATGAAGGCTGGGTCCAACGCATAGACCGAAGCGCGTCTTGTCTTCTTGCAAGAGCTTCTCGGCCTAGTTCCACATTGTCTCCTATGCTAAGCGAAGCCATGAAAGCCTCATCCAGCTCAAGTGCGTCTGTGTCTGAAATAGCATCTTCGGCCTCATCCATGCCACGTGGTTCCACATTATCTTCATCAGTATCAGCTATCGCGTCGCCGTCGCTTTCACCCGAGCTCAACTGCTCGTAATCATCTAGGTTCGCATTCCCCTCTACAAAATTCACGTCACGCTTGAACTCTCGCCGTGGGCGTAGTCGTCTGGCCACAGGTGCATCTGATTCTGCACTTTCGGCTCCTGAAGCACCCGACATGTGCTGCAATTGAATCGCTCCTTCCAGTATATCTGGCTCAGACTGACTGCCACCTTGCGAGAGCTCGAACGCACGAGCTACTGCCCCTTGCGATAGCTCCTCTTCAGGCGAGGCGAGCATGGCATCCATAGTGCGCTGGGATAACTCCACGGTGGTGTTGATCTGTGATGCTCGCACTTCGTCCTCAACTATTTCTCCAGCTTCGCCGTCTTCATCATGCTGCATCTCGTCCCTACGTTCGCTATCGTTCTCTTCAGCCGCCTCATCCTAGAACATTGATTAGTTTAGTTGTAATTCCCACTCAGCATCGTATACAAACGGCTCACCTCGTTGGCAGTCGCCATCAATCCAGAGTCAATAACGTAGGCTACTACGGCATCCTCACCAACGAAGATGTCGGCTCCAACCATGCCGTTTGTCGAGGCACCAGGTTTTAAGTACGTCCAGTCGTTCTCGAGGCCCTTGGGACGTCTAGATCTCCATCCCGCCTCTCGTAGCTGCCTCCAGAGGTGCCGGAAGTCGACATCGTGGGGGGAAACGGCAGGTTTCTGTCGGCCAGCGGATCGGATGCGCGCCATCGAGAAATTCTGGAATGAGCGGTCATCAGCTGCTCGACGGGCGCCATGCCTTTACATTACCTATCCCTGTCCGATTTCTGTAATTGGCCGAAAGACCTCCAGCATATTATGCTTTGGGCGAGAGAAAAAATGACTTGATTAAAGTATTGGATTTCTTTTTCCGAGCCATTTTCTATTGTTCGACGATTTTCGTCGTAACTTACGACGTACGATTTCGTTAAGTCGTTACTTACGACGTTGGGAACCAAGGGGTTAAGTAAGCAAGCGTGCAATTATGGCTGGTGCTCGGGTCACTCATCCACACCGAACCAATCGCGAAGCGTGGCGCACGTCTTGTATAGCCGTGAGCGCCATTTCTAACCCGATAGGGCTGTGCCCCGCGATATTGTCCCGTAGAGGTCACTGGAACGCGTTCGTGATTTCATTCGATCGGGAAGAATCGACTTCGTTGTTCAATTTATCAACTGCAAACGCAACGAACTACGTGGCGGCAAGGGAATATGGCGGAGTTCATTTCGCCCGTTTACAACTGCTTCCTCTACGGGATGACTTCAACTGAGTTGTTGTACTTTGGGTAATTCAAGTCCTCCAGCTCGATGAAACCCTGTGCGATGGCGCTCTCCACATCCGGCTGGATATCACGCATGCATTGGATAAGGTGCTTCACGGTCTGGCACACGGCAAGGAATCCCTCCTCACCCCACCACATTGTCTTGTTCGCGTACAAGCACCTCCCACCGCAGATATCCTTCACCTCGCAAGTTAAACAGGGGCCACCGATCTTGACTGAGTTGCGCACTTTCTCAGGGGTGAAGTCGGCGTCGTTGATATGGGCCAAATCGTACCGCAGGTCGCTATCTGGAGAAATTGGACATGCCGAGATGCTACCTCCGGTACGAACGTTGAATGCGTCACGACCAGATCCACAACGCAGCGTCGCTGTTTCTCCAGTAATGAGCGTATGAAGTAGCGGCAGGAATGGAGCAATACCCAGCAGCTTCTTCTCGTTTACGAGGGTGTCACGGAAGTACGTGGCTAGTCTGGTAATCGATGGGTTGTACACCTCATCTCGCCACTTGAGGAACCCGCCACGATCTTCGTAGCCAGCGTACATAGGGGTGCTCCATTGTGCGTCCAACTGCCAGTGCACGTGGTCAAAGATACCTAGATCGAAGAGATCCTTAACGTCCTGGTAGATGTCACCACTCACATGACTTACCGTCATTCGAGCAATCAAGTCGCCCTTGAAGCCGTTCTTGCGAATCAAATACCCGTTATCAATGGCCTGACGCCAAGTACCCACGCCACGGTTGACATCAGTGACCTTCTCACCACCATCCACGGAGATCAGAACGGTGTCCATCCTGTTCACCACCTCGGTGGGAGTACGGTTTAGCTTGGTGCCGTTGGTCTGCAGCACGAACTTGGTGGCTTTGCCCTTGTGTTGAGCAATGACCTTCTTGATCTGACGGAGTTGCAGCAGCGGCTCACCTCCGTAGAAGCAGATGGCCATGGGCTCTTCTTCATTATTAAGTGGTGTCGTGAGCTTGCTCAACGCATCGACCTTGTACTTGTAATCGAGAGGATCCACAAGATCCTCAATGTCGAGCTCCTCAGATGATCCGCAGTACGTACAGGCCAAGTTACAGCGTTGAGTCAGCGTCAAGAAGTACAGCATGGTGAATGGAGAGACCGCAGTCCGTGAACGAGTGAGCAATGCCAAATGATACGGACGAGGTCAAACGCATTCCGTGTGCAAGACAGGAAGCATGACCGCTGTCGACTGCCAACCATTGATAAAGATTACACTTCTATATGACCATGGTAGCATCCATGCTGACGTATAATTCTGTATTACAGCCCAATAGATCATTGCTGTATTAACTACAGCGTTAGCGTTGCGTCTTCGGCTTCGTTCACTATGATGGTGCAGGAGACTAACATGGTCTCGTTATCACCAGCGTGTAGCTGTTGGAAAATACAGAGTACTGTATCCTGTATCCAATATTCACTGCAGTGTCCTACGTGACTACGGGACGGAAGCGTGAGTGATTGTTGCCCCAAAATTCTACAAGCTACCTTATGAGCTCACAAGATGTCGAGTCGTCATTCTGACGCTGGCAAAGCAAAATACTACATGTACACAATATGTACGCCCAACCCGACATTGAAAGCCGATGAAATTTATTTATTTGAGAGGATCAGCGCAATTTTCGTGAGCATGATCCGAGTTATAAGCCTTTGATACATGCCGTAGGTAGTTCCGGTGAGTGATCGGATATCACGGAGTGATGGGGGGGGGGTGTATTGATCGCGATCAATGTCGTCGGGTGCTGCAGCACCTGCTGCTGCTATTATAGGGTGCTGCACAGTATCACACACTGTGAGTAGTTTCCCCACACCCTGAACAAACCAAACCAAACCAAACCTGGTCCTTTTCGAACCAAACCAAAATTACGCGCAAACCTGGTTTGAAAGCGTTTCGTGGTTTGAAATCGTTTCGTTTTGAAACTCCAAACCAAGAGCGCGTTTTCAACAAACCATCGGGTGGTTTGAACCAGGAAGGGGGATCTCATGAGGACTGCGGATATTACAGGGAGTTGTTCATCAATGCGGGACTGCTTCGCTTGTCTAGAACCCATTACTTTTCGTCTGGTTTCAGATAGATTTTATTCTGCCGTCGACAGCCATTGTAGTGCACGGGGACGTGGAAGGAGAGACTTTGTCAGAGAGGACGGACGCTGTTAGCAGGAGCTACCGCGAAGGCCGTGGTATGTTATCAAGTCTTTTTCAGCGATCGCAACAGATATTACTTCACGAAGACGTCGTGATCAGCAGCCCGAACGTTGCAGCTGAAGTGAGCAAGGCTATATAGGATTCCCAAGTACATATCGAGGACAATAATTGAGATCGTCAAATATATCCACGTCGTTCATGCTGCTACCGACACGGAAAATCGTCTCAGCCGCCATATTAGTGAGTAACTCGACGATATTCACAAGTACTATGAGGCGTCTGTAAAACAACAGAGTGCTGTGCTCGCCACAGAGATCGATAGGCGCTTGAAGGATCTCGAAAAAAGGTGTTCGAGGGACAATCCGATGTTAATACCCTGCAGCCTTGGTCGGTCGCTTATAAACTGGAAAACAAAGTCAACGGTGCTTTATCAACAGTGGAAACAGCAATCAATTAAAATTACACAACACATTCGTCAGCATGTGAGGAAAGAATGCTTTCAGCACTAAGAAAGATTCAATGCGACTTTGAATCTGCAGACCTTCAATCGAATTGGATTGAGAAGCGCCTCAAGGCGAAGCTGGCATCAAAACGAGCCGTCGCCAATGAGGCACAATCTGGTCAACAAACTTTGAGATTCGGCTTGAGAACAGAAAAAAATCAGCTCCCAAATTGTGAAATCAGTCAAAGTTAACGAAGGTACCATTCAACAGAAAAACATGGACACTAACACGAAATCCTACAATCTGAGACCGGAGGGGCAGTACTAATGAAGTGGAAAATTCCCCAATGACTTCTTGCAGCTACGGATACAGCATAGTGCGGCTATTCAGGAAAGGTAGCGATCTTCCTTTGCAGCCAATGCCAGCCAAGGATTTTCAAACCAGTAACCATGCGAAACTGTGAACCAATGATGTGGTTTGAAAACTGGGGATATCTTACGACAAACCAGCGTCGCCAGTAATTTTGGTTCGGAAATCTATTTATTTTTCAAGCAAACCAATTTCTTGCCCGTTTCGTGGTTTGGTTTGTTCAAGGTGTGAGTTTCCCCTTCTATTCCCGACTCGGGAATCCCGAGCTGATCGCTTATTAAAAGTAGTACAGCAACGCGTTTCATGAACACATTCGCATTCCGTTCTCTGCTTCCTGCTACGAAAGTAGACCACTTGCAATGACCAAGCCACTCGTCGCACCAGTCCAAGGCAACGGAAGGGAAGTCGAACTCAACAAAGGAGAGGTATCCAAGAAGACCATCAAGCATATTCATCGTCGGCACACCACCCTAAAGTTGATCTTAGCAGTAATAGCGATGATCAGCGTCATCGGATGGCTATTTCTTGACCAAATGGAAGGAGTCTTGACCACAAACTTACGCCATGAACTACAGCATACACCACTATTAATCCGCTCGAACCAACAGGTAGTTCAAGGCGAAGAAGATAAACAAAACGAAGAAGATGAACAGGTAGTTCAAGACGAAGAAGACAAAAACTCATCATCTCAAAAGCTTTTCGCCTATGTCTTCTACGTGACGAGCGATACATACGCGTGCGCTGCAATCCAGTTCATCGATCGACTCACCACCAAGCTGGAGATGAATTCAACTTCCATCGACGTTGTCGTGATGCACACTCGTGGGATCGGGGGTCGCTTTTTGAACAAAATGCAAGGCCTTCATGTACGCACTATTGAAGTCGATTCAATTCATGCGGACGCAAGTGAACAGACCTGGAAGGAGTCACTTACAAAGCTTCGCGTTTTCCAAGACTGGGGGTACAGTCGCGTAGTGTTCTTCGACGCTGATGCAGTACCTATGGTGAACTTGGATCATCTTTTCGACTTACCACCGGCAACTCTCTACGCTCCTACAGCCTATTGGCTCGAGCAACCGTTTTTCGCGAGTACTATGCTGGTAATTGAGCCAAGCGAAAAAGTGTTCAATGACATCGTGAAGTGGGCTCGGGATCGGGGAGCGGCTGCTGGCTTTGATATGGACATTCTCAACTCGTATTTCAAGGACTCGGTGCACTATTTGCCTGGCACGTACACTATCCTCAACTCGGATTTTCGTCGTGCTCCTAGTGAACAGTCAAAGCTCTTCAACACGACCACTGAACTGAAGAAACACACGAAGATCGTGCACTTCTCGTGTAAGCCAAATGGGGAGTATGGGAAACCATGGAATTGGCCAACTCACGACTTGAGCTTACTTGACGGCAAAGGGTTTGATCCGTTATTTGGAGAACTCTTCAAAGAGTATTGGCGTGGGGAGGAGGAGCAGTGCTCAGACTAGAACCATCACAATTGAGACTCCAATTCCATAAAATAGTGGTCGCTTACTATAATTGTGATGCATCCTCAGTAATTTTGATCTGGTAAACTATTACTACTGATTTTGGCGCCAACGGCTGTTTGGCAATTCAAAGCCCCGCCAAAAATAATGCCACGCAGCTGGCACGCGCCAAAACCGGAACCGTTCATCCAATCACAAATCTCCTACTCCTCTCTTTCATCCAATCATCATCTCCTTTTCATCTTCACCACCCGCCAAAAATACCTTCAGTCTTCAATTTGCCGTCTCAAGCGCATTTCGATCTTTAAATAACCCTTAAAAGATGTATGTGGTTAAACGCGATGGCCGTCGCGAAGACGTCAAGTTCGACAAGATCACGGCGCGTATCACCAAGCTCTGCTATGGGTTAAACCCGGACTACGTGGACGCCATCAAGATCTCCCAGAAGGTCGTAGCGGGCGTGTACCCTGGTGTAACCACGTCGGAGCTGGATGAATTGGCGGCCGAGACTGCCGCCTACCAGAGCACGCAGCACCCGGACTTCTCCAAGCTTGCAGCGCGTATTGCGGTGTCAAATCTGCACAAGAACACGAACAAGGTGTTCAGTGACAATATTGAGGTGTTCCACAAGAATGTCCACGAGAAAACGGGTGCTGCTGCGCCCCTGATCGCTGATGACGTGTACGACCTCGTGATGCAGAACAAGGACGAGCTCAACTCGGCTATTATCCACGACCGGGACTTTGAGTACGACTACTTTGGGTTTAAGACTTTGGAGAGGGGATATCTCTTCCGTGTCAATGGTAAAGTGGTAGAACGTCCGCAGCAGATGATTATGCGTGTAGCTCTTGGAATTCACAAGAGTGACATCAAGGCAGCTCTCGAGACGTACGAGTTGATGTCGCAGAAGTTTTTCACTCATGCTACACCGACGCTGTTCAATGCTGGTACTCCACGACCGCAATTGTCCTCTTGCTTTCTGTTGGCGATGCAGGATGACTCAATTGAGGGGATCTACGACACGTTGAAGCAGTGTGCTTGCATCTCCAAGTGGGCCGGAGGTATTGGCATCAGTATGCACAATATCCGTGCGACGAACAGCTACATTCGCGGTACCAATGGTTCCTCCAATGGAATTATCCCTATGCTGAGAGTGTTCAATGACACCGCTCGCTACGTGGATCAGGGAGGAGGCAAGCGCAAGGGCTCCTTCGCCATCTACCTGGAACCGTGGCACGCTGACGTGTTTGAGTTCCTTGATCTCCGCAAGAACCACGGTAACGAGCTCCACCGTGCTCGTGACTTGTTCTACGCTCTGTGGGTGCCCGATCTCTTCATGAAGAGGGTGGAGGCCAATGGCAAGTGGAGTCTGTTCTGTCCTAATGAAGCTCCTGGACTCTACGAGTGCTGGGGTGAAGAATTTGAGACTCTGTACGAGAAGTACGAGAAGGAAGGTCGTGCTCGCAAGACCATCAACGCCCAGCAGCTGTGGTTCGCGATCCTTGATGCCCAGATTGAAACGGGGGTGCCTTTCATGCTCTACAAGGACGCAGCAAACCGCAAATCCAACCAGCAGAACCTGGGTACGATCCGTTCCAGTAACCTGTGCTGTGAGGTGATGGAGTACACGTCTCCCGATGAAGTGGCTGTGTGCAATTTGGCGTCTGTCGCGCTACCCAAGTTCGTGGAGGATGGAGTGTTCAATTACCAGAAGCTGTACGAGGTGGTCAAGGTGGTGACGCGCAATCTGAACAAGGTCATCGACGTCAACTACTACCCCGTGGTGGAAGCTCGCAAGTCCAACATGCGCCACCGTCCCGTTGGTATCGGTGTTCAGGGTCTGGCCGACGCGTTCATTCTAATGAACTATCCGTTCGAGAGCCAAAAGGCCAGTGAGCTCAACAAGAACATCTTCGAGACCATCTACTACGGTGCCATGGAGACGTCGATGGAGATCGCCAAGGAGTTGGGTCCGTATGAGACGTTCCAGGGATCGCCTGCCAGCAAGGGTGTGTTCCAGTTCGACATGTGGGGCGTGACGCCGTCGTCAGGCCTGTGGAACTGGGCTACGCTCAAGGAGAACGTGATTAAGCACGGTCTTCGCAACTCGTTGCTGGTCGCTCCCATGCCGACGGCTTCTACTGCGCAGATTCTGGGCAACAACGAATCCATTGAGCCGTACACGTCCAACATGTACAATCGCCGTGTGCTCGCTGGCGAGTTCACGATCGTGAACAAGTATCTGATGAATGAGCTGATTGATCTGGGCATTTGGACGCCGGAGGTGCGCAACCAGATCCTGAACGACGGTGGTTCCGTGCAGAACGTCAAGGTGATCCCGGACAACGTCAAGGAGAAATACAAGACGGTGTGGGAGATCAAACAGAAGGCCGTGCTGGACCTGTCTGCTGACCGTGGTGCCTACATTTGCCAGAGTCAGTCGCTCAACATCCACATCGCCGACCCGACGATCAGCAAGCTCACTTCCATGCACTTCTACGCCTGGAAGAAGGGACTCAAGACGGGCATGTACTACATGCGCGGACGCCCGAAAGCTGACGCCATCCAGTTTACCGTGGACAAGCAGGGCCTCGACCTTCAGCGTGCCAAGGAGGAGGCAGCCAAGAAAACTGCGACTACGACTACTGAGACTGTGGCCCGCGCAGGTGACGACGACGACGAGTGCGACGTGTGCGGAGCTTAAACATACTAAAAGTGCAAGGAGCTCAGATATCGCGCGTTTAGATATCCATTACGTAGGAAGTAGTATAAAAGAATCCAATCCACATTATAATTATAATGTGCTTCAAAACCAATTGCTTTGTGGTTCCCGAATCTTGGATACCGTATCCGAATTTTGGATAACGCTATCCTAAATTCGATGCAACACTATGCAGTAACATCGCTCGATGTGCCATCAGTGAGAAGCTTGTTAAGGTCTATCGGACAATTGCAATGGATACTTCTTTTCATGTTTGTTGCTTATACACTACGTTAATAAAGACACTACGCACGCACAGCTTATCCACGACGACGGTGTCGGTTGAAGCGCAGATACAGCACACCGATGACGAGTAGCTGCAAGACGACAGAGTAGCCAGCCAGGATGATCATGTCCTTCGTGACATTGACGTTGTCCATGCCGTACATCTTGAGCAGAGCCCATGACTTCTCCGTGTTTTCCTTGGAAAAGTGTTCGTACATGAAACTCTCGAACGAATACGTGTGGAAGGCGATGTAGTAGCCCCATTTCCAGTACACTGGCATATCTGCGAACGGCACCATGAAACCTTCACAAAGCATGAACATTCCGAAGAGACCAGCACCAAGAGCAATTCCCATAATGTAGTGAGGCACAGCAGCACCAAGGAGATGCATCAGCGACTCAGCAGCGATAAGCGACAGCGTCAGGTTCAGTAAGAAGCTCGGGAACGAGTTGACGTGAGCCAGGAACACCACAATAGTAGACGCGAGCACTGAGATAATGAGAATACCCGGTAGTGAAGCCAACAGGTTCGACATCGTGTAGCCCGTAAGTGAAAGCGCGTACGACCGCATCTCCCGCTCCATAATGGCACGGTGCTCCAGCAGAGCCGGCAGTGCAGCCACGGACATGAACACCAGGAAAGCTTGCACGTAGAAGAGCAGCGGCACCATGGAACCATCCTTGATACCTTCGTTCGAGCTCAAGTACATGGTACCCACCATGAGGGACAGCAGCACGTACATGAGCACACGCAACCAGAAGACACCAGGATGCCTCCAGTTGTTCGTCAGGTTACGCTTCACCAGCACGAAGAACTGGTCCATGGGCCACGGTCGCATGGCCTTCAATAGCTCCGGGTTAGCCAGATGATCACGACGCGCACGGTCCCGTACTACGTCCGCACGGAGACGCTGTGGCTCGGCACTTTCCTTGAGCGCTCGGGTGAACGGCTCGAGTTTCAAGCCGTCGTGGAAGTTGGTGTTCACTAAGTGGACGAAGTACTCGGCCGGGTTCGTGTACATGGGGCACACATAGCCCATGGAGAAGAAATGAGCGATAGCAGCGTTGGTAGGGCCACTGTACACGAGTTCACCTCCACTCAAGATGATGAGGTTCGTGAGCATGCCGTAAATGGACGACGACGGCTGGTGGATAGTACACACGACGTTCTTGCCTACTTCCTGGCACAGGCGTTCAATGTACTGCATGACACCACGGGCCGAAGAAGAATCGAGACCGGAAGTCGGTTCATCCAGGAGGAGAAGTGCAGGGTCGGAAAGCAGCTCCAAAGCGATACCAAGACGTTTCCGCTGACCCGAAGAGATTCCTTTGTGGAAGACATCGCCCACACGAGCGTTAGAACACGAACGCAGACCCATAGCGTCGATCACGTCTTGAACACGCGCTTCCCGTTGCACGGGCGGCATGTGGCCAGGCAGACTGAGCCCGGCACCGATCTGCAATGTCTCCAAGACCGTGAACGCTCCGAGGAATGCCATGTCTTCCGACACGTAGTTCATGATAGAGTGGAAGGTGCGAAGGTCACGCGGTTGGCCGTTGACTTCCACGAGCCCTTCCAGATGCACACCCGAGCCTCCCGACGGCACTCGGTCTGCGAGCATATCAAGAAGCGTCGTCTTACCGGCACCCGAAGGTCCGAGGATGGCGGTGAGTTCACCCGGTCCCGATCGCCCCCAAACGTTGTTGAGGATCTTACGGGGTTGTTGTCGTTCGAACTGCGCCTCAAGTCCGGACGGACCTGAACCGCGCTTACTGTTGTTGCGTAGACGTCCCATGGCCTTTTCCTTGGGCTGAATAAAGTAGGAAATGTGCTGCCAACTGATGGAGCAAGTCTGCAGTGCTGCACGCTGACGGAAACCCTCGGTCGAGAGCTGCGAGTCACCGTCGAACAGCGCCACTTTGGGCTTCACCGGTAGATTGTTGTTGCTGAACGCGTGCGGCGCCGGGCCCTTGAGTGTGTCCAGATTCCCATACGCCGTGTCGGGTGACGGCGACATGATGCCGCTCTGGTCCAGCGCGCGACTGCGTTCCAGCTCGTTACGGGACATCGGCGCGCCGAGAACCGCCGTTGGTTCTGAATCGGAAGAGCTCATTGGCGTGTGGTTCGAACCTGAGACCTGTCGGAGTACGGGTCTACCGTCCATAGCACGCGTCCTCTCTCGTTGAGACGGCCTTTTCCGTAGTGAGAGTGCCTCACATCAGCGGTGAAGGCGTTGCTTCTCCAGGTAAAGAACGGGTTGGGAAACGACCCGACTGCTTTGACGCGGACGAGACCGACCGACAGATGCCTGGACAGGCTGCTGCGTCGTGACGTTCGCCGAGCGTAGACTCGACAAGGTTGATCTCGGTCGATTGGCCCAACTGTATTGCCCAGCGGAGCCCGAAGCCCGAGCAGATCAAACGCCACGATGGCGGGCGGGAGGGGTAGAGCCTCTACTAGAGGCACACGTTGAAGAGCCTCTACTAGAGGCACACGTTGAACGGTGGACCGGTGACCGGATCACGGCATGATTTCGGACACATCGTCGGTGTGAGTGGGATCTCAAAGGTGAAAGCACTCGGCAGTGCACAGCAGGTGGATAGCACTATTCCGGCCAGGTGACAGCTTACGTCGTGTATGTTACTGCTGCAATGCTAAGCACACTTGAAATCGCTGCTGGCGGGTTACAATCGAGCCACATGGAGGCAAAGGTGTGCAAGTTACCAGCACCGTTGGATCCGTCACAGCATCAGCTGACTTGCTTCCTAACTTCCGGCCGATCAAACGGGGAGGGGGTCAAATTTATCTACGGCCAACTTGTGAACAAGAAGACTACAAGATACTTCTTATCATGTCTTCTTTAGTGTGGACTATCGTGTCTCCATTACAAATTCAACACTGCTTGCATGGGGTGTCCGTACTGGTGGCCACCGAGATTCGAGCCGGACAGACTGGACGCGGTACCCAACCAGTAGCTAATGTCACTCATGGCAACATGACACGTTTCCAACGCTTCCCTATCAATTGACTCGTTTGCTCTTGTCTCTCCGAAAGCGTGAGAGGTCCTAGATGGTGGTGACAGCCAGAAGCTGATTGTGGTCGAGCTGCCTGAAGGGAAGGAGCAAGGTTCCGTTCTGTACCATTTTCAATTGTGGCTCGCTGAAGGCTCGCACGACCGCCGCACTGTCCAATGGTGCAGTGTCCCTGTGTTGGCGCTCTGTCAGAGTCTATGGGCCTTGAAACGCCCACAATAACATCGTCGCGTTGAGGCCCCATCCAAGTTGCTTCAAAAGCGTCGGTCCTTCCATCTAGAGATTGTACCTGCTATTAACAGATACATGTACTGCACTGAATCGCCCTGGACGTGCTCTCTCGAGCGGCAGTTACAGTGCGCGCCAAATCGATAGGACCCCCCCTGAATATGCCCATAACTCAGTCAGTTTTTATCATTTTAAGTTGCGGTTTTGACAGTAGATCCATAACACGGTAAGAAAGGATCTACGGGCGTTTGTTTTAGCGTTTTTGCACCCTAAAGTATGGCTCCCATACAAAAAACTGTTTTTTGCCAAACGACACAATTTAGGACCCCCATGCTTCAATACAAATCCCTATACTAAATAAAACCCGCTCAAAATGATATGACTGGGGATTTGTATGGGGACATGTTCTAAACCTCTGTAGAGTGAAGGTGAGTGCATGTATCATGACTCTGAATTACACAGAACATTGATAATAGATAAGTGCATAAGGCCATAACCATTGGCAGAGAGTTACAAAGTAATTGCTGCCACTTTAACAGTCAGTTTTCTAGATTGTCATTTAGTGGCTGTTTTTTGGCAAATCATAGTCAAAATGCGTTCAAATGTTAGAGACAAAATAATAATGTCGATCCCTTGCATAAGAACTCTCTAAAGCGTAAATGATCTCTACCAAACATGCACTTATCTATTATCAATGTTCTGTGTAATTCAGAGCCATGATACCTGCACTCACCTTCACTCTACAGAGGTTTAGAACATGTCCCCATACAAATCCCCAGTCATATCATTTTGAGCGGGTTTTATTTAGTATAGGGATTTGTATTGAAGCATGGGGGGTCCTAAATTGTGTCGTTTGGCAAAAAACCGTTTTTTGTATGGGAGCCATACTTTAGGGTGCAAAAACGCTAAAACAAACGCCCATGGGTCCTTTCTTACCGTGTTATGGATCTACTGTCAAAACCGCAACTTAAAATGATAAAAACTGACTGAGTTATGGGCATATTCAGGGGGGGTCCTATCGATTTGGCGCGCACTGTATTATACTGTCCGAGTCCTTCGTCATGTTCATCGAAGCGTTTCAAGAAGCTATTGAGCCTCCGCTGCACTGAATTCCAGATGAAAATGACTGCGGTCCACCTCTGCACATCTGAAAGAGCTGCTTCAAGCTTCCCGACGGGGTCACCGCGACGTGAGTCTGGTACTTCTACATTCCAGCGGTCAAAAGTTAAAGGGGAAAGTGGAGAACAAATTCTCGTTTGCGATTCACGAGAGAAAAATCAAACGAAGATCGACTTCCAGACACTCTTCAATTGTGGCAGAGACTACGTACACAGTCTGGGGGTAATTTGTGCACAGTCATACCAAGCCGTACACAGTCGTACACAGTTCAGTGTCCTTTCTGGTGGATTACCTTACCGCATGGTGGATAGTGTATCTGGATGGGAGTCACGTTTCCCTTCATAGACTAAGCAACGGTGTGATGAAGAAAGGCCCTTTGCTACTGTACGCACAGTATCAGAGTCTGATTCAGAGGCGAACCCATCAACCTTCACCTCGCAAAAATTACAATTGCTTCAGATCGCGAAGTACACGCAAGAGTAGCAGTGTTCGATCTAATAGGGGGAGTCAAAGTTGGCATTTTTGCCCGTGATATTTTGGCACGTTTATTTGTATATTTTGGCGCGAAATATGTCATTTTTCAGCCAAATGACCTGTGATTTCTGAAATCATTCAGCCCCAGACCTGAACGATTTCAGGGATCACAGGTGATATCCAGAGATGCAAATTCGGCCCGAAAATAACAAAGTGCTGTCAGTCGGTATTTTACGCCTGTACCCAACACGGCTCGAGGCATTCCGCACTGGCGAGTACTCATCATCACAATGTCCGTGCCACTAGCTAGATTCCCTCCGCCATACGCTACTTTCCAGTACGTACACCCACCCGTATGCTATGCTACGCTATGATAATGCTGCATGCAAGTAGGGATGGCCGCCAACGATGAGAACGGCGCGTCCGCGAAGGTGCATCTTACCAGAGGAGACTACGGCCATCTAGTGACTTGGATGGAGATACAAGAGAACTTTAATGCTACTCACGGGACTAACAAGAAGACTACATTCTCTGGTAAACCGCTGCGGACGAAGACGCAGGCCTTCAACGACCTAGCCGCTTATTTGAATACTTACATAACTAATGCCAATCTTCCAACCATCAATAAACCCAACACAAACTGGAAATCCCTCGTGTTCCATGCGGCGTGAGAGTCGTCTTCTTTCTGCTGAGTCTGGCCACACTACAAACTCGTCACGAAGGTCATTAAAAGCGATTATGCCGCGTGCTGTATAAAGGGGAACTGTTCCCTTTCCAAGCCCCCAAAGTTTTCTAGAGCGACCGAGAGATGCCCCATTGCCGTTGGTTCCAAGCCGGTCAAACGCGACGGCCAGCTGAAGCCAGATAGGAGCTTTAGGGTTCTGGCTGAACTGCTGCCTCTCGCTTAGTCTTGGCATGCTTGATGGAGTGCGGAATGCAGAGTGATGATCGTTGTGTTGCCTTTCTGTAGGAGTGCCGTGCATCGCGGTGGCCACCATGTTGGGGTTGTCAAAGTTGGAGCCCCTTTATTTCTTGGCGTGTACCCATATTATATTTTGACCGGGTTTCTGTGATATTTTAGCGCGCTTGCTTGTATATTTTGACACGCGAATCCTAACTTTGACTCCCCCTAATTGAAAAACTCTTTTTGAAATTAATGTGTCAGAGCTCACATTGACTTAAGGATATGACTGATGTACAGTACCTATATCTAAAATACTGGAGCGCAATGGAGGTGTCGAAGCCGAATGGAACGACGTCCAGTATCATCATCTCGAAGAACATAAGCACAAAGACTCCGCAATTGTAGTTGTCGATTTACGTCACCCACTCGACTTGTTTGAATCTGTAGCGCTTGGGGGACGGTGGCTGCGGAAGCAACGGCAGCAATTCATCGTGCACATAGCTTCTCAGCGAGAGGAATCTGTCTCCGGTCAATTGAGGGTCGAATATGGTAATAGTGAGTTCGTTGAGGTCGATAGCGGTGGCACACCAGTGATCTTCAGAGAACAGAATAACAGCGAACAGCCACACTCGTTTTGAAGAATCTTCCACAGCGGAGTTGCTCCACAGATTCACGCTTTCTACGGCAGCTCGAAGGTCGGCCAAAACGTTAGTCTCAGGAACGAACTCTTTGTCCACTACAGGAAATCTCATCATGTACGAGGGCAAGAAAAAAACCTGATGTTCTTCGTCGTAGATTTTGGCGAGCGCAGCTAGAGCAAGGTCAAGACATGATAGCTCCACTAGGGACCGGTCTCGCAGTGTTGTCACCCAGAAATATTTATCGAGAACGTCCAGATCTTCGAGACGGCTGATACAATCGTCTGGGTAAAGAAATCCCATCCTCCAGCTATCGTCAGGGTTCCAGCTTGACAAGTCCACTCTCAGAATCCACCTAATAGTCTCACGGATGTCGTTAAAATGCTGGACGGCTACGTGCCACGCGGACATAGCAGTAAGCATCTCGACGCTGTAAACAATTCCCCCTGTTTTAACGGAAATTGCAAACGGCGGCATTCTTACTTCGTGGTCAGCGAACCAATTGTTCTGGAACCGTGCGACTTGGGTCTGGCACGACTGGATCCTTTGTTTGGGTAATACCGATCGAATTATGGTAGGATCCGTGCATGGCATTTTTCTTCTCTCTGCCACTACGATTTTTGTTGAGCGAGTTTGATTCAGCAGAGTCTTGCGGTCCTTGTAACGGAATGCCTTATTGCGTGCGGACAGCACCTTCTCCATAGATGGTATTGCGCCGGCAGCCACTGCTTCAACCAACCTCGACGTTTGTTTAAAAACATCTTTGTGAGCCTGTTTTCTAGCTTTTTTGGCAGCCTTCACCTGCCCAGACTTGTTTTTAGACGGCGCTATCTTCCAACTGGGTAGTGGCTTCCTCTGACTGTCATCGTCGGAGGCCAAGGTGTATGTGTCTGCGTGCTCGCCCTGCCGGTCATTTGCTGCAGGTTCCGTGGGCACAGCCTTGGGTTGTGCATCGGCATCGAACTGTACAGGATCCAGCGAGTGCACCTCGATAGCCTCATCGCTAACATCGACAAAGAGTAGGTCGATACTTGAGTCCCCAGACTTGTCTACAGTCTCAGACTGTGTACTGGTTTCATAACCAGTCTCAGACTGTGTACTGGTTTCCAACTGTGTACCATTCATGCGTTCTCCCACCGTACCCGCTGCGGCATTCCTGAGAGAGTTACGGGCTTCCTGTGCAGGAAGTTCGACACGTGGGCAGAGGCCGATTCGCACCGCATCCAAAACCTTCTCCAGCTCCACCCTCAGCTTCCCGTGAGCTTCAGTCCCCCACGATGCGCCATAATCCGCAACCTGCCGACCAATACTTAGTAACTCGTTGAACTTCTCGTTCTGAGGTTTGGCACGCACTGCAGTCTGGCGACGGGTCTTCTTGTCTTCATATGGAAAATCAACGGCAGCACCTTTGGATGATTGTAGCTTCTTGAAGTTTTTCAGTAACCACCGGGGATGAATGATGCTTTCAGGAACAAGTTCGCAGCATCCTGTGACCTTCCTGTAGTAAATGATATGGCGACAGGGTAGAAGCCGTGTTACGCGAAAAATGCACGAGCAGCTCCAATTGTGAGGGTTCATCATATACTCGTCATGTATGTCGCCATCTCCTGAGGCACTGTACTGCATCATTACGTACGGGCCAGTAGGATAGTATCGGAACTGGGTAGTTGACTGAAGGGCGAAATCCTACTGCTGCTTAATGAGCTCCACGGCGTGCCTCGATACTGTGTTCTGCAGAGCGTTCATTTCTGTGTCGTACTCTGCATTCATATACACTCCGATTTTTTTAATGTTCCGCTGCCAGATTTTCTCGTTCACTGTTTGCCAGAACAAGATTGCCACGACACAGTCATCGAGTGCGGTGGAACGGTTAACCAGAGTCTTCAGTTTCTGCCAGCTCGATTCCAAGCGGTTGTTAGTCTGATTGCCCATGTGTGGAACATTTCCACGGTAAATGGAGCTCCACCGCTTCTTACAACTCGTCCAGTTGCGATCGAAGTAGTCGAACCACAATTGAATCTTGCCATTGGTGCGCAGCACCACTTTCATGGTAGCGATGGTGTCTTCATAGACTTTTTCCGAAGGAGCGCTCACCAGCAACTGAATAAGTCGTTTCATTTCTTTCTTCGTGTACACATCCAAATTGTATTTCTCCTTCGCCACCTCCTCTTGCAGATACTTCACCACGTGAAAATGACACAACAAAATGCGAACAGCAGGAAACTCCTCCTCCAGGACCGAGATCTCTGTGAAATCCTTGTCCACTATAACCACAGCCACAGAATCGTACGATGGATTGTTCTCTTTGAACTGAGTACATGCCAGTCGTAAAGTTTCCTTCCTTTCGTTTTCAAGGAGACAGTGCTGCATACACGTAAATCCCACCGTTAAATAGTGCCCGAAAAAGTTACCCAGTCTAAGACTGGTACACAACCACAGATGTTACCTGAACGTGCTGCCCTTTTCCCATAGCGTCGTGAATCATGAAGCTGAATAACTTGTAACGGGAGGAATTGGTGTCGTGCGTGGCGTCAATAAGCAACACTTCGGGGAAATTGGCACACATCTGGCGCATATGTGAAGTCTGGATGTAGATGCAGTCGACCACATCCTGTGGCAGAAAATAACGCGTTACCATTACATAAAATCTAATTGACAAACACTTCAAACCTCTTCGTTCGACAACACCCGAGCCACGTTCCCGGGCTTACCCGTGAAGTCCTCTAGGATAGCGCGGACCCTCTCCTCCACCGTTGGAAAACTGTACGACTCCATCGTCAGCTTGGCCACTAAATTGTGGACGTCCTTCATAGATGGATCTACGGAAGAGTTCTCCCTGATGTACTCAAGTATTTTTTGCTGTTTGCATCTGCCCGGTGGAGTGTACGAACCCCAGACAGTACCTCTTCATCCGAGACTCGGCGAGCTTCGTGGTAGTGCTCGTAAACATCGCGGTTCACTTCGTGATTGTGGTTTGTTATTTGCTTCGTAACGACGATCTCCCATCCGTCTGCCTCCCTCACACAGGCATTAATCTACTCAACCTTTAGTATTAAATTCAAATGAAAAGCAGCAAAATGACATCCGCACCTGGGCAGGGCAGCCGATCTTCCGTGAATGCTGATGGGGGCGTTTACCGCGACTTCTGGTTTGTCTAGGGCTGCCGTGGTGTGTGCAGACGAACGTTTTGTTGTAATACCCGAAGTGCTCGGGGATTTTGTTGCCTGGATTGGTACTGTTCGCGATGCGCGTATTCCGTGTTCCAACAGGAGTGGCAGTACGCACAGAGTACACCTACGCCAAATGCAACAAACAGAGTTCAAAAGTTAAAAAAAACTTGTACACAGTACGAGACTGGAAGGCAGTCCCGGGTTGAAGAATTACCTGGAAAGTCCTCTTACTGTAGCTTCCCAGGTATTGTTCTAGCTCTTCCCAACTTTCGAACACCTTCACATCCAGCGCCGGAACGCCCACGTTCTCGTCACGGGGAGATATGTGCCAGGTGTTATCTGTTTCGCTATCCGAATTGGATGAAGAGTGTCGTGTTGATCTCAATGAGCGCCGAGAAGTCCTTCGCTTCGGCCTCTTTTTCTTGCGCGCACGCGGACGAGAACTCCGTGCCTTTCGCTTCTTTTGAGTTCGCGACGTCGATGAAACGGGGCTTTCCGAGTCACTTTCGCCTCCTTCCCCGGTTGACGAGGCGGATTCTTCGTCTGCTGAGCTGTCACTGGGTGGCGACGAGTCTTCTTCATCATGGGAGCTATACTCCACTTCCGGTGGTCTGCGAGAATGTCCCCGATGCTGTCGTGAAGGCATGTCGGCGTGGCGTCGGGTATGCGTTCAACGGGGGGGGTTTTGAAATGAGAACCGGGTGGAGCTCAGCCACAGGCTTGGATCGTCAGAAAGGCTGCACCATCTGCGTGGATAGGGGATACAGGTCCCACAGTGGGCTAAAATCGCCCCTTTTAATTACTGTGTACGTAGACACTTTCCTTCAATTGTCGCTAGTGATCAATGCTGTGCGACTGGAATTCTGCAATGGTGACGGCGGAACTCTCAGCAAACAAGCGCCAGGCTACTCACCATCATGCAAATCTTCAACGCTACTCGACCTCAACTCTTGCGTCTTTTCAAGTCTCAACAAAAATTTAGCTCGCATGGTATCGTCGGAACGTCAAGAGCTCGCGTCCGGCTTGCTCCGTGTTCAATTGACGCCCATGTGAACGCGCAAGAAATTGCGAGCTGTAAAAGCGATGGATTTACAGCTACGTCATGTCACCCTTGCACTCTTGGACATGACCACTGGTGGGTTGGTCAGCTTTCAAAATTAGAGGCGTGGCTCCAGCGTCTTCAATGAATGCAGGTTCTTGTCCTCTTCGGCAAACTCCAGACGCTTCTGGGCTTTCAATAGCATCCGCATCTCACGCTGGTTGTCCTCATCGATCTTCAAACCCTTGTCGATCGCCTTGAATGTCTTTTCAGCTTTTTCATCCAGGTTCAGCACCGTAAAGTACCTATTCGCAGTAGAAAAACACACACATTAGTGAAGGTGAGGACATGAGCTCCAGCCAAAGAGAAGACAGTGACGTACCCGCTGTGAGACTTGCGTTCGCCACCGTCCACGACTGAGTGAACAAACACCTCAACTTCTACCTCCAGACGATAGCGACTTTTACACATAAAAAAAGTTAGGAAAACACACATCCTAACCCAAAATACTGACTAGGGAACTTACCGAACGTTAACGACACGTGCGCGTGCTGTGACGATATCTGTGATCGAGATCGGCAGCTTAAACAACACGCGGTTCATCGCAATCGTCACCATTTTCTCCGACTTCGTAAAGTTCTGTGAGCAGTACAACGCCGCCCGATCCTAAAAAAAAAGTTTAAAAACACAGTTAAATCCTCCATTCCACCACCTCATCTGCTAACAATCTCCTTACCATCCACGTCAAGAGATCTCCACCAAACACTGTCTCGTTAATATTGAGATTGCGCGGTAAGAACCAGTTGCGCACTTCGATCTCCGTCTCACTGACCGACACGTACTCACTCTTGGTCTCTCCAGGCAGCAGATCGGTATTCTTGATAAACGGGATTGTATCCACTGCATCCTGTTCCTTCCTCCACCGTTTAGCCAGTTCCTTACGTTTATTTGCCACTTCCCTCATCTTAAGACAATGGTCAGCTTGGTCGGCATCGAATAGCTGTGGAAGACCTTTTCTCGGTCGACCGAAGCGGTTAATGGCCACCATAGTGATCAGAGCGTCATGGGTGTGCTGGAACGTGCCTGTAGGGACGTCATGACGGTATCCACTGACTTGGACGGCCATGGACGAGTTACTTAGGCCAATAACCTCTCCTTCCACTCGAACCAGATCACCATGGAATACTGGATTAACCAGATCCACCCGATCGAAAGAGATAGTGGCAGTAGGTCCCAGTGATACACGAGATGAGATTGTACCGGCCAATACGTCCATTAGCTCCAGGATGGGGCCTGTACGCAGCCATCTCCCCTTTTGGCTTTCATCACCCTAGCAGAAAATGATGAGTATTGGACAATATATTGATTGAGTGGTTTGGAATGACGTACGATAATGTCGGTGAAGGCCAACCGAGTGTCTTTCGCGCGCACTTGGGCCGGCATACGGCGCATCCGCCACAGATCCTGCGCCGTCCCGAGCAGCTTCTTGAGCACCATCGTCAGCCGTTCGCAACTGTACCAATACTCAATAGATTGGTACTTCAAAACAATTGAGCGGTCAATATATTTGTATACAATATATTGGCTTCTCAATTTTTTGCACTTCCAGTATACTGCCTGTGATGAAGCCTGGGAAGACGTCAGCGCTGCATGTGCTGGATCGGCGCGACGTGCAGCGCATCTGCAGTGGCCAATCAGTGGTGGATCTCGCTACAGCCGTGAAGGAACTGGTGGAGAACGCGTTGGACGCTGGTGCAACGCAGATTGAAGTAAAACTGCAAGAATTCGGACGTGATAGCTTCGAGGTGAGCGACAATGGCGTGGGTGTATCAGTGGAGAACTATGCGTCTGTTGCACGCAAGCATTACACCAGCAAGATCAGCCGCTTCGAGGACATCGAGAGCGTGGCGTCCTTCGGCTTCCGGTAAGTGATGTTAATTTATTATATATTGTATTGAGTTACGTTAATCATAATCATTACGTTGAAGTGGAGAAGCACTGAGCTCGATCTGCGAGCTCGCTAAGAGCTTCACAGTATGTACAAGGACAGAGAATGAAGTGGTAGGGGCTCTGTTGGAGTACGATGCCAGTGGGATGCTGATCAAGCAGACCAAGAAGGCCAGACCTGTGGGAACGACTGTATCGGTTGAAGAGCTCTTCAAGGTAAGAAAATAACGTAACAACAAGGAGAAGAAGAGCGCTAATTATTTAATGTTGTTGCTATTCTGCAGCCACTGGCAGTTCGATACAAGGATTTCCATCGGAATATCAAGAAACATTACGCCAAGCTACTGAAAGTGCTGCAAGCTTATGCTGTGAGCTGCGCCAACGTTAAGATCTGTGTGTTCAACATCACGGGCAAGAACGCCAATCGCAATATTGTGCTAGCGACACAAGCACACCAGACAATGGGCGAGAACATTGCCAATGTGTTCGGAACAAAGTTTTTCCGAACGCTGTTGCGGGTGGATTTCGAGTTGAAAGGCACTTTGATGGCGGAGAAGGACGAAGCAAGTGATGGAGACAGCGACAGTGAGCAAAAGAGCTCATCTGGTGACATGGGAGATGATTTAAGCGACCAGGAACGCAAGGTTGAAGGATTCGTGTCCAAGGTCGGTGCTGGAGTCGGTCGAAGTGATAATGACCGACAATTCTTCTTTATCAACGGACGACCATTTGATCTTCCAAAGGTGGGCATTTGATCTGGTTATTGTTGTTGTTTTCTTACGAAAATGTATTGTCTAGATGGCGAAAACACTGAACGAGGTGTGGCGGCAATATGAGATGAAGCAAAAGCCTGCATGTGTGCTGAACTTCCATCTTCCTCTGGGCGACTACGATGTGAATGTTACTCCGGATAAGCGCGAAACTTTTATGAAACATGTACGTAGCTTCAATTAGCCTTTAGGTTAAAGGCTTGCAAGTACATGTAAACTAACTAGCAAAACTCTACAGGAAGCGGAGATCATTGACGCCTTCAAGACAGGGCTCAACAAGCTCTACGAGCCCAGTCGAGGGACATTTACAGTTCAACCTCTGATGACAGCATTTGCTCGAGCTACAAAAGCTGATGAAGCTGCTAAGACAGCTTCAACCTCAGAAACTGAGACGCAACAACCGAAGCGCTTTCCAGCAGTGGAAAGTCGAGAGGAAGAAGATGAAGTACCAACGGAATCTACTCCAACAAGTGAACTACGTCAAGATGACATGGTTGAGTCTGAGGAACAGAAACCCAAGCACGTCATTGTCGAGATTCTCCAGCCAAATAAACAACAGCATGAACGCCCCGATAGCCCTAAAGACGTGGAAGAAGATGAAGAGCAGAAGGCAAGTGCTCCATCTCCGCCATCCTCCCCAGAGCGGATTCTGTTGGACCTGAGGAAGCCCAAAAGACAGAAGCTGTATTGCCCCATCCCGTCTCAGTCAATCTCTTCGCCCTCTGAAGAGCACGTGTGGTCTATCGACGAAATGGTCAAGCAGCGAAGTCAGTTTTTCGAGGAAGAAGTGGAGTACGAACGAAAGAAGAAGATCAACCGGCTCAGCGTACCAAAAGCGTGTTCAACCTCAATAGAAGGCGAAGCTGTTCAAGCAGATAACGACGTAGCTGCTGCCGCTTTACAACGCGTGCTCAAGAAGGAAGATTTCAAGCGTATGGAAGTTCTGGGTCAGTTTAACCTCGGTTTCATCATCGGCAAGCTGGACAACGACCTCTTCATCATTGACCAGCACGCGAGTGATGAGAAATTCAACTACGAAACGCTGCAGCAGACCACAGTCATGCACCAACAACCTCTCGTTCGTCCGTTAATGCTCGAGCTAACGGCTGGGGAAGAAATGGTCATCTTAGACCACTTGGACGTGTTCGCGAAAAATGGCTTCACTTTCCTAGTGGACAAGGACGCTCCAGCTACTAAGAAACTGAAGCTTCTGTCGCTGCCTTTCACAAAACACACGCAATTTGGCACTGAAGGTACAGTACAGTGTACTAGATGAACTTCAATTGTTCTGATGATTGTTTTTCTTGTTGTAGATATTCGAGAACTGGCATCACTGTTGATGGACGCCCCATTAAACCCGTCGACTATCCGTTTGCCTAAAGTCATGGCAATGTTTGCTTCCCGAGCGTGCAGAAGCTCCATTATGATTGGTACCGCTCTCCACAAAGAAGAAATGCAAAAGGTGCGTGATCCAGTGGATTTTTCCCCTTCGTGTTTGCTCATTATTGTTGCCGTACATGTACTGTAGATCGTTCGTAATCTCTCGGGGCTGGATCAACCGTGGAATTGTCCACACGGGTACGCTGTACTCTTTTAACACTATATGGAGTTGTATCTAATATATCTCTGCTATAGACGTCCAACCCTGCGTCACTTGGTTGATCTCCTGCATCTCGAAGACAACGACGTCTAAGCTTAAAGATCAAGTTCACCTTGCGCCATTTACAATGTAAGGCTACGTCAATAATTATCTAACTTCAAGGTGTCGGCAATATTGGGACAGCGTTGCTGGAGCTTGGAGGCGGGAGCTGCTTGTGATACTTCTCGCAAAGTTTGTTATAGGCGTCCACTAGGACTGGATCGTGAACATCTCCATGGTAATTGGCGTTTACGAACTCCGTCCACTCGCGAACATCATTTTCCTCGGGGGAGTGGGTAAAGCAGCCTCCCTCACATTGGCACGTTCCACCGTACTCCTTGGGCAGATTCTCTGGCGCGACGAACTCCAACAGAGCTTTGGTGATGTCTTTCTGTCCACGAAGCACGTGAATACGTTCCCGAGTCTTGGGATTAACAAGAGGAGAAACCAGTTTCCAGATAAGGTTGAACCACGCAGGCGGGTTGATGATGAAGATCTGGTACACACGCTCCGGGTTGTACGTGGCACTCACTTCGCCCCACTTCTTGGTGTAATTCACCACATCACTGGACAAATCTGCCATGGAAATACCCTTGATATCGTAGATTTTCAGCATGTTGCCTTCCGGGAAGGGCCGCGGGTCGATCACGTTCCACATGAACTCCATCATCCGCACGTGATGCATGATGGCTTCGTCTTCCGTGACTCCACGGGCCGTGAAATCGTGTAGCGCTTTCCGTTGACCGCCAAGGAACTCGAACGAAATGGGGTGGCCCTGTCGGTCCTTCTTGTGTGTAAAGTGAGTGAAGCACTCTTTCATGTCGGTGAATACGTGCGACGGACGCAGCAGAATTGTGTCGATGTCATTCTCTTTCCGCCACTTGAGCGTGGCAGCGTAGCGTTCCTTGGCTTCTTCGACGTCACCTTCACAGCCTGCCAGGAAGCGGTTGTCCAGTTCCAGCTCCTCGCCCTGTTCATCCTCGTCTCCTTCTGCCGCACCTTCGCTCTTGCCCATTGTGACGCTCACACATTCGATGCGAAACTGCTTCGCACGCGAGAACCTCCTGGTCGTGAGCAGTAAGCTGATTCGTTCGTGGAAGCGTGTAAGGAACAGAACGAGAGCCGAGAGCCAAGCCAGCAGTTCGAACGAGCCGTTATCCATTGAGTTCATGACAGCAGCAACAGCAGCTAAGAACGACGTGAGCCCCCAGAAACGTCGGTTGATCTCCTCATTCCCATCCAAACTGCCCGAAGCCTTCTCTGCTTTAACAGCAACATGCAGCACGTGGTCATCTCGTGGGCCATTACCCAATGGTTCCGCCTCCACAGCAACAGGAGGAAGTCCCTTCTTGCCACGAGTCAGCATTTCGCGAGAGTAAAGAGCTGTTCCATTAGCTGACGGTCCATTTACGTAGAAGCGAAGAATACTTGAGGGGTACATCTCCACCTGGAAAGCTTCTCCAACCGCTGGGTTGCTCGCAATAACAGATTCAGGAAGTGATGACTCGTGCTGGACAGTCACACAACTGATACAATTATCTTCAGGTTGCGGTCCACGTTGAAGCTTGAACAGAGCGTCTTGGAAGAGCTGCATCGCCTTACGCAACGTCACAGCAATCTCTGTACACTGCTCTGGAGTACGTGCTCGTACACGAAAGACCCGTCCATCAGAGCGGATCACCGTCAAAATACGCGGAAACTGGTCGTTCACTTCAATGTGCAGGATATCCGACAGATGAACGGTCGATCGCACTTCACCCAGCGCCATAGCCGACATAGAAGCCGAATCATCGTCCGGTATCGACCCCGTGGCCTTAAAACACAGCATCTCCGCTGTAGTGAGCATAAAGATTCTCCATTTCCACAGCGCAACGTTAGCGCTCATCCTGCGACTGGCCAGGGATCGTCCACCCATAGTAAAAGTGCCCAGATACAGAATTTCGTCCATCGTATTGTCCTGTTCCTCCAGCAAGCAGCTGTACAAGATCCCAGGCATTGCAGGGGCGTTGCTGCTGGTCAATCCGCTCAAGGAGTTCAAGTTGAAGCTTCCTCGGCCCATTTCCGGCGTTCCAGGAGCTTCAGCCGACGGCATCCGGTCCTTCACAGGTGCTGGAGGTGTCAACGGAGCTAGAGGAAGTGGGATCTTCTCTCCAATCAGTGGAGATAACTCTGGGTCGCTTTCTCTCTCGGCGTAATTGGGATTTGAGTTCTGTCGCGTCCTGGAGCTCTTGGGACTGCGATATCCTGCTCGACGTTGCACCAATTGTCGTGTGCACAGATCACACACACGTACCTCCCTCATGATGCCTAGATGGGGTAAAGGCACTTGGTTTTTACTGTGTACGCCGCATACAGCTTGTCCACAGTTCCTGCATCGATGCTGATAAAACACAAGTCAATCATTAATATAACCCAATTTGACCCAAATAAAACCCACCCGAAGGCGCAATAGTCTCAATGGCGCATTGCACACGTGACACTTGGAGTCTGCGCACGTATGAGGGACGATATTAGCGTCCAGAGAGCGCGTACTGCTGAAGTCGGAGGCTGTGGGCATTGCATTGTCGTCGGAGCTGGGTAAAGGCGCACTGTTGCTCTTAAAGTGCGCGAGGAAGGCGGCTTTGCGTCTCTGGAGCTCTTCGACCATTGAAGGCTCCGCTTCACCCGCACTGGGTGAAGCTGGAGATGGAGACGCAGAGGAAGGAGCGACGTCAGGTGTGCGGTGGGTTTCACGCAGGAAGCGAGGCATTGCGAGGCGGTCGCCAGCGCCCATGGCGATGGACTTGGGCTTTATCCGTCGAAGTGTAAAGTGACGAGTACTGGGTCGGAATGTCGACGGAGAGACGACCAGCGATGCGCGACAAAAAATTCTCCTGACAAAAGTTAGCGTACTCGGACACAAGTTAGTGTACCGACCCAAAAATTGGGTCGCTTGCCCAGTTGTAGACGAACCCATCCCCTTCCATGGTGCGCTCCAAAAAGGGGATGGGCGGAGGTCGTTCCTGACGCATAAATGCATGGCTTGCGCAGCGTACACAAATGCTATCGCCCTGTGAATATGACACGGAGTGTATCAAATGGTCGTACATGTTCGTGCCAAGTCTCGGCCTCGAAAACGCGTTGCGGAGAGAGCTATGCGTTTTTGTAGTGATACAAATTGTCAGCGGATTCGTCTACAGACGTATACATTTCCGGATAACAAACTTGATACGGATATACACTGTTGCTATACACATTATAACACCTCATCTGTGTGACATTGTTTTGGAGAAGAAATACATGCTGCCGGCAATGAACACTAGCGCTGTCACCGCAATAGACGCCAGGAAGACCGTGTCGGACACACTCGTGTACAGGGAGAAAGAGACCGACAAAAGCTCCTGCTAGCCCAAAGGGACTCCCATACGGCCGCGGACGGTTGGGTTGACGGTACCGCAGATAAACGATCGACAGCAACTGGAAGATATACGAGATGAGAGCACCGAGCATCGTCAGGTTGATCAAACCGACCCAATTTTTTTCGTCGCCGATGGCATAGTGGAGGATCACTGCAATCAGCACGCAGCTGATGGTGCCAAAGAGCAGCGCGCCCACTGCCGTGCCACGAGTTGGGTGCTCGTACGCGAGGAATTTCGGGTAATAGCCGTCTCGGGCAATGGCAAATAGCAGCTGGCCCATGAAGAAGACGTACGAGTTAGGGCTCGAGCAGAGAGCAATGACCGTCATCCACTTGAAGAACGTCGTAGTGGCTCCAGTACCGTAGATGGTTTGGAAACTAGTGACGAGAGGAGCCGATACATCAGCCATGGCAGCAGCACCTGGTGCGATCAATGAACTGAAGGTAGCGGTGCAGAACGACAGGATCACAAGCGTCGTGATGCAAATGAAGAGTCCACGCGGGACGTTCTTCTCGGGTTCGATGGTCTCTTCACTGGCGAGTGGGAGTTCTTCGATACCAAGGTAGAACCACATGGCGTACGGGATGGCTTCGATGGCGCTGCTCAGATCAGTGTACTCCCAATTTTGCTGGACGACCCACTGGTTGTAGTCAAGGTGCGGGGTGGCCGAGAAGAACATGATGAGCAACAGCAGCACGCACAATGTCGTGGAGCACGCCTGCGTTCTAAACGAGGCCTGCACACCGTAGATGTTGAGACCGCCAAAGAGAATGCCGAACGCGATGAAGAACACTGGTGCGAACTTTTCGTCAACATTGAACGGCGCTTGGAGGTACGAGCAAAATGGTGTAGAACGTCGACGAGTTCACGGCGATCACCTTGAGAGTTTCCGATAGCCCACTGAAGAACGCCGCACGGGGTCCGATCGAGTGTAGCGCGAATATGTAAGGACCTCCACCCGCGGGGATCGTTGCAGACAGCTCGGCGAGAGAAAACGATAGCGTCACGTATAGTACTGTCGTAATGGATAACACGATCAGCATGCCATTGAAGCCAGCGACGAGAGAAGATTGCCAGCCGTAATATTCTCCGCTGATCACGGCGCCAATCCCCAACGCCCACAGCTATATCGGTGAGGAGCTTGGCTTGGATGCCAACTGAAACATGACACATCTTGGCTACAACTCGTCGAGTTAGGATGTACGTTGATGTCAGTGCAGCGAGCGTGAGCGGATTTCAAAGTGGTCGTTGTCGGCGTCGAGCTCAACCCTGAGAAGTGAACGCTGCCCCTCATTGGCTTTCAAAGCGCTTCACCGTTCAAGCGGCTACAATTCTGTTTGACAAATATTACCAACAACGCCCGTATGGCAATCTAGGGGATGCAGTATCGGAGAATTCAAGCTTGTTACAGCGATCAATAGGCAACATTTAAAAGCTAGTGTTTGACATGAGTCACTTCCGCATGCAAGTGACTCAAGTCGTGAGGCGGTACTACTGGAGGTTACGAAGGCCTACAGCTGGAGATCGTAGCGGTGGAATATCTCGTTCGGATGGTTGAGATAGGAAGACTTGAAGAGGTGGAAGTTGTGGTCGAGGGAACATGCCGCTCAATTTGAAGAGCACCTCATGGAATAGAGGTAGGGCAACTGAGCTGAACCGGTACGTTTCGTATGTTCGCTTTGGAAATTGAGTCACCAAAGGACAAGCAAAGCCTAGCTCAACTAACTTTGCGTGCATCAGTGCCTCTGCCATCGCAAGGCTTTCAATCTCCAGAGGGAGACCATACAAGAAACGCACTACCCCTCCCTTCACGAAGTCGCCACTCGAACCTGAGTGGTTTTGAAATCGATCCAAAATATCGCGGGAACGACCTGCCTTCAGCAAGAAGGACGGCTTTGTTACTGACTCGCCTGCATGGTAGGATTCAGTTGAGCCACAAAGCAGCATGTACAGTCCAGCTATTGGCAATGGTCCGTACAGCAAACCTGGCATGTGCAGGCCTTCATGCTCTGGAAGGTGGTTGGTCGCTGGAGCCTTTTCCCAGTCTTGGTAAATCTTGTCCACGCATTCGCGCATGGTCGTGTCTCCCAAAGCGTACTCTAGTCGTAGGTAGGTAATTAGACCCTGTCGGTTGCTTCGAACGTCTCCGGTAGTTAAACGATAGGTGAAACCACGAACGAGCAACCTTTCTCCTTGGAAGTAAGTCTTAACCACATATGAGAGCTGTCTCGATTGCCTTGGCGATATCTTGGCCTGCAGAGACGTCCAAGGGACGAACGGTACTCCATTGCAGAAGTAAACCGAATCAAAAGCCTTTTCGAAATGTCGTAGCCCTTCATGGTGAATCAGAGGTCTGGAGTTCCAGTCAATGAATTCCTCTTGTGTATGACACGGGGCAGAGTCCATGTCGGAGGTGGGTGGCAAAAGTCGAGTGACACGATTCATGGGTGCACTGCTACATGCATTGCGACACCGAGTGCTCCTGCACTTTTGGTCTGATCACTGGCAAGCTGCCATAGCAATAAGCGTCATGATCACGGCGTAGCGTGAATCCTTGGCGAAGAAAACGTTCAGGCTCATCGCCTTCTGCAATACCGTCGCTGCATCATCGCACTCATCGTCTTCACCATTCTTTGCTCGTTCACTAGCGACGATGCTCACACGCTGAACGAGTCCCTACTCCGAAACCTCTACACGTACGAATATCTTGGTGGTGGAATACTCGTCCCTGTTCTCCACAACTCCTTCGAAGCTGGCGTCTTCAACCACCTTTCTCCTCTAGCGTCTTCGGCCAGCAACGAGTCCTACGTGCCTGAATAGATCTCCGTAACATTAAGCGGGTTCTTTCGTTCTATAACCTGGTTACTCCTTCAGCAGCGCCTCCAGTTCATGCACCTTCTGGACTCGATCTCAACAGTTCTTAGACCGCTAACTAAGATAACTAAGACTAGGTCTGCTAAAGGTATCACAACATTTAGTTTGTTCGTCATCTCTAGTACAACATCCGCATCGATTGTCAAATTCCTGGCGCTTTTCATCCAGTCGCAGTATCCAATTTGCCACAAGCGACCAAGAACAGACAGGAGCTCTGCTCTCGCCGCACGTTTGCAGATATCTGTCGACCGCCAGAACGCGACGCATTCCGAAATGTCCAGCCGGAAAACGAACGCTCCGGCGTCGCACATGCATTCAGCGTCGACTATTACGAGCAGCGAAGAGCTCGCCACTTCCCAGTGCGTTGACGAAAACCTCGTGGCCACTAGCTTGAGAACAGGACTCTGTTTTATTGTATTGGAAGAGAGTCCGTGAAGGCGTAACGTACCAAATGCCAAACTTGCGCGGAAAAAGCCCTGAGCAGACTGGCCGGTGCTTCGCTGAGCTGAATTCAGTCAACTAACGGCGTTCAATGCTCTCCTTCTTGCTCTGAGTCGTAGGCCTCGCCTTTCGGGGAGACAGGAATCCTTCCACTCTGGAAATCGCTCTATCAGCAATGCGTGGACGATTCCCAGGCTCGATGACCGACACGTGCATCTCCAGCACCGCTATGACCCCTCCATACGATACTTCAGACAACGTATCGATCGCTTCGTCGGGTGTAGGCGACGCCATTGACAAGGCCGAGCTCGAGACTGGCCACGGTTGCAGTTTGACAACGCCACGGAGCAACTCACAGTCACCTTCCAACACTCCGTACTGTCTTGATGGACTTTGTACAGGCAGCAAACCCAAGACGAAAACTGTCAACCTCACATCCGAGATTGAAGCTGCTCAGCGTCAACAGCATCGCTACTTACAACAATGTACGATCAGTTGGCAGCACGTGTCGTATATTCTCGAGCCAAAGAAGCGCTGGTTCAAACGCTCCAGTCAACGGCCAGAAACTCAAGAACCTCGCAAGATTCTCAACAGTGTGTGGGGTAGATCAGGCCCTGGAGAGCTTACAGCGATCATAGGGCCATCTGGAGCTGGTAAAACCACACTACTCGACATTTTAGCAGATCGAGTATCAAACGGAGGCCCCGGTGTACGTGTGGAAGGGTTTATTGACGTTAATGGACAGCCAAGAGACCCTCGCACCTTCCACTCCATCATGAATTACGTCTCTCAGGACATGGCGTTTCTCGGGTCCTTTTCAGTATTGGAGACACTGCAGATCGCTGCAGGACTTGGTCTTCCGAGTTACGTGCCTATTCTCACGCGTGAGTCTCGCGTTCAAGACGTGATCGACGCTATGGGACTGCGAAGTTGCATGCACGCGAATGTCGGAGATGTTTTCCATAAAGGCATCTCCTCTGGCCAACGAAAGAGACTGGGAATCGCTGTGGAATTGCTCTCTGATCCAGCACTTTTACTCCTCGATGAACCAACGTCCGGCCTCGACGCTTCTTCTGCTCGTAGTGTGATGCAACATATCGAACGGCTTTGCCAAGAAGAAGGCAAGAACGTCATCTGTACCATCCACCAGCCTTCGTCCTCAGTCTACGAAATGCTGACCAATCTCATCATCCTAAGTGACGGGCAACTCGTGTATTTTGGCCCGGCAGCAGCAGCTCTCAACCATTTCTTCTCCATGGGCTACGTCTGTCCAATGTACTCGAATCCGGCCGAGTACTTTGTTCACTTAGTCAACGTGGACTTTCACTCAAACCTTCGTCTCGAACCATTTGTTCGAGCCCTTCAAGAAGGGACTGAACCGCAACGTTTACACGTCGACGTGGCCAGAGATCGCTCCGTGCGAGACTTAAATCTCGTCAACTACGACATGCTACGCGCTATGAGACCGTCGAGACTGGATCAATTCGGCGTCTTGTTGCACCGGAATTTGACCAACAATTGGCGTCACCCGGGTGTTTTCTGGATTCGCGTGCTCATGTACGTCTTGCTGTCCTTCATGGTTGGTACAATGTATCTAAGCTCCAACCAGGAGATCACGAGTTCCGCTATGGTCCCTTTACTGTTCTACGTCCAAGCGTTTTTGGTCTTCATGTCCGTTGCAGCTCTACCAGCTCTTCTAGAGCAACGAGCAGTTCTTGAACGGGAAGTCCGTTCACATGCGCTGCATCTGTCCAGCTACACGACCGCCAACCTACTCGGTGCGTTGCCTGGTATCATGTTTATCTCTTTATTGGCGTCTTGTATCGTCGTTTACTTCGCGCGGGTGCATTCTTTCGGTTCATTTTTCCTGAATTTGACACTTTCTCTCATCACTTCCGAGTCAATGATGCATCTATTGGGCGCTGCTGTGCCTCACTACATTATGGGTATCGCTCTGGGTGCTGGTCTCTTCGGAATGTTCATGCTTTGCGAGGGTTTTATGGTTCCTTTTGCTGCGATTCCTGCGTACTGGAAATGGGGCTACTACATGGCATTCCACACGTATTCGTTCGAGAGTTTCATGTACGAACATTTCTCCAATGTCGATACACCGGAAGCTTGGGAATTGCTTGAGAGCTACGGCATGCAGAACGTCAATGTGACTCGGAATATGCTCATCCTTGTAGGATACGCCGCAGGGCTACAACTTTTGAGCATTATGGTGTTGATCCTACGCTTCGGACGTCACAAACGCTAAGAATTTGGGGTAACATGGAAGACATTCAATACTACAACGTAAGAAATTATAGAGAAGAAGAGTTTGACCCCTTATTCCCCCCTGTAGTCAAGCTGGAGATGGTTTCTCTGTATCTTTTGGCTCTGTCGACTCGGAATCCGTCGGGATGACCGTCGTCATGAGTGGCGCAGTAGGTTCCTCTGCGTCGTCTTCAGTCTCCTGGATCTCCTTCTTCACCTTTAGGGGATCAAGTTGCGCCAATTCCGCAAACTGTTCCTGTTGCGCTCCAGTCTGGAGCTTCGTAATGGTCCGCAAACCAAAGACAAACTCGACAATGACGCACAAGAGCAGCATCGTCGACGTAAACCCAATGCTACCGACAAACACCAGACCTATCACAATTTCATCAGTAAGAACATCCCCTACTTTCTCTAATCACCCCCTTACCAACATAATGCCATGGCGAAACTGGGTCACAGTGTTCCAGCAACACAGTCACTGGTATAGGTCCTTGTTCCAGGTCTTCTTGGCCTTCTAAGGTGACATTTGACCAGCGAGAAATCATTAAACTGTAGACTGTAGCCTTAGACAGTCCTTCCTGTAGTTGGACGCAGTTCAAGACATTGCGGCAGTCCTGGTTGTCCCCTAGCACTGCCAAGCTGTCGGTTTCGTTCGCTTCCTGCAGCTTGCGAACACCTTGTCCTGCTCCACTTTTGAGCTCTCTCGCATCGTAGAACTGCACTTCAAGCGGTTGAGGCGACAAAATGTTCATCGTGTAGCACGAATGGCCGTACAGCGTAAGCAGGAACTTGTCGTCTTTACCCAACATCAATTCATCCTCGCACGGCACACGGACTTGACCGCTTTTCGTGCACGACCGGAGAGCTAAACACACACAGAACGTCAGTCGTTGCGTCCTTTTTAGCTTTAGGTCGCTATACTCCTACCATTGCTCAAGGGTAGCAACCCCAACGCTATTAGCCAAAGCCTCATTCGAAATCCGATCGCTCTCAAAAGGGGGGAACGTTTATGAAGGGACCTGTGCGATCGGAGGCACGTCGCTTCAAGCGCGCGATCTTCTGTCGCAGGTCACGACGCACACTTGACACTGTGCCAATCCTATAGGAGTGAGCCACTTCAGGATCAATGGCGGGGACTCAAGACATGGAAGCGGCACTGGAGACCGTGCGCGTGTTCAAGTACGCCGCGATGGTGGTGCTATTGGTGATCACGGCCGTGTCGGCCTTGCTGCCGCTTTGGGTGTCCAGTCACGGCACGCGCACAGCGCAGAATCTATTGAGTCGGAAGCTGCCGTTCGCTACGGCCGGCGTATTCCTCGGCTCCGGGTTGTTGCATTTACTCCCGGACGCCGTGAAATTGTACGACCAAGTAGTGTCGAGGATGGACGAGCCGCCACATTGGATGACGGCGTTCCCGAGTGTCTATTTGCTCTGTGCACTGGGCTGCTCCATTGTTTGGAGTGTGGATCTACTCAACATGGGCAATTCGGGCAAACTAATGGCAGTAGCGAGTGCCGCGCGTCCTGACTGTACGTACCTTGCGAGGAGATTTTAAAGGAATGTAGAGTGATGCGTGGACTTTGAATGCAGATGAAACCAGCATGTACAGAGTGCAGATCCCGTCCGTGACGTCGTTCGGATGGAGGAATCGATCCGTGTCAGTGGACGGCAAGGAAAGGTTCTACTCGTGCTCATGTGGTAGTGTAGCGTCTCCGTCGCTCTTCCATCGTGCTACCAAGACGGAGGAAGGCTCCTGTCTGCTTACACCCAACGGTGTCAAGGTGCGTTACCAATGATCTTAACGTTTAAGCTTTCATTGTGGCCATGCTAACACGTTCATTGGCAGTAGGTTGTGAACGGGGGTCCTAAGTACGTGATGGAATATGAGACGGTTGCAACGGGGCTACTCGAAGAGGAGCGTCCAAACGACTCGGAGGCAACCGTCAGTGAACATGTCGTGTTCTCCGGCGACAGCTATTTCCTTCCTTATTTATTAGCAGCGCTCTTCTCGGTACATCCATTGATCGCGGGGTTTGCACTGGGCGTCAATCACTCCATGGATCGAACAGCAGTGGCCACTACAGTTGCCATTTTCAGCCACAAGGTACCAACTCTAGATGATGTTAAAGTGGGCAGTTTAGTTCAACTTGCTAACGATCTCTGCTCTGCAGTTCATCGAGGCCATGTCAGTCGGTGCCAACTTCCGTAGATTATTTTGGGGGTCGTATACGGGTCGGAACGGGACTTTTGCTCGGGTGTTTTTCCTGACCAAAACTACCGACCCGACCGAAACAAGCTATTCGTTCCAAATCGATTCCTGTTAACGTGAATGTGGTACCGATAGCACTGATAGAGTGCTTATGCAAGCCCTACATTGCCCTACATTGTGCAAGCTCGTGAAGCTTAGCTGGTTTCTTCGTCACGCCCCTCGCCCTCATAGTCAAAGGAAAAAGATGGTTTCTTCGTCACGCCTTCACCTTCATCACCGTCGCTGTCGATGCCGCGATCGTCCTCTCTGTCGCTACCACTGCTGCTGCTGCTGCTATCGGCACTATCACCGTTTTCGTCAACTTCTTCAGCCAAAACAACTTCATCTTCGCTCTCGGAGTCTGAGAGTCCTTCAACCTGAAGTAGATCGATCGGCAGCGGAAGCCCCGATTCGTCCTCAGGTACTGGTGTTGCTTCGTCGTTTGTAGTTTTACGGTTCTTCTTGCCTTTTTTCTTACTCTTGCGTTTTTTTGAATTCTTTGCCGCACCTTTCTTTCTGCGACCAGCAGCAACGTTGGCGATCTTTGCGACGTAATCCTGTGAAATACGTCGGATTGTGGCCACGAAGGTGACTATGTTGGGGTGTGGACTAAAGGCGCTGTTTAGCTCACGATGAAATCGCTCTAAAGGATTATTTGTTCGCGCCACTACGTCGCGGTCGAAGCCGTGCACGTTCCACTCCTCAATGTTGTAGCGTTCTAGCCATGTCGCTCTGAAGTAGCCCCAAAAATGAGTCCATTTTGCAAGAGAGTAGTCAATTCCCTTAGATGCACAACGCGCGCGAATCTCTTTCTTCACCCACTTGATACCTTTGTGAGGAACCAACACCGGATCGACGATCGTCAGCATATCAATAACACCTCGAGTCATAGATATCTGGATTTCTTCCTCTGGTATGTGTAGGATCTGCTTCATCCGACGACGAAGTGCTTGCTTCCAATGGAAGAGGCACCCGATTATCAGCGCGTTTTCGAATTGTTTCTGACAAGCTTTGATCAATTGCTTCTCGAAGTCGCAAATGATTTCACTCGGAGACAACTTCTCCCCAGTGTCTCGGTAAATGAGTTCAAGTATGTCAAAGTACATATCTTCGGTCTTACCAGTGCACAAGACAAAATAGACTGGTACGTTGATTTCAGAGGCCCGGTCGTGAACCATGACTACGACGCATTGCTTGAACCCTCTAGGTACGCAGCGAAAGGTGCCATCTACATAAATGGTCACGCTGTGGTACATCAAAAGCTGACGAAGCTCCGGGTGGGCCCACCCAACGATTCTTTGAGGCTTGTCTTTGGGGTCTGGACTTGGACGAGAAACGTGGAACTGAAAAAAACTTAACTTCTTCCCCTCAACCATTGAAAGCGGTGGAACTTCAATCATACCGAGAAGATGTGATCCGTAATGCTTACGACGAGTCCGATAAACCCGGCTGGTTACCTGTTCTTCGGACAATCCTGTGCGAGATACATCATCATCTGGATAGTAGCTATCACTCACCTCTTTCCATATTTCGTGCACAGGTTTTGTGAGATCCAAGATGCTCAATGTATCAACCATTTCCTTCATTTTTCGTGTCACATCCAAAGTATCGCTGGTTTCGTGCTGTACAGAAGCACATGTATGCTCATTGATAACAACCTTTCCGCCTGTAGGATGCACGTCCAGCCGAGCCTTGCATTCAGTTCTGCGGTACACACTGCATCGTAGCGTGATTTTCTTCTTGGAGCTCCAGCCTTTTGTGTATCGATAGCCTCTATAGTGCAGACATGTTTTTCCCTTCCCACGCCCTATCGACTTCTTGGACTTTCGAGATGAAGATGATACTTCCTGGTGCGAGGAGCTCGATTGACGGGTCATGGACACGAAATACTTGAGCCAGCAAGCTCAGCTTTGGCAACGCCGATACGTTTAACCTAGCTAGACACGTGGCTTTCTTGGCGTTGTATCTGGTTGTTGAGGAAGTCGCGAAGGTGGTTTTCTTTTGGTACGACAGGAGTTGCATGTGTTGCCACTAAGAGTCGCCACTAAGAATAGCCGAACCGGATCATGCACTCCTGCACCTGCAGCTGTCAGCACACCAGAAAGATGACCTGCATATTCTATCGTTTCATCGCTTCAAGGTATCTTCGTCCCGACCAAAAGTCCCGACCCGACCCGAACGACACGATTTGTAATACCGACCTAAAATCCCGTTCCGACCCAAATACGACCCCCAAAAAAGTCTACCCCAACTTCGCCAAGGCCAAGAGCAGCATCGCATCTCAGCGGTCCATCGCTGTGCTTACACTTTACAGTTGCATGACACCATTAGGTATCTTCCTGGGTATGGTGTGGTCCGATTCGTTGCGCGGTAGCAGTGCGTTGACCATGGAAGCTGTGGCGTTAAGTATCGCGTCGGGCAGCTTCATCTACTTGGCATTCCATGAGCTGTCGGAGGAGAATGCGAGTCAGGAGACGAACGTCGTCGAGAAACTCGCGCTTTTCTCCACAGGCATCTTCAGCATGGCCATGCTGGCCGCCTGGGCATAGGATAACAGCAGGAGTTCGTGCCAAAGACTCCGCAAGTTGAGGTCACTCACTAAACGTTCAGCCTCACGCCACTGGTATGGAGAAGCTCATTGCCATAGCCCCAGCCTCGCTCTTAAGCTTGTCATTAGTGTGGAGATGACGTGTCGAGCTCCGTCAGCTTCCAGCTCCAGAGTTGAAGAAGCCTGTGCCCAGTCTCAGTTCTCGAGTGACTATCTTACATATGACAGTTAGGATACTGCGTGTTCTTAACTATAGAGGGGGTTGTCACCTGCGAGGTTTCCCCCTCAATCCCAAAGCTTCTCCGTGGAAAACAAGTGTGTTTTGGTCTTCTCCGCTACTGCGGTTGCTCGCTCCTATCTGCCTGCTTACTTTACAGGTTATTGAGCCCAACTGCGTTTGGAGCCTTTCGCGACTGCAATGAGTGGAGCCCAACCACAACATCAAGGAACGCCGCCACCTGCGACGGGATACATGACAACCGATTCGGGTGGAGCGGCACGTGTACAGCAATTAGTCTCTGGAGGTGACACTACACGTTTGCTACCTGTAAACACAAGTGTTATGGCTACATTAGCCCAACAATCAGGATCTGGTGGAGGTTTCACCGGAACTTTGCCTGCGTCTATATCCAGTGGAGATTCTGTTACTGGTGGCATAGGTGGACTACTAGGAGGTTCTTTTGGCGGTCTTTCACGTGGACTTCCCGGTGTACTGGAAGTGTCGGGTACTGGGCTAGTGTCAAGTAGTGGTCTAGGAAGTGGAAGTGGAATAACTGCCTCTTTCGCTGGTCCTTTTGGCGTGAGTGCTACGGCTACCAGAGGAGCTAGAGCTGGTTTGTATGGCAGTGCTGGAGTATCTCAAGCTGCAACTGGAGTATCGTTCCCTGGGTTTGGAACATCTCGTGTAGTTCAAACCGGTGCTGGTGTACCACAAGCTGGGTCGGCTTCATTAAAGCTGGACATTTCGTATAAACCACCAGTGATGAAGCGAAGTTTTGATTTATACAGCGTGCAGCTTCGTGCGTTTTTAACCCGACTTGGCTGCTGGTGTGTAGTGGATGGCTCGTATCGTATAGATGCCCATGGTATTGTAGACCTGGCAGATTTGGAGGCTCGAGATAATGCTGCTCGCGAAGCCATTTTGCAGGGCGTGCCACCGGCTGATGCAGAAATGATCTGTCAAGAGGGAACTGCAGAAGCTATGTGGAACCGCTTCGTCGACAGACAAACGAAGCGTGAATACTCGAATTATATCTTTACTAGAGACGAGTTCGTATCCAACCGCTATACTACTGACAAAAACATGGATCAGTGGCTGCGGGAAATGGAGAGTTTACGACGGCAGCTTCTTCACTACGGCAAGGCGATTTCTGATGAGGACTTCGCGGAGACTTTGCTCGGACATGTGTCGAGAACTCACCGTGATGTTGTACGTCAATTTTCCAAGCATTACGTTGTGCGAGACGGTGGTGGAGTACGACCTGTCCCTACGGCTGTGCAGGTTATGAATGCATTGCGTGCTGAGTCAGCCTTAGATGAACGTGTTGCAGTTGAAGCGGGAGCAAATCCTGCTCATGTTTGCTCATGTGGGAAGCAAGCAAAAGATGACTCGCAGCAATCGAAGCAGAATTCTAATCAAAGTAAAGGCAAGCAAAGGAAAGGCAAAGGTCGATACAAGGCTAAGCAAAAGAACGAAGGAGGAAAGAAACAAGAGACTCGCACTTGTCATGAATGTGGCGAAGTGGGACATATTCGCCCTAATTGCCCTCATTTGAAGACTGAATCTTCCTCGCCTCGTCCTGCTACCTCGGAGTTCAAGCGATGGGAAAACAAGAAGAGTCGCAATGATGAGAAGCGTGAAGTTAAGAAGACAAGTGGACTAAGTTGTGGTGTTCGTGGCGCTTCTGTTGTTGCGTCTACATCCGTAAAGACTCCTTCTGGTACTGAAGTGGAGTGGGTACTTGATTCAGCTAGTGACGTGCATGTGTGCAATCAACGATCTCTGCTGCACAATATTCGCAAGGACGAAGTGCATTTCTTTCAGGGATATGATGGCAATTCTCGAGAGGATGAATACGTTGGTGACATAACGCTGAGGGTGACGAACAACAAATCCCCGCATGCTGAAATGACCCTTCCGTTTACAAATGTGCTGATCTCCCCCAATGCACCTGACAACCTGCTGAGTCAGGACATGTTGGAGAATAATGGATGGACCGTGAAGTATGGTTTCATCAATACTCAGCGTGTGTGTTGGTTACGAAAGGACTGCACTGAGCTTCTGCTGGTAAAGACTAATCGTCGGTACCGCTTAAAGGCGACTGCAGTGGCTGTGTATACGGTGCAAAGTGAAGTTCGACAACAGAGTGAAATCCTCCAGCAACCCAGTAACTCGAAGGTACTGGTGCAACTCAAGAAGAGAGATACAACTTCATTAGAACGCTGGCATTTGCGTCTTGGTCACTTAAATTCGCCTGCAATTCAGCGAATGGTTCGAGATGAAGTCGCTACTGGTATGGAGGCTGCTAGTAGTCAAACGGTGGCTACTAATTCACCTTGCTGGTCGTGTATAGCTGCAAAGATGATTCGCATGTCCTATAAGAAGACTGTAACTCGCCGAGTGACTCAACCATTCCAGAAGTTGATGAGTGACATGGACTATGTGGATGAAATCACTTATGATGGATACAAGCATTTCCAGTTAGTTCAGGACGAAGCCAGTCGCTACTTGTGGGGGTTTCTACTGTATCGAAAGGAGAATGCATCAGATGCGGTCATGGAGCACTTAAAGTGGGTGCTTGCGCAAGGGAACAACATTGAGGTGTTCAACTCCGATCAAGGCAAGGAGCTCTTCAACAACAAACTGAAGTTGTTTCTCCGGTCCAATGGTATTGAGTATACGACGACGAATTCGTATAGTCCGGAAGAAAATGGCTTAGTCGAGAGAATGAATGGCGTGGTGCTATCTCGTGTTCGATGTTTGTTGACAGCGGCCAATATGCCGTGGCTACTTTGGGGTGAAGCATTTTATTTTGCACTTGAAGTGATGAACATCAGCGGAAACACTGCACTCGGTGGAGAGACTCCGTACTCTCGTAGGTTTGGAGAACGACCAGACTTGACCTCACTGCGGACGTGGGGCTGTATTGTGTTCATCTTCACGCCAAAGGTATTGCGTTCAAGCAAACTGGAGAATCCGGGTAAGCCAGGACTGTTTGTGGGGTACGCAAAGCATTCTGAGAGCTACCGAGTCTTACACCTGATAACTGGAAACATTGTGGAAGTTCGTTCAGTGGAATTTGAAGAGGACTGGACAGTGGAGTCTTCCTATGTAGCCAAGTTGCTATCCAATCGTTATGGTCGAGGGAGGCATGTTTTGCCTACTATCATCCCGTACGTGCGTTTACCAGTCTTAAATCGAGAAGTGCCCGATAAAAAGAGGAATGCTCAAGATGAGATTGATGGTCCATCGAAGCGTCAACGCCGTGAAATGTATGCTGGTTTTGGTTGTCGTTCTGGAGAACGAAGTGGACCTGCTGCTCTTGTCACGTCAGGTGCGCCTGGTTGTTGGCCTGAGAGTGAGCTAGAGGTTCCGGCGGATTCTGCTGAGGCAGGAGATCTGTCGACATCCGAGGATGTACTTCAACTAGAAGGTGCGCCTTCACAGCGGGAGGTTCAATATCGTGAAGAAGGTGTAGATGGGGTTGCAGACTCGCCTAACAGCAGTCAATTAGCAGCAACCAGAACGCCAACGGATCGAGAATCTTCACCTTCAGTGGGAGACCAGGACAGTGGTAATTTTGCGAGTGTTGAAATTGAAACGGGTGATATCGAAGACGATGGTGTTAGTTTTGGTGATCCCGCAGAATTATTGGGGCGCATTACGGCTTACGAAGGTTTTATTGATACGGATAGTGAAGCAGACGACGAAGCCGATGGGTGGAGAGACGACGCCACGCGAGCGGCTGAACCTCAAAGTGTTCAGGAGGCTCTTCAAGCTCCTGATGCTGAAAAGTGGAAGGAGGCTTTGGAGAAGGAGTACACAGACTTGAAGCGCAACAACACCTGGAAATTGGTGGATCGTCCAAAGGGCAAGAAGGTGTTGACTAGCAAGTGGATCTTCGTGCGGAAACGGAACCCGAAGGGTGAAGTAATTCGTCATCGTGCACGGATCACTATCAAGGGCTGTCAACAGCGTTACGGGGTGGATTTCTGGGAAACCTATGCGCCTTTTGTTTCGCAAGAAGCTGTCAAGTTGGTGTTGTTGCTGGCATTACACTATGATCTAGAGTGTGAACACATTGACTTTGTTACGGCCTTCTTGAATGGCCCGCTTGGGGAGGATGTTGAAATTTATATGGAGATCCCTGAGTATTTTAACGATGGAAGTGGCCGTGTTTGCAGATTATTACGTAGTCTGTATGGATTGAAACAAGCTCCGTTGATTTGGTACGAGCTACTTGATGAACACTTACGATCATGTGGATTTAAACGTTCGAAGATGGATAATGGTGTTTACTGGCGTGTAGTGAGAGGAAGCCCTATCTTTCTGACTGTGTACGTGGACGATGTTATCATTGCCGCGAAAGCCGAGAACGTCAAGTTAGTACTAAGTGAGCTTGAAGCTAAGTTCAAGACCAAAGACTTGGGATCGGTGAGCTTGCTGCTGGGTATGGAGATCAACTATATCGTGGGCCAAGCGATGTGGATCTCGCAGCGAAGCCAAGTTGAGAAGATTCTCAGTCGGTTTGGCATGGAAAATTGCAGAGCTGTGGCTACCCCACAGACTCTTGGTGCTTTGCCGATGACTGCAACGTCTGATGCGGAAGATTTAAATGATCCTAATGTTCCTTATCGAGCCTTGGTTGGCTGTTTACAGTACCTAGTGCAGTGCACACGTCCTGATCTGGCTAACGCTGTACGCACTCTGGGGAAGTACTTGAACAACTACACGCATGAGAACTACACAATGGGCAAGCGAGTGCTGCGGTACTTGCATGGAACTATGGACTACGGACTGGTGTGGGAAAAGAAGGAGACGCCTGACTTGCACTTTGTGGCATATGCAGATGCGGATCTTGGGAATGAGAAGGAGGACAGACACTCCATCTCAGGCTACGTGTTGCAGCTTAATGGCTGTACTTACGCGTACAAGTCCCGCAAGCAGCGGATTGTTACTGACGACACGTGCTGTGCTGAGTTCGTTGCTGCAAGCGAATGCCCAACGATGATAATATGGACGCACAACCTGTGCAAGGAGCTGAAGCTCAAGCGCCACTACCCTACCATCCTGTACCAGGACAACCAGGCTACTATTACCGTGTTGACCGGAATAAAGGGCAACTACAAGACGAAGAGTGTAGATCTGAAGTACCACAAAGTTCGGGACTTCCACGAGCGTGGAGAGTTCAAAGTTTGCTACTGCCCGTCAGCGGAGAACCTCGCTGACATCTTTACGAAGGCTCTGGGTCCTACTCTGTTTCGAAAGTTTCGAGAGCGGTTGAACGTTGTACCGTTGCCGCTGGCTATTGAGGATAGCAATGCAGACGGTCATGAGTAGTTTGCGAACTACAAAGAGATGGAGATGAAGCGAATTACTGCAGGCATAGCTGCGGACTCGAAGTGGGAGTGTGGAGATGACGTGTCGAGCTCCGTCAGCTTCCAGCTCCAGAGTTGAAGAAGCCTGTGCCCAGTCTCAGTTCTCGAGTGACTATCTTACATATGACAGTTAGGATACTGCGTGTTCTTAACTATAGAGGGGGTTGTCACCTGCGAGGTTTCCCCCTCAATCCCAAAGCTTCTCCGTGGAAAACAAGTGTGTTTTGGTCTTCTCCGCTACTGCGGTTGCTCGCTCCTATCTGCCTGCTTACTTTACAATTAGTAACAGAAGTCGCCGTCACAATTGAAATGAGTCGAGGTGTTGTGGGTTTTGCCATTTCTTGGTGCTTTTGGACAGGCAGGACGAATGTAGGGGACGCAGTTATCCGGTCATTACTTTGGACCCACACATCGAACCCGAGTGCGCAGTGACATGACATTGCTCGAGACTCCTCCGATTGTGGGGCTCAAGTGTCCGGACCGGACAAGAGCTCGGGCTTACCAAAGTCACCAAATGTGACAATAGAAATATCGATCTGCATTTTCAGGTGGATTTCCATGTAGGAGACGATGGCGGGCACCACGCTGAGAGAGCAGAGCAGAGCAAAGCTTTTGCCAGATGTGAGCTGAGCTCGATGCCGGGACTGGCGTCAGTGTGTCCACCACGTGAATTGCGAGTTGAAAGCACCAGGATTCTCACCTCACGTAGCAAAAATTGGCCTTATGCTGGGCATCAGTGCCGTTCAAAATACTGGCGGAATTGTCAACCTTTCAATTGAAAATCTGTCAGATGAACTTCCGACACTGATACCAGCACCAGCGACTGCCGCGTGGCAAGATGCTGCCGGTGCAGCAGCAAACAGCTTCAATCGACGAAGCCTTCTTCGTCTTTGAAGTTGCAGGTTATCCAACGCTTGAAGAGCATAGACCAACCCAGGACCCCACCAGAGCGATCTGCGTGGCGCGACACAAGAGACGACGAGCGTACGAGCCACGTCAAGGAGCGGACAGATAAGGGGCGAACCCTCAGGGTTACCCTGCCATTTGTACGGAGAACCCATCGCCAGTTGACCCTCTTTGAACATGCTGCTTGGCGGCAGGCAACAGCGAAACGTGTTGCTGCAGACCCTTTTCAGTATGGTAGGCCTCCAAGAAAGCGTTGCGTTGCAACAACTTGCAGTTTGAAGTCTATCAAGAGCAATGACAGTTTTCCAAAAGTTACTGTTGTAACCATAGTTGGTGGGAAAAGTTGCAGAGCCATCGCAGTTGAGGCTCTCGGCCTGCTGTGCTTGCTGCCTCGGCACATTTTGCTGCTCGACACTGAATCAAGCTTTAGCAGGGAAGTACATGTAACTCACAACTCGTCCTGGTAATGCTGACTCCGTAGCCAGAATCCTCTGTACTCCGATCCAGATTTGGGAATCGGTTTCAATGAGGCTTTTAGAGTAACAGTGAGAAGATCAAATGCAATGCCATGCTATCCCTGTAGAACTCAACGATCGGTTGAACGTTTGATTTTACAGGGTATTTGAGTTTAGAATATCCCAACAACTCGGATGGATTATCATCTGTACATGAAACTCGCCTGGCATGATGATGGAGACGCGAGTTTACCCAAGCGACGCACGCCGTACATAAACCGCCGAGAGATGGCGCCAGACTCGCTGGTGCACCGTATCAGCATGGCGTGCCTTCTTCGACGTTTGTAGCTCCGGGTTGTTTGCCTGCTGGGGCGGCCCATGCCTCTCTCAATCGACATCAGCTCGACATCATGGTTAGTTGGTCCGCCACAATGGCAAACAGGCTGCGGAGCTCTTCCGCTTGTCGGCGCCTGTTTGCCACGCAAGGACTTCCAAGAATTGTCCTACATCACACTGAATGCCATTGAATCGAGTAAAGCATTCGCGTTGAACCTTGTTATTCATGGAAACCCAAAAACAGAACCAGGTACAGGTAGCATACTTGTATTCCGTTTCTACGGATTCGGGCTATTCGCGACTTGTTGCGGCATCAGACGCAAAGGTTTGCTAGACACCGCATTCGGCGATACATACGTGCGTTCTGCCGCGTGTGGGGCTTCCCCGTTACCTACAGCGGGAATATCCCGACTCCAAGAGACTCTAGCCCTTTCGGTCCGTATGACACGAGCACTGCCGCCAGCCGAGCGCACGAAAGCTGGGGCTGGCGAAACGACGACCGCAACACCGGGAGCAAGAGCCGAGCGAGCTCCAAGCTGGAGTCCAGCCCACGCCATCGGGCAGCAAAGCCTATCCGCCGTCCAGCTGCAAGCTGCAAGCTGCAAAACTGCAAAATGCACGCCAAATTTGTGGCTAGAGGCGGCACATTAGCCAACATTCGCCTAAAGTTTTGGCATTCCGCGACATTCTCACTCACAAAGAGCAAGTGAAAAGCTCGAAAGGCGCCAGCCGATCCACTTTCTGCGTTCAACTGTCGAACGTGTCGACGACTGGGGCAAGAGCTCCAGCAGGCGGAGAGACGCGCGCCCTCTTCCTCTCTCGATCGTCGGTCAAGGCAGGATTAGCTCGTCGTCTGTCTGTTGGTGGTGGCCGAGCTCATCGCGTGCGGCGACTTGGCTGCCATTGCACATTTCGAGCACTTTGCAGCAGCAGCCACCACAAACACAACCGTAAAACTCCCTCCTTCACGCAGGCCGTAGCAACTCGCAAGTTAGCAGCAGCAGCAGCAACAGCTTCACCACCACTACTACTACTACTACTACTACACCTTCCCTTCCACCACAGTCTCAAGTATGCCGTACGAAAGCTTCACGCCTCAACAACAGGTGGAGATCACCGAGGTCGTCCAGGACATGGCCACCAACGCGTGGATGTACGTGCTGCACGTGCAGCGTGGCAACACCAGCACCTTCTCGTCTCCACGTGGGCCTGTCGAAGAAGGTTTCAGCCACGAGTACGTCATTAGCCGACGCTTTAGCGAGTTCAAGCAGCTCCACTCGGCGCTGGTGTCGGTCATGGGCGAATCGTTGACGCCGCTGCCGGCCGACGGACTCATGACGCTCATTCTAGCAGACAACCAGGCGCTACTGGACGAGCGGCGCCAGGTGCTGGCCCAGATCGTCATGGACATTTTGAATCATCCGGTGGCGCGCGACCTGCTGGATGTACTGGAGTTCCTTGGCCACGAGTCGATCAGCGCCAAGGTGATGGGGCCGCTATCAGGCCAGTGTACGGGGTCGATCCGCAAGACGTCGAGTCCCGCGTGGACGGCTCCGTGCCGAGCGTCTGTGATGTCGTCGTAAACGACAGTTCATCATCGCATCTCGAGCAAGTTTTGACTCACACGAAAAGCTCTGATAGCCATTGTTCGCACAAAGCAGCGGATAGTATTTAACCATGAATGTAGAATAGGATAGTAGTAGAAATTGGCGAGAAGCAAGCATCAATACAATGTACCAATTTACTTTGAACTACGTTGAAGGCCTACGTGGTAGACGCTATACTACTGGCGTTTTCCTGAAGGGTTTCTTGCAACAATTGATCAAAGAAGAAGTACTCACTGAATGTTGGAACCCTCCACTAAAAACTACATTGGCGTGGGTTGGGATTCGAACTGCTTTCCGCGTTGGAATCCAACGTGGATAGCCTGTCAGGCTGCCTGGTGGCAGCTTCTATTGTAGCCGACATTGAACATCGGACCAGGAATTCTAACATCCACATAATTAATTGTAACTAGACTAATACTGCTCTGTTTTGGGCACAAAAGCGCTCTATATATATCTTAGCGTCTTGTGAAGACGACAGTTACCTTAATAGGGGAAAATCTATGGAGCTCGAGGTTACGGAGCTCGAGGTACCAAAAAATCATATGTGTCGACCAAAATAAAATAGTCAACACAAAATTTTATTTTATCGCAAATGAATTAACTCCAACAGTAATTGTCGAAGAGTTAATTGGATATTTAATTTGGCTCTGGTGTATATTAGGAGTTGTCAATGCTCGCAGCTAGAGCAACTTTTTTTTCCCGCGCGACGCGCCACGAAATAGATTTTAGCCAATGAGTGTCCGAGAGCATTGAACACCCCCTGCAGCTTGCACAGCAACAAGTCGAAAATTTCGTTCCCACGCCACTTAAATTCCTGCGCCATGCCTCGCCTAAGCTCGCGTCAAAAAGCTCTACGGACATTGGAGGCTGCCATACCTGTGAGAACGGAAGCAGCAGCTTTGCGTTTTTTTGTTGATGAGGAAGACACTACCGAAGACGATTTGGATGAGCTGCACGTAGCAGCCTACAGGAGTGTGCTAGCATTTCGGTACTTTGATCGACCATCATTATATCGCCGGCGTGGGGACCGATGGAAGAAGCTACTATACGACGACGTATACTTGACCGATACTGAGTTCTTGGAACACTTTCGAATGGACCGGGAGACCTTCTTCCGTCTTGTGCAACTTGTTCGGACTCATCCAGCCTTGACATCTAACGGGTACTGCCCGTTCCGTGGTGGCGCTGAATTACACATGTTGGTTCTATTGAAGTGTTTGGGAAGCTTCGGCAGTGATGCCACATAGTCAAAGCAGGCACAGTTATTAGGTTTGGGTAAGGGGACTGTTGGAAACTACTTGTATCGAGCTTCTGGAGCAATTTTAGCGCTGGAACCAAGCACTCTCGCGTGGCCGAGCACGGCGGAGCGTATCGAGATTTCCCGGCGCATATGTGATAAGTACAGCTTGATAAATTGCATCGGCCTGGTGGATGGTACACTTCTCCCTCTTGCATTTAAACCTCAGAAAAATGGAGAAGCTTACTACTCTCGAAAGGGCTACTACGCTGTTAATACTCTTATTACTTGTGATGATGTTGCTCGAGTCCGCCAAATTGTAATTGGATGGCCGGGGTCAGTTCACGATAATCGCGTTTGGAGGAATAGCCCAGCTATCCTACAGCAGAACACATTCTTCAGTCATAGAGAATATTTACTTGGAGACTCAGCTTTTCAGGCTTCGTCAGTAATGGTTCCCATATTTAAAAAACTTGTGGGGTGTACAATGGACCAAAACCACACAAACTTCAATGGTAAATTGGCAAAGATTCGGATTGTGTCGGAACACTGCATTGGCTTGCTAAAAACAATATTTCAATACTTGAATGGGATCCGCACGAAGTTAACTAAACGTCGGGATATGCGCAAGGTTATTCGCTACGTAACTGCTGCCTGCATAGTACATAATTTGCTGATTGCTGAGCCGATTCCTGCAGATTGGAAAGAGGACATTAGGCGACATGGTCGCTCTAATGACCTAGACGAAAATGATGAGCTGAATATGCCACTGCCTAGGGATGCCGGTGGTGAAGAGCGTCGAAACCTGCTTCTGGCGTATCTGACGGAGCTAGGGTGTTGATTATATCCAGTTGAGGAAGAGGCATCGCAATATCAATGTTCTCCTGTGACACACCCTCAGCTTTCAGTTTATTCCGTTCACGAAACAGCATAATTATCCGCAGTATCCTCCGGTGCTCCGCTTCCTCCTGCAGCTTCATCACATTCGCAGACTCTGCAATGCGAGCTTTAGATTCCTTCTCGTCTTTATCGGACCGCTTCTGCTTTAGTACCAGTTCTTCTCTTTGAATTGAAAGGTTTTTCATCTCAATTTCCTTATGTTGGACCAGCTGAAATTCTTTGAGCGCGTGAAGCGCGTCATGATCAACCAACGAACTTCGTTTCTTTTTTGGCTTCTTCGGATTCGTCGTAATTGTACGAGCGCGGATTGGGCTCGCTTAGCAACTGGCAAACTAGTGGTGGTAACGGCTGAAGTTGCAGCTGTATCTGAAGTAGTAGTCACACTCATTTGCCTTGTTCTTCTTGTTATGACCCTTGTCACGTCAATACATTGTCGCCTACTCCATGCGTGTAGGGCAGTCATAAGACGCAAAGACTTGTTCCGGAGGTGGCGGAATGAGATAGCTCGAGGTTGTTGCTGCAGTGGTGCCGCTGTTGGTGTTGAATCCATAATCAAAGAATGAATGAACTTAAAAGAGCAAAGGCAAATGTAGGTTTCGCGACTAGTTTTACAGGCCACGTGGGTTTCATAACCGAATATTGAAAAGTAGCACAACATTGTTCCTCTGGTCGCCAAATTAAATATCCAATTAACTCTTTGACAATTACTGTCGGAGTTAATTCATTTTGCGATAAAATAAAATTTTGTGTTGACTATTTTTTTTTGGTCGACACATACGATTTATTGGTAGCTCGAGCTCCGTAACCTCGAGCTCCATAGATTTTCCCCTTAATAGGGAAAACTACGCTCCTCGCCGACTTCAAAATGGCGACCAAGCACGAGTATTCTTCGGGAGAGAAGGTGATGATTGTGAACTGCTACGAGTATTTCAAAACCCTGAAGGCGCAGAAACTTTTGAAAGGTACCAGGACACGCCAACTGGTTGCGGATTGCTTGGGGTGTGCCCCCAGTACCGTAGCAAGCGTGGTCGACGAAAAAAAGCGGAATCCCGACACCAACTTTGAGGTCCGTAAGCTCTACATGTATCATGATTAACTGACATGTTAACAATTACCTTTATAACTCAATATTCGTACAAAGCCTGCTGTTAGAATACTTAATATTCGTACAAAGCCTGCTGTTAAATTCTTTATAAATTGATTTACAATCCCTCTGGCACACGTTCAAGTTCCAATTGCAAACACGAGATGAGACGTGGCAACATAGCTTCTTCGTTGCAACCACATGTTCTTCCGTCTACACCAATCGTATCTCGTCAATTGGTGCGCCTTTCCCCCGAATATTAGAGCGTTTTGAGTGGCCATTTTGAAGCACCGGTAGCTTCAAAACAACACGGAATTGGCTGAAAATAAGCACAAAATCAGAATCTAAACACACGATTGCACCCTATATCTAAATGCTGCTATAGGTTTTCTTAGATTTAGTACCTGTTATGCCCCCCTAGATTCTGGTCCGATGTTCAATGTCGGCTACAATAGCAATTGTCAACTGCCATTTGAGGGCAAAATTCATGCGATCGAAGCACGTAGCAGTTTCGTACTTGAAGCTGAAACAATGCAGACAACCATGTTGCCTAGGCAAAGCTGTCATGGTCTGCAATGCAACCTCCGCAACAGATCATCGGGGACGGGCAGTGGAGTCATAAAGTGAAGCGCATGACCTGAAGCTTCACGACGGCAACTTGCCTTCAACGTGGTTAAGTTCTCGACGTGCGACATACAAACTCTAAATGTCCTCCCAGCTGTTTCTCCAATTAGCAATCCAAAGCTGGTTCGTTACGAACTAAATATAGATGAGCGTACAAACTTCGTACGCTCATCTATATTTAGCCAATCCGAGAAATCCCCATCGACGTCGAGTACGTGGCCCCGTCGCCTGCGACGTGTGAGCACTGGGTCATCATCGCAGTCTGATGCCGAGCCACCAGCCATTCCCCATTAAGCTTCCTGGCTCCCCCACCTCTCCAATATGACCACCTCCACGCCAGGACCTTTGCTACGCCCTCTACTAGCTGCCTGTTTCTCCGCGAGCGTGCACGGTGGCTCTGTGATCCGTGACGTGGTGCAACAGCATGTGGCACTTGATATGGTCAACAAACAGGAAGGCGCGTACGACCCGCAGACGGTGGCCGACCGTCGTTCGCAGCAGCGGATCATCCATGCTCTTCGCGAAGCTTTCCCTCAGCTGACTATTGTGGGTGAAGAGGGAGAACTTGCTCCTCCGGCGCCGGAAGATGTGGTGCAGTGCGACCTCAAGGCTCTGGACGATGTGGCTTTCGACGGTGATGAAGCGGAGAACCAAGTGCTGGAATGGGATGATCTCGTGCTGTGGGTCGACCCGCTGGATGGCACCAAGCGTTTTGCAGCCAAATTGTACGACGAGGTGTCGGTGCTCATCGGCATCACGTACAAGATGCGTCCCATCGCGGGCGTTGTGCATCTTCCCTTCCATGGCAAACATGGTGTCACCTACTGGGGTACGTAACTGTTATCTTCTCTTAAGCTGCTAGAGCTTTGTTGTTAATTGGTTCGTAACCAGGTGGCCCCAGTGTCGGTGTCTTCCGAAGTGAACATGAGGAGACGGAGGCTCAGACGACCCACGCCAAATTCCCTCGACAGTCACCGATGTTCCCCAAGCGCCCGATGATCTGCACGGTGTCATCCACTAACTGCGATCTGGTGAACAGTGCCGTGCGGTTGTTGTCCCCTTCGACGGTCCTCACGGGTGGAGCTACGGGTACGATGGTGCTTGGTGTCATTACGGGACAGAGCGACGCCTTCTTCCGTTTTAAAGCGGCTACTCGCAAATGGGATATCTGTGCTGTGGAGCCCCTAATCGAGGGCTTGGGTGGTAAGATCACCGATACACAGGGTAACGTCTACGTGTACGACCACATCGGCAACGCGCCCGACTTCGATAACGAGCGCGGTCTACTCGCGTGCGTGGAACCGGAAGCTCACCAGACTGTGCTGAATGTCATGGCCAAGGTCAGCCTCACGAGGTAGAGGAGCTAGCTGTACAGCGCTATCCATCAAATATATTCGTGTGTACTCATGCGGCGTCGTCTCCTTGCACAGTGCTCTGGACGGCGGAGAAATGACGCCGCAGTGGTTTCAAGACTGCGTTTTCACGGAGCGACAAGTGTCGGCAGTAGATGTTGTGCCCGGTTCCGTTCACAGAGGCAAACACTCGTCTGTCGCCAAGCTCGAGGTGCACTTCGCGGATGCTGACAGCAAGACGACGCTGTTTCTCAAGAAATCCGCGAGGAACGAGCTGCCGGCGAGATCGGCGGCACACTGGAAACGTGACCTGGCCTCGTATCGCACGGAAGCGACATTTTACGCGCATTTCGCGCCGTCGTTGCATTCGCGCGGTGTATCTCTTGTCCGACCATTCGCCGTGTTCCAGAGTGATGCGGTTGGTCATTGCACCGCCAATTTGGTTGGTGATGCAGAACGTTCGGCGACTTGTTCGGATCCCGAGAACTTCCTCATGCTGCTCGAATGTCTCGGCTCCGAGCCCTCGTTTGTCAACTACGAGGCTGCTGACTGTCTCAAACTTGAGGACACACAACAAGCGTTGAAATACCTGGCGAATCTACACGCTTCGACCTGGGGCCAAGAAGATTTGATTGACAACGCTGGTTCTGAGCTTTGGTCTGCAGCGTGTTGGTGGGCGTTTCCGAAACGAGGCGAGAAGGAGCTGGCCAACGCGTCATTCATTTGGCCGCAAATGGTTCAGAACTGGGAGAAAGTGTTTGAGGATGAATCTTCTTTGCCGTCGATAGCTGAGCTCGAATCGCTGGGTGAACGCATGATCAAACACGCCGCGTACATCAGCAATTGTCTGTCTGTAGACGACAAAAATGCGTTTAAGACGCTCGTGCACGGCGATTTCAAGAGCGCCAACCTGTTCTTCGAGACCCAATCGCGGAAGGTCGTTGCGTTCGATTGGCAGTGGAGTGGCGTGGGCCTTGGAGCCATGGATGTCGCTAACGTACTGAACACGTCGGTGAGTATTGAACTGCTTGCCACGGACGAGAAGGAGTTGGAACTCCTGCAGTTTTACTACGATTGCCTGAATGCGCGTTTGCAGTCTCTTGGCGCCACGTCTGACTTGCATAGGAGTTATCCGTTCGAAGCCTTCGAGAGGCACTACATGTTTGCCTCACTTGAATACGCGCGTCTATTGATCTCCAACTTCTGGAAGGGGATGACCCCACAGAGCTGCGTGGCAAAGGCCAATAACGCTAACTGCGGACTTGGTTATCGATCGATTCCACACGTTGTTCGAATGGTGCGGAAGTTGCACGAAGGTTTGTCACGCGTGATCGAGGAGCGAGTATTGTCATAACTTACTTTTACTTTAGATGTTAAGAGCTGGTCGTGTCTAAAACAACTCCTACTTTCGCTTCTTGTCTTCTGTACATACACGCTTGACTTACTTGTTGCTTCGGTTTAAAAATTCTCCATCTTGTCTGTGATGGATCTTCAGGTCATGCTGAAGTGCGAGAACGGCACGTGATTCTCGCGGTCGGTGGCCAACCGTTCGGCGTCCTGTTGGTAGTACGCTCGTCGCAAAGCGTTAGCCGACCTCGACGTAGTGAGCATATTGGGACCCGCAAAGTCCCGTGGAGTGATTGTCCCGTCCTCACTGAAGCTGAAACTGCTTCGCGAGCTGATACTGGGCGACAGTGGGGCCTTCGACACTTCATCGTACGAATTGAGGTTGGCCAAGAACTCCATGTACTCCGGGGCCTCACTAGCCGCCGGGTGCGCCTCAATCGCAGACAGGACGCACTCCAGCGCCAATCTCTTCTTCTGCAGTGCAGTCTGCGTCTCACCAACGAAAAACGTGAGTAGACTGTCGTTCGGTAGCTTCGGCAGTTGGGACTTGCCGCCTTTGGTCATTAGCGGGGCTACAGCCTCGTGCAGACGCTTGAAATCCTCGAAGCTGCGACGGATAGCGTATGACTGCGTCGTGCAGGGTCTCGGCGCGAAGACTTCGCTCTTGGCGTGGCAGTTGGGCGCCACGTTCTCATTGAACGCGTCGTCCTGCATACGGCGCGTGACTTGCAGCAGATACCGCCAAGTGCCGGTCTTGCGATCCTGCACGAGGCCGCGGATGGATACGAGCTGCGAGCTCTTGAAGCTCTCGTAGGGCATTGGAGCTAGTAGAGGTGCGCGCCTTCGAGCAAATGCGAGAATGACCCCAGTGTCTGCGTCTGCTGCGTTGCTTGGACTCACCGAGTTTGTCGCACGAGCGCCGATAAACGACGGATCCGGGAGCGTGCGGCGAACGCCCACTGTGCAGCTTCTCGGGGGGTTCGACCCGTTTGCTCGCGATGTCATGCAAATCGCGACAGGCTCGAGCCGAATGGGTTTACTGTGTGGCTTCATGGAGTTCATGACACAGTTACTCGACGACAGGCATACAGCACTCGTGACGGCAAGGTGTTAACTTCTTTATCGTGCCGATGACATTGACCACGGAGCTTTGCGCTTCGTGAAAATTCACTTGCGACGACTGGAATCATGTCAGGGCGAACATGGTCGGGCTCTGTTGACTCGATGGTTTATTCGTAGGCGGTCACTGATCGCTGATCAGCAGCGTTGAAGTGGCCGACGAGCAAACATAACCGGCGCCGCCGGTCCGGCGGCAAGAGCTGTGGGTCGCCGTTGCTGGCGTGCGCGTGGATCGGCACCAGCTTTTCGCGCTCCGGAGCTGATTTTCCCGCGGATCTCGAACGCGCACGACACCGGAGCTCACCTGAGCGACAAGATATCTGCGGTCACGACGACGCCTTCGAATTCGGCCCGTCCACCGCGACGGATGGCCACGGCGCACGGTTGATCCCTCTGCAGCATGAACACATTCCATCGCGGATCATTTTACACATTTGCCCACGTGACACTTGCACAGCGTGGAGCTGGAAAGGTACAGAAACTTCTGCTTGGAGCGCCGTGCCCCTTCGTGGCGTTGGGCCCTCGATTGCTATTGCCGGTGCAGCTGAAGGAGCTCGTCATGCATGGCAATGCCTCGCTGTCGAAAGCGCAGAGGTGACAACGTCCAACACGCTGGCTGTGCTCGGAGCCTGAAATGTGCGATAAAAATATAGAACCAACAGCAAGATGTAATATTCACCCATGCACTTCACTATTTAAAGCTGTCGGCTTTGCTATTAGGTCGAGCTTTTCTTGACAACATACCGCTGCTAACAGGACTAGACCTCACTTGGGTGGGCTACTCGCCAAGGTGAGAACCAACTTGGCCAAGCTCGTGACCAGCGTTATGCGGGCTGCCTATAAGGCAGTGCCTAACGCAATCTGAATCAGGCTGTCGCTGTCGGCTCGTTGAAGGTTCCGCCAAATTGGAACCTTCCTGCTGTGCATGAAAGCTAGGAACAGACGGCATTATGATCGAAGTGTAGGCGGCGGGCGGCTGCGTGCCGCTTCGATCCGCACTGTGCCAAAGACTTCAGCGGCTGCCAAGGACTGAGCGACTCGTATTTCGTGCCACACGAATCGTGTAATATTCATCCCGCAATTCGCAAGGACTTGTACTATGTCACAGGTTTCCGATTGGATATCTGTTAGGAATAACCTTTGACACCAACTCGTTTAACCCCTCTAACCCGGTATTCTGTATCCTACAGAATAATATATTGTACAGGATTTAATATCCAGCAAACTCATCAGCGCTCCAAAACTCCGCATGAAGATTATTGTATGGTGTCTGGATCAGTCCACTTTCCTAACAGATCGGCGATGGGATGATAGACGGGTATTATTCAAGGAGGATAGAAAGACGCATATAAATCCCCAACAGGTTTGAAAATTCTGTCGAAAGCCCATCGGTTCACGTGTCAGAAGCTACCTCACATTGTCATTCGAAAAATGAACGGCCCAGCAGAGATGCCGTTCAAGCAACTATGGCGCGAGATCTGCGAGGAAGGCTGGAAGGCTCGTAAGCCGACAGGGATGACCTAGAATCAACGCTACGTGAAGCCGGGTGAAGGGCCGTCTCGACGAAGCCAGACGTGGCATAAACTTCTTTGAAGGTTAGTGGCCTTATTTTTGTGCCACCACAGTTGTCGACACAGAGGAGGTGGGCGCTACAGGTGAACTACCAGCAGCTATACCGGATGATACGGAGCAAGACGGCGCGACCAATGCCTTTTTTCCGGATGATCCAGAATTCGATTCAAGTGAGTGCATGGCTGCTGATGAAGAAGCAAAGAGCGAGACCGATGAACCAAACGGAGCCGACGGCCTCATCGACTCGGACGTGTTTGGTAGCGACAATTTCATGGAGAGGCTCCGAAAGGAGCGACTGTTTGGCTCTACAGCTATCGATGACGTGAATCTCGTGGAGACCGCTGATGTCAGCGATTCCGATTCCAACGCCGACGAAGAAGACATTATGGCAGACAACGAGGTGGTCCACTTGAGGAAAGTGTAGAAGAAGATGTAGAAGACCTGGAAATAAATGACAACGTTCCGGAAACTAGTAACTTTGACTTGACAGGTGATCTCTGCGATATCCCAGAGTATGGATAGATCACATACAATGAGGAGCACAGCCGTAAGCCGGGATGCTACAGAATAACTCAAGTGGTGCTTTACTAGTTAGCACCACGTACTTTGCAGTAGGTCTTGCTGGAGCCTGCAGAGAAGTATTTGCCCAGTTCCTCCTCACTACTCCGTTAGTTAGGAACTGGGCAAATTCTTCCTCTTCGCGCGCTTTGCACTTCGCGCGCTTTTGGCGGATGGTTGGTTGGCGCCAAGAGTGCCGCACAGTACAGAGTCGTTTCAAATTTGACGGGGGTTGCCGAGTGAGAGGTTTTGAACATGTTTTGTCCGCCAGGGAGCCAATAGGAGATCGCCAGTTTCGCAGATGTTGGATACATTGTGCATGCTATAGCCGATGATGTACACTTTATGTACAGAATATGCCTCGCCGAGCACGAAAGGGCTTCCAACGGCATACTTTTCGCAGGTTATCGTTCATACTTTAATCAAGATAATTGCTTATTCTGTAGAATACAGAATAACGGCTCGGGTTAGAAGGGTTAAGGAAGCAAATTGGTTCACTGCATTGATGCTTGCTTCTCGACAATTTCTACTACTATCCTATTCTACACTTCATGATTAAATACTATCCGCCGCTTTGTGCGAACAATGGCTGTCAGAGCTTTTCTTGTGAGTCAAAACTTGCTCGAGATGCGATGATGAACTGTCGTTTACGACGACATCACAGACGCTCGGCACGGAGCCGTCCACGCGGGACTCGACGTCTTGCGGATCGACCCCGTACACTGGCCTGATAGCGGCCCCATCACCTTGGCGCTGATCGACTCGTGGCCAAGGAACTCCAGTACATCCGGCAGGTCGCGCGCCACTGGATGATTCAAAATGTCCATGACGATCTGGGCCAGCACCTGGCGCCGCTCGTCCAGCAGCGCCTGGTTGTCTGCTAGAATGAGCGTCATGAGTCCGTCGGCCGGCAGCGGCGTCAACGATTCGCCCATGACCGACACCAGCGCCGAGTGGAGCTGCTTGAACTCGCTAAAGCGTCGGCTAATGACGTACTCGTGGCTGAAACCTTCTTCGACAGGCCCACGTGGAGACGAGAAGGTGCTGGTGTTGCCACGCTGCACGTGCAGCACGTACATCCACGCGTTGGTGGCCGTGTCCTGGACGACCTCGGTGATCTCCACCTGTTGTTGAGGCGTGAAGCTTTCGTACGGCATACTTGAGACTGTGGTGGAAGGGAAGGTGTAGTAGTAGTAGTAGTAGTGGTGGTGAAGCTGTTGCTGCTGCTGCTGCTAACTTGCGAGTTGCTACGGCCTGCGTGAAGGAGGGAGTTTTACGGTTGTGTTTGTGGTGGCTGCTGCTGCAAAGTGCTCGAAATGTGCAATGGCAGCCAAGTCGCCGCACGCGATGAGCTCGGCCACCACCAACAGACAGACGACGAGCTAATCCTGCCTTGACCGACGATCGAGAGAGGAAGAGGGCGCGCGTCTCTCCGCCTGCTGGAGCTCTTGCCCCAGTCGTCGACACGTTCGACAGTTGAACGCAGAAAGTGGATCGGCTGGCGCCTTTCGAGCTTTTCACTTGCTCTTTGTGAGTGAGAATGTCGCGGAATGCCAAAACTTTAGGCGAATGTTGGCTAATGTGCCGCCTCTAGCCACAAATTTGGCGTGCATTTTGCAGTTTTGCAGCTTGCAGCTTGCAGCTGGACGGCGGATAGGCTTTGCTGCCCGATGGCGTGGGCTGGACTCCAGCTTGGAGCTCGCTCGGCTCTTGCTCCCGGTGTTGCGGTCGTCGTTTCGCCAGCCCCAGCTTTCGTGCGCTCGGCTGGCGGCAGTGCTCGTGTCATACGGACCGAAAGGGCTAGAGTCTCTTGGAGTCGGGATATTCCCGCTGTAGGTAACGGGGAAGCCCCACACGCGGCAGAACGCACGTATGCATCGCTGAATGCGGTGTCTAGCTAAACTTTGCGTCTGATGCCGCAACAAGTCGTGAATAGCCCGAATCCGTAGAAACGGAATACAAGTATGCTACCTGTACCTGGTTCTGTTTTTGGGTTTCCATGAATAACAAGGTTCAACGCGAATGCTTTACTCGATTCAATGGCATTCAGTGTGATGTAGGACAATTGGAAGTCCTTGCGTGGCAAACAGGCGCCGACAAGCGGAAGAGCTCCGCAGCCTGTTTGCCATTGTGGCGGACCAACTAACCATCGCCACGATGTCGAGCTGATGTCGATCGAGAGAAGGAGGAGGCATGGGCCGCCCCAGCAGGCAAACAATCCGGAGCTACAAACATGTTCATCGAAGAAGGCACGCCATGCTGATACGGTGCACCAGCGAGTCTGGCGCCATCTCTCGGCGGTTTATGTACGGCGTGTGTCGCTTGGGTAAACTCGCGTCTCCAGGCGAGTTTCATGTACCAGATGATAATCCATCCGAGTTGTTGGGATATTCTAAACTCAAATACCCTGTAAAAGCAAACGTTCAACCGATCGTTGAGTTCTACAGGGATAGCATAGCATTGCATTTGATCTTCTCACTGTTACTCTAAAAGCCTCATTGAAACCGATTCCCAAATCTGGATCGGAGTACAGAGGATTCTGGCTACGGAGTCAGCATTACCAGGACAAGTTGTGAGTTACATGTACTTCCCTGCTAAAGCTTGATCCAGTGTCGAGCAGCAAAATGTGCCGAGGCAGCAGCAAGCACAGCAGGCCTAGAGCCTCAACTGCGATGGCTCTGCAACTTTTCCCACCAACTATGGTTACAACAGTAACTTTTGGAAAACTGTCATTGCTCTCGATAGACTTCAAACTGCAAGTTGTTGCAACGCAACGCTTTCTTGGAGGCCTACCATACTGAAAAGGGTCTGCAGCAACACGTTTCGCTGTTGCCTGCCGCCAAGCAGCATGTTCAAAGAGGGTCAACTGGCGATGGGTTCTCCGTACAAATGGCAGGGTAACCCTGAGGGTTCGCCCCTTATCTGTCCGCTCCTTGACGTGGCTCGTACGCTCGTCGTCTCTTGTGTCGCGCCACGCAGATCGCTCTGGTGGGGTCCTGGGTTGGTCTATGCTCTTCAAGCGTTGGATAACCTGCAACTTCAAAGACGAAGAAGGCTTCGTCGATTGAAGCTGTTTGCTGCTGCACCGGCAGCATCTTGCCACGCGGCAGTCGCTGGTGCTGGTATCAGTGTCGGAAGTTCATCTGACAGATTTTCAATTGAAAGGTTGACAATTCCGCCAGTATTTTGAACGGCACTGATGCCCAGCATAAGGCCAATTTTTGCTACGTGAGGTGAGAATCCTGGTGCTTTCAACTCGCAATTCACGTGGTGGACACACTGACGCCAGTCCCGGCATCGAGCTCAGCTCACATCTGGCAAAAGCTTTGCTCTGCTCTGCTCTCTCAGCGTGGTGCCCGCCATCGTCTCCTACATGGAAATCCACCTGAAAATGCAGATCGATATTTCTATTGTCACATTTGGTGACTTTGGTAAGCCCGAGCTCTTGTCCGGTCCGGACACTTGAGCCCCACAATCGGAGGAGTCTCGAGCAATGTCATGTCACTGCGCACTCGGGTTCGATGTGTGGGTCCAAAGTAATGACCGCATAACTGCGTCCCCCACATTCCGTCTGCCTGTCCAAAAGCACCAAGAAATGGCAAAACCCACAACACCTCGACTCATTTCAATTGTGACGGCGACTTCTGTTACTAATGACAAGCTTAAGAGCGAGGCTGGGGCTATGGCAATGAGCTTCTCCATACCAGTGGCGTGAGGCTGAACGTATAGTGAGTGACCTCAACTTGCGGAGTCTTTGGCACGAACTCCTGCTGTTATCCTATGCCCAGGCGGCCAGCATGGCCATGCTGAAGATGCCTGCGGAGAAAAGCGCGAGTTTCTCGACGACGTTCGTCTCCTGACTCGCATTCTCCTCCGACAACACATGAAATGTCAAGTAGATGAAGTGTTGTATTAAATAAATGTAAGCGCTTGTACCTAACAATACCAAGCAAATGCCAAGGTTGTTAGCAAAGCGACGTTTTAGCATAAACAAAAACTCGATGGCATCAATGGAGGATGAAGTTTTACAGTCGAGACTAGAGGTCCTTCGACGCAAGAAAGAGCGAGATGCCGGTAACAAGTTGTCAGAGAATCTGATGGAACGGGTGCGTTGTGCTCTTGTCTTCCCGAAGAAGTTATTCGTGATAAAGCGACGGTGATATCTTTTTGTCATTCAATTGTGCAAATGGTAGATGCATCGAGCTACAGTTCATTGCCGAGGGAGCGTAAAGAGCTTAGCAGCGCCTCCAGCAGAGCTTTTCTGTCAGGTACATTGCGATCTTGGCATTAAAATGGCGAAATCACTGATTCACTAGTTTTCGGATAGGATTCTAGAGGACTTGTGATCAAGCGAGAGGTTAATTTGCGCCACTTTGCTAGCGTCTCGAATAATTGGCTAGTTGCTATTGCTGCAGTACCTGGTACAGAAACAAATGACGTAAAAGTATTGACAACATTTGCCGGTAAATCGCCATTAATTTCCTTGTGAATAGGTTCTGGTACTTTTCGAGCTCTTGTGTTAGAAGGAACTTCTATTACCAACAATGGTGTTGCCTATCTGAGCAAATTTTATTATTTGACGAGCTTAAATGTTTCTAGGTAAGCTATCGAAACAAACCCCCAAGAAATAATGGCTTACGTTGGTTTTGTTTGTTCTGCTTGTTGCTTAGATGCCACGCCCTGACCGATGAAGGATTGAACACCATTCGTCGTCATTTGAGCTTACTACAGGAGATTTATCTCGATGAATGTCACCATTTCTCCAGTGCTGTACTCAGCAACGTCTGGAAAGACTGCAAGCGCTTACACTCACTCTCTGTTCGAGGATGTCCGGGTGTCACGGATGCGTTTCTGCAATGTCTCGCCAATACGAATCGACCATCGGCGTCCTGTACACTTCGTTACCTAGACGTTCGACAGTGCAAGAATCTAACGTCTTCCGGCATCTCGTATCTTGCCAACTCGACCGTGAAAGGTATGGAAATGCAGTATCTGGCTGTGGACGACTGCCTGAGCGTGGACAACATGGCCTTCTTTGGCTTTGAAAACAGCCCTGGACTTCACTCTCTCACATCGTTGAGTCTAAGCGGAATCAAAATCGATGAAACGGCAATAAGCTGGATTATTAAAGGCTGTGGAGCCTTACAGAGTCTCAATGTCGCTCGATGTACGGAACTGTCGGATTTCGCCTTACTCCTTATGGCACCGTTGATATCATCACCTGTATTTGCCAGACTGGATATGCAAGGATGTCCTCTTATCAGTGATACGGGCATTAAAAGTTTGTTTTCACTTGAGGAAGAGAAGATCCGAGATGACGAGGATGATACTCCACAAACGAATTTGACCACTTTAAACCTGAAAAATTGTTTAAACATCGGAGATAGCGCAATGGTGGCAATTGGAAAATACGGTGGGAACCTTGCCAAGCTTAACCTCAAAGGTTTGAGGAAGGTATCGGATCAGGGGATCATGGAGATCGCTAAGGGATGCCCATTACTCACGAACATTTCATTGTCTGGGAGGAATATCACAACACAAACATTCAAGTTACTCGGGAAAATGTGCCGGAAGTTGCAAATTCTAGACATCTCAGAGCGGCAAGACCTCGAAACCCCTGTTTGTTTCATGCATCTCGTGTCTTCAACAGCAAGCGGCTTTCATCTATCACACCCGCTAAGACGGGTTGATTTAAGTGCATCCAATATCTGTGACACTGGCGTGAGCATTATAGCAACTGCATGTCGACAACTAGAGAGCATTAATCTCTCCAAGGTAAGACTTACAGATTAGAATAACCATCGTTTGGTAATTATTCTAACGTAGAAGCTGTTTTCTCCCTTGTAGTGTACTCAGATCACTGATTTCGCGGCTGAAGCGCTAGCTTCACATTGTTTTCAGTTAAAAGTTCTGTTGCTAGCCAACACATGGGGCATCACTGACAGAACTCTGACAGCGCTTGCATTCACGAAAATTCCGTTGGAGGTGCTTGATATCAGTGGGAATACTCGTGTGACTGACGAAGGACTGCAAGTGCTGTGTACTAGCTGTCAGCAGATCCAGGAGCTGCGTTTAAAGGGTTGTGCTCGATTATCCCAGAAAATGGTTAAACACTGCAACGATAATCTCCTGCCTTTTACGAAACCTTTCACGGTAGCATCTTCTATCAAGACGATAGCTACTGGAGGTGGTAATTCGACAATGGTACTTAACCCCCTGCCGAAAGTTCACATCGATCTACTTCGACTGATGCAGATGCAGTATGAAGCTGCTGCTGTGTTACAGTCGAAATTTCGCAGGTGGAATAACAAGAGATTCACGATATCGTTTCTTGCAAAGCGGCCACTGTTACGCGAGTCCAGAGCTGCCAGAAAAATTCAGAAATGTGCACGTGAATTTCTAGCTTGGCGTCGCTTTTTACATTTACTTTCGCTCAAAGAAAGTGTTGGTAAAATTGTATTCGTGCAAGCTCATATCCGCGGTAATCGTGTTCGAAGAGAAGTCCGAACGTGGCGATTCACTGCAAATCTGGCCGTTAGGAAAATCCAACGAGGTTATCGAGCGCACTACGTTGTCCGCATGAAAATTCGCAACTACAACGCTCGAGAGATCCAACGTGTGTATCGTGGATTTCTCGGCCGGAAAAAATATGAAAAACTCATTTACGAGCGAAAACTCGAGTGTGCTGGGAAGATCTGGCGATGGTATCGCAAATGTCTAAATCATCGCGAATTTCGAGCTCGTTCACGATGGCTCGTGGAGAAAATTTGCAACATTCAAGGACAGTGGCGGAAGCACAAGCGTCGACAGAATTTCACCAAATATTTGGGATTTTACCGCGACGCAGCGATAAAGATCCAAAGTGTTTGGCGTCGGAAATTGGCCATGTGGCGTGTGTCTGTGATGCGTATTGAGATGAATTCTGCGGCTCTGACAATTCAACGAGTTTTCCGTGGTCATTTGGCTCGCAAACAAGTTGCCTTTTATCGAAATTTAGCTACGAATAATGTGATCGTGATTCAGACGCAGTGGAGACGCTACAATGCACGGAAATGGTATCTGCATAAACGAAATCTGATAATCCACACGCAACAAAGAGTTCGATATGCGCGTATCGTGACGGGAATGAGGAAAATCGTTCGTGCAGCTGTGGCAAAATACCGAAATGAAGCAGCTTTAGATATTCAGCGGTGCTATCGTGGGATGCTGGGACGGAAGCGAGCAGTGCTATTTCGTAAAATTCGCAATGCAAAATATGCCAAAAAAGGTCAAAACGCGACGCAAGCTCTGCTCCGGCGCCAATTTATCAACAAAGGAGCAGTTCTTTGCATTCAACAGTGGATGAAAAGTGTATTGGCACGTCGGAAGATGCTGAAAATCAAGAAATGGCGGCAATTTCTTGCTGTGCAGTGCATTCAACGGTACATGAAGGAGTGGATTAAGAAACTTCGCCTGAGTCGCAAACGAGAAGCGAAAATCCACGCTGTTGGGGACATTCAACGCGTCTTTCGTGGTCATCAAGGACGATTGGAGTTTAAAGCTGAAAGACATCGACAACGAAGTCTTGAAGCTGCGCAACTTATCCAGAAAATGTATCGAGGTCATGTTGGACGTAAACACTTCGCACAGCTTCTCCAGGCGAAGACCAACGCTGCTTCATTACTACAGAGAATTTACCGCTCTCGACAAGCTCGAAAGCTGTTCGAAATCAGCAAAGCTGTTGCAGCACTTAAATCCAAGGAACAATATGACCGATCGCTGCTCGGGAGACTAGAAGCCAGACGCAACCCGATGGACGAACTCTATCGTCGAGCGAGATTACCACGAGAAAAGGAGATTCTCACAAAGTTAAAAGAGAATTGGGAAGCACATCGAACACTGGAAGAACGAGCTGTCAGGAAACTCAAGCGTGAGTGCACTACTGTGTGGGTGAACGCTGATGAGATCATTGGGAATCAGTACGGAGTGCGTCGAAAGCTCTTCGGAGTCACAGAGAACGTGTACTCGACGCATCGAGAACTGGAAAAACGCAAGAAACTTCACGCGTCACTGGAAACAGAACTGGCTGAGCTAAAAAGTCATGTTCGCGCATTCAAACGAGCTATGCGTGACGCTGTGAAGAGCAAACGTATGCTGGAAGGACCTGAAGTGTTTGATCTCCTGAAGGAACAAAGTCTCTATCTCGAGCCTGAGGATAATCAACGAGACTGATAAAATGAAATTCAACTTGAGCTCACGTTAACAGAGCTTTGTTCACATCTCTACTTTCTCAGCAGATTTCCCAGAACAACACCGACTGCCACACCTGTGGCTGCGATAGTCGAGTACAGCGCCAAGTGGTCGGTTGTGGCGAATTTCTGCTGCACACGTTCACGAGCGATCGTATTGCCCAGCAAGCTGCTGTTGTATGACTCGAGCAACTGATACGCGTAGTAATGCGCACCACGTTCACCCAGATCCTCCGTGAGCACGAGGTAGATCGGAATGGCCTTCAGCGCCGGACTCACACGTCCCTTGTTGAAGCACGCTTTCAGGAAAATGTCCTTCTGGGTGAAATAGTCCAAGTTCTTGGGTGCTAAACCTCCAGTGATGTAGAATCCGCCACGAGGCAGGTATTTCAGCATGGCACAACCAGCTTCACGACCGTAGGCACTAAACTCAAATGAAACATTAGTATCCAATCTTCTAACAAGACACAATTTAGTACGTACTCGACAAAGATCTCCATGGCTTGGTTACAGAGTTCGTTCGTCTTGGCATTGTCCCCCACGATCTTCCCTTGAAGCGACTTCGCATTCATAAAGGCAGTGTGCACCTTCTTGTCCACTTTATCTGGGAATTTCTTGGCCAAAAAGCGGTAGATCGTGGCCAGTCCAGGGCCACTAACGATGCGTTCAACTGAGAAGCGACGGTTGCAGCCCAGTTCCTCCTTAATGGAATTGTACAGTTCAATCTCAATTTCATCAGCAGGAGCGAAGTCAGTGTGGCCTCCTTCACAGGCGAAGCAAGAGTAATTGCCGTCCTTATCAGCCGTCAAAAAGCACTCTCCCAGGCCCGTTCCAGCTCCAATAGTGGCAATTGGCATTCCCTCTTCCTTTTGAGCCTCATTGAGTACAATGTACTCATGAGGCTTCAAAGTCAAGAGACCGTAGCCCATAGCAGCGAAATCATTGATGAGCTTCACTGTGGTGATCCCCAACTCCTTCTCCAGGCCAGGACCGTCGATTTTCCAGCCATCTTTGATGTTCGTGAACCTGTAGACGAGTAATTAGTTTCCATTTCTAAATGAATTTCTAAATGGAAAGCGACATACTCGACGGTGTTGTTGAGGATCGGGCCTGCGCAGGCCAGGACGCAGGCCACAGGCAGCCTATCCACGAGCCTGGCCTCCTTCATGAACAGGTGGCAGACCTCTGAGAAGCTCCCGTACTTCTCATTGTGGTATTTCTTGGCAAACGTGATCTCTCCGGGAGCCACAGAACCTTTAAAAGCCACGGAGCCTTTGGGGATGAGCCACAGCGACAGCCTCGTGTTAGTGCCGCCACAGTCTCCGGAGATGATGAGGTCACCTCTGTATAGGTAAGAGAAGGTTAAGGTATGAAGACGCGTTAGAAATGGAGAAGAACAAGACGTACGACATGAGTTTTCGCCGTTTAGAAACGAGTCTGGAGGACTGGGAGAAGATTTAGAAGTGAAAGAGCTTTTTCACTTCAACGTTTTTCTAAGTTGCGCTATTTACGCAACGTAAGACGTTAAGGTGCACGGAATCAGCCATTACGGTGCGTATCGCAGCGTAGCCATCGCGTTGGACGAAGGAAAACATATTATTATTATTATTATTAAGTACTACAGTACCTTATTATCATTATTACTACTATTATTATTAAGTACCTTATTATTAATAATAATATTATTAATTAAGCACCTTGACAACAGATTCCTGCGATCGAAAATGGCTGGTTGTATGTTCGTTCCTGTGCCAATGTGGTCTTCTCTTGCAAGTATGAAGTGTCCAGCAATCGTTTAAGAGAATGATGCTGACGGCACAACTTGATCTGATTGCTACAAGTACAAGCAGCTACTCGTAGTAGCGCAACACCACAAGACTCTAGTTTTTAAAAAAGAAATCTTTTTACAAAATGAGGTTGTTGATAGCAACCAGAACGCTACATGTACTGTCAACCTACAGTGACAGGAAACCTCTCCTGTCCACGACTTCGGTCACGTCTACATCTCCGCAGCACTTGCTCGTGATGCGACAAGCTTAAGCAGTGGAGTGCAGCAGCTGGTAGGCGTAGAAGTGAGCACCACGCTCGCCAAGTTCCTCCGTGAGGACGAGGTAGATCGGACAAGCCTTCAGGGCGGGACTCACACGACCCTTGTCAAACAGAGACTTCAGGAAAATGTCCTTCTTCGTGAAGTAGTCCAGGTTCTTAGGAGCAAGACCACCAGTGATGTAGAAACCACCGCGAGGAAGGTACTTCAGCATCGCGTTACCAGCCTCACGGCCGTACGCACCCACGAAGATCTCCAGAGTCTGGTTGCACAGCTCGTTCGTCTTTGCGTTCTCGCCGATCACCTTGCCCTGTTGTGTGTTCGCCTTCAGGAACTCCTCGTGCACCTTCGGGTCCACCTTCTCGGGGAACTTCTTAGCCAAGAACTCGTAGATGGTGGCCAAACCGGGACCAGACACGATACGTTCAACGGAGAAACGCTTGCCACATCCAAGCTTGGCCTTGATCTCATTGTACAGCTCAATCTCGATCTCGTCGGCAGGGGCGAAGTCCGTGTGACCACCCTCGCAGGCAAAACACGAGTACTGACCATCGTTACCAGGGGTCAAGAAACACTCACCGAGACCAGTACCAGCACCAATGGTAGCCATGGGAGCAGTCTCATCCTTAGGGACGTCGTTCAACACGATATACTCGTGAGGACGCAGCGTCAACAGACCATATCCCATAGCGGCAAAGTCGTTGATCAACTTCACCTGCTTGATGCCAAGCTGCTTCTCAAGGCTGGCACCGTCGATCTTCCAGCCGAACTCGACGTTGGTGAAGTCCACCGTGTTGTTCAGGATAGGACCAGCACAGGCAAGCACACAGGCCTCAGGCACGTGGTCGGTAAGCTTGGCCTCGTTCATGAACAGGTGGCAAACCTCGTTAAAGCTCGAGTGCTCTTCGTTCAGGTACTTCTTGGCGAAAATTGCGTCCCCGGGGGCAATGTTGCCCTTGAGCTGCGTAGCGCCATTGGGGATTTTCCACAGGGACAGACGCGTGTTGGTGCCGCCGCAGTCGCCAGAGATGATAAGGCTGAATTCAGACATAGTGAAGAGATGGGGGGGGAGTAGACTTGTTCTGGAGACGGGAGATTCCGGAATGACTTTGAGTTGTCGAGGTGGCAATGAGGATCTTTGCCGACGTGGCAAATGCCAGGTTATGCACTTTTGCTGCCTTGAAGTTTAAGCGGCAACCTCGGTTTCTGTGCCAAAGTCTGAACTTTCACAATCGCATCGAATGGTGCAGATGCGTGGCAGGTTATGTTCATTTGACTATGGCATACGTTGTCCAAGGTATTTTTCTGCCTGACTGTGCAGCAGAAATAGAGATGGCTTCACTGACTCTCGGTGTTAACTCTTCTTCTAATCCACGCAACCGAATATCTAATTGTAGTGCACAATTGATATTGCATTGATTCCTCGCCAGTAGTGGCAATTTGTGGGCTAACTGCTCTGTTGTTTCTGACTGCGGTCGGTCGAATGTTGCCGCGTTGCTTCTTGTAATTGTACCGGTGGGTGGAGCGGCCACAGATGGGGATGGAGCGTTCTTCCTCCCGTCGCGTCATGCCTCTTACTTGATTCCAGTATGGACGGGATTCAACTCGCGCATAGACCGGGATCGGCTGCTTGGGTCCGCAAGTCCAAGCAGCAGCAGAGACCTCGACGCTCGGGTCTGATTTGACCGTGGAAACGTTGCCAGTTGCCTTTCAGTTGACAATTCCCCATCCCACCACAGCAACCTCAACATGTTTGCCACTTGATACAAAGGTGCATGGACTTGCCAAAAGGGAGGGCGACCTTGTGCACTTCAACTTCGGCAACACCGAACATCATGGCAAAACAGGACGCAACTAAGAGGTTTATTATCAATCACATTCGGGCCACATAGCTCGCTTCCTACTTGGCATAGACTTATATGGCGTCTTCATGCACGCAGCAAGATTTTAGCAGACCTCTGTCAGGAGCTGATACGCGTAGTAGTGGGCACCACGTTCACCCAGGTCCTCGTTCAGCACCAGGTAGATCGGACAAGCCTTGATAGCAGGACTCACACGACCCTTGTCAAACACAGAGTTGAGGAAAATGTCCTTCTTCGTGAAGTAGTCCAGGTTCTTAGGAGCAAGACCACCAGTGATGTAGAAACCACCGCGAGGAAGGTACTTCAGCATCGCGTTACCAGCCTCACGACCGTACGCACCCACGAAGATCTCCAGAGTCTGGTTGCACAATTCGTCCGTCTTCGCATTCTCGCCGATCACCTTGCCCTGCTGTGTGTTCGCCTTCAGGAACTCCTCGTGCACCTTCGGGTCCACCTTCTCGGGGAACTTCTTAGCCAAGAACTCGTAGATGGTGGCCAAACCGGGACCAGACACGATACGTTCAACGGAGAAACGCTTGCCACATCCAAGCTTGGCCTTGATCTCATTGTACAGCTCAATCTCGATCTCGTCGGCAGGGGCGAAGTCCGTGTGACCACCCTCGCAGGCAAAACACGAGTACTGACCATCGTTACCAGGGGTCAAGAAACACTCACCGAGACCAGTACCAGCACCAATGGTAGCCATGGGAGCAGTCTCGTCCTTGGGGACGTCGTTCAACACGATATACTCGTGGGGACGCAGAGTCAACAGACCATATCCCATAGCGGCAAAGTCGTTAATCAGGCGAACCTTCTTGATGCCCAGTTCCTTCTCAAGACCAGGACCATCGATCTTCCAACCGAACTCCACGTTCGTGAAGTCCACTGTGTTCTTGAGAATGGGACCAGCGCAAGCAAGTACACAGGCCTCTGGGATCTGGTTCACCAGCTTGGCCTCGTTCAGGAACAAGTGGCAGACCTCAGCGAAACTGGCGTGCTCCTCGTTCAGGTACTTCTTGGAGAAGAGCATGGAGCCGGGGGCGATGTCACCCTTGACGTGCTTGGACTCCTTTGGGATGTTCCACAACGACAAACGCGTGTTGGTGCCACCGCAGTCGCCGGACATGATGAGATCAGTAGCCATAGTGCTTGGTGAGGTGGAGTTGAGAAGGAGTTCTGTGACTTGGGCCCTTGGGGAAGGATTTGGAAATGAGGAACTGAGCTTGAGGGCTTGGTTCGGTTGCATCAGATATCAACGACGAATGCGTTGGCAAGGAACGTGGCGGAGCCATGTCAGCTTTTGCGTGTGTACGCTCCGAGTTTGAAGTTGAGCTGTCAGTATGCATGCATTTTGCAACACAAGTCCAAGGGACCATACAACTTCGATGCTGGACATTTTGATTGATGTGCCACCGCAGACCCGTTCACTGCATACATGTACAGTAGTTAACATACTACTTCTCCGGTCCACCGTACTATCGCCATTTCTAAAAAGTGGGCATAGCGGAAAAAGTTTTTAGAGTTAGCAAGCATGGCGCACACCATTAGAAAGCTGAAGGCGCAAGGTATGTGCCCCCGGACTTCCTGCTGAAACGGAGCCTTCGTTTGAATGGTAGAATAACTTTTGTCTTGCGTCTGAGAGGAGCCGTAAGGTTAAATTTCGTAATTCGGTCAATTTTTAGCGATAATCAATCGCACTTTTACACGAGCGGTAGGAGCTAATTGACTCCGTCCTGGCAAACCGATATTGTCTGTAAACGCTTCAATGGGCTAAAAATTGATCGCGCGCCAGCGAGGTTTTATTGCAGCATGGCACCTAGTTACCAAGCCAGCGGAATAAAATACGCCAATCATCGCGAAGTGAAGAATAAGACGGCGATTTATTTTTTTGAACCCTCAAATTAGACTGTAAGCTGTGATTGGCATAAGTGACGGTAGCCATTAGCAACTATGCTGTCTGCAACTGGCAACGCAATCGGTGACGTTCCGTTGCGCATGTGGAACTTCTAACGCGTGGTAGGCTGTAGTCATTGCCCCCTTGCACCCAATGACCAAACCTAGTACTTTTTGTAATGTCAAAAAGCACTTATCTAAAGTATGGTAGCTTACCTTAGCAAATGAGGCCTTCACGGCAGCAATTAGGCCGTCGGTATCGAACGTGGGGGTCTTGTACTGCAAGGATTGTAGTGAATGAAAAAAACCGAGGTCTAGTACGTTCATGTCGGGTGACCGGGGAGGCTGACAGACCATTTCGATATCCCAGCCCTCTGCCTGGCCTGCCTCGACGATGTCGGCGCTGTCAACTCGTACATGTGGACCAGCGTTGTCTTGCTGCACCTTATTGTTCTTGTCTTTCTACCTGCAACATTCCAGCAACATCCCAGCAACAAGAGCAACATAGGAGTGACATTAGCTCATCCTGCAACATAGTAGCAACATAATAGCTTCAACTTCACTTACCGGGCCATTTTTCCCTAATTGCAGGGAACACTTTCTCGCGCAGCAGCTTAATGTAGACTTCTCGTGTCATAGAGATGTTTTTGGTGATTGGATCTCCTTTCTCTCGGCTCTTCGACTTTCGCTTGGCCACGGTCTCCTCTACAATAGGCCAAATGCCTATTTTACCATCGAAGTAGCGCTTTTTTCCAAAGTCGTAGCGAGGTCTGGCGACGGCAGCCAGAAACATTACCTTTCCTATGTACCTTTTGTTCGGACACGAGCGGTACGGTACATCCTCGTCCTTCGCCAGGTAATACTTTGTATTGGCCTTGTAGAGGTTGAACCACTTCTCATCAAGATGTACGGTATCGTACATGTGGTGGGCACGAAACGTCTTCTCTCCTAGCAAAATAAAATCCTTGGTCAGTATAAAATCGTTTAAATAATAAAAGCCAAATGAATGACTTACCTATGTGGCGCTCAACGTGGGCCAGAGCCCATGACAGCCGTCGTGTCTTGTGCAGAGCTGACAGCGTAGGTCTGACACGGGTGATCTTTTTGCGAATCACGCTGCGCTTCAAGTAGCGCAACAGCGTTGTTTTAGGTATACCTGTAGCTGCAGCTAGCGAGCGCAAGCTCTGTCGTTGGCATAGAGGAATTTCGCGAACCCGCTCAACTACCTCGTCATCAGTGAGGTGGCGGGGTGGTGGCGGGCGCTGCTGTCGACCATGTAGCAGCTCAGCAATGGCGTGGCTTTGCTGCCACACCTTGCGGATTGTGTGACGGTGTAGGCCAAAGCCTGCGGCAGCTGCGGCAATACTGCCACGTGGGAGGCAGCCACCAACCGATCGCTGCGCAAGATATAGCGCTACGGCCACCTTGACGTGTGGGGTAAGGTCGGTCTGGTTTCGACGGCGAGGCATGCTGGCGTTGTTTGTGAAGTCCAGGGTGAAAGGAATAGTGAATTGAGTTTAGTGTTGGCGGCAACGCCGACAGCAGTGGTTGGCGACAGTGAAAGCGCGCGAAAAGTTATGCATGTCAAAGCTTCAGATTAGGCGCCAAACAAAAACAGCAAGACAAGTTATTTTTTACCAATCAAATACTGCTAACAATTTTGTGTGGCTCACCAAAAAACCTAATGGGCGATAGTACGGTGGACCGGAGAAGTACATGTACACTGTGCACGTACGTGTGCACTCAATATCGGCTTACCGTAAAATGCGGATGGAGTGAGACAAGTGCATTGAGTGCGACATCAAGCGATTTGTAGGGGTGACACCTCCTCCAATATAAAAATTAAAAAAATCCTGAAAGATAGAATTAAGAAAAAACTTGTGCATTTTGAAAAACCTATTATGCGCTAACGATAGTATTCTCAACAGCTTCCAGTTGAAAAGTGCTGAAGACATCCTGTTCGTTACGGGGGCCAATAGGTATCAGATGAGCTTTTCTAAATCCGCTAATGATGGTAGCAGGCGTAATTTCAGCCCAAGCCTTCGCTACCATCAGCGACAGCATTGCACGGCGGTCGCTTGCTGTCTTTGGAAACGGATGATCGACATGATACTCAATATACAGCCTCCTACACGCAGACGTACATCAGAAAACCTAGCATTTTGCAGAGAAAGTATACTGTACGTACTCGATAGCCGCCTTGAATGAGTGCATCACACTGACATCCATAGGCTGACTCAGCCCCGTAATTCCCGGAGGAAAGTACTCGACTTGTGTGTGGCAATGATCTTGCAGCTCATTCCTCACGCTAGCCATTTTGTGGACCTTAAGACTATCTAGAAGCAGCAATCTGCAGCCATCTAGATGTGGAACCCACACCTTATTCACAAATTAAAAATTAGTAATAATAAAAATTAGATCGACAACCAAAACTTATTACCTCGTTAATCCATTTTTGCATTGTGTCGTGATCGGTCCATGCCTTCTGCTGGACTGTGTGAGCACAAGATGGATCGCCGAATGTTGCTGCTTCAACCTCCTTTGAGACGGGCCCTCCAGGAACGCCGGTAAATACGATAAACAGCGGGAGCTTTTCTCCCGTTGCAGACGCACATAAAAACACCGTGCAGCGAGAGCCATTGATCGCTGTTCCCTGGACAACGTCAATATTTTTTGTACCTACATAATCCACTGTTAAACGGCCAGGACTATCGATACACACGCCGGTCTGGTCCATATTGAACAGGCTGGAGTACTTCTCCGTGTATGAAGACAGTTTTGAGAGGACACCTTCCAATTCCACAGTTGTGTTTACAGCACTTGCAAATGCATCTGCAACTTCCTAATACAATATTAGTTAAAATAAAATAAATAAAAATTTTAAATACGTACTTGCAGGTCTTCCCGTCGTTTTGTGCCACGGTGCGTAATACGTCGGACAGTGAGACGGTTGCGCTTTAAAAAGCGAGTCACCCACGCTCTTAGTGCTCCAAAGCGGCGGGATAGAGCAAACGCTGGGTCAAACTTAGCAATTATAAGCATGATGCATTTTACAGTGACGCAGCGACTTTTTTCGCGTCGCATTGAATTGATCCAGTCGATTAATCTACAATAGAAAATAGATTAAGTTTTAATTTCAATGCGTTAATAACGTTCACAACTTACCGCGATTCCAGCTCTGGAAATCTAACATACTTCTTCTGCTGGGTTTGTACAGTGGTGTAGCATTTGTTAGGTGCTTTAGCCTTTGCGGTTGCTAACGTTTTTTTCTGAGCTTTCCAGCGATACACAGTTGACCTATGTACTTTGAAGTCTTTAGCAACGGCAACAGCTGATTGGGCTTCAGCCGCGCAAGCTCCCTACAGTCACCACGTTCAGTTAGATACATAAGTAAAAGCATAGCGTTCCTAATAACTTACATGGAACTTCTTTCTGTTGCTGTTTTTTGGTTTCCGCATTGCGGAAAATTGCGCTCTGCCAGGATGGAAGTCGTGGCTGGCAATAGCCCGCACCAGCAATATAACCTCATAAGGTTTATTTATGTTTTGCTGTTTGCAGACCAATAAAATCTGTCTCACTCCATCCGCATTTTACGGTAAGTACTTTTAAATGATTTTAATTCTACTGCAATATTTGTTGAATTAGAAATTTCACATGAGTTAGAAATGTGTTCACCATGGTAATTAGAAATTCTTGAAATTTAAAAATATGTAAAAGGTACCAAAGTTTTGCAATAAGAAAATGAGAATCCCTGCAAGACTCCTACTTCACTGTCCGTGTTCTGTTGATTTTTATTACACATGCGCCAACTCTATTTAGGAAAGATGCAACATACCGGTAGGCAGCATCAGTTGACATCGTCGCGCGTGTTCCTGCATCATTAACAGTCTTGTCGTTGTCTTGGATTTTTCAGGCTTGCTGAATCAGCGACGGGACTCGAAGTACGGCAGTTGTAACGTTATATGCTTAGAATTTGTGTTGAGACAAAATATCACCTGTCATATTTCTGAAAAAAAGTATATTTCTTTATGCAACGCTTGTTGCAAAGATACATGCACAACAACTTCACCAGGGAAAACGATTCCAGAGTGCTGCCGGTACATGCAGCAATTAACAGAAGTTGTTCAAACTAATGTGCCCTTATGGAGCGACATTAAAAGAAGCCTGCTATCGAACATCTTCTCCAGTAAAGTACCACTGCATCTGGCAATACAGTCTATTCAATTTCAATTTACCTGATGTAGAAATGTTTGCAATGAGGATCTTCAAGTGGATTTCTAGCAGCTGCATATGGGACCATCGCCATAGACGTGTTGTTGCTTCAACCACAATGGATCTACAATGTACTAGGGTAGATACTACCGGTAGTATAATTTAGACCCCCCCCTCTCCCCAATGCCAAAGATGACCACATGAAAATGAAACTAGCTGCGTTATCAACAAAAACTAACACCAATTTGCAGTTGGCGTCGTCAAAATACAGCGCTGTTACTGATTCAGCAGTTGGTACGCGAAGAAGTGAGCACCACGCTCGCCGAGTTCCTCCGTGAGGACGAGGTAGATCGGACAAGCCTTCAGGGCGGGACTCACACGACCCTTGTCAAACAGAGACTTCAGGAAAATGTCCTTCTTCGTGAAGTAGTCCAGGTTCTTAGGAGCAAGACCACCAATGATGTAGAAACCACCACGAGGAAGGTACTTCAGCATCGCGTTACCAGCCTCACGACCGTACGCACCCACGAAGATCTCCAGAGTCTGGTTGCACAATTCGTCCGTCTTCGCATTCTCGCCGATCACCTTGCCCTGTTGTGTGTTCGCCTTCAGGAACTCCTCGTGCACCTTCGGGTTTACCTTCTCGGGGAACTTCTTAGCCAAGAACTCGTAGATGGTGGCCAAACCAGGACCAGACACGATGCGTTCAACGGAGAAACGCTTGCCACATCCAAGCTTGGCCTTGATCTCATTGTACAGCTCAATCTCGATCTCGTCGGCAGGGGCGAAATCCGTGTGACCACCTTCACAGGCAAAGCACGAGTACTGACCATCGTTACCAGGGGTCAAGAAACACTCACCCAGACCAGTACCAGCTCCGATCGTAGCCATCGGCGCCGTCTCATCCTTGGGAGCGTCATTGAGTACAATGTACTCATGGGGTTGTAGAGTCAGCAGACCATATCCCATAGCGGCAAAGTCGTTAATCAGACGAACAGTCTTAATTCCGAGCTCCTTCTCAAGACTGGCACCGACGATCTTCCATCCCGCTTCGACATTGGTGAAATCCACTGTATTCTTCAAGATCGGACCAGCGCAAGCGAGAACGCAGGCAGCAGGTACTTCGTCTACGAGCTTGGCTTCGTTTAGAAATAGGTGGCACACCTCGTTGAAGCTCCCGTAATCTTCATTTAGGTACTTCTTGGAGAACAGCATCTCGCCTGGGGCGATGTTGCCCATAAGTTGCGGGGCACCTTTGGGGATCTTCCACAACGCCAGACGCGTGTTAGTGCCACCGCAATCACCCGACATGACCAGGTCGTGTGATGGTGCTGCTGGGGCTGCTGGGGTGGTGATGACGACGGTCGTTGATTCATCGGAACAGCATCCGAGCCACCTGACGAAATGGACCAAAGGTTAGATATGTACCGATAGCAGTTGTTTATAATGGCAGAGCGTACGGGGCCATCTTGCGTCGTATGTGGTGTTATTGTAGTTGCTTGTGCTTTTGAACGCCGAATCAATAATGAACAGGTACACAACGTCTTTCAGGTTGCCCACTTCAAGTGCGCCGTTTTTTATTCGAATCCGCCTTCAACTAGCTATTGGTTAGAAATTTAGAAGCCATTTCTAAAGACAACCCGTATCAAAACACACGTTACACGGTGTAACACAGCAATCACTGCCATTCGACGCACCGAAGTACTGGTACATGATTGCTTTCGAAGTATAGGGGTATGCATGCTCTGGTGTGAGGTCTAGTGCTTAAGCTATTGTACTAAAAGTCCAGTGTACTTCAGTTGAGCAGGGTGCGTTGCATTGCAGCCTGAAGTTTGGCGCCATCTATGCGACTTATCACGAAGCAACTTGTATCAAGTACGTCAGGACTGCAAGTTTTAGGGTTACACGAACACGACTCAACTCTCAACTCTCAAGGTACTCCTCTTAGCAAGATTTATTGACAATACGAAACAAAGCTTTATTACCAATGAATATATGAACGCTGCTCACAACATTTGCATCCCAACGAGTACAGAATCTCACTGTGTCTCCGTCAGCAGTTGGTACGCGTAGTAGTGAGCACCACGTTCACCCAGGTCCTCGTTCAGCACCAGGTAGATCGGACAAGCCTTGATAGCAGGACTCACACGACCCTTGTCAAACAGAGACTTCAGGAAAATGTCCTTCTTCGTGAAGTAGTCCAGGTTCTTAGGAGCAAGACCACCAGTAATGTAGAAACCACTGCGAGGAAGGTACTTCAGCATCGCGTTACCAGCCTCACGACCGTACGCACCCACGAAGATCTCCAGAGTCTGGTTGCACAATTCGTTCGTCTTCGCATTCTCGCCGATCACCTTGCCCTGTTGCGTGTTCGCCTTCAGGAACTCCTCGTGCACCTTCGGGTCCACCTTCTCGGGAAACTTCTTAGCCAAGAACTCGTAGATGGTGGCGAGACCGGGACCAGACACGATACGCTCAACCGAAAAGCGCTGACCGCATCCAAGCTTGGCCTTGATTTCGTTGTACAGCTCGATCTCGATTTCATCGGCAGGGGCGAAGTCCGTGTGACCACCTTCACAGGCAAAACACGAGTACTGACCGTCCATGCCAGGGGTCAGGAAGCATTCACCCAGGCCTGTACCAGCTCCGATCGTAGCCATGGGAGCAGTCTCGTCCTTGGGGACGTCGTTCAACACGATATACTCGTGGGGACGCAGAGTCAACAGACCATATCCCATAGCGGCAAAGTCGTTAATCAGGCGAACCTTCTTGATGCCCAGTTCCTTCTCAAGACCAGGACCATCGATCTTCCAACCGAACTCCACGTTCGTGAAGTCCACTGTGTTCTTGAGAATGGGACCAGCGCAAGCAAGTACACAGGCCTCTGGGATCTGGTTCACCAGCTTGGCCTCGTTCAGGAACAAGTGGCAGACCTCAGCGAAACTGGCGTGCTCCTCGTTCAGGTACTTCTTGGAGAAAAGCATCTCACCAGGAGCAATGTCACCCTTGACGTGCTTGGACTCCTTTGGAATGTTCCACAACGACAAACGCGTGTTGGTGCCACCGCAGTCACCCGACATGATGAGATCAGTAGCCATAGTGTTTGAGTGGAGAGGAGTTGGAGTGGTGTTCAGCCGTTTGAGCCCTTGAACGTCGATTTGGAAATGAGGTCGAGCTTGGACGATCTTTCAAATCGGGGAGGACATTCGGTGTCGCTGTATTGTTGCAGCCAACGGAGGGTACGTGGCGAATGCATCGTCGTCTTTGAACCAGGGTAGTTTTGAAGCTCAAGTTGGCATCGCTTGTCATCTGCGATACCGCTGTCTTTAACGGAGGAATCTGCCGACATCCAACCGAAATGGCCCATAAACCTCATAAGCTGTTGCTTGGACTAGGATTGCTGATTACGGAGCCTCAACTTCAGTTTCGCGGTTTATGCAGCGCGTTTCTTGTCGAGACCAGCACATTTTGCAATGGTAGCTCGAATCTAGCATGAGACACCAGGCAACGAAAGCTCAAGGATGGCCCGGCCAAGTCTCCGTCGCACACTAAGTTAGCAGTGCTAAACCAAAACTCTCTGCTCGAGAGGCAAAGACATGGGTCACGTTGCAGGCGACGATGACAACAGTTGTCCCTCTACCTTCTGCTTCGAATTAGACCTATAGCGCTTCAAGTTGAACCGGTCAAGCTGGTGGATTTCTAACAAGAAATGAAGTCTTAGAAATCCTGTGACTCGAGACGGAAGACAAGGTAACCGGCATAGACATGGGGGGGGGGGGTTCCATGCAGTCCAGGTCGTGGTTTATGAATACTCATGCTCGAAAGGTCTATGCACACTACATGTATTTGCAGTTGAAGCTTTTCGTGTCTCTCGATAGGAACGTCAGTCGAGTCGACAGATTCGACACGTGGTCACCTTTAAATTGGTTGTTGACCGGGTCAACTTGACCCTGTGCTTCTTGTAACCTTGTCCAAAGACTTACCGTCAGTTTTCAACAGATACAATGTAGTCGCAATTTAAAAAAAAAAAAACACTAGAGTTATGTTGATGCATGCACCGCTCCTGCTACATGTACAGGTAGCACGCTACACTTCGTTAAATACACTCTCCGACGACGATTTCCGACCAACTTCAGCAATGGATTCCTGACGGGTTGAGGCTCCCCCGGTTGTGTTTACCGTGTTGCCATTCCCATTCGCTCGGACGCTACTCTCCGCCACTTTTATCTGGCCAACGACGACTTTGCGCGGTCCTGCGTCCCGCTTGCTCACTTTGCTTAGGTTTGACGTCATGGAGGCGATATTCCGCACACTGGAGGCAACACTCCAGGTCATAACCCAATAGCAGAACAACAGGGAACCATGGGAAGCGAGAATTGCAGCTTGAGATCCCTTGAAGTGAACACCTCCACTTCCCATCCCGTCCTCGACAAAAGTATAGTTAGCAGCTCCCATTCCCGAATAGTGGGTTCCACAAACAGCGATGCCCATGATGAGAGCACTGCCCAGTCGAAGTGCCTCACTGTCCTGGAAAAACGTCAGCTGAACACAGACAATTAGTTCTCCAAACACTCAAGAGCTGGCATGAAAAAAAGAGTTTCTACCGCTCGAAAGAGGATCCAGAACGCGGCCGTTGCCGTGAAAAAGGCGATGAGGACCGAAACAACCACGACTCCAGCCATCAATGTCATGCTAGCCTGCGTTCGCTGAGCCATCATGCCCAAGTAATGCATTACGAGGACACCAAGGGCCGCGAAAAGCCCACCACCTGCGATTCTGGGGAGACGAGAGAACAAGGCAATGAGTTTGATGCGCTTCGCTACCTTCTGCTTGTTCACAACGTCCGACATGGCCGTTGCCGCCAGATCTTTGACCAGAATATTTTTGCGCTTCTCTTGCTCCAGCTCGAGGAAGAATGGATCAGCGGACGCAATTTTCAGACCGACAAACACTCCCCCGACCGCGCAGATGAAGGACAGAATGGTAAGACCCGCCTCGAAATCGACTTGGAGTACAGAGCCATCTTCGCGTGTCAACTGGAGAGCGTTCATACCAGTGAAATGCATGCACCAAATGCCGCATCCACCCAACGCAATCGATGACAACACGAGAAGAATGAGCTTATCCTTTGTGTCAGTTGCACTGCGCCATTTCTCCATCAATTGGATAGCTGCAGTCCACAGAATTTAGTAAAAGGTTTTTAAAGAAAACCAATTTGAAGTCACCTACTGCAAAAGCTGCCGGTCACTGCGATCAGATACGAAAGAAAAATCTTCGACACCAACCAATGTTGTGTGATCTCCTCCTCGCTAGACATTTGTCCTTATACTTTGCGCTTGTTTCCTGCTTTGTTGACAAACAAAAAGGAGAGAATGACAAACTGAGGCCAAGGAGCTATCTTCTACCTATTCTTAAGACAAGAAAACACGTATTTTTAGTGGTCAATGCTACGATTCGGGCAGTATGTGCAAAGAGAAATGTCTTTTTCAAAATACACGACCATGAGCCAACTGATCTTAATACAGTACGCTCTCAGCGTGCTACGTGAATTTTCTGGATGCTGTTCCCTCGAGTCTTAGACATTTTATCCCGTTTTGAGATGCCTTCTCGCATTGTCGAGGCAGTAGCGCTCATTTCGGCTTTGCGTACACTACGCACCACGCTGAAACTTGCCAGCCAGTAACATGTTAACAGAGCCCCGTGCGAAGCGACAATAGCAGCCTCAGATCGGTTGATAATGAATCGTGTGCTATCGGCGTAATTTTCCACGCTGGGTGCGTACGAAGCAGCTCCCATGCCACAATAATGGGTAGCACAGACTGCAACCCCCATGATCAAAGCACTGCCCAGTCGCAGAAGCTCACTGTCAGGCATGAATGTAAGCTGCAAAACTGTGTCAGTAAAACCTTGATAGTGGATCAGCAATTCAAGTTACTTACTGCTCGGAAGAGGATCCAAAATGCTGCGTTGGCGGTGAAGAACGCTATTAGAACCGAAAGTACAACGATTCCAGCGTTTAACTCCATGACGGCGTTTGATCGTTGTGCCATCATACCAAGGTAGTGCATACCGAGGACTCCCAATGCTGCAAAAGCTCCTCCAAGCATGATAAGCCATAGCCGAGAGAAGAGCGCGATGATCTATCACAATTATTAGACTCATAACAATTTAATGCCTATTAACCGAAATGACACTTACTTTGATGCGGCGAGTGACAGCACTTCTGTTCACTACAGTTGACATTTTCACGTTTTTCAGGTTGGCAGCCTAAAAGGCCAAAAGAATATTAGTATTGAAAGAGACTCGGTAGACGAAATAACAGTTTACCAGCATCTCTTTGCGTCTGGCGGCCTCCATTTCCAGGAAATACGGATCCATGGAGGCGATTTTCAGTCCAACGAACACGCCCAGTACCGCGAAGATGAAGGATAAAATGGTAAGACCCAACTCGAAGTCCATCTCGAGAATAGTTCCATCTTCGAGTTCGAGCTCGAGAGCCGTCATACCCGTGAAGTGTGTGCACCAGATCCCGCAACCACCAAGTGCGAACGAAGAGAGAACCAACATGATGCGTTTATGAACGACTCCATCCACCCGGCGCCAGTTCTCCATGAGTTGAATTGCTGCAATAGCAGCAGTTAACGTTAGTGTATCTATCTACCAGTACCCCTGTCAATAAGCTTTAGTGAACGAACGCACTGCAGTAGCCCCCAGTGGTGGAGATTAGATACGAGAGAAGGATCATTGACCATGACCAGTACTGATGAATATTGACAGCCATCCTAGCTGCCCTTATCAGTTTACTCTTGTTGGATCAGCGAGAAGACTGCAGACTTCTAGTGACCTAGCAGAGCACTAAGAATAACGTAGATCATTCATATTCACAGGGCAACAATAGGAAATTGACGTTGAAGTGCCTTGGCCAATCAGATATCATTTATGTACAAAACACCATTTTGATTACGCTGTGATTACTCTGATTTGAACCAATCACAGTTCGACAAGGTTTTAGTGGTCCTCCTCCCGTGTAATTCATTGTGAACCGTCGCAAGATTTGATGCGCTTGTTGACAGATGCAACGCCGGATGACGTTTACTTAAACGGGAGACTAATGTCTCATAATCAGTTGTTGCCCTCTGATTCGTCAAAATGACGCTGCTTTCATCCAATCCGAAGTTTGCAGCCAGTCCGCCGCCATCTTCCATTCTTCCAGAACACCTTCATACAAAGTCCCAGTCGAAAGCTCGCCACTAAGAAACGTTAGCGACCTGTAGTGCCAAGAATCAAATCGACGTGGAGCGGTCTGTCAGTCTACTTTAGCCAGCTTTCTCAGCCTTCCTCCCTCCTTACGACACTACTGATACAGACAGACAATGGCAGCAGGACTTCCGGACGATCTCGTGCTTGAGTACGACATGCTGCAGCTCGTGGATGGAGAAGATGCCGTCCCGAACAGCTTCCTGGACGCGCCGGCATCTCCCACAGCCTCTGCGCACGTGGAGGAGCTCCTGGCTAACTGCTCTGTGGGCGTGAGCATCTCTACGTCGGGCTCAGACAGCGTGGGGCCCTCCAGCACTTCCTGTGCGGCCTCAGCATGTGCAGCCGGTGGTGCAGGCTGTTCCTCGGCTGTAGCCACAAAATCCCCAGAAGCAGAGACCAACACTCAGGACGAATTTGCTGAGTTCTTATTGGACGGCGAGCAATTTCTGCGAGATATGGAGAAGGTGGTAAAATTAGACTTGGACTCAGGTGAGACTCAGAAGAATCAGACAGCACTGGAGCAGAATGATGGTGCGATCGACTTGGACGCTTTTACGGACCTGGATATGCTCGCTTCGCCCTGTCCGAGTGTACCCAGCACCTGTCCAAGCACTACGAACGGATCTCCGTACAAGAACGAAACTGATGTGGATGAATTCGACGTCGAGTGTCCGTTGCTGGCTGAGGAACAGAAGAAAAAGGAGGAAGAAGAGGCAAGGAAGTACCATGAATCTCTCATGGGGCGCATCCTCCCACCGATGTCTCCACCGAGACTCCCCCATACAGATTCGATGTTGTCGGATTCGTCGTCGCTGGGTCACACAGATGGTAGTGTATCGGCTTCACCACTTCCTTCCATGCCTGAGGAGAATGTGAAGGAACCAGAACAGATGGAGACTCAAGAGGAGGATGAAGAGATGGAGGAGGAAGCTATGGAAGTACGTAGTTGACGGGAAACTGTTGGATCTGGAGAGTTTCTAAATATTCGTTGTTGTTACTAAACAGGATGAGATGGACCTGCTGGAGAAAGAGGCCAAATACCTGGATGCTCAGATGGATTTCCTGACGTCTCGTGCCAAGTCGAGTCGTCCTCAGAGAAAAAGCATTAAGCAGCGTCGCCCGCGTGATACGGAGCAGCCGAAGTTGCTGGCGAAAAGTCAGGAGAACAACCAGTTGCTGAATGAGCTCGTTACTCAGCAGAAGGTCTACCAGGATAACTTCAAGGCCATGCTTGCGTTCGCTCCTGTGAGCGATGTGGTACGTGAACTGGTTCTACAGTTTTTTTAGTTATGATAAAGGTTCTGATTATGTGCGTGCTTTTTCTACAGCGTATGGCTCTGATGACCCCCATGGAATCGTACATTCGACTGGGCAAGGACTTCAATGAGCGGAGAAAAACCATTCTGTCGTTGCGTGAGGAGAAGCTGGATATGACCTACAAGTTCATTGAACAGAAGGCAGCAGGCCTGGACATCAACCAGCCGTACCAGTACTCAGATATGTTCGAGAAATTCGGCAAGCACTACTGTGTGAACTTCGCCATCTCGAAATACGATGGCGTGAGCGTCTTCCAGGTTGGACGTGCCATCTACGAGCAGATCGCCGGAAAGGATGAGGCTCTGAACAACGCAATGGGTAGTACTACGATCCGCGAATCTTTCGATACGATCAAGTGTAACTTCATGCACCAGCGCATTGTGTCAAGCATGGACTGGGATGCGAGTGACAGCACAAACGCAGATGGCGAAAAGATGCCGGACATGGAGTCAAACGCCATTTTCTATTGCCGATTTGGTGACAATTCAGCAGTACTAGCAACAGACTACATCGACCAGGACGACCTGCACCCGTACGACACAGCAAACCGCATCCGCAAGGATGTTTCTAGCGGAGTGGTGCTGTCTGGCCACACTGATTCTGACGGAAAAAAGTACGTGGTGATGAAGCGCTACTTGATGGCGAAGTTCCACATGTACCCTCACAAGGTCCCCCAGGAGCAACAGGATCGTTTCTTTGCTAGCATGCCCAAGTGCCATGACACAATGAAGACGCTCATCGTTGATCGTCTGCAGCGCAATGAGACCGGTTGTCCATGCGCAGGTGAAGACTGATCGATTCCATGGCGTTCTGGAGTCTCAAAGTAGCAGGCAGCCGAGGGCTTTTGATGAAGACTCTGATCTTCGTCAACACTCCTCGGCTTTCATTTTTTTCTTCTCTCAAGTGATTAGTTCCTCAAGCGTTCCTGGATGCGGTCGTGGTCCCCCGTTGAAGCCGAGCCAAGGACAAGCAGGGCCAGGGACGTGTGTTTGTCATGGAGTGAGCGACTACCGATAATTATGTGGCAGCTGCTGTAAAGCGCTCCGTGCTCTCCATGACGAGTGGTTGTTTGTGCGATTCAACACTAGTAGCGCTTCCAGATTTGGGATTCCCAGCGCTCGATGCTAAACATGAATCAACATCTATTGCTCTGAAACCCTCTTGCTGTTCGTAATATTTACTACAATGAAAATTATCTACTGTTATTTTTATCTACTGTTATTTTTATCTACTGTTATTTTTTCTCATAACATAATTATCTGAACACCATGGGCGTGGAGCTACCTGTCGACTTAGTGCGCGACTACGACATGTTGCAGCTGCTGGACGACGACGACAACGTATCCAGCAGTCCCATAGCTTTACCAACGTCCCCTCTCTCTTCTCTAGCGCGAGAACTGCTTCAAGACGATGCTCAATCCCCCAAATTGGGCGAATTTCTACTCGAAGACGAGCTTTTTCTAAACGAAATAGAGCAACAAGACGACGCAATTAGCTTACCTGACCTGGACATGATGTTGCCTTTAAGCCCTCGAGCCAATTCGTGGCTTGAAGCTCTTCCAGATTCACCTTCGTGTCGGACGGACGAAGAGCTGCAGAGTCCAGAGTCTTCTGTAGATTTGAGTCCAATTCCAACTTCTCCATTCAAGTTGGCGCGCTGTGCGTCGTCTTCAGAAGAATCAGGACACACTGATTCTGATCCCAGCTCGGAAGACGAAGAAACGGAGCTGCTGACGAGAGAATCCAAGTTTCTGACCGCTCAGAAGGAGTTTTTGGAGTTTCAGCAAAAGACAAACAAGCCAAGACGTAAGAGTATCAAAAACAGAAGAAGAAGAGACAAAGATTTGGCGGAAGAGCTGAAAATGTTGCTCAAAAGTCAAGAGAACAACCAACTGCTACATGCTCTTGCCTTGCAGCAGAAAATGTACGAGGACAACTTCAAAGCCATGTTGGCATTTGCACCAGTGAACGATGTGGTAAGGAAAAGTTACTTTGGAACTGAGAATGTTGTTGCATTTTTACTTACTGATTTTTTTGCCGATTTTTATAAAGCGGATGTCGTTGATGACACCTTTGGAATCGTACATTCATCTTGGAAAAGACCCGACTGAGCGCAGGAAAACCATTCTATCGCTGCGAAAGGAGAAATTGGATATGACCTACAAGTTTATTGAGCACAAGACCCAGGGAATGGACTGCAGCCACCCACATGAGTTCTCGGATATGTTTGACAAGTTTGGCAAGCATTACTGTATCAATTTCACGATTTCCAGATATGATGGAGTGAGCATCTACCAGGTAGCACGCGGTATCTACAATCAGCTCACCGAAAAGGACGATTTGCTGAATGATGCAATAGGCATTACGGCGACACGAGAGGTACAGCATTGCTACAGCGAGTTATCATTGTTTTTTCTCATGTACTAAGTTGGTTATTTCGTTTTTGCAGTCCACTGGCACGCTCAAGTGCAATTATATGCATCAGCGTATCCTCGAGACACCGAAACAAGCAGATAGCAGAGCGAAGATGCCGGATATGGAGTCCAATGGTGTTTTCTACTGTCGATTCGGGGACAACTCAGCAGTGCTAGCAACGGACTACGTAGATCGCGATGATTTGCAGCCGTACAATGAGTCCAATATTCGGAAGGACATCTCGAGTGGAGTTGTGCTCACTACTCATGAAAATCAAGAGGGCAAAAAGTACGTCGTGATGAAGAGGTATATGATGACCAAGCTTCACATGTACCCACACAAGGTCCCCCAAAGACAACAGGATCGATTTTTCCTCAATATGTTCCACTCCCACGACAACATGAAAAAACTCGTAGTGGATCGTGCATTGCAGCGCAGTGAAGCAGGCTGTTCGTGCACTGGAGATACGACGAGTTGCTGCTGCGCAAGTGACGAGGCCAGCATCCCGTGTGGTGGCCATCATGCACAGGTACATGTATTGGTATAAGTTAACTTCCACATTTTTAATCTTTCTTTGACAATCAGTTGTAGCCATGTTTATCAGAGTAATCCGACTTGAGGCCAGGATGTTGATGCTGTTGACGTGATGTTCAGTTCTATCCAAGGCGAAACCACTTTTCTTTTTGCTCATAACGATGCAAGCCAGTTTGAGCATCGATGAGGTGGAATTTCCACGTCTTCGGAAGAGGAAATACGCGCAGGAAGCAGAAAATTTGGCCAAAAAGGCTCAAGTTTTACGACAAGAACTAGCAGAACTCAAGAAATCTTCCGACAAGCAGCAGTTAGCGTTGGCGTCCGTCCAGTCTATGATCTTCGACCACCTCGGAACTCAGTGCAAGAATCCGATGCACACAAATATCCACTTGCCTCGAGACCGAAGCGCTCGGAGGAATCTCCTACTGAACAGGAAAAGCGACAATATCCGACAATGCTACGACTATCTGAAAGCGCGCAGTAACGAGTTGGACTTGTCGAAAACTTACTTTTTGGGTGATAAATTTGAAGATCCGGATGGGAATTTCGTCGGTCGCCGCTTCGACGTCATTCGTTTCCACGGAACTCGATCTCTCAAGCAAACTTACGATGCACTGGTGAGATTTATGTGCAGTTTAGAGGGCAGTGACTCGACGTTGGGGGATCTCACGGACCGAGACGACTATCAAACGCTACACGATGACACGTACATCTCAAACCACCGATTCGAGTCGAACCACGAAGGAGTGAGGTCGGAAGTCAATACCACGACATTTGCGCAGTATTTTGAGGACCAGAACGAACTGGAGAACTCAAAGTGTGCGGTGCTGATCACTGACAGTGTTGACGAAGACGACTTGCACCCGTATGATCCACTCACATTCATTCGTCGAGATGTCACTGCCGGAATTGTACTGACTGAAGAGCAGAACTGCGGTGAAGTCGTCGTTCTGATGCGCCATGCTGCTTTTATGAAAGTCTATCGCCCTAGCTTCGACGTTCAGGACGAGATGGTGAGCGAAATGTATGAGCAAACTGCTCAGTGGCCAGCAACCATGGTACAAACACTCCGTAGGCTCATTTGATTAACCGAATTCAGTATTCTCTAGTTGGTCTGCACGTATTCTCGAATAGCTTGTACTGTGATGTTCCCCCAACTGGATGTACCTGTCGCACCTTCACGAAGCGAATCCATTGAGGAAGCTGAAAGCTTAAACTCGGGATTGCGGATAGTTAGAAACGCCGCACGCTGCATGAGCACTGTAACTCCTTCTTTTCCCCTTGACAATTCGGTGAACACAATGGCAACACTGACGTCTCTGCGAACGCGATCTCGTGGACTGTATGGATACAGTTCATCCGTATCAACATTGTCAGTGACCATTACACCACAAGGTCCGTTAAAGTGGTGGTGATGCTCGAAATATTCCATACACGTAGCGCTGTTCATCTCCACCGTCAAATCCTCTTTAGGTTTAGAGACTAAATGGAAATGGGTAATACTTGGTCCTCCATCTTCACTGTCGTATCCCTCCCGCACAGTTGTATGACCCGATTTCTCGGAAATACTGATCTCCATATTGCCCACAAAGAACTTGAGTGCTTCATACACTTGTTTGACAGATTTGACTCCGTTGAAATGAATAAACTCGAACCGGTCACAGCACGTACACGTGATCTGAAAAATGAGCTTTACCCAAATCCAAAGGTTCACTTCGTGCTGCCACATACTGGAGTCCTCGAGTAATCATTTCATCTTTGAGACCAACAAGCACTCGTCGACGATCGTTCCATTCCTTTGGTAGATGAATCGGTCGGTACAGTGGATTGGTGGCCATATTTCCCTAAGAAACAGTAACAAAAAAAGGTTAGTACCAGCTTTCTACCATGTACTAGTATCTGCTTGCAAAATACCTGGATCTGCAGCAATTTCCTTTGAGTTTGAGCAATATTCATCTGCTGATCACGAATGGTTCGTTCCAAGATTCGTTTCGAGCTGTTTGCCTTCCACAGCTCCAACTCCTCTTCACTTCGAGACATTTTCACTTTTTCTCTTAATTCATCCACTTGCTCTTGCAATACTTGAACTTGATTACTGAGCTCTTGTTTCTCTTCCTTCCTCTTCACATGTGAAGGTTTAAATTTTTTGATGGTCGACTCCATTTCCACTATTTTTTTTTTACATTAAAGATTATTTTCCAAGATTTGTCAATCACAAAAAAATATTCTGTGTACATGTCAGAGAGGCAGGAACGTCGACGTACCGGCCCTAAACGCCGTAGACCGTCGTATCTGGTGCGACAGGACGAGGTGAAGCGGCTTCAGACGCAGCTCCAAGTGCTGCAGAAGCAATTGACCAAGTTGCAAGCTCGTCCACGAAGCGTCAAGGCTCAAATTCTTGATGTCGTAAACGCGAACAACTCCCTTCGAGATGTTATACACGGTCAGCAATTGGCGGTGGCCGGGGCGAGGTCCATGTTGGCAGGAATGCAGGTAGAGTATCTTTTTTATAATTATTTTTTGCAGTAGAACTAGTAAAATTTTATTATTTTTTATGATCTGTAGGAACGACAAACTGGAAGTCCATTATGCAGACACATCCACCTGCCTCACGAATGGTGGGAACGACGTCAAGTTCTATTGGGACTAAAAAGCGACATGATTACTAGAGGTTGTCAATATGTGGTGGCTCGAAGCCAACATTTGGATTTACTGAAGCCTCAGCTTATGGACCACCGATATGAGGACGTGGAGGGCAATTTCTGTTGCGAAAGATTCGAGTTCTTCCACTTTACTGGCGTTCAGTCCATCAAAGAAGTGTTTGACGCTATTAAATATTTTATGCTGAACATGGAGATCACGATTTCCGAAGCTCTTGGACATACAACAGTTCGAGAAGACTACGATACTGTTGATGATGGCACTTCTATTTGGAATTATCGGCTTTTGTCCACGGACAGCAATGATATCACGTCGGAGGTGAATAAGGTGGTGCTAGCGGAGTATTTTGATCAATCGGAACAAATGGGAGGACGACCTTGTGCTGTGGTGGTAACGGATTGTGTTGATGTAGACGACTTGTACCCGTATAACCCACAAGAGCGAGTACGGAGAGATATTAGTGCTACGACTGTACTGACGGAAATGAGACGGACGAAACAGCAGTTAGTATCGAGTACTGATGAGCAGCAAACATCGTATAGTGGAGGGGAGGAGGATGGAATATCGGAGGGTGACCCAGAGGAAGAAGAGTTGGTGGTTGTGATGCAACGGGCAGCCTTCATGAAGATGCACAAGCCTAAGTTCGAGATCTCGAGGAGTGCGATGAGATCGTTGAAAGAAGGTATTGCGAGTTGGGGAGAAGTGGAAGTGCAGTCGATTCGAGGGGCTGTGAACGCGTGAGAAGATCACACTGCAAGCACGAGGCTCGACAGTGCTGCAGTCTAGTAGAGACTCCACAAAGCTGAGGTGATTTCACTATTGCAACCGTAATAGACAAAGGAAAGGTGCTTCTAGCTACTGTACTTTGAAGATTTGTGATGGACATCGGAAATACAACACGAAAACAAACTGTCTGTGATCGGCTCAGGTCGTACCGGACTGCAATGTGGCGAACCAGCAGCTTGTTTCGTGTATGGATAGATGATGATGGACGTGTGGACTCGAGGCGGTTTTCCTCTCGTAGTAGGACAGAGTATTGTCGTGAAAACAGCACAAATAATTTCTCTCTTTCAAGTTTTTAACTTCACGAGTACAAGTAAGTACAGATTGACGGCCAGCAGGACAGAGATCAGAACTGCGTGGATTTGATACGGGCAACCTGAAATTGTGTTTGTGTTCTGAAGATTCTTCAACCATGCCAACCACGCGAATACAGTACCATTTGTCTCACTTGGTGTCGTCGTTTTCGTTATGCAGAAAAATTCCGCATGCTTTGCGCTTTCGACTTTGCTGTTGGCAGTGAGAATGATTCTACTTAAATGCAAAATCTATCGCTCAACATCGGAAGGGTAAGAATCACATGGCACAGACGCCATCCCACATTGTTGCATGCAACCACTGACAGGATAGCTTTCGAGATCCGTCCATAGTGTTGATACAGTACAGGCATCCCAGTGTAGCTCTAGTTCACGTACTGGTTGGCTCACTTCTCAATTTTCCCAGCACCCTTCACTACCAGACGACCAAGAACGATGAACCTCCTGACTTCCTTCGCTGTTCTTCTTGCTGCTGTGGCTACTATCTCCTCCCCTGCTGACGCGCAAACGTGCATGTGTGGCGACGTCGACGTCGGTGGCTGCTGCAGAATTCAAGCCTTTATGAGCTTCCAGGAGTGCTGCCAATCCAGCTGCTCGCGTAACACCCCCTGCTCGTACAAATGAGCGGCTATCTCCTCCTCCTTCTTTAAGAATAAAAAAAAGAAGAAAAACTGAGTTGCCACTGTCAACGGGACTTCTCATCGTTCTGACTACCCCTCGTGCAAGATACTTCTCGTTTAAAATCGTTCTCAATGAGAGTTATACCAATTCTGTATGGATTTTTTAATTCATTTTTAAGACTACGGAAGGAGAAGTTTTGGCTAGAGAAGAAGAATGCTTACAGATACGAGCAGGTGTCACGCACTAGGCGAAGTGAAACTCAATGTGTATTGCTTGTGTAGTGCGAAGAAAAATTGAGAATGAACAAACCTAAACTAGAGTTCACTTGTGAAGTGCCGGCGCGAGCACGTTGAACTTGCAATTGCGGTTGTCCTGCCAAGCGTCCATCTTATCGTGGTGCACAGCTGTCGGATGGGCTGTTGCTGAGGAGGTGGTGTAGGTGTTCGCATTACAGTCTCCCCCCAGAAATGCGCGTACGTGATCAGCGAGTCGGCGGTTGCGATGATGGGATCCGTCGGTCGGCAAGCCGAGTACTGCGGCGCGCTGCTGGTGCTGGTGTCGGGTTGGCGGGCTCACTGCGGCGGGAGCGCTTTCGATTGTCGGATGGTGGCGAAGACGCCAAAAACTCAGCAATTAAACCGGCAGCTTGACGGAGATTGGTCTCAGGCTCCCATGAGTCAGCTTCGTCACGACCATACCATTGCACTTTGAACTGACGAACTCCACCCCGAAGGCGTTCGCCTATGATAGCACGAACTTGCAATCCTTCCTTGCCATCTCGAGTCAGTAGGCGGGGGACGACATTAAGTCTCCTGGGGTTGGTATCTTCATTGTAGCGACGCAAGTAGGAAGCATGGAATTCATCATGGAGCCGAACGCCAGGCGGGAGCGAAATCTTGAACGTGTCGGGAGTCGTAGCGGCAATCACCTTGTACGGGCCGATAAAACGAGCGGCAAATTTGCGCCGACCGCTTGAGCCAACATGGGCGAGGTCGAGGTGGGTCGTGTCGAGAAGAACCTGGTCACCGACACTGATTGTGCATTCAGGGCGATTCTTGTCGTAGAAATGCTTCATTTGGCCTTGGGCAACGGCGAGAGACTCGCGACAGCGGTGAAGTACAGACCGGAGGTGTTCAGTGAAGCGAAGAGCGCCGGACCCCGGCTGAGGCAGTGGAAGGGCAAGATCGTCGAATGCGCGCGGTAAATAGCCAAGGTCTGCCTCGAAAGGCGACATGCCGATACTTGAGTGAGGTCGAGAGTTGTATGCAAACTCCGCCAGAGGAAGTAGTTCGTCCCAATCGTTCTGCTGTGGTGAAATAAATGCGCGTAAGTAGTCGTTGATGAATCGGTGAGACCTCTCGTTCTGTCCGTCCGTCGAAGGCTTAAACGCTGTGCTGGCGCGAATTTGAGACCCTTGTCTAGTCATAATTTCCTTCCAGAACGCAGACAAAAAACGAGACTCACGGTCGCTCACGATCGAGTCCGGAAATCCGTGGAGACGAACGTGGTCCCGAAGAAAAATACGTGCCGTGTTCTTGGCATCCGCTGTCTTCAGCGTCGGAATGAAGTGGGCTCGCTTCGTCAGCAGGTCCAGAATCACCAGAACGGAGTCAAACCCCGTCTTCTTGGTCACGACAAGATCGGGCATGAAGTCCATCGAGATGTGTTGCCATCGCTTGTGGGGTATCTCGAGCGGATGAAGTAGCCCGGTGGTTTTTTTCTGCGATGCCTTAATCCGTTGACAGAGCTCACAGGACTGCACGTACTTAGAAATGGTCTTGTGCATGTTAAGCCAGTAGAACTTCTGCTGAGCAATAGCCAGGGTTTTCTTGGACCCAGGATGGCCTCGAGCGGCTGAGTCATGGCACTCGAACAGGATTGAATTGCGGAGGTCGCTGTCGGCCGGAACACACAGTCGCCGAGGCTCATGCACGTCCGGCCGTAGAAAAATGAGGCCATCTTCGACGATAAAACTCGGCAGCAAGTTGCGGATTGTCGGATGCATGTCGATAGGGGTTGGCGCAGTATTCCGGTCGCTTGTTAAATGAATCAGAAGTGGGCCAAACACTGGATCCTCGAGATAGAGACGCCGGCATTGCTCCTGAATGGAAGGTCGCTGACGCATGTAGTTGAGGAATACGTCGTCCGCTGTCGTGGTGGTTTGCAACTTAGTCAACTGTTCGAGTAGGGAGGCCAGTGATACGTGGGAGCTTTGGTCATCACCAGACAATTGCGGTGCCCTTGAAATTGCGTCTGCAACGACATTGGTTTCTCCAGCAATCCACCGGAAGCGAGGCTGAAATAGGCTCAACTCGTTCAACCATCGCGCCAGACGCTGTGAACACGTCGTCTGCTGGAGTAAGGATTCTAGTGTCTTGTGGTCGGTGTCCACAAAGAAGGGTTTGTCGATGAGGTATGGCTTCCACGTTCGCATAGCGTGGAGCGCCGCCAGTAATTCCTTCTCGCGGGTTGGATACATGCGTTCGGCCGTGTTGAGTTTGCGGCCACCATAGGCGATAATTTTTTCGCGACCTTGAGCGTCGAGCTGAAACAAATACCCTCCGATCGCGTAGTCAGAAGCATCAGTCTTCACGTGGAATGGCAGCGAAGTGTCCGGGTGCGCGAGCACTGGTGGGGCGGCGAGTCGGCGCTTGAGTTCTTGAAAGGCTTCGAGCTGCTCAGCTGTAAGCGCAATGCGCTCGTTCTTGGACCGACCTCGCGTTGCTTCTGTGAGGGGTGCCGTCAGCGACGAGAAGTCCGGGCAGTACTTCAGTACGTAGACACACGTGCCCAGAAAAGACTGCAAGTCACGTTTGGTGCGCGGCTCCGGCCACTCTTGAATAGTTCGGATTTTGTCGGGGTCCATTCGGACTCCTTGGCGTCCAATGTAGTCTCCCAAACATGGTATCTCTTCTGCGCAAAACGTACACTTCGCAAGTTTGACAAATAACTGCTGCTGCTCGCATCTCGCCAATACCTTGTCAAGCGCCTCTAAATGATCAGCCATAGAGTCCGTCGTAGTAAAAACGAAAAGATCGTCAAAATAGGCCCGGCAGAACTTGCTGAGATCACTAAACACGGCCTGCATCAAGCGATTGAAAGCTGACGGACTGGAAGAAAGCCCCATTGGTGTCACCAAGTACTCAAATAGTCCGTCTGGTGTCGAGAACGCCGTGTAGGGTATATCACACTCGCGAAGGCGGACTTGAAAAAATCCCCACAGCAGGTCCAGAGCCGAAAACAGTCGCCCCTTAGACATCGCATCGTAGATGTCTTCTTTCCGAGGGATTGGCGTGGCTGGTACTCTAACGCGAGCGTTGATGGCTCTGAAGTCGTGGACGATTCTCCACCCCACGGCCTTCTTCACGCAGAATGTTGGCGACGAGAAAGGCGACTTCGAGGGGCGAATTACTTTCGCATCCAGCATTTCTCGGGTCCATTTTCGCACAGCTTCTTTCTGTTCCTCGCTCAGTCGGAATTGCTTTCTAACGACTGGTGTCGCGTCGCTCAGCTCGATCTCAGCTTCGACATCTATCGTTCGCGTTGGAGGTGCACTCGGCAGCTCGGTCACAAAGACCTTACCCTTGTACTTGAGAACGACTGGTTCAACGGGGTGCCCTCGGAGTGCCTCCCAATCCGTGGAGAGTTGGCGTGCCGTTTTTTCAGAAGCGACATTGACGAAAAAGCAGAATTCCTCGTCAGAATGCTTCAGTTTCTTGAACTTCTCTGCAGAGATGACTTGTGTCTGGCCTGCAGGAGACACCAACGTGTGCTTGGTGTAATACAGCATGAGATCGCTGTGCGCAGTCTGTGGTGCGGTCGTCTTTCGGCGTTGGGATATTCGTGCTCCAGCCACTCGAACTGCTGGACCTTCGCGGACGCACTGTCGAAACGAAGTGGATTCATGAGACTCGCGATGTTTGATGCTCTTCTCCTTCCAGTTGATCTCTAAGTTTACTTCTTCAAGCCATGGAATTCCCAGTAGGATGTTTTGCTTCTCCGGGACCTCCAAGACGAAGGCTTCCGTACGGTATACGGGAAATACGTTGAGGGCAACGTCAATTTTGGCGATTCGACGAGGAATCAGAGTCTTGCTGTTCATCCCGAGAGTTATCTCGAGGGGTTTCGAGCTTTCCACAATGGTGAGGTTGAGAAGCTCGGCTACACGCGGGCTGATAGCATTGAAACTAGCGCCACTATCGATGAAGGCACTGACTTCAACATTGTTTATCGTGCCAGCGTGAGATAAGTAGCAGTAAATGTTTTCTTGACGGCGACACACGACTGGGTTTTCGTCGTGGTAGTTGAATGTGTGACGCGTCGTGAGATTTTGGCCGGTGGAGAGCTTACTGCTAATTCTCCCCTTGGGTTCCGGCTCGGTAGGTGGCCGACCTACCGAGCTTTCTCGTTTTTTGGTTGATCACGCGTGCCCGCATCGGATGCTTCGGCAGCGCGTTTGCGCGCACGGCAAACCTCGATCGTATGCCCGATCTTGTGGCAGTACGAGCAGGTCATAGGAGCGCTACCACCTTTTTGAGAAGCGGTGTCTGGTTTGGCGATGCAGATGGCTGCTTGTTGTCCTTCTTCGCATCATTCTTTCGCGCGGATTGCGACGGGCGAGAGTCTTCAAAGCGCTGTGCTAACTCGATCGTTTCTTGCAGAGTGGTCGGGATTGAGATAAAACTGCTCGTTTCTGCACGCAAGTTGCGTTGATACATCCAGCGCTTAACCGCTTCGGGAAGATCTTCATCAAGTTGAGACAGGAGATGCAGAAACTTAGTGGTGTACTCTTGCTGAGATCCCTGACAACGTAGGTCGTGTAGCTTGGTCAGAATTTTTTGCTCAAAGTCGCGATCACGGAAGCGTTCTCGAATCTTTGTCTTAAAGAGTTCCCACGTTGATGGTTGCCCGGGGGGCAAGGACAACTTGAAGTCACGGAACCAGGTCTGGGCAATGGTTCCGAGGTTAGCGAAAATTGTGTCCACGAACTCAGACGAGTTGCGGAGCATCTCTTCGCGGTGCTGGGCGTAGTACTGTTCCGTACTAAAAATCCACAGTTCGAGGTCCTCTGATGCGTTGCCTTTGAACGTGGGCGGGTCGCCCTTTTTCTTCTGAGGTAGACGCGCCTGAGCTTGCTGCGAAAGCACTTGCTGCTGAAAGGCGAATTGTTGAGACATCAATTCTCGCATCTGCTGTTGCTGCTGCTGCTGAGACTGGACCATGAATTGCATGAGCTGTGCGAACATGGTAGCGTCCGGTGCAGGCGTTGTCTGCGGCATCGCTGGTTGCTGAGGTGGTGGTGGTGGTACCGACGCTCCTCCTTCGGCTTCTCCATTTGCTGGTGCTTCTGCGGCAGCAGCGGCGGGCTCCGCCGGGTGTGATGTGGCATCATCTTCATCACGTGTACGTCTCGTACGCCGTGGTCTTGGATTCGGACTCTCAGAGACTGCCATAGCTGTTGTCGAAGAGTGGAGAGCCGTCCGCTTGCTTTGTTGCGATTCTTTAGTTTTAAAACTGTCACGCACTAGGCGAAGTGAAACTCAATGTGTATTGCTTGTGTAGTGCGAAGAAAAATTGAGAATGAACAAACCTAAACTAGAGTTCACTTGTGAAGTGCCGGCGCGAGCACGTTGAACTTGCAATTGCGGTTGTCCTGCCAAGCGTCCATCTTATCGTGGTGCACAGCTGTCGGATGGGCTGTTGCTGAGGAGGTGGTGTAGGTGTTCGCATTACAGCAGGGGCTTGAGCAGCTGGATTGGCAGCAATCCTTGAAGCTCATGAAGGCTTGAATTGTACAGCAGCTACCGACGTCGACGTCGCCACACATGCATTTTTGGGCTTCTGTAGGGGGGAGATGGCAGCTACCGCAGCAAGAAGAACAGCGGTTCATCGACGCTGTCACGAGTCCTTAGTAGGTAGTGAAATTGGAACTGATGAGATTGTTGAGATAAATGTCTAGCTGAAAGCTATCCTACCGAAGTTCCTCTGCTTCGATGGTCTATCTCTACGATGTGCATGTGTAGGTGAGCTTCAAGCAGTTGTAGACGAAACTCAAGCAGTTGGTTGCTTGCGTGAGTCTCTATGCTGCGTCTTATCTGGTAGCTCACAGTCTTCCCCACGCTGGTCCTTGTAAGGGACGACACGGCGGATGGGAACCGTCTCGGTGTATCGGCCCTTATCAATTACCAGCGTTCCGTTGTCGCGAACGGCAAGCACCGTGTACGGACCGTCGTACAACGTCGTCAGCTTGGAGTTGATGTTGCCGTCGCGCTTCAGCAGGATACGATTTCCTGGCTGGTATGTCCACGCACGCCGTCCTGCGTTCTCGCGCAGGTTGTTCTTCCGCACTTGCTCTATCTTTCGAGCGTGTTGCGCGTGCCAGTCGGTGGTGTGCTCCACGTCGAAGATCATGTCGCGACCGAATGTTGCTTGTGCTGGTGAAACACCGAGCATGGAGTGTACTGATGCTCTCAACGCAAACGTTGCGTTGTGTAGGAAGTTCTCCCAGTCATCGTGTGTGACGATCTCCTGCGTCCTCATCTTGTCGCCGATCACGCGATGCAGTCGCTCGATGATGCTGTTGGCCTGCGGGTTACGTGTGGTTGTCGGCACTGCTGCGATGCCGTAGCTCTCGAGCAGCTCGAAGAACTCCTTTTTGAACTCGGTGCCTTGGTCGTAGATCACACGGCCTGGGCGGGGGTATCTGCACAGCCACAGTCGGTCGAAGAGGTAGGCAGTCTCGTCACTGGATGCGTCTGTCACTGCTTGCATTTCGACAAGTCGGGTGGTGGTGTCGATCATTGTGACAGCCCTGAACTTTTGCTTGCCGTACGGTCCGATGGAGTCGATCGCCACTTCGAACCATGGTCTCGTCACTACAGTCTTCTCCGGCAACTTGCCGTACTTGACCGTAGGATGTTTGTTCTTCGTGCAAATGAGGCAGCTGCGGACGTACTTCTCGACGTCGCGTGCCATGCCGGTCCACGTCAATGCGTTCTGCATCGTCTTCAACATGGCCGTCACGCCGGGGTGGATAAGCCACTCGTGGTAAGCAGCAATGATGGGGGTCTGCAGGCTCGATGGGGTGATGATTCGGCCCGTGTTGCTGTCCACTTGCAGCTCCACGCCGTTAATCTCCTTCATCGTGGCGGGTTTTAGCGTCGCTGTGCCGTCTCGTGTCTGACAGCGAGCAATCTCTCGGAGGTCAACGTTACTGAGGGTAGTCAAGTCCATAGCAGCGGCTGAAACCAGTGTCTCCTGCTGCTGGACGTCGGAGTCATCAGCACGGGGTAGACGTGAGAGGGTGTCGGCGACGACATTGTTTTCGCCCTTCACGTAGTGTAGCTCCGGTCCGAACTCTTCGACCTCGAGTCGCCAGCGTAGCATGTGCACGTTCTTGTAGGTGCCATAGGTCAGGTTCAGGTGGTCGGTGTGGATGTGGACCTCGTGTCCAAGCAGCATCGTCCTGTACTCCTGCAACACCAACTTGATGCTCAGCAACTCGAGCTTGTTGGCTGGGTACTTCTTCTGCGCGTCGTTGCACTTCTTAGACCAGAACACAAGAGGTCTTCCCTCCTGCGAAATCACTGCGCCAAGTTGGTAGCCAGAAGCGTCGGTGTGTACATGGAACGGTTTGCTATAGTCTGGGAATGCCAACTCGACTGTCTGCATCATTGCGGTCTTCATTCGTCCAAATGCAGCTTCATGTTCTTCGGACCACCGGAAAGGAACCGAGGGCGACATCAATGCCGTCAGCGGTGAGAGAATTGCAGCTCGTCTGGGCCACATGTCCCTGTAGTAGTTGACCATGCCAATGAAGTGCCTCAACTCACGGCGCGTGCGCGGCAACGCGATCTTCGCAATCGCCTCCACCTTGTTGTGCAGTGGCTGAATCCCTGTGGTGCTGATCCTGTAGCCCAGGTAGTCCGTCGACGTCGTGAACAGTTTCGACTTACGAGGGTGGATCGTCAGGCCAAACTCCTCGAAGCGCTTGAACACGCGTCGGAGCAATTCCGAGTGCTCCTCGAATGTATCCGACAGGATCAAAACATCATCCAGGTACGCCCAAACTCCATCCAGATCGCCCAGCATCATGTTCATAATCGCCTGGAACTCATCCGGTGCTGTGCTCACTCCCATAGGTAAACAGCCGAACACGTACTTCCCCCACGGGAATACAATGGCCGTCACACGTCGGCTAATCTCCGCGAGGATGCGCGCATAGTAGCTCATGGGGATGTCGAGAGATGACACGTACTTCGACTTGCGGAACTGGCGCAGCAGGTCTGCAATCACTGGCAGTGGGTAGAAGCTGCGTAGTAGCAGTCGATTGAGTCTGCGATAGTCACATACCAGTCGCACGGTTCCGTCCTTCTTCGGAATCACGAAGGCCGGCGACGCCCACTCCGAATCGTTGTTAGGGAACAAGATACCAAGCTTCACGAGTCGGTAGATCTCTTGCTTGGTCGGCTCGCGATGCACTTGTGGTATTGGGTATGGACTACACGCGAATGGCTTCGCTCCAGGCTTCAATGGGATCACGTACGGCTTGGCTTTGATCTTGCCAAGTCCTCCAGAGCACACATGTAAGAATGCATCAACCAAATGTTCCACTTCAACTCGCTCCGAAGGTGAAAGCATTTCGCCGTCGATCATCATGAGGGGGTCGAGAGCTTCGACCAGCTCCGACACTGCAACTTCCACCATGGAGTCGACTTCGAATTCTGTCTTGGCCGCCTTCGCTGTAGGCGGCTGGGGTCCAAACTTCGGTGCTGAAGCACCTACCTTAGCTGCTGGTGGCGGCTGACCATTCATCGGGATACGGATGTCGTCCCACTCGAGGCAGTTTGCCGAGAACAAAATGTCAATACCGTGACTCGAAAGGAAGTCGGTACCCAGAATGATTGGGTGTAAGAGTCCGTCGACCAGTCTCAGCGTGTACGCGCACTCCCGTTTGCTCGAAAATGCCGGCAGGCAAAAGACAGTGTCGGCCACGTGCGTAGTCTTGTGCACGGAGCGGTTTGCCATCAGGTACGATCCATTCTGGCGGCGCAGCTTGAGGCCCTTCTTCACAATGTCTGCAACCTTCTGGTCGATGGCAGACCTGGTACAGCCTGTGTCGAGGAGAGCGCGGAACGTCTGCTCTCCAATGCGGATTTCCGTCTCGAGACATGGCTTCGGTCCTGCAGGCGGAGCTTCACGCTGCTGTCGCAAAGGGGCTAATGTCTCTGCACTTTCATCGTCAGGCTGCATCTCGTCCACGAGCTCGTTATCGATCATCACACTCAGCTCGTCCTGACGGTAGAAGCGTAGAGCATTCAACTCCTCCTCCTGACGTCGCTTCATCTCCTGCATCATGGCTGCCATCTCGGCGACTTGCTCTTGCATGGCAGCAAAGGCTCTGTCGTTGCTGCTGCCACCGTCGTTGTGGCTGCTGTTTGCGCCTGAGGCTCGGTTGTTGGGCCGCCGTGGCCTGTATGCCGGTGACTCGGGGTTGCGGAAGCACTCTGAGTCGGAGTGATTGTTGCGTTTACAGTACTTACAGTACTTGCCGTTACCGCCTTTATTATGTTGCTGTTTGGGCTGGCCGTTCGGTTGGTTGCCCTGGTTGCCCTGGTTGCTCTTGCCATGGGGCTTACCCTTCTTTTGTGGCTGTCCACCTTGTCCAGTTCGCTGGCGGGATCCGCGTCCATTCCTGAGTACTTCTTCTTCTTGTTCGTTTCGCTCAATCAACTCAAATTGGTGCACTAATTCTGTGTACTCCCAATTGCGTGACAAACGGTTCACCTCAATTTGCCAGTCGATTGGCATCCCACTCTTGTACAAGCGGATCACGTCAGACGTAGGGATTTCAGCATTATCCGCAATGTACTGTAGCATGCGCCCCAACTTCTTAAAGTTACGGGTATACTCTCGCACACTAACGTCTCGCGTCTTCTTCAGCGCGGACATTTCGTCGATAATCACACCTCGGGTTCCGTCGGGGCAGTGAATCTCGGTTAGCCGCTTCAGCGCGACTAGGGCGACAGTCGTGGGCCGCAGGATGCTCTCCTCGGCTACGATGTCGTTAAATTGTTGCAGGTCTTCGTCGAAGAGGAGGACTTGGATGTCCTCGACAAACGCCACTTGATCCTCTTCGTCGCCTGGGATGTACCCCATGAATACATAGTACTCAGACAGGCGGAGTAGCCACTCCAACCAGTCCTTCCAGTCTCCATCGCGGAAGGTGGGCACTCTTTTCTTCACCACGGCTCCGTTGCTTTTGACCTTCTCGAAGGTCACCTCTGCTGGGTCGCTGCTGGACATGGTAGTTGTCGGCGTGGTGAACTGTCGTAGATTCGCTACGTTTTAGCTATAGCTAAATGTCACGAGTCCTTAGTAGGTAGTGAAATTGGAACTGATGAGATTGTTGAGATAAATGTCTAGCTGAAAGCTATCCTACCGAAGTTCCTCTGCTTCGATGGTCTATCTCTACGATGTGCATGTGTAGGTGAGCTTCAAGCAGTTGTAGACGAAACTCAAGCAGTTGGTTGCTTGCGTGAGTCTCTATGCTGCGTCTTATCTGGTAGCTCACAGACGCAGTAGTCTGGTAGTGAGGGGTGCTGGGAAAATTGAGAAGTGGTCGCACCGTGAACGATAGACTCATCTCGGATGCTATCCTGCTGTCAACTCTCTCAATTCGCTGTTTCAGAGGTTAACGATCTGGATGATGACGTTTTTTGAAAGACTTCTATGTAGACAGCTCGATCCGCGCATGAGTATCACGAATTTTAAGCTGCGTTTGAATGGCATCACTGAAACTGGTGCTTTCCTACAACGTTTCAACCATCTCGCGAACACTCTGCAACATCACTTTGGGCCATTTAGCAGTTCGCTCTTGCACATCGGCCAGAACGTGTTCAGGCACCTCGAAGCTTGGACTGCAGATTTTCATGAAGAAAACCCCACGCAAAACAACAGCGACCTCCTCGTCTTCTTCACTGAAATTTCCACTCTTCTCTTCACTTAGCAAAACCGCAGCAGAGACGTCTCGCCGGACGAATTCACTAGAGTTGTACGGATGCAAGTCATCTGCGTCAACACTGTCCGAAGTCAACATGGCAAAAGACGAACTCCCGAGGTTATTAAAACACTGAGCGAAAGTGACTGCATTCACCTCCGACGTCACGCCGTCATGTTTCGATATCAGTCGGTGGTTGGAGATATACGCGTCGTTGTCAACGGTATCATAGTCGTCTCGTACTGTAATGTCCCCTAAATTCTCGGAAATGCTGATTTCCATGTTAAACATGAAGGAAACCACTGCGTCGTACACTTGTTGGAGTGTTTTTCCTCGGAAACGCGTCACTTGGAAGATCTGGTAAATAGAGTCCCCGTCTACATCTTCGTATCGCTGTTGCGATAACTGATCTCTCGTCATGTCCAATTCGTGGCAACGTGCATCCAAATAGTCTCGACATTGTTGGAATTTGGTCTCTTTCAACTCCACAAGAGTCTTTCGTCTCTCTGTCCACTGTTTAGATAAGTGAATGTGCATTTTAATCGGGTTTCCCGCCTGGCTTAAGATGTGACTGGACAGCATGGAGCTAGTGGACGCAAGAGCGAGTTGTTGCAGAGATATCAATTTTCGCAGTGCTAAGTTCTTGGCCGTTGTGAGTTGGATGTCGCCACCGTTTCGAGTGTCTTGAAGGACGAAAAGCTGCTTCTCTAACGCTTTAACTTCATCTGTTAATGCTCGAGCTTCTTCTTTGCGAACCACGTACGTCGGTACTCTCTTTCGTCCCATGACTGTGGCAAATAGAATACTGTTTTATTCGTGGTAAAATACAATCGGGAGTAATCTTTTTTCGGTTTAGCAGTGTTGACTCCACGTGCCAACCTCTTCAAGTGCATATCATCATCAGTTTTCAATTTACCACAACCATGGTAAACCGCAAGTCACAGCCTTATCAAAAGAGGACCCCAACTTATGTTGTTCGCAAAGAAGAAGCTCGGGCTTTGGAAGAAGAAGTGGAAGAGTTACAAAAGCAGCTCTTAACTCTTCAAGAGACGAGAAACAAAACTGATATCAAGTTCACAATGGGAGCGAATCAAACACTGCGAGAATTTCTATTCCAACAACAGCTCGCTCTTGCATCCACCAGTGCCATGTTGTTCAACCACATCTCCAGCCAGCCAGAAAACCCGATTAAAATGCACATTCACTTACCCAAACAGTGGACGGCCAGACGAGAGACGCTTGTGAATCTGAAAGAGGCCAAATTCCAACAATGTCGAGACTATTTGGACGCCCGTTGTCGCAATTTGGACATGACCAAAGATCATTTATCAGAAAACCAGTACGAAGACGCAGATGACAACTTCTTGTACCAGCGCTTCGACGTGACTCGTTTTCGAGGAAAATCACTCAAACAAGTGTATGATACACTCATTTTCTTCATGTGCAATATGGAGATCAGCATTTCTGAGACTTTAGGGGACATTACAGTACGGGACGACTACGATGCCATTGACGACGACGTGTATATCTCCAACCACCGACTGGTATCGAAGCACGACGGAGTGACAACGGAGGCGAACACGGCCACTTTCGCCCAGTGTTTTACTGAAGTTGGGGGCTTTTCGTGTGCCATTTTGTTCGAACAACATTGATGAAGATGATTTGCATCCGTACAACTCGAGTGAATGTGTCCGACGAGATGCCTCTGCTGCTGTGATGCTAAGTGAAGAGAAAAGTGAAAAAGACGAGCAAGTGGTGGTTGTCGTGCGCCGTGCTTGCTTCATGAAGGTCTACAGTCCAAGCTTCGACGTGCCTGAAAACACACTGACTGCTATGCACGAGCGAATTGGACAATGGTCCAAGGTAATACTCCAGAGTATTCGCGAGATGATTGAAACCACGTAGTGCTCATAAAAGCTTTATTCATTTCTTTATAACGCATCAATGAAGTCCCGTATTGACTGAAGCATCACCTTGATCCAGCTAGCTGACCCATCAGCTATAGCGTTCAGTGCGTCTGTGGAGACATCGATCTCCGGAGCAAGAGCTTTGAGAAATGTAACACACTGGATAATTACCGTCAGCTCTTCGTCTTCAGTAGAATCAACATTCTCAGGACCCCCATGATTCCTTTTGCTCTGTTTCTTTCGCTTGACCTCAGTCATGACAAGTGCGGCGCTCACGTCCAGTCGAACTCTCGATTTCGTGTCGTACGGGTGCAGCTCATCAATATCTACGTTGTCTGTGACCATCACAGCGCACGGACGTTCTCCCAACAACTCGTGATGGTCGAAATATCTGTAGTAAAGCACTTTATTCGACTCGGTGACGATTCCACTGGGACGAGCTGAAATCAAGCGGAAACTGCTGATCGATCCATCGTCTCCGATGCTGTCGTAGTCTTCTCGCACTGTGATGTGCCCCAGAGCTTCCGTAGTGGAAATCTCAACGTTGGTAAGGAAAAACTTGGCCGCTTCGTGAACTTCCTTCATCGATCTTACTCCAACCAATTGATTCACTTCAAACCGATTGCAGCAGAAAACCCCATCGGCGTCTTCGTATCGATCCTCCGAGCTGTGTCTGCGTAAAAGATTTAAATGCTGAGACCGAGCCTGGACATATTGAACTGCACTTGTGAGCTTCTCGTCCTGGAGACCCACAATAATCTCCTTCCTCTTGTCCCAGCATTGTGGTAAGTGAATATACGTGTACAGAGGGTTCCACACCTGCTTTTCCTGCAATGACATAAAACTTAATAAAAAAATATACGTAAAATTTAAAACATGAGTAGAAATGACCTGAAAGTTTGTCAGCTCAGATTGAGCGCCAGCAAAGACCATTTTTTGGTCTTGAACTAGCTCCTCCAATGCATATTTAGTCCGTAGCGAGCGTGCCAGCAATTGCAAATGTTCTTTGGGCGTTAGAGACGTTAACTCTGCGTGCGCCTGAAGCTTCTGCACTCGACCTTGTAACACTGCGATCTCTTTCTTCAACGCCTCAGCCTCCTCACGCCGTACCGTATTCGTCGCCTTGCGCTTCTTGACCGACGGCATATTGCCAAATGCCTCTACTGAACATTAATACTAGCCAGAATTACAAATAGTTTAGAATGATGGTAAACTTCATGGGTAATTTTCCCCCGTACATAATCATGGATGTTCAAGGCATGATTATTACAGCAATTGGAATACATGACGACCAACGTTATAAATCTTTTATAATACCAGTCAGTCAGCCAGTCGGAGTAAGGCTTTCTACCATCGTACGATGCATTGTTTCACCCCACCGGTCCATGTTGTCTCGCATTTCTTCCCAACTACCTGGATGGACCGAGTAGGAGGGTCGATGTAACTGGGAAAAGACCCATCGCGTTAGTACGACGACACTTTCCTCCCTCCGCTCGATTTCTTCTCCAAAAGTGCCTGTAACTGGCTGCGGCCCAATTGTTGCAACTTTCCGTGTGTATGATGTCAACTCTAGAATAGCGTTAATATCACGGCGAACACGTTCTCCAGGACGGTAGGGATGTCTCTCGTCTTCATCCACAAAGTCCGCAACGATTAGTCCTCGTCCTCTTTCGTGGCCTGGTTGCTGATCTGGCTCAAAGAACTGGGAGAAAAGTACCGTATTGGACTCCATCAGCAGTCCGTTAACTGTTGTAGACACCAACCGGTTCTGAGTGACACCTTTGTCACCACTGTCATCGTCTTCTCGGATCGTAATGTGGCCCAATTTCTCGGAAATACTGATCTCAATATTGCAAAAGTATTGCACCAGCATGTCGAACACTTGCCGTACACTCCCGACTCCATGGAACTGGATTGTAGTGAACCGCGTGGAGCAGAAATCGCCATTCGAGAGTTCATATCGATGATCTTCACACATGGGCTTGCACGGGTCCACGTTCGGCCGTCGTTGTCGTAAGAAATGGTCGGCATCGCTCAATTTCAAAGGTTTCATGGCCAGTAGCGTTTCTCTTCTCGACTCTCCATCTCGTCCTAAGTGAATAAATCTCTGCAATGGACTCCCAGCTTGTATCGTCTTCAGAAAACTCGTGTCAGTATAAAATAATAATTTGAAAACATAAATTACTTACCGAAAGTGCGTATTCGGACATGATCCCTTGAATATTGGCGAATTCAAGCTGCTGGCTTTGAACTGCATCACGCAGCACTTTACTGGCAATGACTCGGTCCTTGTCCTTTTGTCCTGGTCTGCCAAAAGAGGCTAAAGCCTGTTGCTTTAGCTCCTCCATCCTGGCTTGAAGCCCCTTTAGCTCAATCTGCAGCCGTTCCTTCTCCTCCTTCCGAAGAGTATGTGTGGCCTTGCGGTATTTCCGTTTGGGTCTTTTCTTCTGTTTCGGGTCGGATTCTTCATTCTCAGACTCCATAGTGTGTTTTTCTCGTTTTCGTCTGTCAAGTGGGTTTTTCATGGACATTTTCAATGCGAGAAGCGTGTGAGCGGAACCATCTTCGACACTGGACGTCGGGGACACGACGGAGGACACACGCGGCCCTAACAGCAGCGACCGGTAGTAGCGGTCGTCCCGGATCTCCTCGCGCGAAGTGTCAAGGACCATCAGCACCGACGAATGGCGAAATGAGACAGGAGTAAATAATAGTGAAAAAAAAACCTGTGGGTTTAATTAAACAACACAGTTAAAACGCATTTCATCAATCGACTTATCCAAGTGAAAAAGCTTTAACATTTGTTAAAGTCTCCAGGTAGGTGAGCAGTGAGTAGTTGGGTCCAAGCTCTCCATGATGGTTTCATGAATGCTTCGGCTCCAATGGTCCATATTCTCACGTAATTCGTACCATCCGTCCTTACGAACTGGGAAATTAGGGTGTCGAAGACGAGAATGCGACCACCGAGTGAGTACTACGACTCTTTCTTGCTCTTGGCTCTCAATGTAAGACTCTCCAATCTGGTCTGGACGTTGTCGAGTGAACGAACGCACTTCCATCACTGTATTCACGTCCTTCCGGATCTGTTCCGCTGGTCGATACGGATGTCGTTCATCTTCGTCCACGAAATCAGTGACGATAAGCCCATAGCCGTCTTGCTTGTCACCAGTATACTCGGAAAAGACCACAGTATTGGACTCCATGCGCAGTCCCTTGCCAGTCTCAGATGTCAGGCAGTTTTGTGTGATCCCTTCTTCGCTGTTGTCGTCGTCTTCTCGAACTGTGAGGTGGCCAATCTTCTCTGAGACGCTGATCTCAATGTTGCACAAGTAATAGAGCACAAGGTCAAACACCTGCTTGACGCTCTTTGCTGCTTCAAATTGCGACGTGGCAAAGCGGACAGCCCAGTAATCGCCATTGTCGTTCTCGAATCGATAGTCCTCGGACATGGATTTCAGCGGATTTACGTGCGAAACTCGACGGTTAAAGAACTCGCGTGCATCTTGAAGCTTTAAAGCTTTCATCGCACGCAATGCATTGCGTCTGGATAATTCGTCTTTGCTTAGAATGATTCTTCTCTGGATAGGACTACCAGCTTGGATATTCTGTAAAATAATAAAAATGTCAATAGGCTGCATCGAAACAAAATAAAAAAAAGCACGACAAAACGTACACAGGCAGCATATGCGGTCATCATCGACTGGATCTCTACAAACGCTTCCTGGTGTTTCTTGACTGCATTGTGCAGTACATTCGTGTACAATTGTCTTTCTTCGTCGTTCTGGTCCTCAAGTTTCGGTGTAAATGCCTTGTGCTGTAACTCTGCCATTTCAGCTTGTAGCTCTGCCAATTCCACTCGAAGATGGTCGATCTCCTCCTGATACACAGCATAAGCGTAAGTCTCACAAGATACGTACAAACCACCAACTTTAACTGCTCGTACCTTTCTGATGGTGTGTGTAGCTTTGCGATATCCCCGCTTCTTTTTACGTTTAACCACTACCACAACCTCTTCAGATTCTTCTTCCTGTTGGTCACTGTAGCTGTCTTCCTGCTCATCCCGTTCACTTACTCGTCTCTTGCTTCGGCGCAGTACCCTTGTCGACTCTACAGCCTCTGGAGAGCTGTTCCAGCTTGAATCCTGCGACTGTTTCCAGTTCCTCATTGCACCCGTCGTCTTCTTCTGTCGTGTTCCTCGTAGATGGGGATCAGTTACTGGAGCTGTACCGGTACACACTTGAGCAGCATGCAACAATGGCAGAAACCCTATTGCAGGACTGTCGGTTGGCAAAGACGAGGAATTCCAGTCGTCATAGGTCTTGCTGTTAGTAGAGACCAAAGGAGAGGAAGAATCCGGTGCACTAGTGTCTGCTGAATAGATTGCAGAGCGTGGGGTGGTCATTGCATTTAAAGGGAAGGGGATTAATTCCGAGTACCAGTGGCCGGGTCCCGAGTACACCAACCGACTTTGAGAGGTTTTGCAAAACGAATTGAGGTCAGTTCGTACCGGTACTTATGCGGTTTTACTTGCGCACAACGACTCGAGAAACAAAGAGCACGCGGGCTTAGCAACGCTGCCGATGGATCAAGCGAAGGCGAAGCCGGAGCGGGCTTAGGGTCTGCACTCGCGAGCGCAGCGAGCAGCTAGGGGTGGCTGGGATCGCGCGGAGCGCGTAGCTGGGTTGTAAAGGGCAGCGAAAGAGGACAAGCGCGGTGGAGAACGCTGACTGGCGGTTTAATGCTCCGTGTGCGTAGCACGCGGGCTTAAACCCCAGCGCTGCCGATGATCAAGCGAAGGCGAAGCCGAAACGGGTTTAAGCTGGCGGTTTATGCGCACCTCTCACCTCGAGCACATATGACGTTAAACCACTCTCTTCAGTCGTCACAAGGCGGATGCGAAATTGACGCCCGCATTCTTCATGCTCGACGCAGCTGTAGGTGTCCGCGCGTCCTCGAGCGCCATTGTTGTAGTTGTGTCGGTAGCTATATGCATCGTACAGTTGCATCGCGATCAATGCGTTTTCCTTCGTCTCGTAGTTAGACACGAGCATGTACGCTTCGCGGCGCTGGAGAGGTAAGTCGCGCTGCATCTGCAGCATAACACGTAGAACGAGTAAGTAAGAAGACGATTCAGAGGAGAAGTAGCGTACCTTAGCAGAAGTGAACGCGTAGATGATAACCTACGGGTGCGCGGGTAGCGGTGGCGCGCTCTGGTAGTGAGAAAAGGCAGTGGCAAACCCGCACTGCCGTGCTTACTCGCCATTCTGCCAGGTTTCCCTTGTACTTTTTTCCCGCCAATTTTTTGTACTCGGTATTCTGCCATTGTACTTGGAATTCTACCGATGTGAACTCGGGTTTCGGCCGGCGCTGGCGGTATTGTCGGTAACCGGTATGTGTACTCGATTTCCGGCTTCAAGTACTCGGGATTAGTCCGCACCCGCATTTAAAGGCAACAGACACGAGTGGCAAGCAAGGCAAGTTGACGAGTGCGAAGGAATGACGCAGGTGGTGTGGTTACAAAACGTAATGTATAAAGTTTAAAATTATATCTATTTTGACATCGAAACGACGGGAACAGCTCATATAATCATCATATGAGCTGTTCCCGTCGTTTCGACTAATCATAGAGTAAAAATCAATGATTGAAGGTATTTGAGCCGGGTAGTTAAACCGACCATGATGGATGAAGAAGGTCTCTGACGTTGTCTCTTTATCTTCACCTTCATCTTCACAGCTCACAAGACCATGAGTTTTCTCACGGTTGTTTACTCGGTGACTGTCATCCGTAGGCCAAGCGCCTCGAGGTGCAAGTCTTCAGCCAGGCTTCGCTGCATCGTCTTGCCGAATAAATCCATTTTATCTCGAAGCTCATACCAGTCCTTGGTCTCCACTGGGAATTGCGGGACGTGCAACTTGCTCTGCACCCACCTCGTGAAAACAACCGTCATTTTACTATCATCTGACTGTCGTGGACATTCGCGGACTTCCATGACGGCGACCACATCCTTGCGAATGCACTCAGTCGATTGGTACGGGTACTTTTCATCATCGTCAGCGTAGTCCATCACAATTATTCCGTAGTCGCCGTCCCCGTGAATACGCTTTTTGTCATCGCTATACTCATGGAAGTGAGCAAACGTCAGTGTGTTCGACTCCACCTTGAGGTCGCGGATCGTCGTGGAGACCAATCGATTCTGCGTGATGCTTTTGTTGCCATTGTCTTCGTCCAAACGGACCGTAATGTGGCCGATTTTCTCAGAAATACTGATCTCAAGGTTGCAGTAGTAAAAGAGCAGCAGATCGAAGATCTGGCGGACACTCTGGGCGTCTTTGAACTGGGTGACTGACAACCGTTCGGAGAAGAAATCGCCATTGTCCATTTCAAAACGACAACCTTCGTCACAGATTTTCCTCAAGTTGGTGTTAGGTCGACGAAGCTGCAAGAAGCGCTCGGCCTTGGACATTTTGGTCGCTTTCAAAGCTCTCAGCATTTTTCGGCGTGAGTCTTGATCTCTTTTCAGCACAATTTGGTCATGCAACGGAGAACCAGCTCGAGCATTCTGTAAATCCCTTAAACCAGTAAGTATTGTTTAACGATTTTTACATGACAATGGCACGTACGCAAAGCGAAAACTCCGACATGATTGACGCGACTTCACCAAACTTCTGCTGATTCATGTGGACATCATCTCGCAGTACTTGGATACTTCTCGCTGTCGCTGGATCTACATTCCCCAAAGACGCCAATGCATACTGCTTCAACGTGGCTAACTGAGCATTCAGCATCTCCATTTCTTTCAGAAGACGTTCCTTCTCCTCCTACAAACACAAAAAATACTTTTTAGTTCGAACTTTTTACGTAAAACGAACTCTAAAAGAGTAACCTACTTTCCGAACCACATGAGTCGACTTCCGGTGTTTCCGTGGATGATGAGGTTTGACGTCCATCGGTGTATTCGACCTAACTGCTGCTTGTTCCCCCTCTCTAACTCCCTTCAGCTCCTCAGGACTCACTACGTGTCGTTTTCCCAACGCTTGCGGATACCCAGAACTGCCTTTCGCTGCCTCCATCGTAGCTTTCACCTTTGGTTTAGATGAACAGGACATCGATCCACTCGTGCTGTCTCACTTGATGCGAGCAATCAGGATCAGACGATTGCGCGCAGCTTAATTTCGACTAAGTACGAACGACTAGCTAAAAAGGCAAGTTGCAGTCAATTCTGAGGATGAAGACTTTCTAGCAACGTTCGATGGAGCAGTAGCCCCCAGGTGTCCATGGAATGTCGTAGTTCTCTCCAACCTTCGACTGCCATGGGGAATTCTGGTCGATGAAGAGTGTTTTGCACCCATCGAGTCATTACTACGACCAGCTCGTTGTCTTTTGGTCGATTGTATCCACGTACTTCGATCACCCCATTGACATCCTTGCGAACACGTTGTTGAGGACAGTATGGATATCTTTCGTCTGAGTCCACGAACTCCGAAACGACAATGCCGTACCCGCGGTCAGAGCACTGGATGTCGTTCCGCTCACTGAATTCGGAGAACATGATGGTGTTCGACTCCATCTGCATGCCCAAGTGGGTTGTCGTCGACATTAAACAGTTCTGCGTGATACCTTCGGTCATGTCATCATCGTCATTCTCTCGGATGGTAACGAGAGTCTCAAGTTTCTCGGAAACGCTGATCTCCATGTTGCTGAAATAGAAAATCACCAAGTCGAAGACCTGCTTGACGCTCTGAACGCCTTCAAACTGCATGATGGAGAAACGAGCTGATGAGAAGCCTCCAGAGTTGGTTTCGTAGCGCTGGTCTTCAGCGAGGGCCTTGAAAGGGTCCAGCTCCGATCGTCGAACTTTCAGAAAGTCTTCTCCAGACTTGAGCTTTCTGGTTTTCATACCTTGTAAAGTCTCATGACGCGAGTCCGAGTCCTTTTTTAAGATGATTCGCTCTTGCAAAGGTGTTCCTGCTTGAATATTCTGTACAAAAACAACCATTTGGCGAGTTAGTTAAGTGGTTTTACAATGTGGGTAGAAGCACTCTACCAATACGTACGCACAACGTGTAGTCTGACATGATCGACAGAGCTTTACAGAACGTCTTCATATGAGTCTCCACGCCCTCTTGCAGCACTTGACGCTGCGATTTCCGCACCAATCGATCCACAGAGAACGATGGGTCTATCGCTCGTTTCTTAAGTGCTGCCATCTCCTTGTTCAGTATCTCCATCTCCTTCAATAATCTCTCCTTCTCCTCCTACCACAAAACCAATTGTCAGAACCACACAAAACTAAATTCTAGCTGTACTTTGATCACCTTTCTAATGGTGTGCGTCCCCTTACGGTGTTTCCTCTTGGGGTATTTACGTTTCGGCTTTGCATTGTTCTCGTCTTGAGCTGGAGCATTGTTCTCGTCTTGATTTATTGCAATTATTGATTCGGTCTCATCTTGTCTGAGATTAACGGATCTATTGCATGTATTGTCACATCCTGGTGAGGTAGACGACGAGGTCGACGACGGCGTCCCTCTTCTTGGTAACATCCTTCTCCGCTGTGGCGCAAGGCAGGTATGTTCATAAGCACGCATCTGTATGCCAATTTTTCGCTGCTCATTTAGCACAACTGTTATTATCTATTGCAGTAAGTCTCTCTACCCTTGTTGACCATCAAAAATGAGAGGACTATGGTGATGTTCTGCAGGAAGATCGCCTGTCCAACCGACCCTACGCGGTGCATCACAGGCCGCATGTGACTGGAGTTCGTCATGGAGCAGGAGGGGCCATCAGGGTGGGTAATTTATTGCGTGTACTTTATCGCGTCTCGACTCCCCGCGCACTTATCTCACCAACCAACGCGATGTAGCCCGGCACCGATCGCACCATCGTGGCGATGCTCGTCTCGGCTGCTGTGTCAGAGGTGGCTCAGATGGACGATGCTGGCTGGACGATGCTAGCAGCGCTGTTGGAGCTGAATCGCACCACAGCAGATCCATTTGTGGGTTGTACGTTGCTGAAGCTTTTTTACAAGTTCTCTAAGTTTCGAACTCGGTTAACAGTGCACGCTGTTGGGAAGAAGCTATGACGAAGTCCAGTGGACTGGAACTGGCAGGTAGGTTGTCTCCGGGTTCCAAATAGCACCTTCCACGAGCGTTTCCAGCACTTACAGTCCTTCAGCACGCAGGTCTTCGTCAGGAACACGTTGGCAAAGTCGTTCACTGAGGCCTTCGCAGCGAGCTTGTAGCTCAGCACACTGTACATTGATTCTCCGTCCTCACTCGACGGTATACTGGTGTTTTGCGGATCTGCTGAAGAAACCAGTGTACATGTACTCCCAACCCACGTTCATGGTCGAGCTGGCCAAACAATCATATCAACGATCGTTGGGAATTTATCCATACCGACGAGATGGCAGTGGCTTACTTGCTTGGCCAGCGAAGGATCCAGATGATTTTGTCGGTGACAATCGCGCTCCAATCTCTTTGACGTGGTAGGCTACAGCAACGACAAACTAGTGCATGCATACCAAGAGGCATTCAAGTTCCTGAACTAGAAGGTGGATCGGAAACAGCGAGGGTGGCCGATGGAAAGGCACGTCATGACGCAGCTCGAATGGTGAGGGTTTTACCGCGATAAGTACCCCAATCTGTTTGATATCGCACACAGAATTTTCACAATGCCAACATCTTCGGCAGCTGCAGAACGAAGTTGGAGCATGTACAAGTACATATACTCCAAACTCCGAAATTCGCTTTTTTGACGGAGACTATTCAGATCGTGAATGACGAAAAATACGAAAGTGACGTTCTACACGGACTGCAGCGCTGGATGACGCTGGACTGTAGATACTCTCTTAGAGAGTAAATTAACATCATGACCATCGCGAATCGAAGTTTTTGGTGTTGCATATTACTTTACGCTTCATTTACATGTTGGTACACTTGTCCACAGATTAATATCCGGATCGATCAGATCGATCTTTGATTCATTCAGATTCATCCGCCGCTAAATCAGCTATAGCCTCCACTACGAAGGTTTTCTGCTATCGTTCGATGCAACGCACGTCCCCACAAGTCCATATTGTCGCGAAGTTCATACCATCCATCCGTACAGACCGGAAACTTGGGGTAGTGCATTCGGTTTTGCACCCATCGACTCAAAACAACCACTGACTTGCGAGATGGAGAACTTCCAGCCATGCTCTTAGGTCGTTGAGGAACGAACTCGCGGATCTCCAACACTGCGTTAACGTCTCGTCGAACACGTTGGCTGGGGACGTAAGGGTGACGCTCGTCTTCGTCCACGAAATCAGCTACGATGATCCCAAAACTTCCATCGCCTGGGCCGTTATTCTTGTCTGTACTGCAGTCGTAATACTGGGAGAACATGATCGTGTTGGACTCCATCTTGACGTTCTTGTGGGTCATAGACACCAGTCGGTTCTGTACGATGCCCTTGTCATCGTTGCCGTCGTCCTCCCGGATCGTAATGTGGCCAATTTTCTCCGAGATACTGATCTCAATGTTGCAGAAGTAGAACAGCAACAGGTCAAAGACTTGTTTGACGCTCTGTGCATGTTCGAACTGTGTCACAGTGAAGCGGGTGGAGCAGAAGTCCCCATTCTCAGCCTCATATCGTCGTTCTTCGCCCATTGTGTTGCACGGGTCAAGCTTGGGTCGACGCATCTGCATGAATCTCTGCGCCTTTTCCATCTTCCGGATCTTCATCGCTGCCAACGTATCGTGTCGAGACTGTTCCTCATTCTTCAACACAATGTAGTCTTGCAACGGACTTCCAGATTGAATAGTCTGCAGAACAGTAGCGTTAGCAGTTTAAAATCGGAAGACAGCAACCCACGAGACTTACACATAAGGTATACTCGGACATAATTGACGAGAGCTGACTGAACAATTGCTGACGTTGTTGTACGCCTTCACGTAGGACTTTCCCAGCTTCGTATTTCCTTTTCATGATCTCCTCGTTCTCGTCGAACGGCACTTTGACGTGACTTCGCAAGTCGGCAATCTGAGCTTTAAGCGCTTCCACTTCGTTCAGTAGTCTCTCCTTCTCCTCCTGCCTCAATGATAATGTTTAGTTCTACTCCAAACCAACCAGGATGATATAGCAATGTCCCACCTTTCGAATCGTATGTGTCGCTTTTCGATACTTCCTCTTCCTCTTGGGCTTCACAGCTGCAGTGCAGCTCTTTCCCTCTTCTCCAGTCGTACTCTGTGGTCGTTGTTCCTCTTCAATCCCCCTCTTCTTTGTCGTGTAGGTCACATCTTCTCCTCGACTAAGACGAGTATACTGTTCCAGACTCGCTGATCTCGGTCTCATCATTTCTTCTCTTGGCGTCGCATTGTTCACCACTCCCCTCCTCTCCATCAGCGCCACCCATGCTTTCGCTGGGTCCACCACGTCAGCAGTAGTCGATGATGAAGAAGATAATGGAGAGGATGAAGTACTGGCAGTGTAAGGAGCAGACACACACAGAAGAGCAGGATTAGGCATTGCGTTTAGCGACCGGAACGGCATTTCCGCCTGCGGAAAGCTCGGAGTCAGGCTCGACGCTCCATTCACATCTGGATGACGTCCACCCGTGAGACGGGTCGCTCGTTGCTGCTCAGTGGCGTCACCATCAAGCCGCGCAAGGTCGTTCATCTCGTCTTGTCAACAAGCTCCGATAATGACGAGTGGCGCGCAATCCATCCCTGTCCGTTGATGCGTCAAGTGTACCATTTTTATGGTATCATTCTTATCTGGCTATCAAAAAAAGCTACGACTGGTGAAATTGAAGTCAGCCAGTTGAAGTGTACTAGTATTAATACTGCTGTTGTATTTTATCTACGACAGCAAACAACCGGGGACAATCGCTCCATCATTGTGTGGTGAAGAGTTTGGATCCATCGCTCTGTGTTGTCTCGCATCTCGTGCCATCCGGACTGCGGGATGTCGTATTCCGGATGGTAAACTTTACTGTGCACCCACCGAGTGAGCACAACGACTCGCCCCTCGTTCGTATTCTTCGATCTAGCACGTACACCATGTCGAATCGTATATGATGTGAGTTCCAACACAGCGGTGAAGTCTCGACGGATACGTTCGTGCGGGTGGTACGGGTTCAAGTCGTCGTTGTCAACGTAGTCGGCCACGAAAATGCCGTATCCGTTCTGATGGCCTGTGTCCTCGTCGCCAGGTTCGTAACGTGAGAAATAGACGGTATTCGACTCCATTCGCAGCCCACCGATAGTTGTAGATACCAGTCGATTTTGGGTGATTCCAGGCGCCATATTGTCGTCGTCTTCACGGATCGTGATGTTCCCGAGCTTTTCTGATACGCTTATCTCGATGCTGCTGAAGTACGCGAGCAGGATATCGTACACTTGCTTCACCGTGTTCTCGAATTGCATGGTAGAGATGTACGTAGCGTAAAAATCGCCGTTCGAAGCCTCATACCCGTGGTCTTCACGCATCGGTTTCAACGGGTCTACTCGTGGTCGTCGATCGTTTAAAAACCTGGCTCCATCCTCCAATACTCTGCTCTTCAATGACAGCAACGTAGCTCGTCGAGCATGCGTGTCCTTCTGCAAATGTATATGGTGGTGAATAGGACTGCCCACTCGAATGTTCTGGTAAACGAAATAAATAACATTCAGTCAGATATAATCCCTTGGAAAAGAAAAGCACCCAAACCAACTTACAAATAAAGAGTACTCCGACATCAGTGCGTGAACCTTGGTATATTCCAGTTGTTGTTTTTGAATCGCCCGTCTCAGCACCCGGTTAGCACTCTGCATCTCACTAGGTGTCCGTGCTTCGACACCACCACACGTGGCAAATGCTCGGGCCTTGATCTCCTCCATTTTCGTATGCAGCTCCGCCAATTCCTCCAGTAAATGCGCTTTCTCCTCCTATAAAACCAGTCGTCAATAGCGCATTAAACCCCTATCATTAACCCCTTCCTTCGACTATCACAACTTTCCCACCTTGCGCACATTGATTGTCGATTTCCGGAACTTCCGCTTGGGTCTTTTCTTCTGCACTTCCTGCACTTCTTCACCGTTTGACTCACGTTTTTTAGTCACAGGACTGGAGCTTGCACTGGGTGAAATGAAGCTGTCGGTGGGGCTTTTGCTCTTCTCCGTTTGGGTTTTCGGCGACGTCTTGCCTGGTGCAGCCTCCTCGTCCCTCATCTCGTCCATAGATGCCAGCCATTGCGTCGCCACGTCCGTCACGAGTCGCGTAGGGGACTCCAACGCCTCCGTCACCTTCAGGTTGCCACTCATTGCTGCAGACGCACAGTGCGCTGCTTGGTGCTGTTACCAATATATTTTGATGGGTAATTCCCAATCGCTTGAAAACAATATCGCAATTAAGCGAGATGGATTATTATTGTCGTGATGAATAGTTTACTTACCGTTCAAGGCAGTCGACGATGGTTAAAGTCACGGGGGAGTTGTCAATTCTTGCAAGTTCAAAGCTGGAGGAACCTGTATTACTCGGTCCTTTGGACCACATTACGCAGAATTTTATGCCGATAACTGTGGTCTTCGTGTATCGTCAAGAGGAGGAAAAGGAGCTGATTCCTATCGAGAAGTTTCGTCGTGCGTTGGGAAAGTTGTTGGATTATTATCCTCATCTTGCAGGTCGAATTGTGATGAAGGAGGATAATTCTCCTCAAATTGAGCAACTTGATGCTGGTGCAAAGCTGGTAGTGGCGGAATGCGACGAAAAACTCGACGACTTTAACGCAATTGGAGACGATAGAGGACCTCCTAGACTTATCGTCACGAATTTACCGGATGGAGGCAATACACTACTGCCACCGTTCGATCCGAGTGAAGCTGGGATGACTCGAGACCCGATTCTGAATGTTCAGCACACGCGGTTTGCTTGTGGTGGAGTGGCGATCGGCTTTTGCCTCCGACACATTGTTTGTGATGGCGCTGGGTTCTTCCAGCTTGTACAGGACCTTGCAGAGCTGTATCGAAGCTCATTGGACGACGAACACAGCTTTAAACTGTCAGAAATCCCACAAATTTACTCGTACAAGGCGGATCTGCACAATATGACCCCGAAGGAACGACTAGAAGCTCTGGACATTAAACCGGTTGGCTTCAATCTTTCACCGGAGATGAACACGTCTGTGTCTGCTGAAGATATGCCGACTCCTCCTGTCCATGGACGCATTATTCGGTTTTCACCACACGAACTCGCGCTCTTCAAGGCCGAAGCCAACTCTAATCAAACGAAACCTGTGTCAACCTTCTGCGCTCTGGCTGCTCACATTTGGCAGAGTATACACCGTGCACGTACGAAAGTTAAAGGTGACAACCTGTTACCTTCTCAACTCCTGATAACGGTTAACTTGCGCACCCGGAACCAACTCCCTGATATTCAGCCTCGATACTTTCCGAACGCCGTTTTCTCTCCTGTAGTTGCAGTTCCCACTGCCCAACTATTGGATGCTCCGCTATCTGTCGTCGCTGCGTTGATCCACGACAGTGTCCAGCCACAAGAGCCAACGGACATGCAAGAAGCAATAAAATGGATCGCTGTTCAGCCTGACAAGCGTCGAGTGCAATTTTGCATCGACTATAGTCAGGAAAGTGTCTTTGTGACGCAGTGGAGCAAGTTTGATGTGTACCAAAGCACTAAATTCGACGTCCCACCGGCACTTGTTGCACAACCGTTCACACGTGTTTCACTGTACGACGGACTCGTTTACTTCATGGCGACAGAAGATCAGTTGTTGCAGTCTGGGAACGAAATCACCACTGGAAGCATCGACGTTAGCCTGGCACTGAGTGAACCGGTCTGGTCCATTCTTGACGAGGACGTGAATTTCCGCCGATACAGAGAGAAGTAAACGAAGAGAACTGTGCGCCTTTGTGACGTTGACAAGGAGAAGTGTACCATGACACAAGCTGTTACTAGTAGACGGGAACTTGTCAAATCTTGTTTACTGTCGCAGTCATCAACGATCACGTGGTAAACACCGAGGTAGAACAATTTGCTGGCAGCATAATCGAGTGCAGCAAATTGCTGCACTCGATTATGAGGTACGGGAGTTTATGTTGCTTATGCCTTTACCTTTTTCTTGTGTGTTGTACCGTAAACCACAGCGGAAACACAGCATCCCTCATCTTAGTGATGTGCTCAGGTGTTATGACGACAGAGCAATCCCAGCCACAGATGTTGTATAGGATCACTCTGCTAATGGTGAGCCTATCGCTCATTCCTCATTTTGCTGGCATCGATTCATCGGGATGAAGGTTCTCCACCTCTTTCTGCTCGCAGTGGCAACTGCTCAAGTTTCAGCTTCAAACTCGACTTCCAAAGGCGATTTGAATGGCTGGTACCCGTGCTACGACTACACTTTCGCTGATGAAGGTCCGAATCCAGGACAAGACGCAGAGTGTGCAGTATACGCTGCTCCACTGTGCTACCCGGGAATTTGTGAAACTCCTGCCAATGTGGAGTCGACTAAAGTCGACATCTTCGTTAAGCGCTTGTTAGCCACAAGTGGCAATCCGGAGACTGCGTCGAATGTTTGGCTGCTTCAAGGCGGCCCAGGATACTCGTCGACTTCAAGTAAGTTGTCTACTTAGTTTTCTTCTCTTAGTTATTACTAATAACTGTTGCTTTCTTTTAGTGGAAAATACAATGCTGGAAGTGCAAAGCCGACTGAATGGGGCAGTGAACGTGTACACAATGGATCATCGCGGTACTGGACGCAGTACATTATTCAACTGTGTTGCAGCCCAAGCGACCACCTCGGGAACCCCCTGGGGGAATGATCTTATCGCTGCTGAAGGTAGAATTCATATGGGATCAGATTGCAACTGGAACTGGATCAGGGATCAGAATATAAGCGGTATAGTTTCTGATCAGAGCACCTGTTCAAAAAAAAAGTATAGATAAATGGAATTCGTCGTGCAACTTGCACGTCGAATATATTATGCTGTTTGGTAGTATATTCTGATCATAATTTTAAGGGTCACTTACACTTACAAGTCGTAGCGATGGAAGTTCTTGATGCTCGTGTGGAGGAGGTCCTTGGAAATACTACTGCTGGTGCGACAAAGTACGTGTATCTCCGAGCTCTTACTCGTTTTATCAAGTGGCTTTACGACACATCAGATGAGGACCGCCGCCAGTCACTTTTCGCGATCTCGTTTTGTGACATCGAGACGATTAATGCAGACACAATTGCGGAGTGGTTTGCCAGGTCTCCTGTAGTGAGTCCAATAGACTTAAGTACGCTAACAACGCAAGAGTGCTTCGATGGAACAACGTGGTGTGACTGGGAAATCTACCTTTGGCATTGTGCGATCGGCTATTGTTTATCTTTACAACACAACAGGCAATTCTCGGCCCAGTGGTTTCGATGCCCAGATGAAGCGATTTTTTAAGGGCCTTCACCATACTGTGACCCAAGTAGCCCAGGAACGAAATGCCCGTTTGCGAGAGGGTAAAGAACCTTTCTCGTTCTCAATGTATAGATCTGTTGCGAAAACTATGCTGAATTCGACCAAAAAGCAGCATATCTTTGGTCATTCTTTTCTCATAATCTGCTGGAATCTGATGTGTCGCGCAAAAAGTGCCGAGTCGATACGACATGCACATCTATCTTAGTGCGAAGATTCTGTTACAATTACATTTGCTCATATGAAGAATGACCAGGACGGTAGTCGACCGCGAGATCCCAGGCACGTGTATGCCAACCCCACCATACCTGAGATTTGCCCCGTGTTAGCACTTGGAATTTATTTTTCAGTTTTTGGATTTGATGGAGACGGCAAATTATTTCCCGGTGGCAATCAGTACAGCCGCTTCTTAACTATTCTCAAGAAAAACCTGGAATGTGATGTCATGAAGAGCATTTTGGTTCAGTTTGGTTTGACATCAGATGATTTTGGGACTCATTCAGCTAGGAAAGGTGCCGCAACTTACGTGAGCAGTTGCTCTACGTCTGGACCGTCAGCTGCGGCTATCTGTCTAAGGGCTGGTTGGACACTTCCGGGAGTTCAAAACAAGTATGTAAGATTCGAGGCAGCAGGAGACATGATTGTCGGTCGCTACGTAGCTGGACTTCCTTTCGATTCTCCTAAGTTTGCTACTTTGCCGCCATTTTTTGCCCCTCTTACAAACCAGACTGACGAACGATGTGAATTGGAGCAGCGCCTCCGTATTACTATGGACGTAGTATTTCCTGGCGTACCACCAAGTTTAAGGATGATTTGTCAATTCGGCCTAGCCTCATTATTGTATCACAGTTCCTACTTGCGGGCTGAGTTGCCTCCAAATCATTTATTATTTATGACACCTTTGTTTTCAACATCCGCTCAAAATCAACTTGGCTGGTTGCGTCAGCGCGTATTCTGCCGGAATTATCAAGAAAACGATCCCATCACACAATCTGGTATTCCGCCTCATGTCGGAATTATGGTCACCTTAGCTCAGTATAAGGCAGAAGTTGACAAAATGCACCAAAGTATGGCGGAAACTATTGAACGCATACTTCAACGGCACATAAATGGATCCATAATGACACTGGAGGCTTTGGAATCGGCGTTCGAAGCCGTTCTTGCGCGTTCAGCGCTCTCAGTCATGAATGAAGTCGCCCCGGCTACAGCGATTGCGCAAGTTCCTGCTACTGGTACCAGCTTGGTGACCCCACAACGTGAACTCTACATGTGGGCTGGCAGTTTCCATCGCGTCCCGAGAGATTTTACGCTCCCTTCTGGAACGCTTCGTATAGCGTGGCAGCACTGGTGCGCAGGACAGCCACCTCTGCGGGTTTTGTTAAAGCACGACATGTCCAGTAGATCAATGAAAGTTCGCCTAGCTGAGCTTCAAAGGTTGATGAAGCATGTCGAGTCGTTACTATCCAACGACGAAATTCACCGAGCCTACAGCTCTTTGGACTCGGCTGGAATTCTCTTTACCCAGGTTGTTAACCGTCTTCCTTTCTCTTCATCGTCGAGCAAAGGTAGGGGAAGAAGGTTGGATCAGCTATCGTGGAAGACACTAGCTAGAGAACTGAAAAGCCAAACACCCGATAAATAGTATTGACAATGCTGCTACTTAATCAAAGAGGCAAAATTGTTATTGTTTTGTTTTTTTTCCTTTCAAAAACAAAACAAAATACGCATCGTGCAGTTTGCACGAAGATATCTGCTATAATTTTCATTAAAGCGAATTTACTTGATCTTTGTATAGTTAGAATATTTGCATTCAGGGGAATTCACCGTGCACACTGCACGACGATTGACATACAAATCGGTATATTTGAACGGCGAATTCTTGAGAAGTATAGATAAATGGAATTCGTCGTGCAACTTGCACGTCGAATATATTATGCTGTTTGGTAGTATATTCTGATCATAATTTTAAGGGTCACTTACACTTACAAGTCGTAGCGATGGAAGTTCTTGATGCTCGTGTGGAGGAGGTCCTTGGAAATACTACTGCTGGTGCGACAAAGTACGTGTATCTCCGAGCTCTTACTCGTTTTATCAAGTGGCTTTACGACACATCAGATGAGGACCGCCGCCAGTCACTTTTCGCGATCTCGTTTTGTGACATCGAGACGATTAATGCAGACACAATTGCGGAGTGGTTTGCCAGGTCTCCTGTAGTGAGTCCAATAGACTTAAGTACGCTAACAACGCAAGAGTGCATGCGCTACCTCACTTCGATGGAACAACGTGGTGTGACTGGGAAATCTACCTTTGGCATTGTGCGATCGGCTATTGTTTATCTTTACAACACAACAGGCAATTCTCGGCCCAGTGGTTTCGATGCCCAGATGAAGCGATTTTTTAAGGGCCTTCACCATACTGTGACCCAAGTAGCCCAGGAACAGAAATGCCCGTTTGCGAGAGGGTAAAGAACCTTTCTCGTTCTCAATGTATAGATCTGTTGCGAAAACTATGCTGAATTCGACCAAAAAGCAGCATATCTTTGGTCATTCTTTTCTCATAATCTGCTGGAATCTGATGTGTCGCGCAAAAAGTGCCGAGTCGATACGACATGCACATCTATCTTAGTGCGAAGATTCTGTTACAATTACATTTGCTCATATGAAGAATGACCAGGACGGTAGTCGACCGCGAGATCCCAGGCACGTGTATGCCAACCCCACCATACCTGAGATTTGCCCCGTGTTAGCACTTGGAATTTATTTTTCAGTTTTTGGATTTGATGGAGACGGCAAATTATTTCCCGGTGGCAATCAGTACAGCCGCTTCTTAACTATTCTCAAGAAAAACCTGGAATGTGATGTCATGAAGAGCATTTTGGTTCAGTTTGGTTTGACATCAGATGATTTTGGGACTCATTCAGCTAGGAAAGGTGCCGCAACTTACGTGAGCAGTTGCTCTACGTCTGGACCGTCAGCTGCGGCTATCTGTCTAAGGGCTGGTTGGACACTTCCGGGAGTTCAAAACAAGTATGTAAGATTCGAGGCAGCAGGAGACATGATTGTCGGTCGCTACGTAGCTGGACTTCCTTTCGATTCTCCTAAGTTTGCTACTTTGCCGCCATTTTTTGCCCCTCTTACAAACCAGACTGACGAACGATGTGAATTGGAGCAGCGCCTCCGTATTACTATGGACGTAGTATTTCCTGGCGTACCACCAAGTTTAAGGATGATTTGTCAATTCGGCCTAGCCTCATTATTGTATCACAGTTCCTACTTGCGGGCTGAGTTGCCTCCAAATCATTTATTATTTATGACACCTTTGTTTTCAACATCCGCTCAAAATCAACTTGGCTGGTTGCGTCAGCGCGTATTCTGCCGGAATTATCAAGAAAACGATCCCATCACACAATCTGGTATTCCGCCTCATGTCGGAATTATGGTCACCTTAGCTCAGTATAAGGCAGAAGTTGACAAAATGCACCAAAGTATGGCGGAAACTATTGAACGCATACTTCAACGGCACATAAATGGATCCATAATGACACTGGAGGCTTTGGAATCGGCGTTCGAAGCCGTTCTTGCGCGTTCAGCGCTCTCAGTCATGAATGAAGTCGCCCCGGCTACAGCGATTGCGCAAGTTCCTGCTACTGGTACCAGCTTGGTGACCCCACAACGTGAACTCTACATGTGGGCTGGCAGTTTCCATCGCGTCCCGAGAGATTTTACGCTCCCTTCTGGAACGCTTCGTATAGCGTGGCAGCACTGGTGCGCAGGACAGCCACCTCTGCGGGTTTTGTTAAAGCACGACATGTCCAGTAGATCAATGAAAGTTCGCCTAGCTGAGCTTCAAAGGTTGATGAAGCATGTCGAGTCGTTACTATCCAACGACGAAATTCACCGAGCCTACAGCTCTTTGGACTCGGCTGGAATTCTCTTTACCCAGGTTGTTAACCGTCTTCCTTTCTCTTCATCGTCGAGCAAAGGTAGGGAAGAAGGTTGGATCAGCTATCGTGGAAGACACTAGCTAGAGAACTGAAAAGCCAAACACCCGATAAATAGTATTGACAATGCTGCTACTTAATCAAAGAGGCAAAATTGTTATTGTTTTGTTTTTCCTTTCAAAAAACAAAACAAAATACGCATCGTGCAGTTTGCACGAAGATATCTGCTATAATTTTCATTAAAGCGAATTTACTTGATCTTTGTATAGTTAGAATATTTGCATTCAGGAATTCACCGTGCACACTGCACGACGATTGACATACAAATCGGTATATTTGAACGGCGAATTCTTGAGAAGTATAGATAAATGGAATTCGTCGTGCAACTTGCACGTCGAATATATTATGCTGTTTGGTAGTATATTCTGATCATAATTTTAAGGGTCACTTACACTTACAAGTCGTAGCGATGGAAGTTCTTGATGCTCGTGTGGAGGAGGTCCTTGGAAATACTACTGCTGGTGCGACAAAGTACGTGTATCTCCGAGCTCTTACTCGTTTTATCAAGTGGCTTTACGACACATCAGATGAGGACCGCCGCCAGTCACTTTTCGCGATCTCGTTTTGTGACATCGAGACGATTAATGCAGACACAATTGCGGAGTGGTTTGCCAGGTCTCCTGTAGTGAGTCCAATAGACTTAAGTACGCTAACAACGCAAGAGTGCATGCGCTACCTCACTTCGATGGAACAACGTGGTGTGACTGGGAAATCTACCTTTGGCATTGTGCGATCGGCTATTGTTTATCTTTACAACACAACAGGCAATTCTCGGCCCAGTGGTTTCGATGCCCAGATGAAGCGATTTTTTAAGGGCCTTCACCATACTGTGACCCAAGTAGCCCAGGAACGAAATGCCCGTTTGCGAGAGGGTAAAGAACCTTTCTCGTTCTCAATGTATAGATCTGTTGCGAAAACTATGCTGAATTCGACCAAAAAGCAGCATATCTTTGGTCATTCTTTTCTCATAATCTGCTGGAATCTGATGTGTCGCGCAAAAAGTGCCGAGTCGATACGACATGCACATCTATCTTAGTGCGAAGATTCTGTTACAATTACATTTGCTCATATGAAGAATGACCAGGACGGTAGTCGACCGCGAGATCCCAGGCACGTGTATGCCAACCCCACCATACCTGAGATTTGCCCCGTGTTAGCACTTGGAATTTATTTTTCAGTTTTTGGATTTGATGGAGACGGCAAATTATTTCCCGGTGGCAATCAGTACAGCCGCTTCTTAACTATTCTCAAGAAAAACCTGGAATGTGATGTCATGAAGAGCATTTTGGTTCAGTTTGGTTTGACATCAGATGATTTTGGGACTCATTCAGCTAGGAAAGGTGCCGCAACTTACGTGAGCAGTTGCTCTACGTCTGGACCGTCAGCTGCGGCTATCTGTCTAAGGGCTGGTTGGACACTTCCGGGAGTTCAAAACAAGTATGTAAGATTCGAGGCAGCAGGAGACATGATTGTCGGTCGCTACGTAGCTGGACTTCCTTTCGATTCTCCTAAGTTTGCTACTTTGCCGCCATTTTTTGCCCCTCTTACAAACCAGACTGACGAACGATGTGAATTGGAGCAGCGCCTCCGTATTACTATGGACGTAGTATTTCCTGGCGTACCACCAAGTTTAAGGATGATTTGTCAATTCGGCCTAGCCTCATTATTGTATCACAGTTCCTACTTGCGGGCTGAGTTGCCTCCAAATCATTTATTATTTATGACACCTTTGTTTTCAACATCCGCTCAAAATCAACTTGGCTGGTTGCGTCAGCGCGTATTCTGCCGGAATTATCAAGAAAACGATCCCATCACACAATCTGGTATTCCGCCTCATGTCGGAATTATGGTCACCTTAGCTCAGTATAAGGCAGAAGTTGACAAAATGCACCAAAGTATGGCGGAAACTATTGAACGCATACTTCAACGGCACATAAATGGATCCATAATGACACTGGAGGCTTTGGAATCGGCGTTCGAAGCCGTTCTTGCGCGTTCAGCGCTCTCAGTCATGAATGAAGTCGCCCCGGCTACAGCGATTGCGCAAGTTCCTGCTACTGGTACCAGCTTGGTGACCCCACAACGTGAACTCTACATGTGGGCTGGCAGTTTCCATCGCGTCCCGAGAGATTTTACGCTCCCTTCTGGAACGCTTCGTATAGCGTGGCAGCACTGGTGCGCAGGACAGCCACCTCTGCGGGTTTTGTTAAAGCACGACATGTCCAGTAGATCAATGAAAGTTCGCCTAGCTGAGCTTCAAAGGTTGATGAAGCATGTCGAGTCGTTACTATCCAACGACGAAATTCACCGAGCCTACAGCTCTTTGGACTCGGCTGGAATTCTCTTTACCCAGGTTGTTAACCGTCTTCCTTTCTCTTCATCGTCGAGCAAAGGTAGGGAAGAAGGTTGGATCAGCTATCGTGGAAGACACTAGCTAGAAGAACTGAAAAGCCAAACACCCGATAAATAGTATTGACAATGCTGCTACTTAATCAAAGAGGCAAAATTGTTATTGTTTTTTTTTTCCTTTCAAAAACAAAACAAAATACGCATCGTGCAGTTTGCACGAAGATATCTGCTATAATTTTCATTAAAGCGAATTTACTTGATCTTTGTATAGTTAGAATATTTGCATTCAGGGAATTCACCGTGCACACTGCACGACGATTGACATACAAATCGGTATATTTGAACGGCGAATTCTTGAGAAGTATAGATAAATGGAATTCGTCGTGCAACTTGCACGTCGAATATATTATGCTGTTTGGTAGTATATTCTGATCATAATTTTAAGGGTCACTTACACTTACAAGTCGTAGCGATGGAAGTTCTTGATGCTCGTGTGGAGGAGGTCCTTGGAAATACTACTGCTGGTGCGACAAAGTACGTGTATCTCCGAGCTCTTACTCGTTTTATCAAGTGGCTTTACGACACATCAGATGAGGACCGCCGCCAGTCACTTTTCGCGATCTCGTTTTGTGACATCGAGACGATTAATGCAGACACAATTGCGGAGTGGTTTGCCAGGTCTCCTGTAGTGAGTCCAATAGACTTAAGTACGCTAACAACGCAAGAGTGCTTCGATGGAACAACGTGGTGTGACTGGGAAATCTACCTTTGGCATTGTGCGATCGGCTATTGTTTATCTTTACAACACAACAGGCAATTCTCGGCCCAGTGGTTTCGATGCCCAGATGAAGCGATTTTTTAAGGGCCTTCACCATACTGTGACCCAAGTAGCCCAGGAACGAAATGCCCGTTTGCGAGAGGGTAAAGAACCTTTCTCGTTCTCAATGTATAGATCTGTTGCGAAAACTATGCTGAATTCGACCAAAAAGCAGCATATCTTTGGTCATTCTTTTCTCATAATCTGCTGGAATCTGATGTGTCGCGCAAAAAGTGCCGAGTCGATACGACATGCACATCTATCTTAGTGCGAAGATTCTGTTACAATTACATTTGCTCATATGAAGAATGACCAGGACGGTAGTCGACCGCGAGATCCCAGGCACGTGTATGCCAACCCCACCATACCTGAGATTTGCCCCGTGTTAGCACTTGGAATTTATTTTTCAGTTTTTGGATTTGATGGAGACGGCAAATTATTTCCCGGTGGCAATCAGTACAGCCGCTTCTTAACTATTCTCAAGAAAAACCTGGAATGTGATGTCATGAAGAGCATTTTGGTTCAGTTTGGTTTGACATCAGATGATTTTGGGACTCATTCAGCTAGGAAAGGTGCCGCAACTTACGTGAGCAGTTGCTCTACGTCTGGACCGTCAGCTGCGGCTATCTGTCTAAGGGCTGGTTGGACACTTCCGGGAGTTCAAAACAAGTATGTAAGATTCGAGGCAGCAGGAGACATGATTGTCGGTCGCTACGTAGCTGGACTTCCTTTCGATTCTCCTAAGTTTGCTACTTTGCCGCCATTTTTTGCCCCTCTTACAAACCAGACTGACGAACGATGTGAATTGGAGCAGCGCCTCCGTATTACTATGGACGTAGTATTTCCTGGCGTACCACCAAGTTTAAGGATGATTTGTCAATTCGGCCTAGCCTCATTATTGTATCACAGTTCCTACTTGCGGGCTGAGTTGCCTCCAAATCATTTATTATTTATGACACCTTTGTTTTCAACATCCGCTCAAAATCAACTTGGCTGGTTGCGTCAGCGCGTATTCTGCCGGAATTATCAAGAAAACGATCCCATCACACAATCTGGTATTCCGCCTCATGTCGGAATTATGGTCACCTTAGCTCAGTATAAGGCAGAAGTTGACAAAATGCACCAAAGTATGGCGGAAACTATTGAACGCATACTTCAACGGCACATAAATGGATCCATAATGACACTGGAGGCTTTGGAATCGGCGTTCGAAGCCGTTCTTGCGCGTTCAGCGCTCTCAGTCATGAATGAAGTCGCCCCGGCTACAGCGATTGCGCAAGTTCCTGCTACTGGTACCAGCTTGGTGACCCCACAACGTGAACTCTACATGTGGGCTGGCAGTTTCCATCGCGTCCCGAGAGATTTTACGCTCCCTTCTGGAACGCTTCGTATAGCGTGGCAGCACTGGTGCGCAGGACAGCCACCTCTGCGGGTTTTGTTAAAGCACGACATGTCCAGTAGATCAATGAAAGTTCGCCTAGCTGAGCTTCAAAGGTTGATGAAGCATGTCGAGTCGTTACTATCCAACGACGAAATTCACCGAGCCTACAGCTCTTTGGACTCGGCTGGAATTCTCTTTACCCAGGTTGTTAACCGTCTTCCTTTCTCTTCATCGTCGAGCAAAGGTAGGGGAAGAAGGTTGGATCAGCTATCGTGGAAGACACTAGCTAGAGAACTGAAAAGCCAAACACCCGATAAATAGTATTGACAATGCTGCTACTTAATCAAAGAGGCAAAATTGTTATTGTTTTGTTTTTTTTCCTTTCAAAAACAAAACAAAATACGCATCGTGCAGTTTGCACGAAGATATCTGCTATAATTTTCATTAAAGCGAATTTACTTGATCTTTGTATAGTTAGAATATTTGCATTCAGGGAATTCACCGTGCACACTGCACGACGATTGACATACAAATCGGTATATTTGAACGGCGAATTCTTGAGAAGTATAGATAAATGGAATTCGTCGTGCAACTTGCACGTCGAATATATTATGCTGTTTGGTAGTATATTCTGATCATAATTTTAAGGGTCACTTACACTTACAAGTCGTAGCGATGGAAGTTCTTGATGCTCGTGTGGAGGAGGTCCTTGGAAATACTACTGCTGGTGCGACAAAGTACGTGTATCTCCGAGCTCTTACTCGTTTTATCAAGTGGCTTTACGACACATGAGATGAGGACCGCCGCCAGTCACTTTTCGCGATCTCGTTTTGTGACATCGAGACGATTAATGCAGACACAATTGCGGAGTGGTTTGCCAGGTCTCCTGTAGTGAGTCCAATAGACTTAAGTACGCTAACAACGCAAGAGTGCATGCGCTACCTCACTTCGATGGAACAACGTGGTGTGACTGGGAAATCTACCTTTGGCATTGTGCGATCGGCTATTGTTTATCTTTACAACACAACAGGCAATTCTCGGCCCAGTGGTTTCGATGCCCAGATGAAGCGATTTTTTAAGGGCCTTCACCATACTGTGACCCAAGTAGCCCAGGAACGAAATGCCCGTTTGCGAGAGGGTAAAGAACCTTTCTCGTTCTCAATGTATAGATCTGTTGCGAAAACTATGCTGAATTCGACCAAAAAGCAGCATATCTTTGGTCATTCTTTTCTCATAATCTGCTGGAATCTGATGTGTCGCGCAAAAAGTGCCGAGTCGATACGACATGCACATCTATCTTAGTGCGAAGATTCTGTTACAATTACATTTGCTCATATGAAGAATGACCAGGACGGTAGTCGACCGCGAGATCCCAGGCACGTGTATGCCAACCCCACCATACCTGAGATTTGCCCCGTGTTAGCACTTGGAATTTATTTTTCAGTTTTTGGATTTGATGGAGACGGCAAATTATTTCCCGGTGGCAATCAGTACAGCCGCTTCTTAACTATTCTCAAGAAAAACCTGGAATGTGATGTCATGAAGAGCATTTTGGTTCAGTTTGGTTTGACATCAGATGATTTTGGGACTCATTCAGCTAGGAAAGGTGCCGCAACTTACGTGAGCAGTTGCTCTACGTCTGGACCGTCAGCTGCGGCTATCTGTCTAAGGGCTGGTTGGACACTTCCGGGAGTTCAAAACAAGTATGTAAGATTCGAGGCAGCAGGAGACATGATTGTCGGTCGCTACGTAGCTGGACTTCCTTTCGATTCTCCTAAGTTTGCTACTTTGCCGCCATTTTTTGCCCCTCTTACAAACCAGACTGACGAACGATGTGAATTGGAGCAGCGCCTCCGTATTACTATGGACGTAGTATTTCCTGGCGTACCACCAAGTTTAAGGATGATTTGTCAATTCGGCCTAGCCTCATTATTGTATCACAGTTCCTACTTGCGGGCTGAGTTGCCTCCAAATCATTTATTATTTATGACACCTTTGTTTTCAACATCCGCTCAAAATCAACTTGGCTGGTTGCGTCAGCGCGTATTCTGCCGGAATTATCAAGAAAACGATCCCATCACACAATCTGGTATTCCGCCTCATGTCGGAATTATGGTCACCTTAGCTCAGTATAAGGCAGAAGTTGACAAAATGCACCAAAGTATGGCGGAAACTATTGAACGCATACTTCAACGGCACATAAATGGATCCATAATGACACTGGAGGCTTTGGAATCGGCGTTCGAAGCCGTTCTTGCGCGTTCAGCGCTCTCAGTCATGAATGAAGTCGCCCCGGCTACAGCGATTGCGCAAGTTCCTGCTACTGGTACCAGCTTGGTGACCCCACAACGTGAACTCTACATGTGGGCTGGCAGTTTCCATCGCGTCCCGAGAGATTTTACGCTCCCTTCTGGAACGCTTCGTATAGCGTGGCAGCACTGGTGCGCAGGACAGCCACCTCTGCGGGTTTTGTTAAAGCACGACATGTCCAGTAGATCAATGAAAGTTCGCCTAGCTGAGCTTCAAAGGTTGATGAAGCATGTCGAGTCGTTACTATCCAACGACGAAATTCACCGAGCCTACAGCTCTTTGGACTCGGCTGGAATTCTCTTTACCCAGGTTGTTAACCGTCTTCCTTTCTCTTCATCGTCGAGCAAAGGTAGGGGAAGAAGGTTGGATCAGCTATCGTGGAAGACACTAGCTAGAGAACTGAAAAGCCAAACACCCGATAAATAGTATTGACAATGCTGCTACTTAATCAAAGAGGCAAAATTGTTATTGTTTTGTTTTTTTCCTTTCAAAAACAAAACAAAATACGCATCGTGCAGTTTGCACGAAGATATCTGCTATAATTTTCATTAAAGCGAATTTACTTGATCTTTGTATAGTTAGAATATTTGCATTCAGGGAATTCACCGTGCACACTGCACGACGATTGACATACAAATCGGTATATTTGAACGGCGAATTCTTGAGAAGTTGTATTATAGTCCCGAAATACGTGAAGCAAGAGACTAAATTCCGACCGTACTTTTGCGGTGTTTCTAGCGCACAACGTCGAGAACAAGCGCGGTGGAGAACTCTGGCTGGCGGTTTAATGCTCCGTGTGCGGAGCACGCGGGCTTAAACCCCAGCGCTGCCGACAGATCAAGCGAAGGCGAAGCCGGAGCGGGCTTAGGGTCTGCACCCGCGAGCGTAGCGAGCCGCTAGGGGTGGCTGGGATCGCGCGCAGCGCGTAGCTGGGCAGTAAAGGACAAGCGCGGAGAACGCTGGCTGGCGGTTTAATGCTCCGTGTGCGGAGCACGCGGGCTTAAACCCCAGTGCTGCCGCCGGATCAAGCGAAGGCGAAGCCGGAGCGGGCTTAGGGTCTGCACTCGCGAGCGTAGCGAGCCGCAAGGGGTGGCTGGGTTGTAAAGGGCAGTAGAGAGAGGACAAGCGCTGGTATTTTATTGATCCGAAACTACAGATCTTGATCAGAGTTTTTAAAATTGTATACAGTCAAATTGCATTTCGGACTATTTGGCTATTGAACTAGATCCAGTTCAATCCAGGAACTGATCCCAAAAAAATGTAACCGCTGCTGAAGTGCCAACTTGTGCGAGAGATTTGGAGTTTAAATACGGTGGAGACTATGCTGCGTTTTCCGTCACGAGTGCAGCCACTGACATTAAGACTTTCATCTCCAAGTACACGAATGGAGCCGATACTATCGTCTATGGCGTTAGTTACGGCACGATGTTGGTGGAACGGTTGATCCACTTGGCCCCGTCTCAAGTGGTCGGATACGTCCTGGACAGTGTTGTTTCCTCTTCGGGAGCGATACCAGTGTACTATTCGGACTGGGACAAGAACTATGGAGAGATTGGAGACGATTTCTTCGCTCTTTGTGACCAAGACAAGGCTTGTAAAGCTCATTTCGCGACGAAAAAGCTCAATGAGACTGTCCAAGATCTACTCAATCAATTCGACAAGAATCCCAACTCAACTTGTGCCACGTTGATCAGTAACGTGCAGTCGAAAGGACTCGACGGTCTTCCATCATCTTCCCTTCGCTTTACACTCGGTACCTTACTGAAGGACACGTCCATGCGGACGTTAATCCCGCCGCTTGTGTATCGCTTGAACCGCTGCGGCTCGAAGGACTTGAATGTGCTCAAGAAGTTTGTCACTTCGCTAAATTCGAATGTTCTCGGTGGCTCAAGCGAAGACGAAGCTTATCTGTCGAACATTCTCTTTTATCTGATCGTCTTTTCCGAGATGTGGGAGATCCCAACACCGTCTAAGAGCGACATGAAGGAGAGATTCAATAATGCCAAAGTGTCGGATGATCCGACGTACCCAATGGATCCAGTGTACTGCGCATTCTCAAAAGAAAAATCGGCTTCTTGTGAAGAATTCGGTGTCAGCAATTACGACGCAAACCCCCTCATGTACGATCGTGACCAGTACTGGAACAAGAGCGCTGTGATCCCCAGTCAGGCCAGTGTTCTGCTGATGAGTGGGAAATTGGACCCCCAAGCGCATCACAAATACGCGGAGGCTCTACTACGCGCTATGGATGGTGACAAGAAGGAACTTATCAGCTTCAAGTACACTCCGCACGGTATTGTTTCGTCCACGCAGATGGTTGGAAGTGATGAAACGTGTGGCATGAAACTTCTCATTTCGTATGTGAAAAATGCTGGAAATTTGGAGAAATTGGACAAAACTTGCGTGGATCAGATGCCTGCTTTCAATCTGAACATCCCGGCAAACTACCTCCAAGGCTTAATGAGCACAGACGATCCTATGAAGGTGTGTACAAGCCGAAGACGCAGTGATGCTCCTGTAACTTCAACTTGCTTTTGTGTACGTTACACCATCAAATCTGAGAAATCTGAGGATGTCTGAGAAATCTGAGGATGCTTGTCAAGAAGTGATCTTTTTTTCAACCAAGAGACGTCAATTTTACCATTATGCAGTCTGTTGCTCGAGTTCTGTTGCGTTTTCTTCTCATCTGCATCATATCAGGTGTTTGCAAGGTCGTTGCGTTCGCATCCATCGCTCCACGGTCGTATTTTTCTAGTGTTCGCACGCCTCAGTCTCCAAATGATCCTGTGATCACCGAAGCTGCCAATGTATCAATCCGCTTCTTGCAATTAAATTCAATTCCCTACTTACTCATACATTGTTGTTTTGCTACGTGCACTGATAGTTTGCAGTTAACCAGCTTCGAGCTTTATCAGATTCGGGAATTTACACGACATTGTCACTTGACAAGATCCTCGCAGCAGCGACAGAGGTACTGTTAATTCGCTCACAAAATGGCAGTACGTTAACCTCCTGTTGTGATGTAGTTAGGGGATTTCCACTACGTAATTCACTTACAAGTGGTCCTAGCATCACCCTATTTCAGTAGTAAGAGGAACGTGGAGGAGTTCGAGATGATGGTCCTTGAGAGCAAACCACGGGTTGAAGACCGAGCAAGCGGCAAGTTTAATGCTTCACGTAGCATCGCAATTGACGAATTCCCCGAGATGAAAGAGGAAGCTATCGAGGCTTTCTGGATTAAAATGGTGGAAGAAAGACGTCAACGACGTCGTGAGTTATTCGACAAGTGGGAGCGCGAAGGAGAACTGGAAGACGAAGTTGTTCCTGAACCTACTCGTGAAAAAGTGACGAGGACGTTGACGATCCAGGAGCTTCATGCTATGCCTACAAAGCAGCTCCGGCAGTTGCTTGCTACCCCTGAAAGTACGGAAACGCTTCGTGCTGCTATCTCGGCTATCCTGGACGAACGACTCACTTTACTTGAGGAACGCGAAGGTACCTTGTACCAACGAGATGAACTGTAACTCGCCTTGTATCAAGAACAACTTGCATTTAAAGAGCTTGAACAAAATGAGAAAACCCACCGTATCCATCCCTAGATGAGATCCGCCACATTCATGGGCATCTCGTCGATCTGCGTGCTATAGTACTGTTCGATGTCGCGCAGGATACGGATGTCGTCATCCTTGACAAAGTTGATAGCCACACCCTTGCGTCCGAAACGACCGGAGCGACCGATGCGGTGGATGTAGAGCTCACGGTTGTTCGGCAGGTCATAGCAGATAACCAGCGACACCTGCTGCACGTCGAGACCACGACCCCAAACGTCCGTAGTGATGAGCACACGCGACCCACCCGAGCGGAACTCCTGCATGATAGCGTCACGCTCCTTTTGTGGCATATCACCATGCATCGCAGACACGGTGAAGTTGGCTTCACGCATTTTGGATGTGAGCCAATCCACCTTCCGCTTCGTGTTGCAGAAAATCACAGCTTGGGTGATGGTCAGTGTGTCGTATAAGTCACACAACGTATCGAACTTCCACTCTTCTTTCTCCACAGCCACGAAGAACTGCTTGATACCTTCCAGCGTCAGTTCATCACGTTTTACCAGCACTTTAACAGGTTCGTTCATGAACTTCCGCGTCAAGTCCAGCACTTCTTGAGGCATCGTAGCGGACACCAGTAGAACTTGCGTTGACGGCGGTAAGTACCGGTAAATGTCGTAGATCTGCTCCTTGAAGCCTTTGTTCAGCATCTCGTCCGCCTCGTCAATCACCAGCATCTTAATGTTGCGTGTGCGGAGGTTGCGACGACGGATCATGTCGAAGATTCGGCCGGGAGTTCCAGAAACTACTTGCACACCGAAATCCAGACGACGGATGTCCTCTCCCACGCTCTTACCGCCAATACAGGCGTGGCACTGGACGTTCATAAAGTCTCCTAGAGCTAGCACAACCTTCTGCGTCTGTTCCGCCAGCTCACGAGTCGGAGAGATGACCAAAGCCTGCGTTTCATTGCTGGACGTGTCCAGAGACTGCAGCACGGAGATAGAAAACACAGCCGTTTTGCCTGTTCCTGACTGGGACTGGGCGATCAGATCGCGCCCCTGGATAGCAGGCTTGATGGCACGTTGCTGGATGGCGGAAGGCTTCTCGAAACCTGTTTCAACAGAAAATAAAATCGTTAAAACGCTGATAAACACGATATCGACGGCTGCAGAGCGAGATAGAGCCTCTAACTTGCATGCATAACAGAAAAATACACGTACCATACGAGTAGATGCCACGTAGTAGGTCCTCCTTCAACCCCATGGCCTCAAACGTGGGGAAAACGGTGATGTCCTTGGACGTCGTGAACTCGACTGTGTCGCCATCCTCTTCGTCCACAAGACGCGTACCTGTAAGGGTAAATACGGTATCAATCGAAAGCGCAGGAAGTCAGCTAGATGATTAAAGCAATAAGAACACGTGGGAGCAAGCGTGGAGCGAGGTAGAGAGCCACGTACGTCGCTTTGTATCCTCCCGAGGCATTTTTACTGACAGTCGCTTGAATGCCAACCAGTGCAGCTACTAATCGTACCGGTATTACCTTTCTGCTTCTTAAAAAACCGGTATTACCTTTCACCATAGTGCAGCTTCTAGGAACATTCCGATTGGTCAAAGTTGAAAAGACCTACTACTGTAGTATCCTCTAGAGGCTCTATAGCTCGTGCTCATTCTTCAATTTGCCTCGTACCAATGGACCCTCCAATTGTGACTGTAACATCTGCATCTTCAGTGCAATGTTCGGATGGAAACTCGGTGCTAAAACTCAAGTCACCAATGCCTCTTGGTCCACTAGACCAACGGTTCCTAGTGGCAATTCCACTGGCGGCGATATTCGTCTACCGCCCAACATCAAGTACATCCGAAGAGATCATTCCAGTCGACAAACTTCGACGTACATTGAGTCTCCTACTCGACTATTATCCACATTTAACCGGTCGAATCGTCATTAACCCGAAAGATCAGTTGCCAGAGATCCAGCAGCTCGGGATTGGGGCCAAATTGGTTTCCGCTCACTGTTCTTCACCGCTGAAGGCTTTCGAGGCTGAGATTCAAGATGATAAGCCTGGATCTCCACCTCGTCTTATCGGTCCCAATCTTCCGGACGGTGGTAATGGGTTATTGCCACCATTTGATCCAACCGAGGAAGGAGCAGCTCAAGACGCGATTCTAACGGTGCAACACACGAAATTCCCGTGCGGAGGAGTATCCATTGGTCTTCGGCTTCGTCATATCATTTGTGACGCTGGAGGTTTCTTCCAACTTGCACGGGATATGGCTGAGTTGTATCGCGGACTAGACACCAAGTCAAGTCTTGATCCTCCAGTTATTCACTCGTACCTTTCAGACTTGAAGTTGTCAGCTGAAGAGCGACAAGAAAATCTCCAGATAAAACCGACACTGTTCGACCTTGCACCAGTTCAACCGCCAATGGAGAAGAGTGAAATGACCGCATCGGAACCAGTTCTCGGTCGGATCTTACGTTTTACCACTCACGAACTGGCTGCGATCAAGGCTGCTGCTAGTTCGAGCCAACCGGTTTCAACCTTCTGTGCCTTGGCAGCTCACCTATGGCAGAGTATCTACCGAGCACGACTGCAATGCGGTGCACTTCCACGCCAGTTCTTGGTCTCCGTTGACTTGCGCAGTCGAGGTCAACTAAACGTCTCGCCTCGATACTTCTCCAACTGTGTTTTGTGTCCTGTTTTCTCGCTTCCGGATGCAAAACTTCGAGACGCGTCATTATCCGAAATTGCTGCCGCAATACACGATAATGTCCAGCCACTGGATCCAGCTGAAGTGGAACAAAATCTACAGTGGCTGGCTGCTCAACCCGACAAGCAACGCATTCGTCTTCGATACCGAATGGAAGAAGCAGGTGTTCAATTGAGCCAATGGAGCAAGTTTGGCATGTACAGAGGCACCGAAATGGACGTCCCACCGACGCTTGTAGCACAGCCTTTCACTCCCATTTCGCTTCTTGACGGGTTGATGTACTTCATGGCTACAGAAGATCAACTGATTCAGTCTGAGGCTTCTCCAGGGGTAACTTCAGGCAGTATCGACGTCAGTCTGGCGCTCCGTGAGCAGACCTGGAAGATCCTGGACCAGGACGCCAGTTTTCGGCAGTATCGCAAATGGTAAAACCGCTAAAGCTGCCCGAAGTTGAGTGTCCAGTCCTCTTCAATAAGCGCTTTCTCTAGTGTCGCCGAATACGAAGTTAAAAATCTGTCGTGGATTGTTTGGAAGAGATTGGAGAAGGAATGCAGCGACAGATCAGGTTGGTTGCTTGACTCCACGTTCAAACGAGAATACGAGCGCACAAGTGTCTTCTTCGTCATTGCGCTTTCGTGTTCAGATATGTAGATCCATCCTCTCGTTCCACCCTGAACGCCAGATAATTTCTCTTCATTCAGCTCAATCACCTCGCTTTCAGCCACCCACACGATCACTGTACGACCTTCGTCTTTGAACTTTGAAAAAATATATCTACCTCGAAAATCCGCCGACAAGCAACCATCCATGAACTTTATACCGAAAACTTGAGCCACCACAGTTTCAGTCTTGTGTATAACCTGATCATCAGAAAAAGTAAGAAAAAACACGCAACAATTATCAAGATTACTAATCTTGATAATTGTTGCGTGTTTTTTCTTACTTTTTATCTTGAAGATTAGCGACTGTACCTGATGATAGTAGCAGTATTCGTCGATCTCGTCACTACTGAGCACTTTCCAAAGAGCATTCGCTGTGGCCTCCATACAAAAGGGGAGCGTCATGTTCGCCTGCATCACAAACGTCTCTTTCTCGCCTTCTTTCTCCACAAAAGTATCATTAAATGAAGCGTTGGGGTCACTGAACGTCTTCCCTTGTAAACCCTTCTTCATCTCTAGGAGTAAATCCTCTGCACGTTCTAGCAGCTTCCTGAAGGTGCTGTCTTGCTTCATTACCGTTTGGCACAGTATTTTTGTGTTTGATTGTCGTTCTAGAAGCTGTACCAGTTGCTTCCCAACCTTGTACTCTGCTGCAAGTCGTGCACGGAGCTCCACATTACGGGTTAATGACAGACCACGCGCGTTCGACTGCCTTAGAGCTATTCCTTGCCATACTGAGGGTTTCTGTCGTTGTCGGGGAGCAATTGGACGGTAACCATTCGGAGCGGTAATCTTTTGTACTGGAGGACTAATAGAAGTGTCAGTCGGTTGTCGTTGGGCTTGAATCACCAGTAATTGTGCCAATTCGTCCTCGAGTTTCTTGGACTCTTTGCGAAGAAACTCCAACTCCTGTTTCGCCCGGCGTACGCGCTTTTTCTTGGGCTTCGTGACCGCATCGACGATCTCTGATACGTGGCATGGAGAAGCAGTAGGTTCATTGGATTTGACGGTGTTCGTAGAGCTCCAGGCTCCGTTTGGAGTAGGAGAGGGCAGCATTTGACTGGCGGAACCAGAAATGACCAGAGGTACAAACAGAATGGACATCAACGCAGCGGTCGAGCGCCGAAACTTGGCGCAAGCAAACGATCAGCGTAAACATAGTGGCCTGTGACCGTAGTGAAGTGGTACACGGTTGGGTACAGTCTGTGTAGCGGAGCTCTCGGCACTTAAGTAGCTCTATACGAAAGATAATGTTACCTACGATGTGCATGAGCCTGATGACTTAGATTTGTGTTGAAACTATAGCTGCATGGTTTATAAAGATACAATCCAAAAATTCCTGTCTTCCTAGCTCCAACTATTATATAAGCTCGCGAAATGCTGCAAAGTTTACTTCCGAAGCTTCTTGTCAGTGATGCCACCCTAAAAATCGTCAAAGACGAAGAGGCCGGCTCAAATGGTGTTCTGCTCTCAACGTTTTCACGAAAACCGCCATGTTATAGCGCATGAGAAAAAGTGTGTTACACTCGAATTGATTACTGAAGAGTATGTGGTGCTTTTCACGGTGGACAATCAATGACTTTTCGAATGCACAGACGCACACAAAACGCAAGTAGAGGTCAAACGCCAACGAATTCAAGAGAATTACACAAAACTGCATTATCGGGGGGGGGGGGGGGGGTGCATGTTTGAAGACTCTGGTTTAAGTTCGTGAAGACAATTGTAAACCAGCAACCGCACGTATCTCTTAGGCTGAGGGTTTAGCTTTAATGCCCAAGTTCTTCGCCATTGCGCCTTCATACAGTTTGTAGAACCAGTAGTCCAGGTCGTCCAACAGCGCGGTCTTGGATAAAGTGGCCTCTTTCGCTGGGATATTAAGCGCATTGCTCACCTTTTCCAGCGTCCAGCCCTGGTCCCTCATTTGCTGAAACAGCGCTTTGTTTTCATCGTTCAATTTCACAGCTCGGCTAACAAGACCCACCATCTCGTCGTCGGCCTTCACGCCAGTCTTCTGCTGGATCTTCGCGATGGTACGGGTAACTTTTCCTGACAGGACGTCGTCCAATGAAGATATCGGCAGACCTGCTCTCTCTTCATCTTCCGAAGTATTTACCTCATCGTAGCTTTCATCCTCAGTCTTGTGAACTACTCTCAAGTTCCTAGCTTCGACCGTCGGGGTGATGTTATGGACAACTTCGGCTGGAGCGCTCAGGGCTGCGGTAGATTTCACGGCGAGAGTGATAACCAGCAGGAAGATGCTTACCCGCATGATAGCGTTGGTCGTGAAATATCGAGTCAGCTTTGTGGCGGAGTGGAAATTGAGAAATGACCGCATTGAAAAGCCATCACAAAGTGCGTTAATTAATCATTTCACTTTTCAATTTGATCGGAGGAATGGTAGATTCACATAAAAAAAACTGTGTTTCGCATCAGTAGATGTCTACATGTAGCACATCTCACGATTGAACAGCCTCAGTACACTCACCAACGGCATTCAGCGTGCCTGCAAGACATAGTGAGTGTGTACATGTACAGTAGGACTGGAGGTAACACATCCATGCGATACAAGTACACTGCGAGACATCGTAAAAATAATCATGGTTTGCGTTATGACCGGCTTGATTGACCGCTGTGCACCAACCCAGTGTACAATACAGAGTCAAGACAGTTACGTAGCAGACGCATTGCTACGCTCTGAAGGGTGCAGTTCATGTGGTACGTGTTACCCTACTTGCTTCGCCTTGGTGTTGCCTTGAATTTCAGCGGTGACCTTTCAACATAAAATATGAAGAGCACATGTGTACCACATAAAATCTTCGCCAAGAAAATAATATTTTATTATATTACATATTATGTGGCGCTCGACGTCGCTTCCTCTGGCCGCCGTCGCTGCAGCTACAGCAATCGGCGCGCTCTGCCGGTTCTCTTCCCCATCTGTCCTGAATGTATCTCGTCGAGCTCCCGGGCATGTCGGTGACTTGATTTCGAACCTGGAGACGCCGTGTCTGCTTGTGGATCTGGACGCTCTTGAAACAAATCTAAAACGTCTTCCTGCGTCCTTGAAAACGTTCCCAAACGTTGCAATCCGTCCGCATGCCAAGGCCCACAAGTCCTCTGCTATTGGACTGTTGCAACTGCAACTGTCTAATGCCGTAGGACTTTGCTGTCAGAAAGTTTGCGAGGCTGAAGCCATGTTCAACGGTGGAGTTCGAGATATCCTTCTCAGTAACGAAATCTACGGACTGGGGCGCTACAAGCGCATGGCTGTCTTGGCGAAAGGAGGGGCAATTGTTACATTGATTTTCGACAGTTTGGAAGCGGTTCATCAAGCTGCCCAGGCCGCGAAAGACCAAGGTGTTCATTTCCGAGCTTTAGTAGAAGTGAATGTGGGGCAAGACCGCTGTGGAGTTGACACTGTTGAAGAGGCTGTGCAATTGGCAAAGGGGATTGAGTCTTTCGCTCCTCAGTTAGAACTGGTGGGCATTCAGGCTTACCATGGTGCGGCGCAGCATATTCGCAGCTACGATGAGAAGAAGAAGGTGATTGCGAATGTAGCGGACAAGGCGAAAAATGTGAGAGATGCCTTAGTGAAAGAAGGATTAAAGTGTGATGTGGTGACTGGTGGAGGTACTGGAACTTATCTGCTTGAAGCAGCGAGTGGCGTTTTCACTGAGGTGCAGCCTGGCTCGTATTTGTTCAATGATGCCGACTATGCGAGGAACTTGGGAGAGGATGGAGAGTTTGTGAAGCACTGGAAGCAGAGTTTATATGTTCTGACGACAGTGATGAGCAAGAACGCGAATGCTGCGGTGCCTCGTGCTGTGGTTGATGCTGGGACGAAGGCGGTATCGCTTGACTCCGGATCACCGCTGGTTCATACGTTGGTGAATGGGGAAGAATTATCGACACCCTTGGATTATCACGGTGGAGGCGACGAACACGGCATCTTGAAGCCCTCACAAGATACGATGGACTCCAAGAAGGTGGAGCTTCCTCCTTTAGGCAGTCAATTGCTGCTTGTTCCTGGTCATTGTGACCCTACCACCAGGGGTTCCGAAAAATACTCGGAAGTGGAAATATATTCCGTATTTTCGGTGAAATTATTTATTTCACGGTTCCTGGGACAAGAATAAATTATTTACGGAGATGTCACGACTAGAATGAATTATTTATTTTAATATTCAAAACCTTCCATCCATTATATTTAATGTACAACCACACATACTCATTTGAGTTCAAGTATATCATGCTAAAACGCCATTTACTTAAACCTGTAAAAGCATACAATAGTGTCCAGTAGTTGCCTCAATGGTACCAGTTCATCATAAAGGATCACTTTTCTTTTATCCAGCATCGCTGAAAACTTCTCCCAACCGCCAACCCAGCGTTTAACCAGCAGAAATGGTGCGCGAAACCACTCTTATGCTTCCTCAGGGGAAACAGGGGATCTTTACGCCGAAGCAAGTGGCTCAGTTCTTTTTTACACGCATAGTTGACGACAATAACGACCCTACGGGATACTTTGAGTGCAAGGCGTGCGGGAAATCCTGCAAACAAACTCAAGGAACTGGCTACACTAACCTAGTAGGTCATGTTCGCGTCGAACATCCGACGTACATGAGCGTGAAATGGAGAGCGCTTCCGGGCTACTTCTACTGGGTCTTTCATCCCTGGGTTCGACAGAAGGCGTCAAACCGGTTTGGGTGGATGGAGTGGGTGGTAAAAGCAAATCTCCCACTGGCCTTTGTTGAAACCTGCTCTCGCGCCGGTAAGGACAAGAATTTAAATCGGTACCAGTACTTGAAGATTAATTTATGGATCTTGTATTTTTGTGTACAGATACACTCACTTGGCGCCAGTGTCAGTGGACACGTTGCGAAGCAACATGGAGGCAGTGACGCGGGAGGTGGAAACTATCATCGGTACTGAAATGCCAAATGATTTTGGCCTGATGCTGGACGGCTGGAGTAACGGCAGTGAGTTCTACCTTGCTGTGTTTGCGGTGTACGTGAGCGAAGGCACCGCGCGGTACCCTCTTGTGTTGATGGCACCAGTGGTGCGGGAGGGACCTGGTGATGACCATGGAGCAGAGACGTTGATGGAAGCTCTCTCAATTCTTCCTCCCGTTTTTCGGAAAACAGCTGTCGCAATGCTGAGCCTTAGTCGGCGACAACTGCTCAGTCAACAAGCGGTTGGCCAACCTCATGGATGTCCCGCTTGTTGGCTGTGCAAGTCACCGGCTGAACCTGGCAATGAAGGAGCTCCTGGCACCTTACGAGGACGATCTAGACATAATCCAGCGATTGATGAAAAAGCTGGCGACCCTAAAAGAGGGATCAAAGCTGAGGTAAGTTTTTGCCCTCTTTCCAATTGTATTTTGTGTTATTGTCGAGGGCGCTTTGAATTTGCATCAAGCGCTCCTGAAAAATGCATCACCGGGACGAAATGATGCATTTGTTTATTGCTCCTCGGTGCATCATTTGAGGCACTACTATGCACAGACGGTGCCGACAAGTTTGTCTACCGAACGCAACACACTTCTGGTAGGTTATCGAGTTTTCTACAAGGGCGACAGCAGGGTCGCGAGGAAGGCGGGAAGGGAGCTCTCGAGGACGGCTACCAGGCATCTTGAATGAGTCGGAGGGTGTTCGGGGGGATACTTTTACGGTACGGCTAGGATGCGATTGTGGCAATCTGGTCAAGAGGACCTTCTAGAATTTACGACGTGCGACCTATGCAATTATTACCGCTCCGGCCTGAATGCATCATTTCGTCCCGGTGATGCATTTTTTCAGGGCGCTTGATGCAAATTCAATCGCCCTCGACGGTAATAATAATTAATTGCTCCTCTATATTAGATTATTGACTCCTTTACGGCCTGTGCTGCGCCAAGAAACACGGTGGGGTTCTACCCACGCCATGCTGCGCCGCTACTTCGAGCTACGTGGTTTTCTTCCATGGACAACGAAGACATCGCTGAGTTTTTGCCCTCGCCAGCAACGCACAAGCGCCTGAAGGTACTTCTGGATGAGCTATCGGACTGTGAATCGGTGTCCTTGGCGTTGCAGAAGGATGACGTCGATCTTCTCGGGGCTCGAGATCTACTTGATGGTCTGATTGCTGTGAAGCCGATACTTAAGACGTATCTTGGTAAGTTTGCATTTTCTAAAGGAAGTTTGAATTTCACTAACCAACAATTATTTTTTGTAGGAACGTCGGCAAATATTATTCACTCGCCATCATTTGAGTCTGGATGCTGTAAGGTGCTAGCAGGTGAATCGGAAAGACTGTCCCGAGCCGAAAAGGCAGCTATGCAGCCGTTTGAGCGCGTGGAGGAGACTGGCTCAAGCGCTGAAGTGCAAATGTTGCAGTTGGAGAGTTTTGCAGAGCGCATTCTCAAAAAGCGCAAGGTGAAGGCTTCGGAAGTCAGCTATCCACTCGTCAGTGCAATCCCTCCCACGTCAAACAAAGTTGAACGCTTGTTTAGCGTTGCCAGGGCTATGATCGGCCACGAGCGCCAGGCACTATCGCCTATAGCGGTTGAGATGCTGCTTTTCCTGAAAGTCAACGCCTCCTACTGGGGTGTGGAAGTCGTTGACAGATGCATTTAGAAAACAGTACAGCAGCACATGAACTGACATCAAGGGACTGTGAGCAGTGCATGTTTCTCACGGTTCTTCGCGGTGATATCAATTATTTACTGCGACGTTTTGATAGTTCTCAATTATTGATTTCTTTGAGTTTCTTCCTGCAATGCGTTACGGGCTGGAGTCCAATGGAGAAAATGAGTATCAGTACAATATTCGGAACCCCTGCCTACCACCAATATGTACGATCACCTTGTGGGATACCGTGGTAATCGTGTTGAGCACATGTGGGAGATAGAGGCAAGAGGTCCGGGCAATTAAGCGAGGAGTAATGTGCAATTCACCCGAGCTGGTACTGGAAACAGTTAATCAGCTATGGATTCCCTTCTTCTCATCTGAAACAGATTCAAGACGCATACGGACAGCTTCCAGAACGACTTCACCCCAGCGCGTAGTATTGTTTCGTAGTTCCTGCATAACAGCGTCTGAAACTTCAAACTCTGGCCGACAAGTCTTGACGTAAAATGATCTGAGCATGACAATCTCCACCTGTGTGTCAGCTTGTCCCTTGACCCCACTCTGCCTGTGTGGAACTGCTACCAATACGACCGTCCCATTGAGCACTTTCCGGACGCATTCTTGTGGGTGATACGGATGTAACTCGTCTTGATCCACACTGTCAATAGCCATGATAGCGTAGGGTTCTTTACTAAATTCAGTGGGGTTTTCAACATAGCGACCAAACGCCACCGCGTTGAGCTCCGTAGAGACTCCACTATCGATCCCTGACGTCAATCTGTAATTACACGTAAAGCTGTCAGCTTCCACGGCATCGTAGTCGTCTCGAACTGTAATATGTCCCAACTGCTCGGAGATGTTGATCTCCAGTGTGTCCAACGTAAACTTGACTGCATCAAACACTTTCCGCATAGATTGAACGCCTGGAAACGGGATCACCTCGTTCCGAACACAGCAGAAGTCACCATTAGCATCTTCGAATTTCTCTTCGGAAAAGTGTGGCTTTAACGCGTCCAAATGTTGACAACGCGCTGTGACGTATCGGAATCCTCTTGCAAGTCGCTCGTCTTTCATTTCCAGCAGCGTCTCCCGTCTCTCTGCCCACTCTCGACCTAAACAAATGAAAAAACCCATTGGATTCTTCGAGTGGGTTTGAAGCCACTGACTTACGAGACTTTGAGCATTCGCCACAGCCAATTGATGCTGATCCACTGCAGTCTTCATCGCTTCGTTGACAGCCACAGACTCGTACAATTCTTTGAGTTTGGACGTTCCATTGTCCTTCTGAGCCTTCAGAGCTGCTAGATGCTGCTCTAATGCTTGAATCTGCTCTTGCAACTCCTGTTGCTCCTCCTTCCGCTTCACATACGTCGCCTTCCTCTTCTTTGTCATTTCGTAAGTGACCATCATTCTGACGGTTTGGGTGGGTGAAATTAAATATAATCAAAGCGGATTGGCCCATTTAACCCAATGGCTGACGTGGTGACTACAGGAAGCGATGAAGCTGCGTGTCAAGACCTGAGCAGGGCGAAGATCAAGCCAAGACGTAGACGGAAAGCCACGGTGACTCGGCGCAAGGTGAGCAAATCGAGTTTAGTGCGCAAAAGTATTGAAAACGAACGGATTTTGGCACAAACAGGAGGAAATCGAGGCGCTGGAGCAAGAAGTGACGGCGTTGCAAGCCCAAATTGCAGCAATGCAAAAGGGCGCACAGAAGGATAGGACAATGAAGCGTAGTGCGTTAGAGCAGGACATTCTGGAGACGGATTTTATTCGAAAAATGGTACTGCAGCAGCAAGCTTCGCTTGTGAATGTGCAGTCCGCGCTCTCTAGACTCATGGTACGTTAATTAACTCGCGACTGTGTGATTTTACTTTACTGACGGTGTTTCCAAATAGATGACACAGCCTAAAGCTCCTCATGCGGCGAGTATTCACCTCGGAACGGACCTAAAGGAGCGCTGGACGATGTTGATGGAAATGAAGCCGATTAAACTACAGGCGGCACAGTTTTATCTGAAAGAGAGAGGGCGTTTTGTGGACGACACAAGTGCGTTCTCGTACGCTACACGTTTCGTGGAGAAGGAAGGGTTTTATTGTGGTCAGATCTACGACGTCGTGCCGTTCGAAGGCATCAGTTCCGTCAAATTGGTATTCGACGCACTTCACCACTACTTTTCCAACATGGAAATCCGTGTGACGGAGAATTTGGGTGATATTACAATTCGAGAAGACGATGGGAGTTCGGAGCCAGGGATCTCCCAGTGCCGCTTCGTCTCGTACTTGACTAGTGGCCTGTTGCTCGAGATGAACAGTATCATTTGCTCGGAATACAGGGAAGTGGATGATGAGTACGGGGACGGGGGTGCAGTGGGTATTTTCACCGAAGACTTTGTCGATCAAGACGATTTGTATCCGTACGTTCCGGAGAAACGTATCCGTCAAGATGCTACAGTTGTGACTCAGGTGCGATCCCACATCAAGAAGTTTAAGAATGACGATGGAGTTGAAGAAGAACGGTCGATCGTAGTAATGACTCGTTCAGCTCACTGTAAGATCCATAACCCGACGTGGCCAGTATCTCCAGGTATTCTCCACGAGATCAGGGAGAAGAGCTCCCATTGGGGCGACGTCAAGCTTGATGCGGTCAGAGAGATGGTCTACTCGAGCACTAGGTGATTTGAACCGGTTTCGTCTCTTTCCAGCGTCATGGTACGATAACGTAACTTACCATTTGTCAGCACGAACAACCCTCTCTACTCGAAGCTGAAATTCCGATTCGGAACTGATCGTGAGGAACGTCGAAGATTGGTGAAAGTAGTAAGACTGAAGATAATGGAGCAGACTTTCGGTTAAGTACCTGGTTGATTCGCGGATCGTACAAGTCCAATTGCAGATATGTCCCGTTTCCGGACATTGAAGGAAATTATTGTCCACTGCTTCTACATGTACATCGTCTGATTTGAAGGCATTCGTACCGTCCAAGAAGTGTATGGCGTATTGAAGTTCTACTCCATTCTAAACATTCGAGTGACGGAAGCTTTGGGAGATGTCACGATTCGAGGAATTGACCGGGTTGAACACTCACAAGAACTTCTCATCGTATCGGCACGTCAAACTTCATCAATATTTCATTGACTGCCTACTTGCTCAGTTGACGCCATGTTCGAAGTACTAGTAGAAGTTAAACCACAACTCAATAGATTGTATTGTGTGACAAATCTTAAAACCACCACTCAATAGATTGTGTTTTCAAAACGAATCGTTCCGATTCCACTACAGTGGTGGCAAGAAATATACGACCGCCAGTTTATTTGGATTTTGACCACTTGCGTAATTGGGCTTTAAATGTACCAATCAACTCGTCTCGACGAGACGCGTTGATTGGTGGTCTCCGTTTGGAAAACGGATAAAAACTGACGGAGCAACAGAAAATTACGCCTTCAGAGGGTGGAAAAAAGTATAAGACCGAAGGCGTATTTTTCATTGGGTGAAAACTAAAGGCGTTGGTTACAGTTCTAGCTTTCTATGGTCGTTTAATATCATATGAGACGAATTTCTATACGATTTAGACAACAACGAAAGTACGAATACACATTTGAAAGTTCATTTAGAAATTGGCTGGTCCCAGTTCCAACAGGGTTAGTGATAGCATTGTGCGTTGCTTATCAAAAAAAAACGAAACCGTTGGAGGCCATGATTATAATCGTGAAACTAGTCAGGATTAAATCCTGGATGCATCCATGATGTTGTAAGATATTTTATTTTTCATTCATTACCGCTTCGTTAAATTCCGAATTCGCTAAATTCCGAAATTTCATGCGATTGGGAAACTCATCCATTTTTGTTTTGGACGTTAGGATGAAACACCGCGAGGACGCTATCGCGGCAGGGAGTGATAATGACGGCGACATGGAGACGCAAACCGCTGCCGATTCCGAAGGTGAAGGTGGGGACTCTGTGGGAAGTGGGGTGGACTCTGCGGCGCCGTCTGATGCTGAATCGGCAGAGAATACAGTGAATTGTGGAGTTGATGACGCGGTTCTCGTTTCTGTGGATCCCCCTGCTGTGTGGCACAAAGACTGGGAGGCATGGGAGACGTATCATCGTGAATATTGCGCGCGTACAATGCAGTCTGTGCCCGTACGGGAGACGATGTCTCGTGCAGAGCGTAACAAACGCATCAAGAGAACGAAAAAAGGAGAAGACGAATCGCAGCTGGTACCCGAAGGAATGGACCCGTACCAACGTACTTACATCTGCACGCATGGTTGGAAGCAGAGAAAGTCCAGGGGCGGGGGAGCGAGGCCGAAACAGCATATACGCCTCACAGGCTGTCCTTTTCGCTTCGTGGTGCAGTGGAATTTATCACGTGGAGAACTGCAGGTCAAGAATGGCAACTTCAAACATAACCACCGCGTTTCAGCTGAAGTGTATGGCACGTACCCAAGTTCTCGTGGCGTAGACTCTACCGTTGTTGGAGCACAAGTCCAAGGAATGCTCACTTGTGGTGCTAAACGGTCCAAGATATACGACTACTTACTCGAGCACGACCAGAACGTAATTCAAGTAGATGTGGACAATTTGGTTCGTGAACACGCTGCTACGGTGTCCGGAGGTGACGACAACGACGCTACAGCTCGTGAAATCGCAGCATTTGCGGCATTAGATCCGGAGAATGTATGTTCCGTATCGGAGACGGATGCAGGAGAGACTGGAGTAATTTCGTTGGCTAGTGCACATATGCGGCGGACATATACACGGTTCAGTGAGCTGCTGCTCGTGGATTGCAGTCACAAGACGAACCGGTAAGTGTCCATTATTTTTGCAGGATTAATCTTGTACATGTATATGATTTAATTGAGCACGTTGTGTTTCCATGATTTCACCATGATTTAATCATGTTCTAATCTATGACTGTTGAATGTAACAGGTACAATTACCAGCTTCTTACGTTTATGGCTATGAATGAATTTGGTGAAGGGGCTGTAGTGCAGCAATATTTGATTGAAGCCAATGGAGATTGGCACATGGAGAGGGCTATTGCTCATTTCAAGAAGTTGCATCCGACACGCATTGATATGCTACGTGTCATTGTGGTTGATAAGGATCTAAATGAGATTCGCGTTCTGGAGTCCAATTTTCCGGAGGCTCGCATTTTGATTTGTCATTTTCACGTTATCAAGTATTTGAAGGAGATGCGAGCCAAGCCTGAATTTGGGAAAATTTCGAGTGATGATGCGAGCCAAATAGACGCCGCAATCCACAAGATGGTGTATGCAAGTTCTGAAGACGATTGTAAGGTCAGTCATAGTTCGTTGGAAGGACTATGCATTCGTATTGGACTACAAGAGTTTTTTTCGTACTTCGATAGGAACTGGGATACTTGCCAAGATCGATGGGTGATGTATCGACGGGCTGGTCTTCCCCACTTCAAGAATCACACTAACAACCGTTTAGAGAGTTTTTTCTGGAAGCTAAAGGGCTCCGTCGACTCGTCCAAAAGTATGGCTGAATGCATTAAGGCGCTGATAGCTTCGGATAGGCGTGTGCAGAACGAATATCAGTATCGAGTTTCGCGAATTGGTCAATTTGTGAACAGCAATTACGACGAAGAAATGGCAACTATTCTCAGGTTTACTACACATTTCGTGGCTTCTCAGGTGGAGACACAGTACGCCCGCGCTCTGGAAAAGTCTGATTCGTACTGCTTCAGCGAGCATCCAGATGACGATGGCGTGGTGCTTGTTGGTGGGAAGTTTTCGGAACACAAGCTTCGGTTGGATAATTGGCAATGTGATTGTGAATTTGCTATGTCAATGAAACTTCCTTGTCGTCACGCAATTGCCTACCGAAAAAAGAAGCGAGTAGGAGGCACGTTGATTCCCTGGAATCGCATTGATGAACGGTGCGTTGAAGATTCCATGATTTTTTCATGATTGTATCTTAGTCCATAATTAATCCATGATTTTTTGTTTTATTTTGTAGGTGGACTAGCTGCTCTCGAGATCTTATGAAGGTGAAACAATTCTCGTATGAACGCTATGAAACGACTACTATGGGGTCTAGACGTCACGATATGCGTTCGCACCACGAACGCTACCGAGAGGCAGTGCGTACCACACATTTGATCGCCAATGAGATGGCGGATATCGAAGACGAAGCTGAATTTTCAGAGATGTTGACGTTCGTTCTAAACCAATGGAGAAATATTCGTAAAAAAAGCGAACATCTCATGGTTCACCAAGTGAGACGAAAGCGAGTGTCGGGATGGCCATCAGTAAAGAACGGAGAGAGCAGATCAAGCAAGAGTTTGGTTTGAGTTCAAGTTCTGACGAAGACATGAATTCCGCCTGTGAAAGTGAGGAAGAGGAAGAGCTAAACTCGAGTGATGAATCAAAACCCTCTTCAAAGAGTATCAATATCCGTTTGAATCCCAAGGCTCGAAAGGTCGGAAGACCGCAAAAAGCGAAGAAAAAGACAGCGGCAGGATGTTGGAAAAACAAGACCGGAAATGGTATGAAGCAACAGAAGCAGCACGAAAGACCGCTGGTGAGGTGACCCTGAAAAGTCTGATGGATAGTCTGGATCGCGATAAACCATCTCTGGCTGAAACGCAGAGACGTTTATCTGGAATCATAGTCAAGTACAGCGAGGCTGAAAAGAAGAAGCCAAAGTTCAAGCGCATGAAGAATCCTGTATTAATCATGGACCCGTTTTTTCTACTCCCGCAAAGACTGTTGGATGCATGTCTGTCGGCTTTTCCCTCAAGTAACACCAATGAAACAGCGATTGCAGTTGACGCATCACAAGAGTCTCCGGCGGGGAAGAAGAAAGATGCTCCACAAACAGTTGAAGTTGTGCAAATCAAGGATGTCGGGTCGTTTTCACGCCTACAAATTGAGACTTTCAAAAGAGTCCATAACTTGAAACCTTGTGTGCAGTTGGGGATTGATATGCTCAAGTGGTTAACAGAAGACGGAATTCCTTCACTGCCTGCCGAATATCACGAATGCGGGGCACAGGTTGCCGACGAGCTCAAGGAGACTTACCCGCACAAGCGCATTGCAGGACTACCCGACCAGCCCGATTTCGACTATGCAATGCTATACCGAGCAATACCACCGACATGGCTTACTGACGCGTCAATCCGTGCAGTTTGTGCTCGTCTTATGAAGGATTACCCATCCTGCAGATTTGCCGGGTTGGAAACTGCGACTACCAAGACGAAGCGAACTCGAAACGCAGAAGATTCCGTACTGGACGACGCTATACGAGATCGTGTCCTCCAAGAAGTTGGTGAGGCCGGGGTCGACACGGTGTTTTTGCCCCTGAACTTTTTCAGTGCGCACTGGTGCTGCATAGTCATTAAGGTGAATTCTAAGCGCATCGACTACTACGATCCGCTAAACCAGACTCTGTACATGAACGCTGCGAAGGCTGTTGCTACGACACTGAAGATTTCAGGACTGGACAAATACGACGTCATCCCCCAGAACAACCCTATCCAGTTCGATGCGTACAGCTGTGGTGTTTACGTCTGCTGGATGTTCATCCGTCAGGTTGTTCCAGGGCCACCACTGGATATGAGCTCTAATGCTTTGACGAGGCTTCGTTTCGAGTTATTTTTCTACCTATTGACTGGTCGCCTTCTGCCTGCGGAATCGACTAAAGCTGCCCAAGATGACGGGACAGAGAAGAAAATGGCTGCGCCATCTCATGACGACGACGTGAAGGAGGGGGAAGACCTGCCTTCCACTCAAGCCGCTACGTAGAACTCAGGATATTGACAAAGTGGGCTACTTTCACCTTTAGCTTGGTTCTTGCATTATTAATACATGACTTTCATGATTTTACCATGATTGAACAGGATTAATCATGTGTCCGTCACCGCCGCACAAAAATATCTTCGTCGTCCTCGAAGAATCTTCTCAAATCTTCCCCATGTGTTCTCATATCTTCCCCATATGATCATCTTAGTAAATACGAAAGATCAAACCAGGATTAATCATGGACAAAATCATGTAAGATTACGTGACTATAATCCTGGCCTCCAACAGCCGCCAAAAAAAACGCTTTGGGAGAGGCGTAAATCCATTCGTAGAGCATAGTTGTTGCCTTTAAAAGCAACAAATAGATAGGATTTGTATTTGGTCGTTGTGAAATCGTTTTTGGCTTGCACCTCTACCACTACTACTGTATAATTGTATGAGAAACCCCGGACCATCACTTGAATGCATGTACATTATTGTTTAATTTGAATTCTGTTCACGTGCAGCAACTGTTATGACAGCTAATACGTATTAGAAAGCTGTTGTATGCTCTTTCAGCGTTTGAAATGCACAAAAACGCACGTAACGGCCTTTGGAAGGTACCATGATGCCATTTCTGAGCCATTCTCCGTTTAAACATTCTAGTGCCATTACAAAAATTGTAGAGCGAATTTCTAGCTCAAACTTTGAAGTAACATGTACTAGCCATTAAATACCTCGTGTGCGCAGTTTCAAAGTAATCGGACAATAAAGAATTAAAAATACGCCTTCGGTCTTATACTTTTTTCCACCTCTGAAGGCGTAATTTTCTGTTGCTCCGTCAGTTTTTATCCGTTTCCCAAACGGAGACCACCAATCAACGCGTGGTACATTTAAAGCCCAATTACGCAATTTTAGTGGTCAAAATTCGAAATAAACTCGCGGTCGTATATTTCTTGCCACCACTGTATGACGCCTGCTTCTCATGATGCTGCGAGCGATACACAGTCTTCTGCATCCCCCAGCCAAGTGGAAGACCTAGACACGTCCATGACCGATCTAGAGACGCCCCAACCTGCTGATAAAAGACCCAGCAAGCCTCGGAGAGTAAAAAAAGCAACGTACATGGTCCGGAAAGAGGAAAAAGCGTTTTTACTCAAAGAACTGGAGGTTTTACAGACGCAATTGAAACAACTCAAACACCAAGCAGCATTCAACACTGCAAAAGCTGAAAAAGAGCGTACCAGCCTACAGAAGGAACTGTCTAATGAATTTTTAGAGGGAGCATCGCACCACCAGCAATTGTCACTAGTGAACATCCAGTCGGCGTTATCTGGCTACGTGGTATGTACGCCTTGATCTTACGTTAAAACTGATATTGAGATTTTATTTCTGATACTCTTCATTTGTTTTCTACTTGTGAAGAGTGTTCAACAGCATGTTCCGTTCGAAATGTGGATTTATCTCGGAACGGACGTGGAGGAGCGAAAACAGACATTAGCGGCGTTAAAGGCTAGGAAATTAAGAGCAGCACAGCTTTACGTGGTGGAACGCACGAGGTTTTTGGATCCCGCGAGTCCTTTTGCCGAACATTCGAGGTTTGTGGCACAGAACGGAGACTTTTGTGCTTTGCGGTTCGATATCACGCCGTATGAAGAGGTCTCAAGTGTTAAGAAGGTATATGACGCACTGTATCACTACTTCAGCCACATGGAGATCTGGGTGACGGACATTTTAGGAGATGTGACCATCAGAGAGGACGACGACAGTGCCGGAAAAGGAATTTCACAGAACCGATTGGTGTCGTCATTGACGAATGGAGTGGAGATGGAGATGAACAACGTCATGTACACGGAGTTTCGCGAACAGGACGACGAATTTGGGGACGGAGGAGCTTTTGGGCTTTTCACGACGGATTTTGTGGATAAGGATGAGCTGTTCCCGTATATGCCGAAAGAACGCGTCCGATACGACGTAACTGCGGTGGTGACGGTGAAAATGCAGCAGCGGAAGAAGTTGAACAATGCTGGAGAGCTGGAGAGTGAGGGAGTGGTGATTCTTACCCGGTCATGCCTGATAAAACTTCGTCATAATGGAATCCAGCTACCATTCGAGACTGCACATGAACTGCGAGAAAGTGTCGGTAAATGGGGCGACGTGATGCTGCAGACTGTTCGACAGATCATCTATCGATGAGGAAGCAGATAAGCATTAGCTAATTTTTTATTTTTTATCCGGTGTTCTGCTAAAGAGGGAGAATTGTGCGTTCAGGTGCAGGGAAACTTGTTTGGCGACTGAGAGGGGGGGGGGGAAGGGAGGACTCGGACCCCTTATATTAGGTACTTATTTCGAAGCCTGTTCGAAACAGGCGCATTGACGTCTAAGCAAGGTTACTCCTAACTAATTTCCTACGGCTACTCGGTTACCCTTAGTCTATGACCGGTACGCTTGAATTTCTTGGGAATTTTGCCCAATGGGCCACCGTTGATGGGTGCCTGGCCGGGTAGAGTACTGCGACCGCGCCAACTCCTTGAGTCTTGTCTCCGTGTTGTTGTGCCTTGATTGGTCCCGATGTCTTAGAGAAGAGCTTGTGAGTGATGGGAAATGAACAGAGAAGGGCAGCGGTGAGAGAGGAGAGCAGAAGTCGAAAAGGGCGACGGAGGCGGGGCTCGAACCCTCGGTCAGTTCGTGGATCAGCGGATGCTAATCCACTGGGCCACCGGCGAGCCCTGTTGTTTGGCGACTGAGTTTACGAACAGTGTCAACATTCATAAACATGTTGATGAACGGATGATCCCCCGGAAGACAACGAATGAATTGATTAGGTCTGTATATATACCACAACGGTCCTTCGCGTGCCCCAAATGGCCCATTCAAATGGCATTTACTTTCCAACATTCCGTGCGAGTCGCATTTGTAAACTAAGTTGCTGGCTCTCGTTCAATTTCCCACATTCAGATGCGAGCTTCCTTCTTGTTCGTGGTGACTGTGGCTATTATCTTTGACTTTCTCAGCGTGCAGTCCGTGGCTACTCCGACTTCTGCTTCAGTAAAATTGTTAAGTCTCAGTCCCTGTCTAATGGAGAATTTCACAACGTCAGGCGGTCCTGATGGAAGATACCACGAAGAAAATCACTGGCGATGAAGACGAGCGAGATTTCAATATCCTGAGCGACAACCAAATGCGTCGACGTGTTCACAACTTTGTCCAGTGGATAAAGCGAAATTGTCCACTTTGACTCCAGCAAAAATTATCAACATGTTCAAGCTGAGAGAGCTACCCCGACGGCAATACTCGCTTCACATGGAATTCGTGCATTTTGTGCAGCGAAGATGCCGCGCTGGTTTGAGGTGGAGTCGATGCTCAAAACGCCCATTTAACAGTTTAACATGAAGAATAGACTACGCTCAGGATACATTTTATATTATCTGTTTCATCAGATAACACTGCTGATAATGTTTCCTCCCTTCTTAGTACTCCTTCGCGCGACAGAAGGTCTTCTTGCGGTTCATGGTGTACGAGCAGTGCTCATCGTAGTAGTCGACGTAGCCCTCGTAGATGGAGCGCTTGACCGGTTTAATGGAGTAGCGAGTCAGTCGGAACTTCCTCCGAACGTCCTTGGGGGTCATTTCTTCCTCGAACCAGAAGTAGTAACGGGGCTGGTTGGAAATTTGGATGAGGGAGAATCTCTCCTCCTCGCTCTTCTTCGAGTCCTCGCTGTCCTCCTCTGTGTCCTCTTGGCTTCGCAGGAAGCGCTTCTCGTTATCGTTCAAGCCAGTGTCGATCAACTCGCGGTCAGAAAGCAGTTGGTCATGCTCCGCAGCGACAGTCTTGTCAGTGTTGGAGGCTGCAACGAGCTCGTTGGACGCCAAAAGGCCAGTCAAAGCCACAGCCAAGAAGTAGGTGAAGCGCATCTTGAGTAGTTGACGGTGAATTGAAGAATGACAAGGCGGAATCAGGCCTGAATTTGTTGCCAGCTCTTTGCTGTTCGACTGAGCCAGCCAGTTCCTGTGCCAATCCCTACATGTAACCCAGCTTCCCCCTATCCTGCGCTTTGAAATGGGCTCCACTGGAGCCCATTCCATTCTGGAGCCTCCAGGTCCATTTCAACGATGTATCCTTCAACAGCCAGCTTGATGCATCTCACAGCGGGAAGCTCGACGCATCTTGTGGACGTCAATCGAGCCTTGAGGGGCTCAGCCAACAAATCCAGTACAAGTCGAGCTAACGTACAGTAGAAAATGCTGTAGTACAACAGGTAGTCCAATTTAAAAAAAAAGTTTTTTTAAGCCAACAGAAACTTGGTCTAACACGTTTCTTCCTCCTTCGCAGTCCCAAGTTGGGACTCCCAACCACCAATTTGATCGTTCATCATCACTCATTCTGAATAGTAAACAACTACGCAGTGTTCTCGTTATCGCCGTCTATTATTCATCAGTGACTCATTAGTGGTAGTTCAATTTAAAAAAAAATGTTTTCTTAAGCCAACAGAAAGAAGACACTTGGTCTAGCACGTTGTTTTTTTTCTCCTTCGCAGTAAAGATATCACATCAATTTACGATCGTTTACGAACTCACCATCACTCACTACGAACAGTAAACAACTCCGCAGCCTTCAACTTCCTGGTATTCTGATGATCTCTACGGGTCGGCATGTTTTTTGCAGAAATCGTGGTACATGTACTTCGGTTTGTGGCACTGCTCAGTGTAGAACACGACATAACCCTTGTATTCACGCCTCTTGATGGGCTTCCAGAGACGTCTGACGCCTGTGAGACCCAGAACTTGTTGGACGCGTACGGGGTCATTCCAGCATCAAACCAACGCCAGTACTTCGGTCGATTGATCGTTGAAATGATCAGGTCTCTATCTTCATCGTCGGAGTCATCGGAGTCGCCGTCTTCGTCTTCAGTACTCTCGCTGCGAAGAGCTCGCTCGTTGTCATGGCCAGCAGTAAAACCGTCAATACGTCCGTGAATGGGGTGTTTGTCGTGCGTGGTCAGCTTGGAGCCGAGATGGAAGCAGTGACATCGTCACAAGCCAAAATCTATCGATAGCCGCAAGTAAAAAGTAGCCGAGGCGCATTTTCAAGGGAGAAGTAGTTTGACCGCTGGGAGGCTCTAATTTACTGGTGTCTGTACGGCTGAGCCGGGTCTAACCCGTCTTGTACATCATGATAGCTTGGATTTCTCCGCAAAAGACTGGGATCAGGAGGAAGATGACTTGGAAAAGCACATCACAAGAACAAGTTGCAGCCAGATTTCGCTTTCCAATAGTCGTTCTTCACCTACATGTAGTGCACGAACTTGAGGAATTTGTTTCGAGTCGAAGCTGTTTAAACTGGTAGTTTATCCAAGAACCAAAACTTCAAGTTGAAGACAAGAAAACTGGTAAATACAAACTAACATGGAGAAAAATGAAGAATTTTTTAGCTTAGCTTACGGTAAGTTGGTGCTATCGTTAGCAACAGAACCCAGGAGACGATGCTGCGGAGTAGTGCAAACACTTCGCATGGCTCTTTCGAGGAAGATCTTTGGATTAACTCACACGCTATCGGATCTTCACATCTTGACCTGGTTCTTCAGCTCTTGCTTTCTCTTCTTCCTCTTCTCCATGGCTGTGTAGTACGAATAGTAACCCGTGTAGAACCGCTGGAGCGACCTTGTCGTTTTGGTCAACTCTACCATGCCGTCAGAGATACCGAGGATTATTTTGGCCTGCGGGGGTGTGACATTTGCCTTGTAAAGCGATTGATACTTGATCTTGACGCTCCCGACGGCACGGTCTTCCCCGGACAGGGCCAGCGTAATGGCACGTTCCTCCGGGTCCGTGCTTCTCAGAGACCGAGTGAAGCCAACGTTGGTGTTGTCATCGATCTGGACAGCGTTAGGGGCCTCCGCAACAGCAGCCTCGCAACTGGAAGCGAAAGCGAGAGCAGCTACCGCTGCAACCAAGAAGAAACGCATTGTACTGTAGCTCTGCCGGGTTAATTGCGAAGTGATGGAATCGAACAGCAAAGCCCATGCATGACCTGCGATAAAGGCAGATGGTCGATTTGCTTATCTTCGGGATCAACCAAAGGTCCGGATGTACATGTAACGCACTCAGAAACTACGGTACTGAACGAAATCCTGATCATAGGACGCCACGGTAGACTGTGACCGTCCTACGATCAAAGAGCTGAAGAAAGTCTGTACCGTAGACTACATACATGTACAGTGTAGTGTGTACATTGTACAATGTACATTACGGTCCGTAGTGTAGTGTTGTGTTTCTTCAGCTCTTTGATCTGCAGGGCCTTCCCAGCTGCCACTATGACGATTTAGGCATCAACATCAGTGTTTATGCCTTTCCACTAAGTTCGAGCTAAGTTCGATACAAGAAAATGGTTCTAACGGAGGAGATCCTCTTCTCTCTCGCCCAAGCGTTCTACCCAACTGTACATTACAACAAACGGGCGTTAACTAGTGTCGACGAGTCTACGTCTGATGATGCTGCATGTGCCGCGACGAAACGTAAGAAGAAGAAAGGAAGGACGCCCAGTCATGTCGCTAAGAGGGTTTGTCGAGTTTAAATTTTCTTTAAATTATTTTTTTCGACTGACGATAAAATTTAAAGGAGGAGAAGACTCATTTACTGAGAGAATTGGAATTTCTCGAAGCTCGAGCAGCTTTACTTCGGCAAGAAGCTGGAATTCCAGACCCAAAAGATGTGGAAGCTACAAACCAGCAAATTATTGAGACGAATTTGAGGTTGAAAGAGACGATTCAAGTGCAGCAGAATGCGATGGCTGCAGCTCAGTCGGCTTTAGCTGAGTTTTCGGTGCGTTTTGAAGAACAATTTGAAGACTTGGAGAACGTTTTAACCAAATTTATTCTGTAGACGGTGCGAGGACACAATCCGCTGGAGAGCTACATCCACTTGAGTAAGGACTCTGATACAAGACGATCGGAAGTTTGCGCGTTAAAACACCAACATTTGCAACGTGCAAAACTGTTCTTGAAGCAGCGGATGGAGCTGGTGGCGAATCCGAATCGACCATTTCACGAAGAGTCTGGGTATTTGACGGAGGAGGGTCATTATATCGCTACGAAGTTGGATGTGCACCAGTTTGTGGGCGTGCAGAGCGTCAAACAAGTGTTTGATGCAATGGAGTTTTATTTTATGAACTTGGAGATCACCACGACAGAACTGGGCAAGGATTTGACGGTCAGAGAGGACGTGAACGACTTGGAAAACAACGAGAACCCCATGTTGCACCATCGTTTAGTTACATTACTGTCGAACGGACCTCTGGTGGAGAAGAACGCGATCAAGTTCTTCCAGTATTGTGAAGACGAAGATGGAGAAGGGCCTTGTGGTATCATGGCTGCTTCTCCAGTTGATGAAGACGATCTCTACCCCTACAAACCAATGGAGCGTCTTCGGAAGGACATCTCTGCAGCGATGAAGCTCTCCTCTTTTACGAGGAAAAAACTCGACGAGAGTGCAGAAGATGAACTCGTCGTTGTCTTAACCCGTTGGTTCCGAATGAAGCTACATCGCTCAGAGCTGAAGCTCCCACCTCATGTCTTACAGGACGTTCAACGGAGTGTCGCTTTCTTCACGGATCACATGGTCCACAGCATGAATCAGGCGCTGTATGGAGTTCCTTAAGCGTCAAAATTGCATCCAATGTTTGTTCGAATATCTGCACTACATAGTTCTACATCGTAATTGATCCATCGCAAAACCACAAGATCACCGCCTTGACGGACTTCCTGAAGTACATGAGGCGGAATATCCATCTCTGTGTGGTGCAGTTTCACACGGAAGAAGCGTGTTAGTACCACCACTCGCTCGTGCTCGTCGTCTTCGTCTTCCTCGGGGTTTCGAGGGTACTGGAAGCCTCCATCTCCGTACAGAGGATGACGAGTACGCGTCTTCATCTTTCTATTCGGCGGTCGCATGCAAAAGTGCTCTGTAAACTCCAGAATTTTATCCGCCGCTGTGATTGGCTGAGACAGTTTTTCGCTAAAAGCACCAAAATCGGTGCAGGGCAGCAAGTTTTTTTATTTTTTTTATTTTTTTAACCTCGTCCAAAATCGCATCGTCATTAGTGTGCTCGTGGTTGTAGAGTAGCTTGCGCCTGCGGTCCTCTCTTCAGCTTCACAGAGGAACTTGTAGGGCCTCTTCAGGCGTCATGTCACCACTGGGCTTCACGGGGACACTGGCAAGGCGCAGCGGATCCTCAGCTTGGGCACTCTCTTCTGCTTCGCTGGGGAACTTGTAGAGCTGATCTTCGAGCGTCCTTAGCACGACTGAGATTCACGAGAGCATTGGCAAGGCGCTGGTGATCCTCACGGAGTCTTTTTTCTGGATCTTGCGCAAAAACAATTTGCTTGCTGCTGCAGCGCAAATTGTGCTGATTGGTCATAATGGTGCGTCTGCCCATCCCTGCCAAAAAAATCGACTTGCTGCTGCACAATTGACTACCACTAATATACATCCATATTTCTGAAAACTATTTTCGTTCCAGCACATTATATATTGGGGACCCGGGTGGTGGACCCGGGGGACTTCGCAGTTCGAAGTTCCATATCACATGGGATTTTTACACTCCTGCTACTAAATTATTGTCCATTCTTTCTGAGGAGGGGGTGAAAACCCAATCTGAACCCATCTTGGCCGGCGTCAAAATGGGCACCTGTATTTTACAGAGCTGTGTCTGCAGGGCAAACGCTTCACCACAGAGACATGGATGATCTAAACGAGCTCGTTTGAAAGCTGTGTCGGCGTCCTCAGGTCACTAAGTGGCTTAGCTAGGCGACAGCATCCAAATTGCCTAGCTCGGATTTTGGGAATTTGCACAGGATTTGGAGTCCATGACACCCATCCTTGCGTCATTAAATGGTTTTACCATGTTTGCTTCGATTTAGTTTTACTATGGATATTAACCTAACCCGATAGAAAACATGAATCTACCTAAATTAAATACAAGTCCCAACACAACACTAAATTACATCCTACTGTACGTTTTAAACAGTACATATACTGGGAAAAAAAGCAAATTGCTGGTCTTTTGCGTTCGTAATTGCTATCGCCTAACCCTACATTTGTGTCTGAATTTGCGAGTGCGAGGCCGATAGAAAATCGCGCTAATTGTTGGTAAACGTTTGGCTGTGACAGCTTCGGATTTGGCAATGAACCTGAAGTCTGTAGCCGTCGCGGAGAAGGCTGCACGCCACCAACGCTACAAGAAGCTGCTGCTTCTACATTTTATTCGTAGCAGCATTAAAGAGAGAACTATATACTTCGGTGAAGCCATCGGAAAGGTTAGTGTGTACTAGAGCTGGACCGCATTCCACTGGTTCGAGCCAAACGGCAGGATCTGCTCAACCAAACCAAGCATGTACAGCGTTTCCGGCGTGGTCCAGCCCTGGTGGCGAATGTGATAGTGCTGCACACATTACGGGATCGCACTGCTGCGCTGCTGTCCAGTGAAGTCTGGATCCACCTCGAACAGCGTTTGGGTGGTAGCAAATTGCGGAGACCTCAAATCCATCTCTGCAGATTGCGCGTGAATTTGAGTCACCTATCCCTCGCTTTTGAATTGGATTCTGGGAGCGCTCCTTTTGCGATTTGTGGTGTTTTCGGACGGCCCCCACTGACAGCTTTGCATCTACGGAAGTGCTCTGTAATATCTTATTCTAGTAGTAGAAGTAAGCCTCTCAGGTCACGCGAATTATCTAACCTTTTGCCCTTTCATCCCCTCACAAGCGAGAGATTCTCGCAGCAAGGTTGAACGACCATTTTAACCACGACACTGTCCCAGTAGCAACGGGAAGAACGCACTCAGCATCAGAGCGATCAAGTCCTCAGTCTCTAATGGAATCGTCCAGAATACATGGCATCACGGTTGTTCAAAGGTGTTTGTCATTGAATAGGCCCATTGTATCGGTCTTGGTTCCAGAAGTACCACCGCAAACGCAGTAAATACTAATCGATCAACGTGAACACCCACCTGTGCGCTCCAGCTCCTTCTGCCAACTCTTCTCCATGAACAACCTCATCAAGAGACACGATGACAAGGAAATGAACACTGTGAGGCCTTCAAAGACTCGTAGCAATGCTGGTTGTTGTGCAGAAACCGAGAGATTTTACTCGCGCTGCACCTTGGATTTGCTTCTACGAGGCAAAAACTTGAGTTGATGATGTTGTGGGGGCTTTGAATAACGATGGCTGGACCAAGCTACTTTTTGCTGTCTAAGAGTTCAAAATGATTGATAAAATTGACATCCTCCAGAATCCGGAAGGCCTTGAACTTACTTTAAATGTTAGCGTCAGCCATTCTGTCTGTCTTTTTCTCAAACGTAATTTTCCCCTCAGTTTGAATGTATGGCAAAAACTGCAAAGCGCGATTTGCACTTAATTGGTCAGACAAATGTCAAACCAGAATTGCTATGTAACTTGAAGTAAATTAGAGCAAAACGTACCCTACCACACTCGGCATTAGATGATGTCGAGTGCGGCCAGGAACTAACTATGTTTTCTAGACCAATAATTGCTAAGTTATCAAAGTGGCAGTAGCATTTGCTTGCACCAGGGCCTCACATGACCGTATGTGGTTCTGCTGCTTGCTTATAATTGCCTACTATTATCCATCTATCACACATTGCGTCCCCAAACTACTGCAACAGCCAAGGTGGCTGTTACAGTAGCTTGTGGGAGCCTTTGTTTGTACCAGCACCTGTTCTACATTGCCTTGTGTGCTCTGTGGAGAGCAGCGCTGTTGTCGGCGCACTTTGTGGCTGTGCGGATTGATTAGCAGCTTTTGAGATATTAAATAAATTACTGCTCTCTCAGATGTCTCTAAGTTCGTATTAAGTTCATTGCTATTGCTATTACTGTGCGAGCACTGATGAGTAGACTAATAGGACGCGTTTGCGGAAGGTAGAATGAGCATACATAGCACAAAATATCGGTCGAGCACTAAAACAATAAAGGTGACCAATAAAAGTCTTGAGCTTGGCACATGCTCGCATTAATACCGACAATACATGGCATGCATGTGCCCAGCTTGACATTGGATGTATGATGTAACCTATAAATTTCATGCAAATCGTGATGTCTAGCTTTTGTCCGGATAATGTGGCAGAATGTCGATGTTAAAACGAAACCGTTGGAGGCCATGATTATAATCGTGAAACGAGTCAGGATTAAATCCTGGATGCATCCATGATTTTGTAAGATATTTTATTTTCCATTCATTACCGCTTCGTTAAATTCTGAATTCGCTAAGTTCCGAAATTTCATGCGATTGGGAAACTCGTGCATATTTGTTTTGGACGTTAAGATGAAACACCGCGAAGACGCTATCGCGGCAGGGAGTGATAATGACGGCGACATGGAGACGCACAACGATGCCGTTTCCGAAGGTGAAGGTGGGGACTCTGTGGAAAGTGGGGTGGACTCTGCGGCGCCGTCTGATGCTGAAACGGCAGAGAATACAGTGAATTATGGAGTTGATGACGCGGTTCTCGTTTCTGTGGAGCCCCCTGCTGTGTGGCACAAAGACTGGGAGACATGGGAGACGTATCATCGTGAATATTGCGTGCGTACAATGCAGTCTGTGCCCGTGCGGGAGACGATGTCTCGTGCGGAGCGTAACAAACGCATTAAGAAGACGAAAAAATTTATAAATTCTTTATTCTTTAAGAAGAAGTATTTTAATTTAAAAGGAGAAGACGAATCGCAGCTGGTACCCGAAGGAATGGACCCGTACCAACGTACTTACATCTGCACGCATGGTCGGAAGCAGAGAAAGTCCAGGGGCGGGGGAGCGAGGCCGAAGCAGCATATACGCCTCACTGGCTGTCCTTTTCTCTTCGTGGTGCAGTGGAATTTATCACGTGGAGAACTGCAGGTTAAGAATGGCTGCTTCAAACATAACCACCGCGTTTCCGCTGAAGTGTATGGAACGTATCCAAGTTTTCGTGGCGTGGACTCTTTCGTGGAGCTTAAGTCGAAGGAATGCTCTCTAGTGGTGCTAAACGGTCCAAGATTTATGACTACTTACTCGAACACGACCATAACGTAATTCAAGTAGATGTGGACAATTTGGTTCGTGAGCACGCCGCTACGGCGTCCGCAGGTGACGACAACGTGGCTACAGCTCGTGAAATCGCTGCATTTGCGGCATTAGATCCGGAGAATGTCTCTACCATATCGGAGACGGATACTAGAGAGACTGGAGTAATTTCGTTGGCTAGTGCGCATATGCAGCGGACTTATACACGGTTTAGCGAGTTGCGCTCGTGGATTGTAGCCATAAGACGAACCGGTAAGTTTCCACGATTATTGCAGGATTAATCTTGTATATGTACATGATTTTCTTGAACACGTTGTGTTTCCATGATTTTACCAAGATATAATCATGTTCTAATCTATGGTTGTTGAATTGAACATGTACAATTACCAGCTTCTTACGTTTATGGCTATGAATGAATTTGGTGAAGGGGCTGTAGTGCAGCAATCTTTGATTGAAGCCAATGGAGATTGGCACATGGAGAGGGCTATTGCTCATTTCAAGAAGTTGCATCCCACACGCATTGATATGCTGCGTGTTATTGTGGTTGATAAGGATCTAAATGAGATTCGCGTTCTGGAGTCCAATTTTCCAGAGGCTCGCATTTTGATTTGTCATTTCCATGTTATCAAGTATTTGAAGGAGATGCGAGACAAGCCCGAGTTTGGGAAGATATCGAGTGATGACGCGAGCCAAATAGACGCTGCAATTCACAGGATGGTGAAGATGATTATAAGGTCAGTCATGATTCACTGGAAGGACTATGCAGTCGTATTGGGCTACACGAGTTTTTCGCGTATTTCGAAAGAAACTGGGATACTTGCCAAGATCGGTGGGTGATGTATCGACGGACTGGTCTTCCCCACTTCAAAAATCACACTAACAACCGTTTAGAGAGTTTTTTCGGGAAGCTGAAGGGCTCCGTCGATTCTTCCAAAAGTATGGCTGAATGCATAAAGGTGTTGATAGCTTCGGATAAGCGTGTGCAAAACGAGTATCAATATCGACTTTCGCGAATTGGCCAATTCGTGAATAGCAACTACGACGAGGAAATGGCGACTATTCTCAGGTTTACTTCGCATTTCGTGGATTCTCAAGTGGAGACACAGTACGCCCGCGCTCTAGAAAAATGTAATTCGTACTGCTTCAGCGAGGATCCAGATGACGATGGCGTGGTGCTTGTTGGTGGGAAGTTTTCGGAGCACAAACTTCGATTGGATAATTGGCAATGCGATTGTGAATTTGCAATGTCAATGAAGCTTCCTTGTCGTCACGCAATTGCCTACCGGAAAAAGAAGCGAGTTGGTGGCACGTTGATTCCCTGGAACTGCATTGATGAACGGTGCGTTTGAACATTCCATGATTTGTACAGGATTTATTCATAGTCCATGATTTATCACCAGGATTTTTGTTTTATTGCATAGGTGGACTAGCTGCTCTCGAGATCTGAAGAAGGTTAAACAATTCTCGTGCGAACGTTATGAATCGACTACAATGGGGTCTAGACGTCACGATATGCGATCGCACCACGAACGCTACCGAGAGGCAGTGCGTGCCACACACTTGATCGCCAATGAGATGGCGGATAGTGAAGACGAAGATGAATTTTCAGAGATGTTGACTTTCGTTTTAAATCAATGGAGAAATATTCGCCAAAAAAGCGAACATCTCATGGTTCATCAAGTGAAACGAAAACGAGCGTCGGGTGGGGGGGGGGGGGCACGAGTAAAGAAGGGAGAGAGCAGATCAAGCAAGAGTTTGGTTTGAGTTCAAGTTCTGACGAAGAAATGAATTCCGCATGTGAAAGCGCTGAAGAAGGAGTGCTGGAATCCTAGTCAAATACAGCGAGGCTGATAAGAAGAAGCCAAAGTTCAAGCGCATGAAGAATCCTGTATTAATCATGGACCCTTACCGCAAAAGCTGATGGATGCATGTCTGTCGGCTTTTCCCTCAAGTAACTCCAAGGAAACAGCGATTGCTGCTGACGCACCACAAGAGTCTCCAGCGGAGAAGAAGAGAGATGCTCCACAAAGTGTTGAAATCGTGCAAATCAAGGACGTCGGGTCATTTTCACGTCTACAAATTGAAACTTTCAAAAGAGTCCATTACTGAAAGACGTGTGTGCAGTTGGGGATGGATATGCTGAAGTGGTTAACCGAAGACGGTATTCCATCACTGCCTGCCGAATATCACGAAGGTGGGGCACTCGTTGCCGACGATCTCATAAAGACTTACCCGTACAAACGCATTGCAGGCCTACCTGACCAGCCCGATTTCGACTATGCAATGCTCTAGCAATCCCACCGACATGGCTGACTGACGCGTCCATACGTGCAGATTGTGTACGTTTGATGAACTATAACTCATCATGCAGGTTGGCTGGTTTGCAAACTGCGACTACCAAGACGAAGCGAACTCGAAACAGAGAAGGTTCTTTACTGGATGACTCTATACGAGATCGTGTCCTCCAACAAGTCGGTGAACCCGGGATTGATACGGTGTTTTTGCCCCAAGAACTTTCAAAGTGCGCACTGGTGCTGTATAGTCATTAAGGTGAATGCTAAACGCATCTACTACTACGATCCGCTAAACCAGACCCCGTACATGAACTATGCGAAGACTGTTGCTACGACACTGAAAATTTCAGGGCTGGACATCTACAACGTCATCCCCCAGAACAACCCTATCCAGTTTGATGCATACAGCTGTGGTGTTTATGTCTGCTGGATGTTCATCCGTCTGGTTGTCCCGGGACCACCACTAAATATGAGCTCTAATGCTTTGACGAGGCGTCGTTTCGAGTTATTTTTCTACCTAGTGACTGCTCGCCTTCTGCCTGTGGAATCGACTAAAGCTGCCCACGATGACGAGATAGAGAAGAAAATGACTGCGCCATCTCAAGATGACGAGATGAAGGAGGGCGAAGACGTGTCTTCCACTCAAGCCGCTACGTAGCACTCAGGATATTGACGAAGTGGCCCACTTTCACTTTAATTTGGTTCTTGCATTATTAATACATGACTTTCATGATTTTCCCATGATTATTACAGGATTAATCATCGTAATTGCGTGGCATTCACGATTTTCCCATGATTGAACAGGATTAATCATGGGTCCGTCGCCGCCGAACAAAAATATCTTCGTCGTCCTCGACGAATCTTCTCGAATCTTCCCCATTTGTAAATACGATTCTCATATCTTTCTCCATATGATTATCTTCGTAAATACGAGAAATCAATCCAGGATTAATCATGGGCAAAATCATGTAACATGACGTGACTACACCTTTTTCAACTTCAAAATGGCAAAAAGAAAAATCAATACGTCAAAACGTAAATTCAAAACGACACAGGCGTACAAAACCAATATTATATTGTCATCGCAAATGACAGGGTATTATTAACTTAAGTGTTTTTATAACGGCGCCAAAACCACTGGACGGTGTTAATTCCTGCGCGTCATCCAACAATCGCTCCACGCTTCCGTGGTTCTGGGAGTCGTCGCCAAGAATGCCTCGTGGTGGAAACCGCAACGTCACGGAAGAGCACGTCGCCCACTTACTGTCTCTACTCAATGATTCTTGTTGACAATGCCCCTCGCCATACTCACGTCGAAGACGTCTTCAAGGAAGACGAATTTGCTGGTGCAGCACTCCTTCGGCTGGGGCCTTATTTCATCATGCTTAATCCGATCGAGAATTGCTTCTCCGTGTTCAAGTCAATGGTCAAGCGATTCTTGGCTCAGCACCGCAAAGCAATTCTCCAAGTACCGCCGCATCGAACAGTCAAGTAGCACCGCGAGAAGTACCTACTGATGGCTCCAGAACTACTCATCGAGGAGGCAATCACTCCTCAGCTCTGTTCCAACTGCTCGCTGCACACATTCAAGTTTCACGCGGCAGCTATCCAGATGAACGACATGCCTGTTGGTCAGTAACCTTTGTAACCGAATTATAAGAATTTGGATCGACGCCCTTCTTTATCTGTGTCGTTTTGAATTTACGTTTTGACGTATTGAATTTTCTTTTTGCCATTTTGAAGTTGAAAAGGTGTATAATACTGGCCTCCAACAGCCGCCAAAAATATATTATGTGACACGAATGTTACTCGATGACATCCGATTCAGGGGAGAAGGCAAATGTGACGCGAATGTCACTCGATGACATCCGAACACCCCCAAACGACAGTTCTTTGAACTGCGAATTAAGTACGATTTCAGTAAGTACGCGCTGAAAGGAGAACCTCCGTTCATCGCGCAGTTGGAGCAGGAATCAAGCGACACCGGCGCCCTACTGACCGTTCAAGAGCTAGAAATGACGTCAACTGGTACGTACACGCTGCGACACCAATAGAGACTGTCTATTTGATATTAAGCTATGGAACTGGGCTTTGGTAGGTCGGTGAACACGAAGCGTCAAAACAAAGTTGAAGATCGCGTATAATGCGCTGGGAATTAAAGACGACGACATCAGCGACGAGGACTACGAGGTGGAAGACGAAGGTGAAGAAGGCGACGCCTCTTCCACGGATGAATCGTGCGAGGAACATGCGCCAAAAGCCGATAAGCCGATACTGTTTAATGCTTTTATTCGTAGCGTTAATTGCTGATTTATTGTGTTACTTTTGCATATGCAGGGAAGCCGAGAGCTCAAAGAAGGAAAACTTCAGCTATGGTTGTTCTCATGCTTGTAAAGTCATGCATTTTTACTAAAATTAATGCATTGTTAATGGTTGGGGTGTGTTTGACAGGCTTCGGTATCTCGCTAAAGCGTCACTCGCCCCACCAAGCTGTACAACCCTCTTTCCCCAAGCGCAGGATGCTGAATCTACAACGAGACACGCATGATACAGTGGGGAGGAACCACTGATTATCTCGGAATACTTTCCTAAAAGACGCACAAGCAAGCACCTCGAAGTACTGGATTCGATGAACCCAGATGATGATGGGATCGTAAATATGGTGCCAGCAGTTAGGTCAAATAAGTCGTATAAAACTTGGGAGGAATTTGAGGAGGTGTTCTCCAAGTACAAGAAGAAGAACAAACTCAAGTTTCGAGTGCGGAGTTCGGCTCTATACAACACGTATGATTGATATGCTTATATTTATTACCGATTAACTAACTAAGTGATATTGTAGCAGTCATGAAGACCAAAGTCCAAGCGAGTTCGAGTTCTACCAGAGAATCTACCGGTGCACACACGAAGTATCCCAGGAATCCAGATCCAAAGGCCATCGCAAACGCAAGACTCGCTATTGCAAGTGCAAAGCGAGGTTAACCGCCGTAGTCAACCGGTGTGCTGGCAATACTTTTAAGATCATGGTCAGGAATGAGGTAGGTGATGAGGTGCTTATATTTAGTTGTGGCTGTCTAACATTTCCTTGTTTTGTAAGAATCACACACTCACATCCAACTACCGGAACCGAGGCGTCATCCTACCTCACAACCAAGACTCTGCCACTTGACGAAGAACGCAAAGGCATGAAGACTTTGGCTGATGCCCGTGTGTCTTCTACGCACATCACGAACTTCTTGAACGATCGTCTTGGTATGTGAAACAGGTGCTTGAGAATATATATATATATCATACTCATGGGTTTATATGTATGATTAGGCTGCAAAAGTGACTCCACAGCAGACGCGAAACCTTCTTCGTAGCATCTCCAAGCAGATTCTGGCGAAGACCACATGAAGAATATGCTCCACGCACTACGGTAGTTGGATGGAAGCGATGTTCTAGTTATCCAAGACCAGTTTGACGTAACATGTTGGGTGGTTATGCAGACTAAAGTCCAGAAAATGATGTTCGAGCGTTGGGGCGAAACGTTGGCAATGGACTTTACTCACTGAACGAACAATTTGGGTTATCATTTGGGTGCGACTTCCAGCAACCTTTTTTTTTATAAAGCAACCCTTTCAGCAACTTTACCCACTATTGCAACCCTGTTGAACACTTCTTTCTTCTGTCTTGTTGAAGGGAGTTTGGTAGTCACCATATGTACAGGTCGTGGATTTCCTGTGGTCGATTTCATTTGCTTAAATGAGCAAGCTATTACGATCTCAACAATTCTGGAGTACTTCAAGGAGAAAAATCCGCTCTGGGAAAATGTCGTGAGTGTGGTGATCGACAAAGATTTTACAGAATGGAAAGCGCTTGAAGAGTGTTTCTCGAAGGCAAAGATTTTGTTTTGCCAATTTCACGCCATCTCCTATTGGAAAAGGTCATGAAGCATTCTATCTACGGAATCAAGGTAGCTCAGGGCGAAAAACTACTGGGCTTGATGATAAAACTTCTTTACAGGTATGTCACCATTGCTCACTTAACATATAAATTCGCTAATGTCGGCTTTGTTTCAGCTCAACACAAGATACCTACGACACGCACTACAGGAACTTGAAGGATTTCTGTCACGGCAACAAGAAGCAGGCTTTCTTTGCGTATTTCGACAAAAACTGGAACTCTCGTAACGAGATGTGGTCAAACTTTGCCCGCGGGAAATATTTACAGTGGGTAATACGACTACAAACCGAATCGAGTCAAACTGGATTCAACTGAAGATGCTGCTTGGTCTGAAGACTCGGATTGACCAAACTATCGCAGGGTTGCTCCAGCACCAGATGACCATTATCCAGCAAATAGTCTTGGAGATTGGGAGGCCTCTAGCAGTACCCGGAAGCAGAATTTCAACACACGTCTTGGAAAAACTGAAGCGAGAATGGGAGTAATTCGTGAACCAGATGGAGGAAACAACGTGTGAGGCTGTGTCGCTTCCAACCTGGACGGTATCCTGCCACAACTTGAGTTTCGCGTGCGACGACTTAGACTGGAAATGAAATGGCCTGTTTTCAATGAGCAACCGCTTACCATGCCGTCACCTTATGCACTTAGCACACAAAGGACATGGATTCAAGATGCTTCCTGTTATGACTATTCGGGAACGGTGGAGTACATTGTCAGCCCCTGAATTCAATGGAAGAGCTCACTGCCGCAGGCGATATGCTGCGTTCAATTGTGCTGGATGAACACCTTTCTCGCTGTTTACTCGATCCGTCAAAGTCGACTCCAGCACGATCCGCCACCTTGTTAAGTTGGTAGTAGAAGCCCAGTGGAGTCTCGTTCTTCTTTTGGACCATCGTATAATAGCGTTCAGCGTTAGAAATCTTCGCCTTGCAGTATAGCTCCTTGAACGCCTTCAGAAAATCCTTCCACTTCCGCCGAACCTTCGGAGTCAAGTTGGCGCGCCAGTTCCTGACGGCAGGAGGCAACTTCAATTTCATCTCGTATATCTTCACGCTGTCTGTCTAGCCTCCTTGAACCGACATACTTCGAAACCGTTCCAACCACCTCATCCGAGTAGACAGCGGCGCCTTCTCGGCAAAATCTTCCAGGGTGCTTGCATTCACAAACGGCTTGAACAGGTACGTAGTGGTTCCATTCTGGCCGGTCGTAGTCGTAACTCCCGCTGACATGTCTTCAAAAAAACTGCTATCGGAGCTTCCGGAATCGGAGTCACTGTCAGAGTCGGAGCCCGGACTGGACGAGCTTGAATCGTCCGAAGGCCGCCTCCTCCTGGCGACTGCCGCTTAGAAGACTGGCCCTTACTCGACAAAGAGCTCTTCCTCGGTGCGTCTATCGTATTCCTTGACGCCCCTCTCCGCAATCCATCGCCTGACGCTTCTCTTCGTGGTCTAACTTCAGATGATCTCCTCCATGCGGAGTCACTTTCCTTCCTTGCCTTGCCGTCTTGATGATTCCTCGGTTCGGGAGTCTTGGACGCCTTCGCCTCGCTAGAAACCACGTTGAGGGCGGCGGCCACTTGAGCGGCAAAAGCTTCGTCAGGGTTCCGAACATCTGTTGTCTGAAATTCCATATGGAATGTGTTCTGGGGTGGGGAGCTGGATACTGGGTGCAAATTTGCCAAATCAGTTGATGTCCCACCTTGAGTTGCTCCATCATATGGCCCTGACGTTCTCGCCTTCAAGTCACGAACTTGCGTGGCTAAGAACTTCTGCACCGCCGTCGACATTTCACGCTCCTTCTTCCTCGCAGCCTCCAACGCCTCCAGCTCTCGCTGAAGTTCAGGCATCTTCAGGCCTTCAGACGGACTTCGCTTCGACTTGGTGATCTTTGGCCTTCGCTCCCCATGTGAACGCTCTGTGGGATGGCCTTCATCAACACGCGGTGCTGCCGGGACAACTTGCGTCGTGGTAAACACTTGAGCCGGCTCTTGCTTCGGGAACATCCCTTGAAACTTCGAGTCCAGCAAGCGCTCCAACTTGGAATCCAAATCGCTCAACATCTTCTGCAGTGCCGGCCCTTGCTGGTCTTCCATTCGGGCTATCACCTTCTGGAGCTGGAACATCGTATTCAGCGCGACCTGTGTGGAACCAGAACTGATTGACTTGGACGAGCGTTCTGACCTGGCGGATTCACTAGGGCTCTCACGACGTCGGCCTTCAGACTTTAGTTCATCATGTGCCTCAGAAGATCTGGCTTGGCAGGCTTCTCGAGCTGCCTCACGTCGTTTTGAGGACGACTTTGCGCGCTTCTCCTTCTGCCGGTCAACCTTCGAGTCTGGTACGACATCATTGCGACTCACACCCTCTCGAGCTCCACTTGGATTTCCATGCGTGATCTGAAATCCCTTTCCAGACTCCATTGACATTGGTCCACCGGAACTTCGAGCTGACATCGCCATGGGCGCGAATCTCGAGAACAGCATGTGGCTGCCTCCACTCCGACTCATCCCGAATCCAGAAGAATCTGAAGTGCTTTCTCGCGAAGTTCGCGATCGGATGTAGCGCTAGCCATGGACTCACTGGAACTCCCGGAAGATACGAACATACTCGAAGATCGGGCAGAGGTTGTGCGTTCCGAAGCGACTCTGTTCGATGACATGTCACTTCTGGACGACTGACCATCCCGACTTGCTTCCAGATTCCGGAGTACCGATGACGGCACCGACGGCAGCGAAGATGACGCGGGTGACGGGATGAACGACGGCGCTCTGGGCATGACACGTTGAAGACGCATCGGCTAGGCCTCCCCTTGGGGTCGCCCCCTTGGACTTCGCGCTTTCCGGAAACCTGCCTCTTGCGAAGTCTCGACCGAGTAATGAAATGTGAAGCTGTGGGTTTGAATTTTCTCCCAGAAGCCGCCTCCCAGGACCATCCATTGATCTGGAAGCTGATTGGCTGATATTGGACAACATTGGGACGGGAATCTGGGAAGGTGTAAGCGTTGCGCTTCAGGAATACCTTCGATAATCTCTGGAATCCATGTCCGATCCGGAATCCCGAGTCGACCAACTGCATTCAGAGCCCTGATACAGCTGAACCAGGTGCGCATACAGTATCCAAGTATTTCCTGTGAAAAGAGCTCCAGATGCCGGCCAAGGTCACGTGGAATCTGAACACCAAGGGCATTTGGAAAGGACTAGCATCCAGGGAAATCCTGATTTGTACCCAGTATCCAGTTGAAGCTCCAAGTATACTCAAGTGAAGGCACCAGCCGGAATTCTTCGGGCTTCGGCGACAGAGACACGCACCCTCTGCCCCTTTCTATAGTGAAATCAAGATGTTTAGCAGAGACTTTAGCAAAATACTTATACATAAATAACAGAGAGTTCAATTTGCCACCAAGGACGCAAGTGAGTGTGCGGGAGGTTCCCACAAGCCACCACTGCCGAGAACCGCCGACCAGCCTCAAGAAGAGGGATCGGGGTCATTTCCGCCAGCGTTAGGCCGCGACGACAACGTACACAGCCACGGGATTCTCCACAAAGGTCAAGACCAAGTTAGGTAAGGGATCCGGAAGGCGCATCCGGAAGTGAACTTCCTATTTCATATTCCAGTTGGTATTCCGGACTCCGGATACCCATTTCATATTATAACTGCGTTTTTAGGAGGTTGTTAGTAGTTAGCCCCTTGGAACTGTATTGAATTAACTACTGTGTGATAGGATTGTATATTGAGGGTCATCCGGATTACTTTCTAGTGATTCCGGATTCCATTTGATTATTGTCTTCCGGAAACCCAGTGGTTATCCGGAAGTGGTGCGCTTGTAAGAGTCCCGGGACCGAGCCAGTGTTCCGGAATCAGACTCCATCGACTGTGTCCACCGCTCAAGGGACAGAAAGAATAAGAGCGGCTGTATATTTGCATATTAACTCTCTATATTGTATTGGTTAACCGCTAGGGAAAGACTTTGCTAATAGTCTTTCAATGATTCCAGACGACTGCATCTGGAAAGTACCTAGCATTTGTACATCTGGACCTGATCGGCATCCAGAAGTAACTCATTGGTGACTACACCGGATACACGAAGACAAACGACACCCAAGAGGATACCACAAGGTCACACGCCAACTCTGCCTTCCGGATACCCATAGGATCCCGGAAGGTTGAGACTGACCCCACTTGGCATCTGGACGTTTTATTCCAGAATCCACCTGGGCACCACTATACACTCTGGGCGACCGACTTCCAGTCCGGAAGCCGAAAAGTGTTCACCCACTTCGCCACAGAAACCTCATAATCCGAAATGACACACCTTCATCTTGACGAAACACTTCCGGATGCTGTTGATATAATCCTTGTCTTCCGGAAGTCTCCAACATTCTAGCGCACTCGTGAGCACGGATCATAACTTGTCTCTGCTCGGTCATCTCAACCACAAGAAACCGAAAAACGTCACCAACCACTTGTCGAACCAAGTTCGGGTGGACTTTGAACACTCGGGTCCTAAACCATCCTGGAACTAAGTTGACGAAACTGAACCCGGCCTCGATTAGCATCGTTTGGAGAACGGCGATACACTCCCGTGGCGAAAACTCCGTAGGCGGGATCAGCGCACCTTGGACATCTTGAACAATCCCGAACGTCAGACGTTGTATTTGCAACTCTGAGATCCAAGCGTCTGGCATTAAAATTCGGCGGTTCAAGTATTCCGAAGTGATGGCAGCAGCCCCGATGAACGGTTCGCACTCCAGGCGGGCTTGCGGCCAGCCATGATGGAACTCGGGGGGGGGGATAGTTCCTTTCGGAACTGTCTTGCTCCCAGCGTCGGACTTGAGCAGCCACATACTCCTTTGCTTGGACTTCGGACATTTGGAACTCAGATGACATCCGTCCACCTTCTGGAGCTTCATGCATCTGAGTGCTTGAGCGGGCACCACAGGCATCCGGAAGCGGTGAATCTTCCGAAATTAATTGCGGTACCTCCACATCCATGACGGCCGGTTGAGGCGGAAACTCGTCTTCAAGCACAAGCAAGCTTCTTCACGGACTGGTGATTACGGGCGCACTTCCGTCTTGAGCTGCGATGATTCTTCTCGGGCGTCCCCGACCGGAGCCATTCTTCCAGGTGGAGGAGAGTCCGAAACTCGATCCTCCATGGGGGACTCCACTTCGACAACCTCGTCATCAGACGCTTCTGCTCCAGACTCCTCAGCCTCACTTGGGATGGCGTCAAACTCTTCTCCATCGGACTCCTCCAGACCGGAGTCGTCCACCAGTGCATCATCCGGACGCCTATCGGAGTCGGATTCAGACACTTCTCCTTCTTCGTCTGGAACCCCGCCGGACCCGGACTCCTCCTGCTCAGGATCACCTTCTCCTTTAGAAGATTCATCGGAGCCACTATCATCCTGGCTTGCGTGGTGCGCGTCCAGTTGATCTGGGCCAGTTTCTTCTTCCTCTTCTTCCAGTGCTCCTTCGCTTCTTTGGCCTCCAGGGCAGCCTTCCGCTTCGCAGCATTCGCCTGACGATTTCTTCTGATAACTGCATCCAAATCTTCATGCTCATCAGGATGCTGCCCCTTCAACCGACGCGACGATCTCGTATTCATTCCACTTAGAGACGCGTCGCCTCCTCCTTTGCGCGTGCTTCCACTTCCAGTCATAACAACCACACTCGGAAAGTTAGCAAGCAATCAATCCCCCAAAACTAATCGACAAAAAATATAAAAAGATAACGCGGTGATATCCCCTCGGTTCGAATCCGGGCACGCGCACCAGCTGTGGCGAAGTGGGTGATCACTTTTGACCGCCCAGGGGGGTTGCGTATATGTGCCGTCCAAAAGGAACAACCCAGACACTAAAAACTCCAAACGAGAGTTAGTAGTAAGGTGTCCAGCTGGATTGAGTCAGCACCATTTTCAGGTGTCCAAATGCGTATCCGGAAAGTGGCTTGGCGTGTGACCTTGTGACTACCCTCGTAGGTGTCGTTTGTCTTCGAACGCGAGGAGTCTGCACCGAAAGTGTTATCTCCAAAAGATTGTAGAACTAGGTCCGGAGGGAGAGTGATAACCAAATAAACACGTCCCAAACGGTGGTTATTTAGTCCGAAAGTGGGTAAACACTTATGAGCAAAGTACTTCCCCTCCAACAGTTAACCAAATATACAAGAGAGTTAAACCAAAATAAACAACCGCTTCTTATTCTTTTCGGCCCTCGAGCGGTGGGCACTCCAAATACCAGTACGACTAGAGCAAAGGACCACTGGTACAGTCCCGGGGCTCTTTAAACAGCACACCACTTCCGATAGATTCACTTGAAATATCCGGAAGAATAGAGTCCAATATATATGTCCAAAATACTATGTAATATTTCAGAACACCCACAACCAATACAGTCCAAACACACAAGCAGTCAATCAATCAATTTTAGGGGTGACTACCACTAACCTCCCAAAATTGCAGTTATAATATGAAATAATACTCGAAAGTATCAACTGGAATATGAAATGGAAGGGGTCACGCCCGGGGAGCGCTGCCCGGATCACCTTTCCAACTTGGTCTTACCCTGGCGGAGATTCACGCGGCGGTGACGCTTGTCGACGCGGCCTGACGCTTGTTCGGCTACACGTGAAGCCCTCTTCTTGAGGCTGATCCACGGCTCCTCACAGTGTGTCTTGGGATAACCGTCCAAGACTTTGCACTTGCGCCCTTGGTGGCAAATTGAACTCTCTTTAATGTATAATAGCTAGCACTAGCTTAACATGCAAAAATATACTTATTTTTTTCACTATGTAGTAGGGGTGTCTCATCAGGAAGAGGCTTGCGTTTCAGTAGAATACCATAGAGTCGAAGAACATGGAAAATTCCAGCTGGCTCCGGACACATCATCGGACACATCATCGTCGGTCGTCTTGGTCGGTCGGAAATATGGGCTTGGGTATGCGTGAAACTCAACCAGGATACTGGGTACAAATCAGGCAGGCTCCATCCAGAGTCCGATAATATCCACCTCGAACCTTCGACTGATAACTTGAGTCTCGCAGATACTCCAGCAATATAACCCCTTGGTCATGGCACTCCCGCAACGTCACTTAGCATACGAATCATCGGGAGTGTATTATCCGGAGTATGTCAGGATCTTTTGAAGTCGTTTCCATCTTTTAGACTTGGCAACCCCTTCCCAGGCTTGCCCTTGTCCCTTAGCACTCACAACTGTTCCTTAACCCTGGAATCATCTGGACTAATAATATCCTCAACGCCGCTCTGGCTCTGGGAAGCAGCAGTCCATAGAAATTTTGTAGACTCACAGCTTCACACGTCCACGCCTCCCATGAAGGCGTGTTATCCATCACGACACGGAGGGCACGCCACTTCCACCTGGGTTGCGCCGTCCTGCTGAACCTCGCGGTCTATTTCAATGCTTCCACCAATGCACCGGATGTGAACGGGACGTGAGTCCCACCAACTAATTGCCGCCATGCTGGAGACGTGCTTCGACTTAGCCACTTTGAAGGGTCCGCGTGCAATCTCTTCAGGACAAGTTTTTTTATTCTCGATCATAGATTCGCTGTAGCCTAGCCTGTTTGTCATGATAGTCCCAACACAGTAGAAGCTATGACCAGCAACTGTATAGCTAGCGCAACGGATGTATAAAATCGGTCTATTACGATCAGCCGCATGCCTTCTTTCTTCGACTCGCAACCAAAAACCTCCAGTAGGTTTCGAACCACTGCTGCCGGCCCATACTTCATGTCAGTGTTGTGCGCATCGCTTGAGTGCTCCTTCTTCCCGCAGTAGACCTAAAATCAGTTCGTATTCAGTTTAAAATTCTTCAATCAGTTATCGAATGCTGCATAATGCACTGCAGTGAAAAGATAATTGAAAAAAAAAAAAACCGGATGCACGCTGTGACTGCACTACAAAGCATAAAGAGCTTTGTGCCCTACTGTAGGGCTTGTCTTTTAGGTACACACGCATCTTTTTTAACGATGGTCGCTTGGCAGAATAGCCTTGTATCTGATTGGGTGATATTATTATTTTATTGCAATGGGCGGTTAGTACTAGGGAATGTATTAGCATAGTAATTAATATAGAAGCAGATGTAGGACGGCTGTGGAAGCTTCTAGAAGCTTCCATCCGTCTGAACTGCGGGGGCGGCACTTCTACTTTAGCGCGCCCTCCCCCAAAGCTTCCCTGTCAAGATATACTGGTAGCACTTGTTGGTCCCATCAACCTGAAAACGAAGAGCCCATGCCGACGAACGCACAACTTCAAGCCGATATCGACCGGCTCAACCAAGCGATGGCGGAACGCACGCGAGTGCCCAGCAACCTGCCAAAGTTCACCGGCAAGAGGGGGGAAGACGTGCGCGAATGGCTGTTTCAGATAGAGAACGCCTGCCGCATTAACGGGATCGCAATCTACGACGCGAACCCGCGACTACCAGGAATCGCCGGGTCGGCGATGGCGAAACCAGCTACGGGATGGTTCCTGCACTGGGCTTCGACGTCGCGAGTGGAAGAGCACATGTGGGGGATTTTCCGTGAGCATGTGCTCCAACACTTCGAGGCGTCGAACTACCTGTCAGTCTACAAGAGAAGCTCCAGCTGCTGAAGCAGACAGCGGATATCGAGACCTACAACGGCAAGAACTCAGCCCTCATCTTTCGAGTCGAAGGCATGAGCGTGCTTGACCAAGTCCTGCTCTACGCAAACGGTCTCAAGCCTCGCACGCGGAGCTACGTGAAGCTCGAGAATCCTGAGACGCTGCGTGACGCCATGGACTTAGCTGTCAAGTTTTGAAGTTACCTACTTTGTGGAGGACGCAGGTGAGTGCAAGGTTCATCATGAAAAGAATAAGACCTCTGATGAACAAGCCCAAGACAACAAGAAAACGTCTAAGGGAAAATCTTTCCGAGGAAAGGGACGATTCAAACCGAGGTCGAACTCGAAGAGGAAGGAGACTCGTACCTGCCACTTCTGCAACAAGCCTGGTCATATCAAGGCCAATTGCTTCGCGTGGAAGAAGGAGCAAGCGAAGCAGGGAAACGAGAAGCCAAGTCAGTGAAAGAGGGTCCGGTCGTGGAGGAGAAAGTAACCGGAGCAGTTAAGTTTGATAATATCAGTCTTAATGTTCTGAGTGAAAACCCTCTAGTCTACAAGTCCCGTCCACTGTTCTCCATCAGCGGTGATATCAGTGCGGCTGGCAAGATGAAGGAAACATCGAAGATGCTTCTAGACTGTGGTGCAACCACGATCTACGTGTCGAAGAGGTGGGTAAAAGAACACCAGCTAAAGACAACGAAGTTCAGCAACAAGTACATTCGAGTCAAGCTAGGAGACAACCAGATTGTGGAGGCCTAGCTAGAAGTGCTACCTTTCAGTATCGTGGTCTCTGGATTAGAAGATGCGTATGAGTGCGTCGCGGTTGTCTACGCGATACCTGAAAAATTTGACTGCATTCTTGGAATACCATTCTTCGAAACCACAGATCGACTGGAGACGTCGACGAGTCGAGGGAACAAGAGAGAAAACTTTGCGCTGGGAACGAGCGGGTGAAACCTGCGGGCCAATCGAGGAAGGCGGACCGGTGATTGCCTCCGGGCTTCGGAGATCTGTCGGGGCGAAAGGCCTATCGGCGAAAAGACCCGATTCCTGTCGAGGTGCCGCGCTGGAAACGGATGTGAGGTCCGCGGTCAACCCCGTTCACGACTCAGAGCAGAGTGAGATCCCACGAGTTGCTTGCGAGCAACTAGAAGACGCGTCCGCTGGCAAGGGTTCAGCAAGCGAAGACGAGAGGAAGTCGTCGGGACGCAATGGTACTGCTCCTGGGGGCAGTGATACCAAGGGAAGAGAGTCCGTCGTGGAGAAGATGTTCACGATGGGTATCACAGATGACGTTGGTGTACAGACCGAGTTCATCACGAGAAAGAAACTGCGGAAGTTCCTGAGAATCAAGACTAAGTCGATCGATGAACCAGACTTCATGTTGGTTCTGTCAAACGAAACGATCAAAAAAGTCGCCCGATCCTTGGAGCGGCGCGACCAGCCCGACAATGTCGGAAGTGCTAAAGCCCAACGTTATCTGGAGACGGATTGGTAAAGTTTTCGGGCGAACCCTGCCTTTGACTTGCTGATGAAGTACAAGGACACGGTGTTTCAACCTGAACTCCCCGAAGGTCTTCCAGAGTAACGTGAAATCGAGCACAGGATCGACGTGAAAGATCCCAACCTTGCGATACATCGGCAACAGTGGCGGCAGTCGCCTGAGCAACAACGTGAGATTGTGCTCTGGGTTGAAGACATGGTGAAGAAGAAACTAATCCGACCAAGTATCAGTCCGCACGCCGCATTAACATTCTGCGTCCGGAAACCAGTTGGATGGCGGATCGTACATGATTATCGGTATTCGAACTCCAATACGATACGGCAGAGTATACCAATGACGAGGAAAGAAGACATACTGGATGCCATGGCCGGAGGGTACTGGTTTTCGACGATGGATTTGATGTCCGCGTATTATCAAGTGCGAATGCGCGAAGAAGACATCAAATTTACAGCCTTTCAGGCGCCAAATGGCCTCTGGGAATACCTTGTCCTTCTAATGGGGTCTGCAACGCGCCGGCGACGATGCATCGGCTGACATCGAAATTGTTTCGTGGATTGGAGAACACTCGAAGAATACCTGAGGTGCTACGTTGGGCCAGTTCAAGACGACTGGGACATCCATCTCGCCAATGCTGAGTTCGAAGTAAACTCGACCGTGAACAGCAGTATCAAGATGGCGCCTTTCGAGGCTGATCTCGGATACATCCCTCTCAATCCTCTCCAGCTCACGGCGGAAAGTCGTGGCAAGGCCCCAACAAGTCGACGCGGCGCTGAGTTCCACGAACGACAAGCAGCTCTTCTCGTCAATGTCAGGAAGCACTGGCGGAAGCTCAAGAAAGAATGCGCGATGTGTACGACCGAAACCGAGAGGAACAAGTCTTTGAAGTTGGGGACCGAGTGTACGTGAGCACAAACCACTTGGTTCGCAGACATACAGGGTTACCCAACTCAAGCAAGCTTGGTCCGAAGTGGATATATATATAGGTCCCTATACGGTGGTGAAGAGGATCCACAATCATGCATACGAGCTGAACATCCAAGCCGGGAACAAACTTCATCCAGTCTTCAACACCGGGTCTTTGAAGCCATACAAGGACGCCACTCGGATGTCGAAGCCACATGATGTCGTTGTAGCCGACGGCACAGTTGGACAACTCATCCAAAGACTCCTCGGCAAGCGAACACAAAAGCGACGAACCCAATTTCTTGTGGAGTGGGTGGGTGAGGAGAAACCCACCTGGGAGCCGATCGAGAATCTCTCACAGGTCCCAGACCTCATTGCAGACTTTGAAGCATCCAGGAGAAGGAAACGGCAAAGAAGATGAACAGCAAAGGCAAGAGTAAAGGGGGCCCGAGAGCCTACATGTATTCCCGATTACATCCCCTACAACTTCGGCTGCTTCTTCTTCTCGCTGCGAGCTTTCTTTCGATTCGGCCTGGCCTTGCGTTTACCGCGGCGGCAACGGTACCCTGGATTCAGCTTCTCCAATCCCATCCATTTGACCTTGTCGAGATACTCCAAGTTAGTCAATGGTTCCGGGGTCACAGGCTGTTCGACTCCATCCAGTACAGAGACAGCAGTGTCTGAACCCTTCGCGAGAACAACAATGCAGTGTCCGACGAGGCCATCACCAATACTCGTGAGATACACTCCCTCACGCAGTGTTTGGACAAACGTCTGGAACAGTTCCACATTCGTGTATGAAGCGTCAAGTGGACTGTGGAAGAGAAGATCGTAATCCAACGGAAAATGGCTGCGTTGAAGTACGCGAAAGAACTCCGTAGATTCCGCACGAGAACCTCCATCGACAGTACCCGGATATTCACGCTCGAAGTCCACCCAAAGTTCAGTAGCTGTAGAGGCGAGCCCAGGGTCACCAAGGTGGTAAAGCGCTGCGCGGAAAGCGTCCATGAAGCAGCCACCGGCAGGAGAAGCCTGGTCACGACGCGCGAAATTCTTCTTGTAATAACTGGCAAACGTTCCAGAGCGCAGATCGTCACACCACTGCATTACCTGATCCATTCGGCGAGCGAATCGTTGGACAAGTTGCTCCTCCCATACCCAGCTCAGCTGAAGCGGCGAAACTTGCCATTCCACGAGAAAACACCGATGCGGATATTCGCCGTGGACGTCGTGTAGCTGCTCAATGTTGACTGAAACGGAGTAATCCCAGGGGGCAGATGGGTCGTAGTGGTTTGCACGGCCGTTCGCAGGAGGTTTTGCTGGAGCAGAAGGCAACGCGTACGGATGCCAGTCACCAGAGTCGGTTCCACGCTTCAAGCGATTGAGTCCACCTACAGGCTCGGTTTCCTCGTCGCTATCGTCGAATAGACCACTCGTTGATGGGGTAGGGATGCCGGACGTGCCGCCCGCAGATTCTCCGAGTCGTCGTCCTCCGATTCCTCACTTGAGCTACCGAAGAGCGAACCACAGTGCAGTTCCTTCAGGCGGTTCAAAACCGATTGTCCAGACACATCTGACGCCACCGAAGCGTCGTCCAAGGGTGATGATGGCGCAGGCGAAGCTGCAGGAGAACCAACAGCAGACAGCAGCAGCGACGATGGAGGTGATGGTGGTGTTGACGGTGTTGATGGTGAAGCGGACTGCGGCGCAGCCTGTGGTCGGTTGGCGGCCGTTACCGATGATGGCCGGGCCAGCGAGGCGCGTGCCAGCCGAGACTGAGTCGCACGAAGCCCAGCAAAAGACTGAAGCTCGACTAAGAGAGTACGAGAAGAAGCAGACGAGCGTAATGAAGCCATGGTGACCGCCTCGGGCTGGAACCCACTCAATTCCAGTGCAGCCAGGCCCGCAGGCAAAGATGACACCGGTTCAAGCGAGTCCCTATTGAGACGGCCGACTTCGCCGTCTGCTGTGCTTTTTCGAGAATGAAGACTATGAAGAGGCGGCGGTTGCCAAAGGGAGGGTGAGTGTATCTGATTGGGTGATATTATTATTTTATTGCAATGGGCGGTTAGTACTAGGGAATGTATTAGCATAGTAATTAATATAGAAGCAGATGTAGGACGGCTGTGGAAGCTTCTAGAAGCTTCCATCCGTCTGAACTGCGGGGGCGGCACTTCTACTTTAGCGCGCCCTCCCCCAAAGCTTCCCTGTCAAGATATAAGCCTCATCAAAAGGCAAGTGAGCAGGAGCGACATACCCTCGTACTAACGTCCGTTGGAGAACCTCTACAACTTTCTCTGATTTTCCAGGCTCTGTCGGAATGGGATCTGGGGTCTGCGTTCGAATTGAAGTGCAGATTGCGCGAAATTTCCAGAAAGCGGTCACGCGGTAGCATCGATCCGAAGCAGCCTCGAGCAATCGCTCCTTCATCAGTAGTATTCCAATGGTTTGTCAATTTTTCGCGGTTAGGAGCTATAGCTCGAGCGATCAATTGACCAATAAACCACCCGAGTTCATGAGGCAATATAGGCTTCATTCATTCCAGTTCGTGTTCAATATCCCGTCTTGTCTTCTTGGAAAGCTTGCCATTAAATCTTCGTTTAGCTCGATACCGTCTGAAGGCGGCATCCACTCGCAATGGCAACTTCTCACGGCGGTATTCATTTGAGCAGGCATCAATATGCTGCCACAGTACTACTGGCATGATGTAAAAATAGCGCAACCGACGAGTCTCCTCGACGCAACACTTCTGCACTTGGACCTGAGTAACCTTGTCTCAACCCCGGGTAGCTTCTAGTGTCATTAACCGGCTCATATGAGCTCATAGGATAATCGTGGGTATTGGGCTGGACGATATCTTCCCAGTCAACCGTACCCATCTCGCGCAATACGACATCCTTCAGGTTCCCAGCCAACACCTCGTCTTCTCCACCAAATTTGGACAGGAAATCCTCAGCGAAAAACATTTCATCTGCAATCTGCTCCTCCGTTGCGTTAGGATCATCTGACACATCGTCTGCATGATCCACTCCTGGAATACACAAATAATATAGATACATGTGCAGCGATACAACACGCGCTTACCGCCGCGTAGCGGCAGCGCCCGGCTAATCCAGTTCAAGTCGAGCTAACGTACAGTAGAAAATGCTGTAGGCCCTGGTTTATTATTCATCAGTGACTCATTAGTCAGTAAAACAGGTAGTTCAATTTAAAAAAAAAATGTTTTCTTAAGCCAACAGAAAGAAGAAACTTGGTCTAACACGTTTCTTCCTTCGCAGTGAAGATATCACAACCACCAATTACGAAGTGATCGTTTACGAACTCATCATCACTCACTCTAAACAGTAAACAACTCCGCAGCCTTCAACTTCCTGGTACTCTGATGATCTCTACGGGTCGGCATGTTTCTCGCAGAAATCGTGGTACTTCGGTTTGTGGCACTGCTCAGTGTAGAACACAACATAACCCTTGTACTCACGCTTGATGGGCTTCCAGAGACGTCTAACGCCTGTGAGACCCAGAACTTGTTGGACGCGTACGGGGTCATTCCAGCACCAAACCAACGCCAGTACTTCGGTCGATTGATCGTTGAAATGAACAGGTCTTTATCTTCATAATCGGAGTCATCGGAGTCGCAATCTTCGTCTTCAGTACTCTCGCTGCGAAGAGCTCGCTTGTTGTCATGGTCAGCAGTAAAACCGTCAATACGTCCGTGGATAGTGCGTGGTCAGCTTGGAGCTTGTAGATTCTGAGACGGAAGCAGTGACATCGTCACAAGCCAAAAATCCAACGATAGCCGCAAGCAAGAAGGAACCGAGGCGAATTTTCAAAGCTGGAGAAGTTCTTTGACCGCTGCGGGGCGAATTCGAAAGTGAAAACGCTCTGGACAACGGAATGTACTGGGTGAGCCGGGTTTAACCCGTCTTGTACATCATGATAGCTTGGATCTCTCCGCAAAAGACTGGGATCACGAGGAAAATGACTTGGAAAGGCACATCGCAAGAACAAGTTGCAGTCAAATTTCGCTTTCCAACGTAGTCCTTCGAACATGAGGAATTTGTTTCGAGTCGAAGCTGTTTAAACTGGCTGTTTATCCAAGAACCAAAATTCAAGTGGAAGACAAGAACACTGGTGAATACAAACTACATGGAGAAAAATGAAGAATTTTAGCTTAGCTTGCGGTAAGTTGGTGGGTAGAGTAGCTATCGTTTGCAACAGAACCGGAAACGATGCTGCAGAGTAGTATGAACGCTTCGCATGGCAAGGTCTTTGGATTAACGCTATCGGATCTTCACTTCTTCACCTGGTTCTTCAGCTCTTTCTTTCTCTTCTTCCTCTTCTCCATGGCTGTGTAGTACGAGTAGTAACCCGTGTAGAACCGCTGGAGCGCCCTCGTCGTTTTGGTCAACTCCACCATGCCGTCAGAGATACCGAGGATCATTTTGGCCTGCGGAGGTGTACTTTTGCCTTGTACAGCGATTGGACAGACATGGCCAGCGGAATGGCACGTTCCTCCGGGTCCGTGCTCCTTAGAGACCGAGTGAAGCCAACGTTGGTGTTGTCATCGATCTGGACAGCGTTTGGGGCCCCCACAACAGCAGCCTCGCAACTGGAAGCGAAGGCGAGAGCAGCTACCGCTGCAACCAAGAAGAAACGCATTGTACTGTAGCTCTGCCGGGTTAATTGCGAAGTGATAGAACTGTCCTCAGTCGAACAGCAAAGCCATGACCTGCGATAAAGGCAGATGGTCGATTTGATTTATCTTCGGGATCAACCAAAGGTCCGGATGTGCTAACGCACTCAGAAACTACCTGACATGTGAAAGTGAATCCTGATTATAGGACGCTGTGACCTTCCTACGTACACACTGCGGCCCGTAGTGTTGTTTTCTTCAGGATCTGCGGGGCCTTCCCCTCTGAGTCAGAGTCTGACGAATGGTACGTTCAACATTAGTGTTTCCACTAAGTTCGTGCTAAGTCCGGTATAAAAGCAAGAGATGGCAACAGGAAAGGTTCAAACGGAGTCTCTCTCGCCCAAGCGTTCTACCCAACAGTACATTAACAAGTGTTGATGATGCTGCATGTACCGCGAAGAAACGTAAGAAGAAAGGAAAGACGCCCAGTCATGGGTTCGTTGACATTTTTTTTTATGGAGTTCCTTGTCAAAATTACATCCAATAAAACCACAAGATCACCGGGACTCATATTGCATCGTGTCTGAAAAGCAAGCCAGCCCTTGACGGACTTCCCGGAGCACGTGAGGCGGAATATCCATCTCTGTGTGGTGCAGTTTCACACGGAAGAAGCGTGTTAGCACCACCACTCGCTCGTGCTCGTCGTCTTCGTCTTCCTCGGGGTCTCGAGGGTACGGGAAGCCTTCATCTCCGTACAGAGGATGACGAGTACGCGTCTTCCTTCTTTCTATTCGGCGGTCGCATGCAAAAGTGCTTTGTAAACTTCATCGCTGCGTTGATGTCCATCCGGATACGCTCTTCTGGGACGTAAGAGTATATATCATCCACATCCACTGAGTCAGTCGCTACCAGAGCGTACGGAGCGTTTCCTCCATGATCATCGCCGTCAGTCTCCACTAACTTGAAGAACTTGACAATGTTCTTCTCCACATTGAATCCATGGCACATGGTGCTAACAAGGCGATGGTTTGAGAACGCGTCACTCGCTGTGCTGTCGTCGGCTTCACGCACTCTGATGTCGCCTAACATTTCGGAAATACTGATCTCCATGTTCCGAAAGAAAACTGCAACGCCTCGAACACTTGACGGACGGATCTCACTCCGTGAAATGGAGTGTTGTCCATCTTCTCGGCGCAAAAATGCCCTTCTTCTGTTTCAAACTAGCCTTCCTGACATTAAGAGTGGAGCAGTGGGAGGAACTTGGATCTTTCAGTGATGAAATCATCTGCCTGTTTCAGCTTCACCTCCTTTAAGTTCACCAGCGCTGCTCTTCTCTGCTTCAAATCTGTCGTCAGGTGGATAAAGTTCTCAATAGGACTCTCCGAGCACTTCATCAGGTACTCTGCAGCCATAATAGCGTGTGCGTTCCTCAGCAGCATGTCCTGCTTCCTAGACTCCGCTCTCAACCTGTTATTGTCGTGAATATTGGACTGCAACCGCTCCTTTTCAGTGAAGAACGAGTCCGGAATGCCACTCGCTCGTCTCAACTGTACAACCTGCTTCTTCAGCTCCACTAGTTCCGCCTCCAGCATGGCCTTCTTCTCTCTACGTACAATGTACGTAGGTTTCTTGTCTCTCTTCTTCTTCAGCTCTTCACCCTCAGTCTTTACCACATTTTTAGCAGGTCTCCCAACCTTTATCTAATAACAACAAGGGCAGTGATTCAATGTGCAAACTGTTCTTTTGCCGCATCAAGACACGGAGCTGTTGCGTTGCACTATCTTCGTTTTGTGATTTACTGGTAGTACAAACCAATTTGCTCAAATGCCTTTTAATACTTTTCACACACAATCAAATGGGAGCAAAACGAGCCTTTTAAATAAGCTCTGCTATTAGCCAAAAATAAATCTGCTTTTGTTCCAAAACACGGTAGTTTTTACGCGACCCTTCGACTCGATGGTAGCATTTTATCGAGTGGGTACAAACATCATCCACTTTTGCAAAGACTGTCGTTGGCAGCAAAATGCACCATGTGTGCGAAAGGGTTAAGTCACTCAGGAATACATAATATACACAACAGGAGGTGAAAACATGCCATAAATAGCACCAATCCAAGCACCCTCTCAACTGGATATTTCCCGTCGGCAAATGTTGTGCCCAGGGGTCAAGAGTACTGGCCCTTTTGTCAAAGTGATGCAGCAGGTTGGGCTGCGGACGATGTGAAAGTGATTAAGTACTTCACGTCGCACAAAAAGCAAATAAATTAATGCATTACAAGTACTCAAGTGCTACTCAATCGATCTCGACAAGCTCAGTAAGGCTTACACCTTGACCGGCTTGTTCTATATGTCGGATCTCCATCTCGTTATGCTTCAGCAATACCTGCTTTTCTGCCCGTTCATTGTCGGTTTGCTTTTTTTAACCCGCCTGCAGAGAATACACGTTCCTGAAACGCGTTGGAAGCGCTTCTTCCAAGCCAAACTCGTGCCAGTGCAGCAACGGACGGTACGTTTTTGCTTCCAGTTTCGCTAAACCAACGACAAATGTCGATGGTGTTCAAGACGGCTTCAAGATTGTCTGTCACGATGTCATTGAGGCGCATTAGTAGTAGTTTAGTGAAGTCATTCTCCGTCAGTGCGGTATTTGTTGTTTGCTTAACCCCTCCCAGCCCTAAGCCTTGTATTAGAGAAAAACGTCGCAGGGGCGTTCTTAAGCCCCTGTGGCATGACGAGCCACTCCCAAAGCATACTGCTTGGAGTGCTTACCGCAGTGAGAGGGATGTCCCTCTCACGCATGAGGATCTGATAGGATCCATCACGCAGATCTAGAGCACTGAAGATAGTGCTTAAGGCCATTGAATCGATGATAATATCTTTTCGCGGTATCGGCGTCTGCGCCGGTATCGTGGCATGGTTCAGCTTGTTAAATTGGTGAACGATGCGCCAGCCGCTCTGTGGTTTCTTCACACAGAACGTTGGAGCACTGTGCGGGGACTTTGACTCCCGCACTTGACGTGCAAGACGATGATTTTCAAAGAAGTCGTCGATCGCTTGCACTTGTTCACGCGGAAGTGGCCACTGCCGTGTAACACAATACGTTGTGCCCGGCACGAGATCAATCTCGTGCTGTACGCCCTTATCCTTCGGAAGCTCCGAAGGAATCTCGTCCGGGAGTACATCCTTGTACTCCCGCAGAACTTCGTAGTAGGGACTCGACCTGAACGAGTCCCAACTCTGCTCTTCAAAGCGCTGCTTCTTAGTCTTCGCACTGATGGAGTCATCACCCTCAGTGATCCCATCGACGACGAGCTGTTTCAGCTCTTCGGCCTCGCGATCCACTCTCTGGATATCCGAGAGAATGCAAATTTGTTCGATGCGTCTATCGTACAATTCCCGCGCGAAGCCCTTCCAATTCATCGTAGGGAGTGCGGTCAACGCCGACGCACTCGTCGGCGGATTCTCCAACCGCATCCTCTGGTACTGCAATCGAGTACCAGTACGTGTCAAGACGTTCAACGTCTCGACACTTAGTGTCTGCCCTGCAGATGCACCCTCCTCAGTCACGGACTGAGACTCGCAAAGCTCTACCATGGAGCCCAGCTCCAGGTGCTTCACGTCCAAGGCATCTCACCTAGGACGGGACGTTATCGCAATCGTCAGCGGATTCGTTCCGCTGACTCGCACTATCAAGCCCGGCTTGAGTGCTGCTCATCGCGTTTAGCGCTGCTGCACATGAGCACGTAGGTTGTTCGGGTGCTGAACGTTTGCAACCGCCAGTGTAACGGGGTTACATTGAAGAGTGACTTTAGTCACTCTTCCGAAGTGGATACGTTTGGTGTGTCACACATAATGGTGACGCGTGGCAGGTGGTTCCGCAGCCACCTATCACCTTCTATATAGGTTTCTATCTTTTAGTTTGTATTGCAGGCCAAGCTAATAAGTATCTATAATATATTCAGTCTTAAATCTACCTAACTTTAGTTAGTGTCCCCAAAGCTTGGGGATGGAGTGAACTGCCGTTCACTAGGAGTTTGTATACTCCAAGCCTACCTCTGTGTGAAGTGCTGTGTGACCCGTCACACTTGGTAGCACTTGTAGTCAATCCTACGCCTACGCGGGTAGATTGATTACCTGAATCCTCTGTGGCCAGAAGTAGTTGGCCACCATGGATCGAAGTGAGTTTCCTCACTTGACCGACTCTCAGTTTGAGTCGGTCCGGAAGCTGGCGGGCATCTTTGGGATGGATGCCTTCCGGAGCTTGGCGGCGGCGACGCCGGCCGAGCAGGTCGAACGCGTGGCGGCGTTCGACATGTACGAATGTGGGCTCATTGAGCACGTTCGAGGAACCTTTGAGGCTCCTGTGGTTGAACCGAGGCCGGTTCAGCCCAAGCCTTGAAGACTCAAGGTTCTTCCCTATGAAGGGAAAGAAGGTGAAAACCTTCACTTCTGGATCCGAGAAGTTGAGCTCGCCATGGAGGCGGCTCTCATCTTGGTGGAGCGACTTCGGGTCGCTTTCGTGCTGTCTAACCTCGGGGGTCGAGCGAAGACATGGGCGTACACGCGCGAAGTGACGTCGCCTGGATGTTTTACATCCTGGGCCCAGCTGTGCGAACAGCTTCGGGTCGCATTCCTCCCGGCGAACTATGAGTATCGCCAGCGGTCACGCTAGCCTGCAAGCAAGGGAAACGTGACCTGCACGAGTACATCCAAGAGATGCGCGTTCTCGCGGCATCTCTGGTAGGGAACCCCCTACCTGAACACATTTAAGTAACTGTGTTCATGGACGGCTTAAGAGTAAGCCCGGCCCGCCCGCAACTGTTCCGCGTGCAGGTCAACACGATGGAGGAGGCGATTCAAGTCGCGCTCCAGGAGGAGTACAGCCATACACAGGCTCAGACACCTGCCTCTGCGTGGCAAGGCCACAGCAGGCCGACGACGGCGTCGGCCAGTGCTCCTGGGAATGGAGCAGGCTCGGGACCAGCCCCAATGGATTTGGGGCTCGCCCAGCAAAAACGCATCCGCTGTTTCGAGTGCGGGCGTTTCGGATACTTCGCACGTGTGTGCCCCTCTGGGGGACAATGGAAGAGGTCTTCCAAGCCTCAGGGCTTTAAGGGCCACTGGAAGAAGCCGGCGCCAAAGAGTCAGGGGAACTCCGGGGACCGGTAAGGGCGGGGCGCCCTACTGGGGAAACACTAAGTCCCCATGCGGGTGGTGCGGGAGGCACACGCAGTGGAGACTTAGCCCCAGAGAGTCTTGGGACTCTCAAAGCGGAGAAGGGCAGCGGTGGGCTGCTGGTGGTACACGCGAGTGTACGGCGGTTTAACAACCCCTTTAGAGTCTTGATAGACTCTGGGGCGAGCAAGAACTTTGCTCGCCGACAAACTGTCGCGAGGAACCGCGGCAAGTTTGAGGACGCTCTACGTGAGAGCGAGGGAAGTGGGCTAGTCGCCGTACGACTAGCCGATGGTACGGTGGTGGAAGTACCAAAGGTCCAGGTGGACCTGGCTGTGAAGGTTGAGGACTTCGACAGCGTGGAGTCGTTCATTGTCCTCGAGATGGACAAGTACGACTTGATCCTAGGGATGCCGTGGCTTGAGAAGCACGAGCCCTGGATCGATTGGCGCGGCAAAGCCATTAGGGCTAGCCGGCCTGCAGTCTCTGACAGAGCTTTGGTGAGTCATGTTCCCACCTCTGTCAGGACTAAGGGCGTTCGTTGGAACCGCCAGGACGCGGCAGCGTATTTGGGGGCTGGTGTAGTCGGTGCTACATCGCCCCACACGAGAAGTGATCGTGGGCCATGGATGGCCGGGGCAACGGGCGGAGGCCCTTGCCCTACGTGTGGGTCTGCAACGACAGCAGGGCCCCACGCACGAAGTCGCAGCGAGGTACAGGCTGCGACTGTGGTATTGCCCGAGAGCACTAACCAGGTGGGTAACTTAGGTCCACAAGCGGATGAAAGAGTTCCGCAGGAAGCCAAGATGGCTCGCGATGCCGAAGTAGTGGCATCGCCAGGCGTACGAAAAGTAGTTCGACGCCAGGTCGCTCAGACCATAACTGATGCGGGTAACAGAGTTCCGCATGGAGCCACGAGGGCTCGTGATGCCGAAGTAGTGGCATCACCTGGCGTGGGTAAGTTAACCCCACGCCATGGTCGTAAGCCGGGGTTGGTAGAATACCATCCCGAAGAAGTCCACGAGGACTTGGGACAGGAGCTCAAGGCTCCTAGGTCACAGTCCGTCGAAGAATGCTATCACATCTTCGACGGCGTGACCGGGCATCGCGTGAAGGCGGGGGCCATCGAGTTGGCACCCTGCCTGAGGTATCAGAGCTATTGAACCTCGAGGAAGTCGCGATGGAGGACTTCCTGGCCGAGTTGAAGGCCGGGGAGATATCGGAGATGGTTCTCCTTAGGCCCGAGCCCACTCCAGAGGAGTTGAACTCCTCCTCAGTGATGGACGAAGACGTCCTGGAGAAGTTCCGGAAGCAGCGTGCGTCGCGCAGTCCGAGATTCTGAAGAATCCGAAGGATCCGTTGTATCCTTTAGTGAATGAGTTTGAGGACGTGGTGTCTAAGGACCCACCCTCAAAGCTCCCACCAGACCGAGGGATCAGGCACGAGATTGATCTCGTGCCAGACACAAAGTATTGTGTCACGCGTCAATGGCCCCTGTCCCGAGAGCAGAGCGACGTCATTGACGCGTTCTTCGCCGCTAAGGCGAAAGCGGGAATGGTGCGGGAATCGAAGTCCCCGCACTCGACGCCAACCTTCTGCGTTCGCAAGCCGAACGGGAAGTGGCGTCTGGTTCATGCTTACAACAAGCTGAACAACGCGACTGTGCCAGCCCAGACGCCGATCCCTCGCAACGATGTGCTGTTGAACAACATGGCCGGCTGCACGCTGTATAGCGCGCTGGATCTGGTGGATGGATACTACCAGATCCTGATGCGGGAGAGTGATATCCCGCTCACGGCCGTTAGCACGCCGAGCGGTATGCTCTGGGAGTGGCTGGTAATGCCACAAGGTCTATCCAACGCACCAGAGACCTTCAATCTCTTGGTCACACAGTTGTTTAGACCTTTGCGTGCGTTCACGCAGACGTACTTTGACGATATATTCGTCCATAGCCTTGCCGAGGGAGGCAAGACGGCTATAGAGGTGCATCGAGAGCACCTCCGTCGAGTGTTCGAGGTCATAAGAGCTAACAAGCTCTATGCCAACATCGACAAGTGCGTCTTCGCAGCTGAGGATATTAAGGTCCTCGGCTGCTTCGTCAGCAGCGTCGGGGTCCGAGCGGATCCCGATAAGGTCAAAGCCATTGCGGCATGGCCTGTTCCTCGGTCACAGAAGGACCTGAGGAAGTGGTTGGGCTTAGCCAACTACTTGCACACAAGTACAGTGCTGGCTATGCGGGACTCGCAAAGCCTTTGTCGGACCTTCTGAAGACGGAGGCCGAGTGGTGCTGGGAGCGCCAGCACCAGGATGCTTTTGACAGCATCAAGGCGAGCTTGCAATGCGCGCCCGTCCTGGCGTTGCCGGACGATGCCAAGTCGTTTAGCGTTGTCTGTGACACTTCCGACTATGCAATTGGCTGTGCGCTATTGCAACAGGACGATGAGAGACGAGATCGGGTGATCTCGTTCCAGTCCAGGCAGCTGAAGGCTGCCGAACGGAATTATCCCGTTCACGACAAGGAACTCTTAGTACGCCCTTGTCAAGTTCAGGGTGCATCTTCTGGGCTCAAGGCCCTTTGCGGTCTATACAGACCACGCATCCTTGCGGACAACCATCCATACGCCGCATTTATCGCAGCGGATGGCGCGTTGGCTGTCATTCTTCGCGGAGTACAACTTCCGCGTTGAATACAAGCCTGGCAAGCTCAACACGCTTGCCGACGCTTTGTCGCGCAGGCCCGACTATGAGTTCGCTCATTTTAGTCGGGCCACGACGGATCGTTACGATCGAATACGCTTGGCGTATCGGGACGACGACACCCTCGCCCCTATTGTGCGTTATTTGTCCACTGGCACGGATGCCAAGGTCGAATGGCTTACGCCTCGACAGCGGGCACGGCTCCACCGTTATGAGTGGGCCGATGGCCTGCTCCACTATCGGGTGGAGCCCGGGGATCCTCCGCGAGTCGTTGTTCCGAACGACGAGGATCTGAAGTATGATATACTTCACGAGGCACACGATGTGCCTTCGAGTGGCCACTTAGGCCGATAGAAGACCTATCATGAGGTCTCTCTGATGTTTTGGTAGGCCCACATGTACAAGTGGGTGGCCAAGTACATCAAGACATGTGAAAGATGTCAGCGCGTGAAGCCGGCGGGGCACGCGTTAGCTCCGTTACAGAGCCTGCCAGTCCCACTGGACTGCTGGAAGTCGATGAGTCTCGACTTTGTCTTCGGCCTGCCGGCCGATGACCAGAAGAACACCGGCATTGTGGTGTTTGTATGCCGGTTGAGCAAGATGGTGCATCTTGCTCCGGTCTCTGAGACCATTACCGGGGAACAAACTGCGAAGTTGTTCCTTGATAGCGTCTTCCGCTATCAGGGGTTGCCTGAGACTGTTGTCTCTGACCGCGACCTGCTGTTTACCGCTGCGTTTTGGAAAACGCTGTTCCAATTGCTTGGAACACAGTTGATGATGTCAACTGCGGACCCTCCGCAGACCGATGGTCAGACTGAGCGCGTCAACCGAGTGGTTGAGGACGTGCTGCGCAGTGTTTGCGCTGAGGCGCCGCGCTCTTGGTCAGCGCAGCTGCCTATGGTTGAGTTTGCACTCAACAACGCGGTACACGCGTCAACGGGTTCACGCCGTTTTACTTGAACGGGCTTCGGAACCCCCTGGTGCCACTCACACTGGGTGGGGGCACCGCGGCTTCGAGGGTAAGTGGGGGAGAGGCTCGGGAAGAGCTTTCCTCCCAGGTTTCCGGTGTGGAACCAGCCGCGCTGCGGAAGACGTTGTCGACATTTGTCGGCAACAGGCTGAATGTGATCAGCCGGGTGCGAGATGCAATGGCACTCGCACAGGACAAGCAAAAGGAGTACTCAGATCAACATGGGAGAGGAAACTTAAGTGTATTTAATGTGGGTGACTTAGTGCTACTCGACACTAGGAACCTACCTCTTAACACTGTTAGCTCCACGGTGAGCAACAAGTTGAATCATCGCTTCATTGGACCCTTCAAGGTCCTGTGTAGGCACGGCGCTGCCTACACGATCGACTTGCCTAAGTCGATGACGACCCACCCGACGTTTTATGTGGGTCGTCTGAAGCGGTACCATGACCCTCAGGGTCACGCGGCCCCTCAAGAGGTTGAAGGCGGCCGCGAGTAGGAGAGTGAACCTCCTCGACGCGAGGTTGAGCGTCAGGCGCAGAGCGCCCCATGTAATAGGGAGTTTGGTAACTCCCAGGAGCGAAGCCGTCTCCCGGTGGAACGTACGAGCGGTGTGGATACACCGAGGGGCCAAGCGAGTAGGCCCCTAGGCGCGAGTCGCGCGACGACGGGGTGTATGCGTACGGTAGCGACTCCCGGCGAGACATCGTCGCCTGAAGGTCGTAGACCTCTTGACGAGGGGAGTCAAGTGCCCGCGAAGAGGCAGTACGGTCTACACGACCATGAAGACCCTGCATCGCGAGACGCAGGACTTCCAGTAGGCGCACGACACCCGGTTGGCCGGCTGCAGAGGTAGCCTGGCCGCCAACACCAAGACCAAGAGCGACCTCAAGCGCGAGGACACGCGCTCGGAGGAGGCGGATCTCCTCCTGTTGCTGAGCAACAAGTTGGTCGAGAGGCAGCAAGGAGGCCTTGCTTGACCGGAACGGAGAACGCCACTACCATGTGGAGCGGGTTCTCCAGGAGCGACGTCGCGGTGGGAAGCGCCAGCTCTGAGTGAAGTGGCGCGGGTACCCTGCGTCACAGAGTACCTGGGAGCCGGTTGAGCGGCTCCAGGTTGACTGCCCGAAGGCTGTCGCATGCTGGGAAGAGGCACGACGACAGCCTCGTAAGTAGTCCGCGGCTTCTTAGCCGCTGAACGGGGTTGGAACACAGGAGTATGTGTTTCCATGCCCGCGCTCGCTGAGAGCGCTAGACTGAAACTCGGTTCTCAGTCTCTCCATCTGTTGATGGAGCTGACGTTTGCCTACGAGGTGGGCAAACTGGACACGAAGGTCCCAGAGGCGGAGTATGTCCTCCAGGTGATCTTCGTCACGGAGTTTGTTGTACTCCTGGGTTGACTTGACTGTCAACCGGACCCACTACCAGAAGAGGTCCTCGGCGTCGATCCACGACGCAGTGGTCTCTGGGAGAACCCATGGGTAACCCCATGTGGGCTTGAGACCACCCTTAGTCTCAGGCTTCTTGCGAAGCGAGGTGAATGCCTTGAGAGGAATTCGGTGCTGTGCTAGAAGCACGCATCTGGCAACAGAGAGGTTGCCTTGAAAGAGAGGTTCTTTCTGAACCAAGGCCCGCTCATAGGCGCCTTTGGAGGTATGGCCCCTATGAGAGGACGTGGGTCCTGGAGCTGCTCGAGATACGCAGCAGCTCCCGAGCCTTGATCGGGCGGGTAGTATCCCCGCTGGTGGGCAGAGTTCTCATCGTGTTGATGAGACTCACGTGCGACCATTGGTGCGGTGCGTATTGGCTGTTGAGCAGCCTGAAAGAGCTCTTGCTGCTCATCGAGATCGTTAGTGATCTCTAGAGCTCGCGGATGAGCCCCTCCTCATCGGCGTCGTCATCGTCGACGTCGTCGGGGCCGAAGATCTCTTCGAGCTCCCTTCTCCTTGTCATGTCTTGACAAGGAGACTGTGAAGCATGACGCTTCTTGGAGTTGGTGCTGGGCACCATCTCCTCTGCCAGAATGGCCCGGGCGCGTTTACGCCCTTCTGAAAGTGTCAGATTTCTGACAGGTGGTGGCGTAGTGTCGCCACCACGGCCGCTGGTGTTGTCGGGAGACTTGGACGCGGTGTCCTCGTCTCCATGGTGCTCCTCCGTGGTCGGAGCACCCGTCGCAGGCCTGCCCTCGGCGTCGCCGTTGTCGCTCTCGTCGCCCGAGTAGCTGACAAGAGTCGCTTCCTGTTCGGAAGGACTCCAGGAACCGGGACTATAGTCCCTATACTCGAACCTAGGATTCGGTCGAGTATCAGGCGGTAGGGGCGGAGACCTACTGCGCCTTTGGCTAGGGCTAGCCGTCATAGCAGTGCTGCTGGGCGAGCTAAGAGCCCTAGAGGCCACATCGGTGGCCTCCTGAAGTGCCGAAGCCTTGCCGCGAGGCTTGGCTGGCTTGGAAGTTGGCTTTGCAGCCTTCTTCCGTGAAGACGCTTGCGCGTCTGGGTTTGCACCCTTTGCAGCATGTTGCTGGTCTTCCAAGGAAGCCTGGTACGTGTTGGCAGTGCGCGCTGTGCTCTGTGAGAGCAGAAGCCGTAGCGATAAGAGCTGGCGGCAGGTCGATCGATTTCGACATTGAAGAGAGAAATGTGAAAGGGATTTTCTCACTTCTCTGATTGGACGAGAGTCGAATCTAAGTGGGGGAGGATGTAACGGGGTTACATTGAAGAGTGACTTTAGTCACTCTTCCGAAGTGGATACATTTGGTGTATCACACATAATGGTGACACGTGTCAGGTGGCTCCGCAGCCACCTATCACCTTCTATATAGGTTTCACTATAGATATCTTTTAGTTTGTATTGCAGGCCAAGCTAATAAGTATCTATAATATATTCAGTCTTAAATCTACCTAACTTTAGTTAGTGTCCCCAAAGCTTGGGGACGGAGTGAACTGCCGTTCACTAGGAGTGTGTATACTCCAAGCCTTCCTCTGTGTGAAGTGCTGTGTGACCCGCCACAGCCAGCACCTCCTGTCGCGCAGTCGGTTCCCTGAACCGCTGCGTCTCCATCTGCTCCCGGAGCAGATGAAGCAACCGCATCGTCGACTCCCGGAGTCGACGTGCTCTCGCTAGCTTCAAGCGCTAGCGAGTGTTCCTTGTACACGTATCTTCGTCGACTCCCAGAGTCGACGCGACGTCGTCGGCGCGACCCTTGGAGGCTTGAAGTACCTCCTAGGATACCGTTAATACCGGTATATTACCTTCTCTCAGGTGAATCGCATTCACCTGACCATCACTCATGTGACAAACATCATTCAGATGTTTATGCGTCAGGCGATTCACATTCACCTGACCATCACTCATATGACCGCGACCCTTCGGCTCAGATTTCTGAGTCGACACACATTTTCTCCCAACGACTACCTGAGTCGCTGGCGGTCGCTGCTGCCTCAACTGGGGAATCACATGCACCGCCTGGTGCATATGCAGCACTGACAGGGCCATCGCTCTCTGTCCCGCATGCGTTGTTGAAGCGTACGAGCGTACGCTTCTCCCAGTTGATCACCGGGTCATGCCGTGCAAGCCACGGTACGCCTAAATACCAAGTCGAACTTATCGTCTAGTTCCAAGACGATAAGGTCTTCCACAAACGTCCTTCGTTGTAAAAGAAGCGCACACGGACTACGCGCTTCTCAGTACTCCTTGCCAACCGCACCTCCAACACGCCGCGAGGCGTGTCGGCCTCTTCGATGTCAAGCCTTCGAAGACTTCCCTGTCGAACAAAGTTGTTCGACGCGCCGGAGTCCACTAGGGCACGGAGAGAGTTAACTCTCTTCGACATCACGATCAGGATGACAAGGTTTGACTTGTCATCTTGCAGCTTACAGCGAGAAACTTTCTCGCTGGGGGCAGCAGTCCTCATTGTCGCGTGTCCAAGCTCGACACGCGAGACTGCATCACCAGTAGGACGCTCCGCGTCTACTGTCCTTGGCGGTTTTTGAACGCCCGCCCGCTGTGCACTCGCGTGCATAGTGACCGATGTTACTACACTTGTACCATCGAACATTGCTGTTCCTACGCTGCTGTTGACCAGCAGTCGAAGCACTCGAGAGGTCCATAGGTTCAGGACCTCCCGTCTTCACAACAGGATGTGCCGGCTTCGGCGCGTTCGCATGGAGTTTAGCTTGACGCCGGCTAAACTCCTCTTGCATCGCAAGGCTGATCGCCTCCTCGAGAGTATTCGGATACTCTCGGAAGAGATATGTTTTGACGGGACCATATCTTAGTCCCTTCATGAACGTGACGACCTTGGTCGCCTCGTCGATCGGGTTGGCCACTATGTTCGATACCAAGTATCGAGCACGCTGGGCAAAGGTGTGAACATCATCCTTGTCCTGCTGCAGATCGAGAAACTCCGCTCTCGATCTGAACTCGTTCTTCGGGGGATCAAACGCAAGCTTGAGCTCCACTTTGAACACCTCGTACGTGCTGAAGCACGTAGGATCCGAGAGTCGGTGCCCATAGGCCCAACTCCTCGCACGTCCACCAAGACATGACATGGCGAACGCGACCTTCGACATCGTGTCGACGATACGTCGAGCCGCAATGGCTGTGTCGAGTTCGACAAGCCAACGAAGGAGGGTCCCGTCCTCCTTCCCCGCGTAGGCACTCGTGGAGTTTCAACGACTCCACGCGTGGATTAGGGGAAGCCACCGAGGCAGCAACATCTTGTTGCTCCTTAACAATGTACCCCAGAGCAACACCGTGTTGCTCTGTCGGCGATAGTGTACGAAGCATCGTAGCTACCGCTGCCTCTCCAATGAATCGCGAGAGTCTTTGGAGAGCCTCCCACTCTGGATCAGAGAGGTGGGCGCAGTCCGTGCGCGTCACGGACATTTGAGGGGTCCCAGCGGATCCCTCATCCATTGGGGAGTTCTCTACCCCGCGTTCGTATGACTCCATACGAACGAACAGCAGCCAGTCGTGGGACGGACTACAAAATTGCTACCAGGTGTAATGGGTCTGCTTAGACCTATTAGATGGCGTACACGTGCGCTTACGAAGCGTGCAATTAGAATAGACTTAATTTAGGTATACTTATTTAAATAAGTATAATTAAATCAAATATATGCAATTAAACTGCAAAATACCGTAAAATGAGAACTGTTATTGAATTTGGCATAGGCCAATTATGGACCTCCTAAAACTGTTTGTTATCTATTTCTAAAGGGTCTGCGAACGTGTGGTTAGCAGAAACTCTGCTCAGTGATTGGTTGAAATCCGTTACTTTCTACCAATAATATGCACACACGAACCACCCAATAATGTGGTTCGCCCATGTTGCCATTGGTGTGTACTGCACACCAAGGTCTGAGGCCCATTTCCAACCTCTAACAGTTATCCTAACTGTTAGAGTTACAAGTGGTACAACCACTTGTACGTGTAACCCAGTTACATCTTTGCTGGATCAGCACGAAGGCCATGCTTCCCAATGAAGCACCCTAGGAAATGGAGTTCTTCCGCGCCAAAGACGCCCTTGTCCGCGTTGGCGTACAACTTGCACATGCACTCGAGCACAGCTCTCACGTCTTCCACGTGCACCTCGACGTCAGTCTTGCCGTGTTCGGCTTGGCTGTGGACAAACACGACGTCAAAGTACGTATGTGTGAATGCCCGCATGGGCCTAAACAGCTGCGTCACTAGACGATTGAACGTGGCGACGCGTTCGAAAGCCCTTGGGGTATGACGAGCCACTCCCAGAGCATACCGCTCGGGGTGCACACCGGCTCGCATAAGCAGCTGATAGTAGCCATCGACTAAGTCGAGCGCACTGTCCATGGTGCAACCCATCATGTTGTTCTGAAGAACATCCATCCTAGGAATCGGTGGTGTCTGCGCCGGAATCGTGGCAGCGTTGAGCTTATTAAAAGCGTGAACGATACGCCACTTGCCATTCGGCTTTCTGACACAGAACGTTGGCGCGGAGTGCGGAGACTTGCTCTCGCATGAGACCCGCCGCGTGCTTCGCACGGAAGAAGGCGTCAATGACGTTGCATTGCTCTTTAGGAAGAGGCCACTGCCGGGTCACGCAGTATTTAGTTCCGGGAACTAAGTCGATCTCGTGACGAACGCCTCGGTCAGGAGGCAGGCCACTCGGTGGTTCCTTCGAGACAACGTCTCCATATTCCTTCAGCAAGGAGTAGAAGGGATCCGAGGGATTTTTGAGGATCTCCGATCCACTCCTGGCGCTCAACGCCTTCTTGACCTCGGCCAAGACGGACTCGTCAACGAGGGACGATGAGTTTAACTCCTCTTCCGGTCTAACAATGACCACCTCGGCGAGTTCGCCAGCCTTCAAGGCATCGCCAAAGTCGGCGAACGACATCTCCTCTAGCTCAAGGAGTTTGTCAACACTCGGCAGATCGTCCAGCACGACGTTGCCTTCGGCACTGCCGTCCACTCCATCAACCCGAGTGTATAGCTGCCCACAGCCCTCCCGTGCGTCGGCACTCGACGTCACGGATGACTCATACGCAGAGCGTCTCGCCCAAAGGGCCTTACGACATCGTCGTCTAGCCGACGAACATCCACTCGACGGAGTACGTACCGTCGCACAGGTTTCGGCCTCACCAGGCCCAGTGTCAGCGACACTCAGCGATCCACTCGGTCGATGACCAATGTCGCTCAGCGGAATACGTTGCACAATCAATGACCGTAGTTGGTCCAGTGTCAGAGCAACTCAGCGATATACTTGGTTTACGACCAGCATCGCTCGGCGGAATACGTGCCACCCCACAGTTCACGGCCTGAGAAGGCCCGATGCCATTGGCATCCAGTGACGGTCCATGACCAGCGTCACTCGGCGGAGAACGTGCCGCCCTACGGATTACGTGGGCTCTGCCCACACGTTGACTCACTGTCAACCAGCGCTACGCGCTCAACAGGACTGTGGTCCTCGCACTCGGTTCTGGCCACTAACTCGGACACACCGACTTCCAGCATCATAGCCGACTCGGCTCGATGCTCGCGCCAATAGCGCTTCTGCTTCCTAGCAGAGGTGGGTTCATGACTCGCCAAAGCTCCACTAGGAGAGAAGTGCGTTGCACCTAATCTTTTTGACCTCCAATCGTTCCATGGTTCGTGGCGCTCCAGCCACGCCATACCAAGGATGAGGTCGTACCTCGAATCCAGGTCCAGGACCAAGCAGCGTTGTACGCTATCGAAGTCTAAGAACGTCAGCCGCAGGTCCATGGGGACCTTGGCTACCGTGACACGGACGCCCGTCGCTAGACGGACAGTGACGGTGTCACCTCTTCGCGCTCGAAGCGCCTCAGCATATTGCTGACTACCCTCAACGGTGGAGCGTCTGACATAGTTGCCAGACGCCCCCGAATCGATCAACACGATCAATGGCTTCTCAAAGCCCTTCACGTCCACCTGGACGACCAGCAAGCCCTGCTTGCTCACCCGTTCCGTGTTCAAGAGCACGGAGCTCTTCGGGGCTGAGCCCCAGTGCCTCTCACGCACTGCAGAACTCGGTTCTTCCCCAGTAGACCGCCTCGCTTCTACTGGGAGCCGGCGTTTTCCTGGGCAGAACCCAAAGCGGGACCCGCGGCAGGGTTGCGGCCACTTTGGCCGGCGCTCTTTGCGCAGAGGGCAATTGGGCCTCAGGTGTGAGGGACTGCCGCATGTATAGCACCGGCGGGTGCTCATACACTGCACCGCAGCTTGTAGCTCGGCTACCTCATCTTCAGCATAGCTGAGGTCCATGGGCTCAGGTCCACCGGACACTGTGCTGCTAGCACCGACCCTTGACAACTTAACGTTGTGTTCGGCATTCAATGTCACGCTGGCAGCATCTTCGAAACTGCGGGGATCTGACGGAATGCCTCCGTCCTGGCCACGCCAGCTCGTAAGCCTTCCATGAAGACAGTCACGGCGACCACCTCAGGTAGAGGGTCGGCAGCCATGCCAGCAATGAGCGTGCGCAGCTCTTGGACATAGTCCACCAGATCCTTCTTGCCCTGGCGACAAGCAAGGAAGCGTGACCGCACGCGATACGCCTGGTTAGGCGGAGCAAACACTTGCGTGAGCTTGGCCTTTAGCTCGCCCCATGTGGGGAAGGCCGCTTCCACCGACGTCCCAGACGTCAAGGCCCATTCTCGTGCTCGTCCTTCGAGCTTAGAGATGGCAAACGCAACGCGTTGCCCCTCCAATTGGAGCATGGCGGCCCCCATGGCCATTTCGACCTCTCGGGTCCACAAAAGGAGGTTCTCTCCCTCATTCCCGAGGAAGGTCTTCACACTGAGCGTGACGGGTTCAGCTCTCGGTGCAGGGGTGGTCCCTTTTACATTCCGCTGAATGTGCTCAACGAGAGCGTTCTCGTACGAGGCAAATGCCTCCATGCGCGCGTTAACGGCCTCCGGCCCTCGATACGCAAGGTGCGCCATACCTTCAGGGTCCAGCAAGGACGATAGCTTGTTAAGCGTGTCCGGCTGACTCGGAGTCAAGTGAGCGTATGCTTCTTGCTCCATTCTCACAGAGAAACAGTCTTCAACTCAGGAGTTGGATTGACTACAAGTGCTACCAGATGCAGCGGGGCTGCGTAGGTGTGCACCGCACAAAGAAAGTTTAGTTGACTCGTAGAGTCCTGCTTGCAAGGCACTAGCCTCTGGTTCTATACAAGAACTAAGTGATCCACTAAATACGGGACTCACACAATCAGTGTCCCCTATAATAAGGTACTAACACTAATTGTATAAAATGCAAACTGATTTTTATTTGACTTTATTGCCCTAATCCTAAATGTAACGGATTTAGTATCTAACATACTAAATCAAAATGTAGTGTGTGGCTCTGAGCTAACTGCCATCAAATGGTTATATATGTGACGTGTGAGATATACGGTGTGTCGTACACAGACCTGTGACTTGTGCCTTTGGCCGGTGTCTACCACACTAATGTAGCCATAGCGCCCAGCGCTGTGTAACCCGTAGCAAACTTCAGCATTACAATGAGCTCAGAAGAGACCAAATCGTTTCGTTGACTTTCTACGAGAACCAAGTCTACCAAAACGTTTGCGATAGCCTCCATCTCGGTTAGTAAGTGCCATTCACTAAACCCAAGCTGCTCAAAAACGGGTGGATCATTTCCTTTCTCGCAGTTTTGGAAGTAGCACTTGAACGCGGTAAAATTGATGATCGTCCGTGTAAAAAGGGTCACCGTTGATGCAACGCGTGTATCGCAGTCCACAATGGGCTTCAGAGTTGGTAACCCAAACAATTCCTGGACGCTAGTCAGTGCGCTGTGATGTGTTGAAGTAATTGTTCAGATCACGAACTTTTTTAATAAGAGGAGCACCTTCAGGAATCTCACCACCATCTGTGCAGATACGCCTCAGCTTTGAAGCCATACCAGTGTCCGGGTCTTTCACTGTTATCGTCTCCCAGTTTTCATTCATGCCCATGCCATACGTTAGACACAAATTTATCTGATGCATCGTGCAGTCCGTCTGGATAGAGTCGTCAAAGAGTCTCGAGGTCTTCTTAGCCGTGGAGGCTGTATCCGAAATGGTAAACTGCGCCATCGAATCAATGGCAACCCCGTACAGCTTCAACACCCGTTCACATATCAAGGTCTTCATCTTTATAGCTGTGTGGCAACAGTCACGAGAAGCGCAAGGTTCCGAAATTCCCACGACCGATCGATGAAGCACACAGACGTTCCCACCCACTACACCAGTCTTACCACCTCCTGTCGCCCACGTATCGTGATGAAGGTTCAGAAATCGAGCTCGATTCAAACTCCTTCAGCAATAGATGCTTCACCATGTCACAAACCCGAGAAAATTGAGCGTCAAGAAGACTGCGATACGTTTCTCCGGCGAGGACCGTATCGCTGTTATTACGAGTGGCTCTTTGGATCATAGCCTTAAAGCTTTTCGTTGTGACAGTGTTATTGGGAAGCCCTGTACGACAACGACAACAACAAAACCGGGTTAGAAAACGGTAAGATTATGCCAATCTACGGTATTTAGTTAAGAAGGCGTACCGTCATTCATCAGCCACTGTGCAATTTGGATATTCAGCTGTTGCTGCTCTGTTATTTCCCACAAAGAGTTGAGTAGTGCTTGTCGCTTCCGCGGAATATCTTCATTTGACGAAGGTGGGCTACGCTTTTCTCCATGGCCATTAGCAGCATCTGTTTCAGCAGAAAGTACTCGTTTCGCCCGCAGCGCCGCCTTAGCTAGTTGCTCTTTTCCAACCAGATGATCCAGATGTTTTGATCCCATGTGAATTTTAACATTTGATGTTGATGACCAGCGATACAATGCATCCATCCAAGCATCTGCTGATGCATTGGACTTACATGTACTAGTACAGTCTTGAGCACATAGTGTGCAGAGGTGTGTGTCGAAGCAGCTTCGTCGCCAGTTTTTTTAATTGGCAGAGCAAGAACGTGAGCCACATTCCACACGTTGTCCCGTTTCCCAAGTGCGCGGTAATGAAGTACTTAGGTCGGGATTTTGTAAGTATCATTCTCCGTCGTAGTAGCCGGTGGTGTTGCCTCATCAATACTCGATGGTGTATCTGGGGTGGGGTAAGTTACCTCCACCACTGAGGTCTGTGCGCAAGGAATGTCCGTTGACTGAGAACTTAATATATCGACATCACTTGGGCTTTCAGACATCGACAATCCCTCCGAGCTGTGTTGGCTAGTGGAGAAATCGCTCTGTTCAGAGGTATTGGTAGTGTGCCATCTGAACACGCACAGAGCGCTACAAAACCTAAAACAAAATATCGAGAGCATTAAATATGGTTATGTCCATCAATTTGACTTCGAGTACATGTACATACCTCACGGAGATATCACCAGGATCATGAAGCGCGTTGCTACAAAGGTGGTGTACATATCGGCCGCAAGTCGCGCAAGGTGCAGTCTCTTCCAACTCTTCAGCTTCACACTGGAAACTAGCACACCTCATCCTGCCGCTGGGTGAGTCCAATGCCGCAAATCCAGAGACAGAAATGTGAGCCACCCTTATCAAGCAACCAGGCGCCAAGTGTTTACTACGTCTCAAGTCGAGCTCGTAAAACCACCGTAACAATGCGAGTATCTCGCAATGCGGGCTGGAGGGTTAAAGGAAGCGATTGGTGTTTCATTTATATCGACAAAAAATTAACGGCACAACCAGGGGTCAAGAGTACTTAGAGTGTGCAGTGTAAATCAGTACTATATCAGCAGTACTTTGCCATAGCACTTCAATAATTTGCAGCTAAATCAGAACTCAAAACTAGTATTCATCACTTGCGTTCAACGTTGATGTATCACTTCGCACTCACGATTTAAGTGCCTCACGTGGCGCTGATAGTTGCTAGTCGTGTGTGTCCCAGCACAGTTATACTAGGGATTTGTAAAAACGTCGCTAATTGGGAATAGAGAATGTAAATGGATGAGGATAACCGGTTTGAACCGAATACAATTCGAATATCACACCGGTTAGAACCGGTCATGAAAATATCCGAATCTAAACCGAATTAGAACGGTTCAATCCGGTTAAACCAAAGCGCAATTGGCCAGAATTTGAGCGAATCAAATCACGAAATAACTCTGTAAAATTTGCTGACTCTGTTTGATGTGATGTAGTATTATAATTTTCAAGAGATGAATATCACTAAGATCAGACAACAGAACTGTAACTCAGTCCTCTGGAACTGGCGTAGACAACATCACTGTAATTCAGTCTCACCCCTGGAACTTGCGTAGTCGCCGCTCGCGCTAGTGTCAGTGTCTATGAACACAGAAACCGACTAACCGACTACGTGTCCGTAGGATGGGACACAGGCACAGCCTCCACTATTTCCTCCATCGGGTCCTCTAACCGAAGACGCACGCGAAAGAACGAGTCACCTGCTTTAAACTTTATCATGAGCTAAGCTCTGGTGAATTTCTGTGCATGGTCTGTTCTAGGGAAGGAGAAACTCAGGTTTGGCGTTCTCGTTCAACGTCGATCTTTAAAGGTCACCTAGCCAAACATCATGCTGACATCTACGGCATTGACATTGAGGAACAAGTCTCTAGCACATTTTCCCTGCAGACGAGAGCCCGTATTGAAGCCATGACACCGGAAGCCACCAAGCAGTCTGACGAGAAACTAGTGGATTGTCTCCAACTCCCAGCCGTTCGCTGTTGTCGATCAAGATGCATTTCTGGAGTTTTGTAAGTCTCTACGTCCTGACTATAATGTTCCCCTGTCAGAAAACGATTCGAAAAAAAGTTATTCTTCACTGGAAAATTGAAAAAGAGGATGTTCGCGTGGAAATCCGTCAGGAACGTGATGGTCACCGAGTTAGCTTTACTACTGATTTGTGGACATCACCTTCGAAACAGGGTTATATGGTGATCAACGAGGTTATATGGTTATGCATTTTATTGATAGCAGTTGGAGGGTGTGTTCTGTGATTATAGCTGTTACTCGAGTGATGTATCCACGTACAGGCAAATGACTCGCTGAACACTTGGTAAGTGCTGTAAAGGAAATAGACTTCTCGCTTCTTACATCTATTTGGACAGTTACAGCGGGCAATGCTTCAAACAATACGACAATGATACTTATTCTGAACGACCGTTTGCAGCGCGAGGTCAACAGTCTTTTGCGACCGACAAATTATGTGGAGAGTGTACCTGGAACCTTACGAGCGCCAACTCCAACCGTTGTCAAACTAAGATGCACTGCGCACGTGATGTGAAGGAAGGGCTAGATAAATTTCCTTTAGTCAACACTACTGTCCCATTTTCGAGACCTCGTCAAGAATATCACCGAGTCAACAAAGTTGACCGAAGGTTTGGAACGTGTATGTGCTGACTTAGTGCACACGTATCACTCTGAAGATGGATGCAGTGACGAGGTTGAACAACACATGTATAATGCTGGGAAGCCTAATTATGTTGAAGTTGCCCTTGACCGAGTTACTTCGTCGAATTCGCGAAAAAACCTGCCTGGATATACGCGTTTCAGTATCGGCCCAATAGACCGTCTTGCTAAAGAGATTACCGAGGAGTGGTGGGGATATGTTGAAGCGCTTTACGACATTCTTGAACCGATTAAGGAAGCCACCGATATGCTATCTGCGTCAACATATCCAACATTTGGGATTCTTTTGCTGGCTTTCCATGTCATTCGATTTTTTTCACGCTACGGACACCATAGAGAAGTCACAAGACGATCGGAGATTGAACTTTGCTACGACAGTGAAGTCGAAGCTGGATGAATACGCACCGAAGGTTAACACGCAAGAAGCAAGAATCGCAACGATATTGGACCCTAGGGCCAAGCAGCATCTCGGTGTTGGTAGACGTCAAGCGAGAAACTCAGGACGAGTTAAATTTGTAATATCGCGAGAAATTCCAGATTCAGCAACAGCCAAACCGTGGGCCACCGTCAGCGAGAAATCAGAAAGGCAAGGCTCTTCGAGGCCCCCTCGCGCACCGCACTAATAAGGACGGAACTGGTACTGGAATTGCCACTGACAATGCTGGCCAAGATTGCGATATCGATGCGGATGCAAGCGACGGTGGGTCCTAGAATCACAATGACTCATTCGCCCAAGAACTGGATCGATGGTTAGCTGCTGAAGGAATGAGCGAGATGACGGAAAGTAAAGATGTGTGCGCTTGGTTCCGTGTCACGGGGTGACGGCTATCCACGGATCCAACTCATGGCTCACGACTTTCTGGCAATCACAGCCACATCAGCTCCAAGCTAAATTGCATTTTCCGCAGCGAGTATCGCTCTTAGCAGCCGTCGTGCACGTTTGGGAGATGATGCAGTCCAAACAATCTGTGAACTGAAGTCGTTTCGCAAGTTTAACCGTAGCTACACTGACGATCGAAGCGAGCATGGCGGAATCTAGGCTGCTGTCTATAGCCCAGCTTATATTGGAGGTGATTTATGTGAAAATGCCAATTCAGCGGAACTCAAACGGTTCGTTTCCATTGTCTCTCGGAGCAACGCCAATAGGAACATCATCACGATAGCCAGCAACACGACGAAGGGGACGGAAAATTGGCTCATCTACACCTTTGCCCGACCAAGATGGTGCGACGCCAGCGCAATCTGGTGAAGTAACCAGACAATTTACGATAGGATTTTAAACTTTCACGTTAGAATATTCGCCACTTCAGAAATGTGTTGACGAAACGATACCTCCCGAGGCCAAAGTGGCTCAACCGCAGGGCAAGGTGGGCGAAGAGCCTGCATGCGTGCGAACCAAGTCGTCAACGATCTTTAACGAGCATTTTGAGGGAAAAATAAGGTTGTCGTAGTTGTCGACAACGCCCCGGCCCACAACCAGACCGAAGACCTCATCACTGAGCGCGATGATCTTGTCCTGCTTCGGCTGGCTCCCTACCTATGTGTAACCCTATCGAAGGTACGTTAATTCTTAGCTGCTTTTCAATTGCGGGATTATACTAACTGTAGCGGTGCATTAATAAAGGGTGTTTCAGCGTCTTGAAAGCCAAGATCAAGGCTGATCTTGCCTTGTCTCGGATGGACTGGTCATGGCGCGTCCACGCGGGACGATAGCGGCGGCGCGAATGGACATTCTGGAGCGTGCAGCTAAGCGCAGCATCGTATGCATGAACATGCGCCTCGTGAACAGGATGGCGCTGCATTGCCAGCGTGCTGTTGCTGCCGCCGAGCGCATGGAAGACATGGAGTACGGCACTTGAACTTGAGTTTCCCCCGTGGCGTCACTTCGCTCTGCGTTTTCGCCACTTTGTATTCCGTTCATAATGTCAGATTTGCCAAATAAAACATTTCGTTTTCATAATTTTAAAAATTCTGATTTGCACTGGAGTCGCACCATCTTGGTCAAGCAAAGGTGTAGAGGCTCGAAAGCGTTCGGTGTAGCCAAAAATGCAGAAATTATTTATCCACCTTCTCCAGTAAGACGTCCTGTAGCGCTTGGTTCTTCCGTTGGACTCACTAGGTAACGCGTTCTATACAGCGACGTTCTCTGTTTTGGAGCACCGTGTAGTCCGTTGATGGAGGTCGTCGCCATTCTCCTGGGGCCAATATCGTCACCTCCGATACTGAAGTAGTAGATGCGCGGATACGATTGAAACAGCAGCACCATCCGAATATGTGCGTCAGACGATCAGCGTCGTTTGACAGTACATTCAACGTGTTTGCTGCAACGTAATACCAGGTGCACGCCGTCACCAAATGCCAGCAATATCCAGTTGTGAGCAACGACATTTCACCGTCATCGTACACCAAGTCCATAGAACAAACATAATGCGCTCCTAACAGGAAGTCAAGGACTAGTCGAATGGTGTAGCAAATACCGCCCGTTGTATAGTAAAAACCGCTGCAGTTGATCGCTCAGTGAGAAAGATTCGGCACTTAACCATCACGCGGAAACGCGTGTCTGTTGTGGCTGGAGTTTATTTTTAGTATCTGAAGGCGTTTGCAACCGCAATATGCCTAGAGGTCCTACAAGCTTGCAAGAAACACCACAAAGTCAGTTCCTAGTCGTCGCTTGAGCGTTTTGGTACGTTTCTGAAGCTTCTCTGGGCTCCATTTCTGTGGTCTCATCTTTTCTGCCACTAACAATCACTTGACGCGGCGTCCAGCTTTTACGTACGTCGCGGCTAGCTGGACGAGCTGGCGATCTTCTTCATCAGAAAAATCTGCCATTCTCTTCCACAAGGCCCCGGTTGACTAGAATTTGTATACCATACGATCTGTAGTCATTAAGCCAAGGTTTTTCCACAGTTGAAACACTCCGTTTCTACATGTATGCTCACTGATGAACCTATATTGAGCCGTCACTTTAAGCCAGGGAAACTAACCCAGCTGGCGACTAACGCCAGACCTCCAGTAGTCCTGCCACCGGTTGTCCACTTTCTCCTACACGAAACCGCTATTATAACTATTGACTTCGTGTCGCGGGTTAGCAGGGGGACCCAAGCTCGTCTCGCTGGTCATCCAAGTTGCTACGCGTGGGTTAATGGCTAGAAATACCTTGAGGAAATGCTCGTTGAACTGTTCACATTGCTCGCGTTCGTTTCGGAAGGTCTCTTCGAGCGTCCGTAGCTCGCCTTCCATAGCCTCCATTTCGCCGTCAAACTTTTCTACTACCGCTGCAACTTTGGTTGCCATCTTGCACTTCTTCTTGCGGAGTACATCCTCTTCTTCTTGATGCCCCTGAGCCATTTTAGTAGCATTCAGTTCTAATGCGGAAGCTTGATCCAGCAACAATTTCATCTCGTCCGCGTGTTGGTCGTGGGCCTTTGCTTGTGCATCCTAAGATCCGTATCAATCATCATCAACTCGTGCGAAGCGGTCTGTCAACAAAAAGCTAATGTGTAAATACATTATCAGTTCCAACCCTTGCAACCTCCATACCTTGTTAATCGTATGTAATTCATTGCGGAGCTTTTGCACGTGGGCATCCAACAGAGCAACTTCCTCCTCCTTCGGTTTCCGCATTTCCGTTAGCTTCTCTCAGATGGCCAAAACGTTCGTCCTCCGCTTGCTTCATGCGACTTTCGGCCATTGCCATGAGCTCCTTCTTGGACTTAACATCTCCCAGTGTCTTGTCTTATTGCGCATGGGTGGAGTCTGTGAGCTCTGATAAGGCTTTCACCAGCATCTGCAGGTCCTCGGACCGGTCATGAGCCGAACGCAGCTCTTCCGGATACAAATCCACTTTCGACGACACCAGGGACTGTACTGTGTTCTTGCCAGTCATCTGCCAACGGATGCCTTCTGCTTACTGCTCTTGCCCTTGATAGCTAGTAGATAACTGTATTATCAAGTTAAGACAGCACGCTTTACGCTTCTGGAAGCATATTTCACAAGTTTACCTTGCAATAAAAGGTCGTCAAGCCACTAAAATGTGCCCTGCCACTTACCCCCTCTCGTAAATCAACGCTTGGAGACCAATGGCGGCAAGGAAGACCTCCCGCCATGCTCATCACCGTTCCAGGGGAGAAATCCGCAAACGACACCTATTGGCTAAAACGACGTGAATATCACCATATAGCTCTGTCGGGTTAACCCTTTTAGCTACCACGCACGGTAGAGGTCTTCAAGAACCTCTACCAGATCGAGTAGATAGATTTTATTGGCCTATCTTGTCGCCCGAAACCCTTTTGGCTCACACCGACGGCGGTAGTGGTCCCCGTAGACCTCTAACAACCATCTGCAGGAGTTCGTATCCCTCCCACGCCCACGGTATAAGCTCATTAGAGTTTGAGTTCCTCTATTGTCGCCGCGCGCATTTAAAAAAATCAGCACGTCCACAACCTCCAAAGCAATTGCAATGCTCTCCGACTCGAGGAACTGACGTCCGACAGGGAGGTGGAAACTGAGGAGCACGAAGAAGAAGACGTGTTTGGCAACGTGATGACAGCCAAGGCCGAAGAGAGCGAAACGGACCAGCATGTCGGTGACGGTGTACATCTTGACCACGGTGAAGTACTGTGTAGCGGTATTGCAGAAATGCTGGCGCTGCGAGAGACGCCCAGGCACGCTGAAACCAGTAGTGACACAGATCCAGATCGTATTGGCGATGCAAACATCGTTTCACTTCGTGACAACAGCAGTCTCAACGTATCCATGGCAGAGCAAGTGGCTGGTGAATACGGAATTTTCTCTCTGTTTTTCAAGGTCACATTCAAGGACCGATTGCGGAAGTGACGTCTGACGTGCTACTTGCCCGTGGGCACGCTATGATCACTGAGAGGATACCATAGCGAAGGATAAGGTACGCGGCGAATTAGGAAATGACGGAGGCATTTCGTTTGTGTGGCGACTCAGTCAGTATTAAGCGACTCCTACCTACTCGATTCGGTGAGCAGCGATTTGAGAATCTTTGGTTGAAGACCGCGCAGTCGAACATTCTAGACGCACTTAACGATGTGTTGGCCTATTTTGTGGTGTGTGATGACTTCCTGCGATTTGTCAGAAATTTCGAGTAATTCCCAAAATGTGAGACAAAGGTCTAATAAACGCTGCCTGCCCTAGAAAGCAGCTCTCGGACCAGAACTCACCGATATCGTTCATCGGGCAAATGCTCATCGCGATCTACAGACATAAGTAGGCGTTAAACTCGCTTCGGGCTTTGCTGTTCGACTAAGGACAGTTCCATCACTTCGCAATTAACCCTTTAACTACCAGCAATTTGTACGTGGACGATTGTCGGCTCAAACGGCGTTCGCTTTGCTTTGGCAATTCGGCGCTGTGCAGTTGGTGGGCTTTTTGCTTTTTCTGTAAACCTACTTCTGGTTCCACTGCAGCAATAAGTTCCCATCCACCTCTCTCACCAGCATCACACGGTCGATTGCTGCTGTAACTTCTGGTTTGTTTCTCTTATTAACCAAGTTGATGCACACGGTCCCCAATATGTGAATCTCACCGTCAGTAAACTTCAGCAGGGCCTGGGCAAATGTGTGACGGGTGTAAAAATTATCCGATACTATTAGCCGATGGCCGGTAGGAGAGCGCAAATTTCTCGTTTGATGGCCTACCATTGCAATCCACAGAGCTTTCGCGGAGTCTTGCTACATTTTCGGCGCATAGTGAGTTGTGTAGTGCCGTTCGTAGGGTCAGAAACAAGCTAGGGTAACGTTCAGCAGGAGTAGAAGGCATCGTGTTGCCGGACAAGTTGTCCCAAACGGAATGTACGTAAAGCGAGCTCCTACCCACAACAGCATAAAAGCGAACGCCGTACTTGTCTGCTGCGGACACGACAAACCTCTCGTATAAGTACGGGGAGAGCAGTGTTGCGAAGGACAGCATCGTCTTTTGAAATATAGGAGGTGTAATCTTAAATACGCCAGCTACAACATCCCATTTGCCACAGTGCTTCAGGGTTGTGAGTAACATGAACAGCACGTCCATGGGGCGCTGAGCGCACTTACGGCCACGAACCACATTCCAGTTATCTCTTAGATGATTCCTGAGATAGCCCCAAAGGCGTTCAAACTCAATAGGAGCGAAGTTAGTCATCGCCGTAATGTTAGCGGCATCCTCGAGGAGAAATGAATGGTATACCGGTGACGGCGAGTCGGTTTCATCGTTGGACTGGTCAATGACCACAGAAGACATACTTTCACGTTGCGCTTGACGGTCAGCATCGAGTTGAGTCAAAATAGACGCAAATTGGGTAGCGGATTGCGGTTGGTTTGTGGCCTGACTTCGGCGAGATTGGGATAAAGGCAGGATCATGGGCTTTGCTCAGAAACTACTGAACGGAATCCTGATTACATGTATAGGACACTGTGATCGTCCTACGATCAAAGAGCTGAAGAAAGTCTGTACCGTAGACTACATGTCTTCTTCAGCTCTTTGATCTGCGGGCCTTCCCAGCTTCGATTTACGCCGTCAACATCAGTGTTTATGTCTTCCCACTAAGTACGTGCTAAGTTCGGTATAAAAGCAAGAAGATGGCAACAGGAAAGGTTCTAACGGAGGAGATCCTCTTCTCTCTCGACCAAGCGTTCTACCCAACTGTACATATACAACAAACGGGCGTTAACTAGTGTCGACGAGTCTACGTCTGATGATGCTGCATGTACCGCGAAGAAACGTAAGAAGAAAAAAGAGTAGCAGCTTTTCACGCTTGTCCTTTGTCTTGTCTTCCTGCTCCTTGTTGTTGTGCAGGTACTCCAGCGTCTCCTTGGTGCGTCGAGTGTTCTCTTTCTCCAGCAAGAGTTAAGAAAGGAAGAGACTTGTTGTGCAGAAGGTAAATTGCAAAGTAATATTGATTGTTATTAGGAGGAAAGCCTCGGGCACAAAACCTCCTTTAGGCTGGACCCATCGATCAAGATGGTCACTGGCCTTCCTGTCACTCAACCGTGACGGAACCTGACACAGGCGAAAGTTCTCCTCCGGCACCCGTCGGCTCAAAAAGAGGACGCCCAGTCATGTCGCGAAGAGGGTTCACATTTTTTCTTATTTTTTTATACATAATTTATAGGAGGAGAAGACACATTTACTTAACACCTTGGTTCCGGACGTCGTCACTTACGACTTCCTGATTCTGCTATGTCGTCAGTTACGACATTGTGTGAAGTATATAAGAAATTGGCTTGGTATACTTTAATCAAGTGTCTTGCCAGAAATAAGGTGTGAGAGGTCCTTCGGGAAACAACACAAAACCAGGTCAGGGGAGGGGGATCAGGCTGATCGTGGATACGGGCCACTCATTCGAGAATCTGCTGGATGGCGAGCAAGCGGTCAAGTCGTCGCGGAAGACGCGCCGCCCCAGCTGTGGTCGCACGTGATGTTGACTTTGGACACTTGTGGAGGCAGCTTAGGCGGGGTGGAAGTCAAGACGTCCTACGGGGATCCAGAGTGACTGGACGTACATTACTTCTGACAATTCTAAAGCACTCATCGGTGAGACCGCTGTCATTAATTACTCCTTCCGATCGGCATTGCTTGACGAAAACGAAAGCGACGCAGCGTCGCTGGTTACTGATCAAGATAGGCAAGTACCCGAGGAAACACGTAAGGAAACGCAGCTCGAAAGCGCAGGGAGTGGCGACGACATTGCCATTAGACCCTCTCAAATTGAAACCGGTGATCTGCTATCCCAGAACACAATCGCCAAAACTGTTCGGCACTTCCAGTGAGTCGAAGTTGAGCTTTCGCAGACTGCAGTAGCGAGAGCATTTAACCTCTCCCCCGGTGATCTTCAACCTGACAACGATCAGAGAGTCGCTGCTGCGGGGTTGCACTTGCTGTCTGAGGCATCGGGATTAGAGAGCGATGAAGAAGCCGAGAGTGCAGCTGTCCCCGAATCCCGCCGTGAATTACTCACCCCTCCTCCTCGACAAACCCATGTTCCCGAGAAACCAAAAATTGACGTCGATATTTTACAGGATGGTGAGAACAGCAGCGAGTATGAGGATCTCAGCTCCGACGAGAGCGATGGTGACTTCGAGACGACAGGCATCGAGATAGATGAACAGGGTGACACACTCTCTGATAGCGATGCAAGCAACCTGGATGAGTCTTTCCTCGCGTCTCTACAAGTTGGTAACAATTCATTGAGTACTACAGCTCTCCGCGGTCGACAGGAAGCTCTACGATCAATGCAATGGACTCCTGTTTCTTCAGAGTATGAGCTGGATTCTCCTGCCTACCCAGGATTGAACAATGAGGATGCTACACCCGTTGGTGGCCTGCTCGACGTTTGGCGTTCGCCTCTACTTACGCTATTTTATTTCGTGCCGAAGCCATTGTGGGTTAGAATCACTACGGAGACGAATCGATACAGTCTTCAGCCAGTTGAAAAACGTGCAGAAGAGATATTTGCCCGGCAAACTTGGCGTCATCGTGAGACTGTTGTGCAAATTATTCGGCGCTTGAAGGCGGTGCAAGCATATGGAGTACACGAGATCCTCCATGTCGTCGGGCTACTGGTCGCTAGGATGCTTTGCCCACAGAAGAGACGCTTTGCCGCACACTGGTCCATGGTCGAGGACGGAGCCATTCCTGCCGGCCTCTTTGGACGTTACAGGAGCCGTGATAGGTGTCACAGCATCCTGCGTGACCTCCACTTCGTCGACAACACAGCAGACCACGGACGTGACAAGCTCTGGAAACTGCGTCCAGTAGTCGATACGATCCAGCAACGCTTCTTGGCAGGTTGGTCGTTGCCTGCGGTGTTTTCGTTCGACGAAGGTGTGCTGCCTGCCACGTCACGACGCAACACCACTCGGATGTTCATGGCTGATAAGCCTCACAGATACGGGACGAAACTGTTTATGTTGTGTGACGCTAAGACTGCCTACTGCCACAGGTATTTTTTTGCGCTGATATCTATGTCGTAACTGACGGATTGTATCAACTTCTAACCGTTGTCTATGCGGTATCTATCTAGATTTGAAGTCTACGTAGGTAAACGCGACAATGTAGATGGTGTTGATACTGGATTCGACTGCAAGACTGGAGCAGCAGCGGTGGTGAGGAATTTGAAGTGTGTTCTCACTCCAGAATTGCGCCACCCGTGGCATGCAATCGTCATTGACCGGTATTATTTATCTGTGCTCCTAGCTGTCGAGCTCCTCAAGATGCAAACGTACGTGGTTGGGACGGTTATGACAAATCGCATTGGGTTCAACAAGGCCATCAAGGCTGGAAACAAGACGCGTCCTGCGAGTATTCCCCGTGGAACCTTCCTCTTCTCGCGCTCGGTGGATGTCCCGAGCATGATTGCCTGTCTCTGATTGGATAGAAAGCCAGTATATTACTTATGCACCGGATCAGTGATGGCGCCCTCTATTATCGACAGAAAGGTCCGGCGAGTCGGAGCGATTCAAGTAGGGTGTCCGTCTGCAGTAAACGACTACCAGAACTGGATGGGTGGAGTCGATCGGCACGATCAACTCCGACTCCAGTCTTACTCTCTTCAGATGTCGACGCGATTCACAAAGTACTACAAAAACCTCTTTTTAGGCTTCCTTGATCTTGCACTCGTAAACGCGTATCATTCGCACAAGAGGGCGCCAGGATCAAAGGGCCTGTAGCGATGAAACGGTCGGAGTGGTTTTCGGTGCTTCAAAACCAGCTCCTTCAATTGAAGGCGGAAGATTTTGCAGGTGTGGAAGTAACACCACCCCCACCCAGTCAGAAGCGAAAGCGGGCGCCTGTTCGTCTTGCTCACGGGCTCCAGCAGTCGGAAGACTGGGTAACAGTTAGTGGCGTCCAGAAGAGACGTCAGCGGTCATGCAAGGTATGCGGCCTCTTGCGCACAGGGGAGAAGAAGTCGTACGCTACGACGTACTTTTGCGAACGCTGTTCTCAAAGTGCTGGTTGTGTAATCGAATTCGCCGCGACTACAACGGTGTCGCGAAGACCTGTTACGAAATTTGGCACGACGACTTTGGAGCAGGCCAAGCAATCCCAACCAACTTGGGGAAGCGTGTTGTTCTCCGCCGACCCGGTCAGACTGCTGGCAAACGAAAGCAGACACGACGAGAGCTCCTGCTTCGGCGCAGCCAAGCTAGTGACGGAGGGAACAGCGCCGACGGAGACAATGACAGCAATGAGGAGTGAGCCTTGCCTGCGTATCAAGTGATGACCGTTTAGTTTCGTGTAATTGAATGCAAAAATCCTTGAGCCGATGTACCTTCTTCCTTGCGTTTTCTGAAATGACTGACCCGATCGTGCATCACTTCACTGGTCGGTTGACCGTGTTCGTCGATACTGACGACATTGGACGGCGGCTGAAGATACACAATGTCGTCAGACTTACGACATTGAGAGGAAAACCTGTTGAGAAGTTATACTGCCTATCCTTGAGGCCAACACATGTCAAATACAAAAACGAAGTATCCTATCAATGGTGTATCTTACGACTTTCGCTTACTCGTTTTGGGCGAGTACCGTTCGGACACAGGGTGTTAAGGAATTGGAATTCCTGGAAGCTCGAGCCGCTTTACTTCGGTAAGAAGCTGGACTTCCAGACCCGAAAGAGATGGAAGCTACAAAACAGCAAATTGAGACGAATTTGAGGATGATTCAAGTGCAGCAGAATGCGATGACTGCAGTCCAGTCGGCTTTTGCTGAGTTTTCGGTGCGTTTTGAAGAACAATTTGAAGACTTGGAGAACGTTTTAACCAATTTTAATTTTGTAGACGGTGCAAGGACACAATCCGCTGGAGAGCTACATCCACCTGAGTAAGGACTCTGATATCAAACGATTGGAAGTTTGCGCGTTGAAACACCAGCATTTGCAACGTGCAAATTTGTTCTTGAAGCAGCGGATGGAGCTGGTGGCGAATCCGAATCGACCATTTCACGAAGAGTCTGGATTTTTGACAAAGGAAGGTCACTATATCGCTAGTAGTGTGAGCAATCTACATGTTGGAAGAATTTAGTACACATCAACACTACGTTGGTACACTGGTGGTATACTGTTGGTCTACATGGACACAAAACCTGGTAAATTTTATAGCCAACATTCAACTGTGTTGTCGTTCTTGTCGTCTTCATGATCACCACCTGCAGGTATATGCTCGGTCTCTAGGTCCTCGAATTGCTCCACCTCGTCTGCAAAGTAATCGTACGGATCTTTTGTGTCGAGAAGACCATGATTTATGTAAATGAATGCCAGCTTTTCCATCGTGTTTGCATTAATTCGGTTGCGACGCTTGGTCCACAGAAATGAGTACGCGCTCCACACACGCTCCGCTGCCGCAGAAGATGTCGGAACACTCAAGACTTGGACTGCGATGTCTGCCAATAGTGGAAAGTCATCTCTACCATACTGGATCCAATACTCGAGACCGCGTAGATTCGTGAAAATGTTGAAGAGATCGGGGCTTTTGTGGATCTCTAGTAGAATGTATCTGCTCAGCTCTGCGTAGTACTCCCTAGTCTTGACTTTGTCCGGGTAATACAACGAAATCAAATCGCGTAATTGGATCATAGTCTCAGCCTTGTCGTTGGCATCCCACGAAAGCGTCTTACTTTTGGGAGTTAGGAAATAGGCGAACCCCATTGAAGACGTATGAAGGAAGTACCAACGCGAGAGTACTATCTTCTTCAATCGGTCGCCGAAGTCATCACCATGCGACAGCCTCGCGTTTTGCACCCAGTTTTCTTTGAGACGAATGAAGCAGTAGTAGACTTGAAAGAGGTCTCCCCTATCGCTCTCAAGTGCTCCGATCTGCTTGGATGGAAACTTCAATAGACATCGGAGCTGGTTTAGCTTTCTCCAGAATACAGGACTATTGACGACTTCCTTGAACTTGGTGACGGCCTTCTGATTATTGATTTTGTCCAGTATCTGCTTACATTCTGGCTCTACCAGTTGGAGTACGGCCATTTTGGCCTTGTAGAGGTTGTTTGCTGCATTATATTGAGTATACCAGCGTGTTGGGCATGGTAGTGTGAGGCCATTCTTGATGCTTAGCAACGCACAAAGCCGTCTGAACTTAGCGACAACGTGTTGATGGTCGTTTACGAAATCCACCACTTTCTTTAAGTCAATCAGTAGGTCCGAGAATTCAGTGAGTCCACACACTTCTTTGATCAGAAGGTTGAGAACATGAGCACTACATCCGTTGGCAAAGATGGTTGGATACTTCGCCTCGATTATCTCCCAGGCGCCGCGCATGTTTGGTGCATTGTCCGTCACAACGGCTAGGCAGCTCTCTGCGCCAAGCTTTTCGACGATCTCTAAAATTCCCGCGGCAATATTCTTAGACGTTTGTGAAACACCACTGGTTGAGATGGACTTAAGAAAAAAGGGCTTGAACCCCGGGACAATAACCACGTAATTCACGAAATGTTCGTTCCTGTCGTTCGACCATCCGTCACTTATGACAGAGAACCACTTCGCTGTATTCACAGCGTTGAGGACACGCTCCATCAACTCCGAATGAGCAGAATTAAGATGTTTGCCTGCGATCGAACGTGCAGATGGCATTCGATCTGCGTAGGCAGGACGCAAGGCACGAACAAAGTCTTTCATTGCCTGCGAGTCGATAATTCGAAACGACATACCAGTCCGAAACACCAAATTGGCCAGTGCCGCATCAATCCGAGCTGCTTCGCCGACTGTAACACTATCCACAAAGCTTGTAGCCGGTTGCAGACGCAGTGCCTCTCTTTGGACTGCGGGATGTTGGCGTTCCGAAAGTGGTATAGACTCTGCTGGTCGCTTAGTCCCGACGGTCATCGCCACTTTGGCGTTTGCCTTCATTCGTTTTAGGCTGCCAAACAGATTTGCTTCATCATCACTTTGACCAACGCAGTTTCTCGATGTCTTGTGGGAAGTGACTCGATCCCGGTTCCAAGGGACTTTATTACCGCACACACGACATTTTCCGTTCTTAGCATCCAGCTTGGACAGGTAGGAGTTGATGTCGAAGCGGAGTGGGTCTACAGGCGGCGCTGATCTCATCAACGTCTCGAATGCGTTAGTCCGTACCATAGTGAGAGAGCAGGAGTCTTGAGGAAAACGAATCTTGTGAAGCAGGAGCAGAATGGCAGAATGACAGATTCTCATGAGGTGCTTTCAAAAGATTAAAATATATTTTACCTTCAGCATCTTATCATGGCTCAAAATGACCTTCGGCGGCTATAGCTTTGTGTGCAATCTACATGTTGATAAATGTTAGTACACACTAACATTACGTATTCCTACGTACACACCAATATACGTAGACGTGTAAGGTGCGCACACTAATCGCTACGAAGTTGGATGTGCACCAGTTTGTAGGCGTGCAGAGCGTCAAACAAGTGTTTGATGCGATGGAGTTTTATTTTATGAACTTGGAGATCACCACGACAGAACTGGGCAAGGATTTGACGGTCAGAGAGGACGTGAACGACTTGGAAAACAACGAGAACCCATGTTGCACCATCGTTACATTACTGTCGATCGGACCTTTCGTTGAGAAGAATGCGATCAAGTTCTTCCAGTATTGTGAAGACGAAGATGGAGAAGGGCCTTGTGGTATCATGGCTGCTTCTCCAGTTGATGAAGACGATCTCTACCCCTACAAACCAATGGAGCGTCTTCGGAAGGACATCTCTGCAGCGATGAAGCTCTCCTCTTTTACAAGGAAAAAACTCGACGAGAGTGCAGAAGTTGAGCTCGTTGTCTTAACCCGTTGGTTCCGAGTGAAGCTAGATCGCTCAGAGCTGAAGCTACGTTCAACGGAGTGTCGCTTTCTTCACGGATCACATGGTCCACAGCATGAATCAGGCGCTGTATAGAGTTCCTTAAGCGTCAAAATTGCATCCAATGTTTGTTCGAATATCTGCACTACATAGTTCTACATCGTAATTGATCCATCGCAAAACCACAAGATCACCGGGACTCGTAGATGACCCGATGCATGCTCTGGACCATCGTGTCTGAAAAGCAAGCCAATCCTTGACGGACTTCCTGGAGCACGTGAGGCGGAATATCCATCTCTGTGTGGTGCAGTTTCACACGGAAGAAGCGTGTTAGCACCACCACTCGCTCGTGCTCGTCGTCTTCGTCTTCCTCGGGGTCTCGAGGGTACGGGAAGCCTCCATCTCCGTACAGAGGATGACGAGTACGCGTCTTCTTCTTTCTATTCGGCGGTCGCTTGCAAAAGTGCTCTGTAAACTTCATCGCCGCGTTGATGTCCATCCGGACACGCTCTTCCGGGACGTAAGGGTATATATCATCCACATCCACTGAGTCAGTCGCTACCAGAGCGTACGGAGCGTTTTTTCCATGATCATCGCCGTCAGTCTCCACTAACTTGAAGAACTTGACAATGTTCTTCTCCACATTGACTCCATGGCACATGGTGCTAACAAGGCGATGGTTTGAGAACGCGTCACTCGCTGTGCTGTCGTCGTCTTCACGCACTGTGATGTCGCATAACATTTCGGAAATACTGATCTCCATGTTCCGAAAGAAAAACTGCAGCGCCTCGAACACTTGACGGACGGATCTCACTCCGTGAAATGGAGTGTTGTCCATCTTCTCGGCGCAAAAATGTCCTTCTTCTGTTTCAAACTTGCCTTCCTGACACCAAGGGGTGAGCAGTGGGAGGAACTTGGATCTTTCAGTGATGAAATCATCTGCCTGTTTCAGCTTCACCTCCTTTAAGTTCACCAGCGCTGCTCTTCTCTGCTTCAAATCTGCCGTCAGATGGATAAAGTTCTCAATGGGACTCTCCGAGCACTTCATCAGGTACTCTGCCGCCATAATGGCGTGTGCATTCCTCAACAGCATGTCCTGCTTCCTGGACTCTGCTCTCAACCTGTTATTGTCCTGAATCTTGGACTGCAACCGCTCCTTTTCAGTGAAGAAAGAGTCCGGAATGCCACTCGCTCGTCTCAACTGTACAACCTGCTTCTTCAGCTCCACTAGTTCCGCCTCCAGCATGGCCTTCTTCTCTCTACGTACAATGTACGTAGGTTTCTTGTCTCTCTTCTTCTTCAGCTCTCCATCCTCAGTATTTACCACATTTTTAGCAGGTCTCCCAACCTTTCTCTTCTTAGGACTAGTAGGAGGCTCCATTCTCTTCCTTCCGCGTCCTACAGGCTGTTCGACAGCTGCAGAAGGCGTCAGCTCCTCCGACGTGCTGCCATACTCGTTCCTGCGTCTCCAACCCTGCGTCCGATTGGCTGGTGCCTCCTCTCCACGGTTGTACTGCACATACTGCGGTTTTCGACCTGGATTGACGGACTGAATGAGTGACAACAGGTTGTCAGCAGCTGCAGCTCTGTCCTGCGTTGTCCTGGAGGGGATTTGACGCCGTAGCGCGCCTCCTTCGTCCTGGGGGAAGGAAGGACGCGGAAAGGATGGCGCAAGAGCGAAACTTTGGCTTCCAGCGGCTCCTGGAGGTCGGAAAGGCCGCGAACTGCTGCTGTCGTAGTCGTGCGTGTCCCGCTCGTCACTGTACGACTCCATGGTGGCTGTGGGGGACGTACGTCGCTCGTAAAGGCCCATGGGCATCGAGGGATTGCGCTCTTCGCTGCTTGATTGCGACTGAGAGATAGACGCGATTGTGTCCAGTGTCCGGAAATGTTTGGTGCACTGCAATTGTGGCTAACGTAATTAGAATCAATTGTTCTTGTTATAACGGACTTATTTAATAAACATACTACATTGTGTTGTCTGTTCTAACAAATATATTGATGTACATTTTAGGTACGCATCAACAAAGATGGGCCTTCGATTGCTGCACAAGGGTAAGGCAACTGGACCCCATAATCGCAGCGTGAATCGATTCTGACCGGCTCTATTACCGCTGATGAATCACCAGCTGAGCCCACGTTCCTCGTCTACACTGTAGACTCTACAGCGACGCTCGTCATGTAATTTGTACTGTATCACGATTCGTGAGACGACTATGTCTTCGTGATTCACGAAGTCATAGTCGCCTCGCTTGAGAAGGTTCGACGTCACTCCACTTAGCTGTTGGCTGGAATTTTACTAATGTTGTGCTCTGGTCGGGAAAATTTTCTTTCGTTACCTGCATGATGACCCGACGCTACTATCTAACATCCACAATCTGATGGTTCCTAGTGCGTGCGTCTCAATGCGAGGGTTCGCTGCATGGCCCGAACGAGCTCCTCACCCCAGCGACCGATTTCGTGACGGGTTTCCTCCAAACAGTCGTACGAGACTTCCAGATTCGAGTGGTGCAGTTTGATCAGCGACCAGAGCGTCACTTTAACCACCAGCTCGCTGTCGTCACTGCATCGAGTTCGAATGTCCCCTTCGCGATGAATATGGCGATGCTCCTCCTTCGGAAGTCGCGTAAGCAGTAAAGCTGCTGTGACATCTTTTCGCATACGCTCTTGATTCCGGTACGGGTACAGCTCGTCCTCGTCCACGAAATCTGCCATGATGATCCCGAACTCGCTGGTTGCAGTGCCATTCGGACCTCCCGATGTTGTGGCTTCGTGAAACTCATTGAACTGCAGGGAATTCGTCTCCAACGGTGGAGCCTGAGGAGCGGATCCAGTGGATGTCACTAATCGGAGTTGCGTGACATTGTCGTCTCCGTTGTCGTCATCTTCTCGAAGTGTGATGTTGCCCAGAACCTCCGACATGCTCATTTCGACATTTGCAATCTGAAACAGCGCAGCTTCAAACACTGCCCGAACACTTTCAGCGCCTCGAAAGTGGGATACAGCGAATTGCACAGCGCAATAGTCTCCTCTTGAGGTCTCGAACCGTTCCTCCTCGCAGTATTGTCGACCAGGCTCCAGTCCTCGGCTACGACGCAGCAGAAACTCGTGTGTCGCTTGCAGTTTAGCAGGTTTCATGGCCACCAGCTCTCGATGTCGCTGCACTCGATCCAATCCAAGCTTTATACACGTATTGATGGGGCTAATATCATGCTGCTGCTGCACGTAACCCGAGATCAACCCCTGTACGTCTGCGAGCGTCGACTGTCTTGACTGCACTGCATCTCGTAGAATCGTGTTCATTACGGGTGCCTGTGTGTGCTTCTTGACATGCAAGGCGTTGGATACAATCGCCTGAGACTTGAGACTTTCGAGTTGTTCCTGTAGTAGCTCGATCTGACTTAACAGCTCCATCTTCTGCTCCTTTCGAAGTGTATGTGTAGGTTTACGCTCCTTACGTGGCGCCTTGATCAACTTGGGTTCCGATCGGTTCTTGTTGATTTTCTGTCGTTTTGAACCTCCTTTCCCTTCATCTGCACTGCTTTCATCACCACTGGTGCTTGTAGCGCTATGGAGTTGTTTACTATCTGCTGGATAATGCATAGAGGGGTTCTGTATTGCTGGATAGATTGCATTCGACATTGGAGATGGCATTCGAACAGCCACATCCGGCCAAGGTAAGGAATTTACGACACTGCCATCGAAATTCCCTCCAGGATATGGCCGTCTGCGGGGCAACGTGCTTGGAGTGAGCCTTGGGCTGCTGTAACGAGTGTCGCGTGAAGGGAAGCTGCGGTCGTCACGGACCATTTTCATACCGGAGTCGTAGAATGGTGAATGCATTTTGCCTACTGCCTTGAGCAGCGATCGCACTTAGTCGCGTGACGCGCTGAACGCTGCGACGAAGTTGGGGAAGCTGCATGGAAGGGACGAAGATTGCGGCGGCAATGGAGAAGGTCTTGCTAGACGCACCGAAATGCATTCGTGCCGGTAACAAGTACTTCGAAGTAGATGACAACGCAATGATATACTGGAGAGGTAAAGTAGTTTTACTGCTTCTGTAGAGCATCATTACATCGTATGCAAGCAAGTCTTGTAAGAGAAGTCATGGCTCTTGAACTGCGACGTCACCATTTGTGGTGACCATGCGCTCTCTACCTAGTCTGGTCAGCGTGTCCCAGTGCTCAAAGCTTTTGGCTTGCCCGTGACAAGGGGTGCCATTTCTTGTCGAGTCCATAATCTGCACCGAAGTTCTCTAGCCAACAGCGGCTACAACGGCTTTGTATCATACTATAGAGGTAATTTTAGTGACAAATCTTCATTCCGTCATATTATCTGGAATTCACTATTTACATAATATGCACATAACCTTCTGTATTAGAATATGCACGACTGCTAAACACACACATCAGTCGACCACTTACTTGGCTCAACCTCGATGCACCAAAGTGTTCGTTAACTGTTATCCCTTCCAGTGCAATGGACCCGTTCCAAGTGTCCTATAGCCCCTTGATTTACCCGCAACAACCTGCGAAGTCCCTGCATCAACAACCGCAAGACGCACTCATGGTTGTGGACAACCGCCAATTGCAGGTTTGGAGTGGAATTAACTGCTGGTCGACGCATTTCCAGGATCAGCATCATCACGGCGCTGCAGCAACATTGATGGGGCTCACTACAAGCCCTGGGTCTGTATTAGGAGAAGAAACGCCGGCCACCCGATCCCCCGCGTCGTCTGCTTCACCGTTGGCATCTCCATATCCACAGGAGCCAGAGAAGAAGAAGAAACGGATTTTCAAGAAGCGCAAGGCGACGCACACGATCCGGAAGGAGCAGAAGGCGGCACTTGAGAAGGAGATCGAGGAGCTGCAGACCAGACTCGAAGACATCAAGTTCCAGGTGCTCGTACACCAAGGAGAAGCATCCAAGTCGTACCATGATCGAGCAGTGGAGAACGCAGTATTGAGAGAATCGATCCAGGATCAGCACTTAGTGATGGCTCAGATGAGGGCATTGCTGTCGGGCCATACACAGCACCATGTGAGTGGTGTACGACCGATGGAGACCAGGATCTGTCTGAGTGCAGACCGAGAAGTGAGGCGAGAAGTGCTGCATGCGCTCCGTGGGAGTAAATTGAGAGAAGCGAAGAGATTCCTGCGAGCGCGAAGCAATGGAATTACGCCGAATACCCCATATTTTCAGGAAGAGAGATACGAGACTGCGGACGGAGACTTCTGCATCGCTAGGTTCGAGATCATTCCACTGTATGGTGTGAGAGGAGGCGTCCGAGCTGTGTTTGATGCCGTTCTGCAAGCTGCATTCAATGCTGAAATCATCATATCCGAAACATCAGGGAATATTACAGTGCGGGAGGACGACGATATGAACGACGACAGGAGATAATTTAATGCAACCAGAAAATCGGTCCTGCACCAGAAAAAACGTCCTGCACATTTCTGGATAAAGTCCTGCAAACAGTCCTGCATTTGGTAGGTAAATCGTTAAAATAACAACAATTCATTAAGTTTTAATAAAATGTCACTGGGTTATAAATGGGTTACGAATGGGTTACTTCGGCTACACTTACTTTTTTACTATACAATCTGATGTATACTTGAGAGGTGCAACCGCTGGTAACCATCCATTAGCAAGAGAAAACATGGATGTGCCAATGCGCCTTTAGCCACCAGTAATGTCGGATTGCAGCGCTCTTATGGCATGTACTTCATTTCTAATTATTCCTTGCACGGCAACTATGAATTTCAATGGCCACAGATACATAGTCAACACGAAACGTGGTCCTACAACCTACTACCAGTGTTCTACCTATCGCTCTAGTGGCTGCAAGGGCAAGCTGAACGTCAAGATCCTCGACAGCGGTGAAAGTGAGGTGCGAGAAACTGGTGAACACAGCTGCAGAGTTGAATCACGCGCTACTGTGCGTGAATGCGGGGAAGAGATGAGGGCAATCCTCGAGACAGAGGCGATAAGTTCGCCTGGGATCCTCCCTGGTCGGATTTGGGATCGGGTGACGCGTGAGCTATCCGCTAAGTACCCGAGCCAAGCCGTAAAGGTGTTGGTTAGGGACGAGGCAATCAATTTCATCAACTACACGAGGAGACAGGCCGGAGGCGGCGATGTATACCGCCAAATCGAAGCCCTTCCGGTGGTGGCCGTGTCTGAATCAGACGATCGTTCCTTTGTGCAGTTCAACCTTTTCTACGACAATTTCGGTAAACGACAGCGCATCTTGGGAATGGGCCATCCAGATTTGATTCGTCTACTGATGTATCCTGGCGCGTCTCTGTTTATCGATGCTACGTACAGTATCACTCCCAGGCCATTTCAGCAGACTTTGGTCATTATGGCGCATGACCCTGCTTACGACGTGTACATTCCAGTGTTGACGATTTTATTGGAGGCAAAAGATGAGTGGAGTTACTGGCATGCGCTGCACTGGGTTTGTGTACTTGGTAAAATGAAAATGACACCTGCCAGTGTAACCTGTGATTTTGAGGCGGCTCTAATTAAGGGCGTTCGGGACCAATTTCCAGGGATTGATGTGATTGGCTGTTTATTCCACTGGAAGCAAGCTATTCGGCGAAAAATGGTGGATCTCCGATTTTCAGCCACTCAGATATCAGAAGCAATGGCTCCGGGGGTGTTAGACGTCCTGACTGTTATCCCTCCTGACGAAATTCGTACTAAAGGTATCCCGTATGCGATGTCGTTGATGTCTACAAAGGGATGCGCGCAGTTGTGGACACAGTTCTGGGACTACTTTACTCGGACATGGATGACCATGTTCCCGCCTACCTTCTGGAATGTGAACTCCTACATTGAAAAGGAGATTGCCATGCAAAATCGCACGAACAACCCGATCGAAAGCTATAATCGCCGAGCTAAGGAAGCGTTTGGCTCACATCCAACACTGGTGGTGTTTGTAGAAAGAGCCAAGAGAGAGGCAGCTCGTTTTCTTCAGCAAATGGATGACATTGCCATGCACCGCCGGCCCCCTCCACCTCATGCAGACCCAGTTACGATGTCAGTACCTGCTGGATATCTGGCGTTTAGAACGCCAAAACGTCGTAAAGCAAAAAAGTAAGGCCTTCTTCTCGTCAATACACTTCTGTCTTTATATGTTTTTGCTGTTAATGCATCCTACTAAATGACCTACTCCATAAAGCATCCTACAAATTGTCCTGCATTGCATTACGTTTATTTTGTCCTGCACCCGGTACAGAACGCACGTAAAGTGTCCTGCACGTGGTCCTGCGTTTGCAGGACATTATGTCTGATGCAGGTGGTGTTTTCTGGTTGCATTCCATTCTCCCGACGACAGCGTCTCGCAGATGCGGCTTGTGTCTCAGACCAAGCAAGGTGTTCTCTTGGAGAATAACCTCGTCAACTTTGCAGAATATTCTCCTGAGCAGAAGGATAAAAGCTGCTACGCCATAACCACCACGGACTTTATCGACGAGGACGAGTTATATCCCTACAGACCGCTAGAACGAGTGCGGCGTGATCTGACCGCAGCTATGAGCATATCGTACGTCAAGGACGAGAGCAATGAGAGTGAGAGCTGGCCTGCCGTTATCATCACGCGCTGGTCATGTGCAAGAATCTGTCACACAGACCTGAACGTCTCTCGTGAAACCATACTAGACATCCGAGAGAATTTCGTCCGAACACAGGGCATGTTCCTCAACTGTGTCCGGCAAACTCTAGGTCTACCGGTAAACGCCATCTAAAACAAAAGTCTCTCCAGAATCACCTCACGTGCAGGTCACTTGCCCCGTCTCAGGGTGCCTTGACCCATCACTCGAAATGTGAGCGTAGACACGTTTGAAAGATTACGCTTGAATTATCGGGATACTCACTAAAATTAACGGTCTGACATTTGCAAAATGTATAGGGGAAAATTTCCGAGTATCATGCAAAGTCGTCATTCGCCGATCATCCCGGTGCACCACAGTCGAACTCTGTCTGCACACTGTGTACAGTATCGGTATGAACGAGTCTCAGCTCATTCCACGCACTACCAGCATCCTCGAGCTCATGACTGCAGTGCAATCCGACATGAAACCGTATTCACTTGGTCATTTGGAGCTTTCGGACACAAGCGACAGCACTGTCGAACCGATCAAGAAGAAGCGAGTTTATAAGAAGCGGAAGCCCACCCATACACTGCGCAAGGAGGAGAAGTTGGCTCTACAAGCGGAGATCACAGCATTGCAGTCCAAACTGGAAAGTCTCAAAATTCAAGCACTAGTGAAACGAGGAGAGGAAGATACGACGCTGAACGCCAAAGTTGTGCACAATACTGAGCTGCGAAATGTTGTGCAGGATCAGCATTTGGTAATAGCTCATGCTCAGGGATTGCTACTGGATTACACACAGAGAAATTCGTATGAAGTGAGACCAACGGAAACGTTTATTCATTTGACGGCAGATCGAAGGGAGAGACACGAAACACTCAAAGCTTTACGAGGACCAAAGCTTTATTATGCCAGAAGGTATATTCAGCATCGTAGTATGGGGATGAATCCTACAGCTAAGTATTTCCATGAAGAAAGGTATGAAACGCCTGAAGGAGATTTTTGTGCTCTTCGGTTTGATCGAGTGCCTCTAAGAGGAGTGAGGAAAAAACTTAAAATCTGTTGCAGAACTACTGAATGACCTGTTACCCCCCAATCTACTGAAAACCTGTTACTGGAGTCTGAATGCCTGTTGCACCGATTAGGTTCTCAAAGCGCAACAGAAATTCAAGGCTGAAAACATGTTAGAAGTTGGCACTAAGATGAATATGCAATGATATCTCGTTCTAGGGTACGTTTATAGCGCTCCGATGTTTCTCGCTCGAATAATTCCTTGTACCAGCTCTTCAACTTGATAAAAGAGAACATCACCGTGCAGATACGATACACTCCACTCGAAAACACCGTCTTCTTCGGAAAGTCGGCACCCAGCAACTTGCCCCACCCTGTGTTCACGGAATTGAGCATCTCCATCCTCTACATCGAATTCTTCCACGTATGGCCAACGAAGTGGACGCCCTGGTTGCTGTGTAAACAGAGAAATTAGTTTATTGGCACTAAAGAAATCATCTGAGGACGGGTCCTCCCGGTCCAGTGGCCCGCCAATTTGTCTCGGCCTTCCAGGAGGCCCTCGCATTGGAATGTGGTGCATTGCTGTCGATAGGTCCAGCTTGTCCAGTAGACTCAAGGACGCAATTACGTGGGCACACACCCATCCAGAGTGCATGTACCTCTTACAGGTACATGTAATTGCCTCTCGGATTGACTCGACCTGCGTAGTTAAAAACAATAAAAACAGATAGGTAAAGATTAGATATCAACTGCTTACTACGTCAAACAAGCACGTACATCTTGAAGTTGCCACGTCGGTACCATGGAAAAATTGGGGAGATTTATCGCACGTGCTCGGTCGACCGCTACGTTTTGCAAGGACAGAAAGTCAAATGAAGCTGTGTTTATTGGCGATCGTCGTCCAAGCCGACCGGACATTGACAATATGAATCTAGAAGTAAATAGAAAACAGTGATGAGACCGATATCCACATTGATTTTTAAGGAAGATAACGTACTTTTGGCTTCGGTCTGTGGTGACACACGATCCACAAAGGCTGTTAACCTTCACCATCGACTTCATGCTGTTGAACACAATTCTTTCGGGCGCAGTTCCGAAGAGATACCACGAGATTTTTTTGCAACACGAGCACCTCGATGCCTTCCTTGATGCATGAGCTCAAATCTTGAAGTCGTTGTAGATCCACCAGACCGAGTGCAAATTTTGATTTTGTGTGAACATTTCTTGTGGGACTGGCAGGAATAGACCGCGGCAGATACATATTTTGAAGTATAGCGAGTGTTGTAGGTGTACACGAACTCGTTCAAGTTTTGTCGGGCATTTTCCGCATCTAGAAGTGAATCAAAGCAGCCCAATGATAAAAAGGGTTCATTTTCTTCGGACCTGGCAGAAGGCATTGTTTGGTTCAAACCTTCCTCTGCGAAGTCCATTCCACTAAAAATATCTCCCCCATCGTCGCCTTCTGTGTATTCCGACCCAGACGTGTCCGTACTTAACTGTCGAAGCCTGTTAATTATTCGTCCATCTTCTTCTGCTCCTGGGATCAGTGCAGAGTCGTCTACGTCAGATAAATCTTCTGACGACCATCGCATAGTCGGTGTGTCCCCTCCTTCATCTTCTGAAACTTCTGTAGATGATGGCATTTTGCCGAATGCACTCTAACCTAGAGGCGAGATCTTTCTCGCGACTGTTCAGACTAAATTTGGAGGTTTTATAGCGATCCATCATTTCGCGGCAGTTACAAAAAATGACCCTTCGAGCCGATCGGTTATAATTCCTCAAATAAAATAACTTCAGTGCTTTTTGTAAAGGTCGATGTGACTATGAGAATTGCAACTAACCCACGATTTCGTTGGTTTGTTTTGTTTACCCAATAGGTAAACGTGCTATGCTACGAATAAACTTCAACTGTAGACATTAACAGTTACTATAGACTAGCGAGAGGGCAACACTTGCGTCAATTGAGTCTGACGCTTCAAAACAAAAATATACAACATAAAAATACACACGCATTTACTAAAAACAAAACCACGAAGAGTCCTGTTCTCTACTGCATACCGTAGATTAAGCTGATGTGTTGTCATTCAATAGTAGTGGTCACGATCTCGTGCAGCCAAATGAGGAGCAGATTCACCAGGAAAGCACATCTCGTATTTTCGTACATACTCGAGAAGTACATGGAGATTAGTATGGTGAACCAAGAACTTATTTTACGACCCGGAACAACTACCCTGACGTGGAGTAAAGACCTTCCATGCTACCTCAAACCCTGTGTCCCACAAGACATTCTTCCCGACCTACAAGACTTCTTCAGAAGTCACCTGGAAGAGCGTAACCTGCCTACTGGCGGGTAAACAAGGTGAATACTAGACATAAGCCAGATCACGTATCGGGGGGACCCTGTGGCTGGGCGCTGAGTGGTTATCGAGACCTGCTTCAACCATATTTAGGCCGATCCGTTCCACCACAACAGCGTGGGCCAAGCCAGGGAACAACGTGGTAGGCAGGAAGGGCAACGTAGCTGGGTAGAGTGTAGAGGGACTGCATAGCGGTTGGAGGGAACAACGTGGTAGGACAGGACCGGCAACGTAGCTGGATAGAGGTAGAGAGACTGCATAGCGGTTGGAGGAGAAACGAGCCGTGGTCTGCCGCTCGACTCTTAGTCAGAGATTTACGTAGGAGGATCGTGAGTGTGAGACTGTAGAATCCACAGTTACTTGGTCGCCGGAAGATCCACGGGTTGTGCAAGTACGCTGGGTCAGAGAGACAGGTACGCCGCGCACAGCGTCGCACTACGACAAGCGTAGCAGACCCCATAGTGTAGACAGTAGAAAGGTCGTGGACCGCGGAGTAAGACGGTGGGGGCCAGGCGTTGCGAGTGTGCGGTGGCGCCCAGACCTAGGAGTAGCACACCAAGTGCATGTTGCTAGCGGGGACGTTCTAAAGACCACACGGACAGGTTGCGGATATGGTCCTCACCCGGACGTCTCTACGCCTGCCGACCTGCAGGGACGGATTAGTACCGTACATCTACCAGGCGAGCGCACACGCCTGGCAGCGGCCAGGCAAGCTGATGTAACGACGAGGACCACTGAGTTGGCTTTTACCTTGTTTCTTCCTTAGGGCGTTGCCCCCCCCCCTCCATTACAAGACACAAAAACCAAATTTTTCAGCACATATAAATGTAACAGATTTTCAGACTTGAAAATCTGTTGCGCTAATCTCCCCTTAAGTGCGCAACAGGCATTCAGACTCCAGTAACAGGTTTTCAGTAGATTGGGGGGTAACAGGTCATTCAGTAGTTCTGCAACAGATATTAAGTAGCAGCCGAGGAGTGAGAGGAGGAATTCGTGCTGTTTTGAACGCACTGAAGCACGCTGCATTTAATGCGGAGATTATTATCTCGGAGAATTTGGGGAACCTCACGATCCGCGAAGACGACGACTTGACAGAGGAGGATTGTTCACAGTTGAGACTTGTGACCCAGATGAATCGTGGCATTATTGCGGAAAACAACCTGATTCATTTTACAGACTTCTCGCATGCTGGAGGGGAAGACAGTTATGCAGTCACAAGTACTGACTTCGTGGACGAGGATGAGCTTTATCCCTACAGACCAATGGAGCGTGTCCGACGAGACGCTACTGCAGCCATTTTAGTCACTTCACACGCAGATCCTCAAGTGAAAACGGAAGAAGATGGGGGCAACACGTCTTCGGAAGAAGAAGAACCGGTAATTGTCATTACACGCTGGTGTTTTACAAGGATCTGCCATACCGAGCTGAATATCTCTCGCCAAGTACTCCGAGAGATGCGAGATTTATCCGGTAAAGTTTCCGAAACGATTTTGAATTGCGTCTGTGAAGCAGTTGGCTTGCCCAATCAGGGAACTCAGACAACGTCAAGCACTCGTGTGTCCAGCGATGAATATCACCCGACGGTTTGATAAAATATTCTGTCAGAACACGATCCATTTACCGATGAATTGAAAACCCTCGAAATACAACTTTCACCAGTTTAACAGCTCCTGTAGAACTGTTATCAGTTCTACAGGAGCTGGAGATTCTCAGCCATCTCCAGTACCGAATTCATACTGGTTTTGGCACCAGCTTCAAGTTTAGTGTCGCAAGGTGATCGATCAACAGCGACTACACTTGGTGCTGCATTTCCATTTTCCAAAATTCCAGCTAAAGACTGCAGTGTCCTGAGCTTATTTGTCATTGAATTCTTCGGATGTGTGTGTGTGGGGGGGAGTTTATCTTATCTTACTTCGCGAACTGTTTCAATACGGGGTTGATCATACTATTCCCCCATGAGAGATTCCCACTGACAGCCTATGGCGTCTGGCTTATGGCGTGACGCAAGTTGCGTCCAAGTCTGCACCATTGGCGAGCAAGCCTTGACGACTTCAATACTAGTATCCATTTTCGACCGCATTAGTCAGCGGAGTAGCCCCAGATTCGTTGATGCTTTGACTTCCATAAGGAAATTAACAACATTCAATCACCCAAACCTCGCAACGAATATCAATGCTGCCCCAGTACAAACGTCATTCTGTGCTGCAACCATGAGCGGAGTCTGGTCACAAGCCCAAGCAATAGCGTTTAAAATCACATTTGGATTCTCTAGTAGCAGCGTCTCCAATTTGTTGTACCGCACGGAATTCTCCATCGTCTAAGATCCTCCACTCGTAAGGGTTAATCCATACGGCGAAGATTTTCACGAAGAAACGAATGACATGGAGCACATCTCGCCGCATTTGATTACGCCCGACAGCTTTAAACATGTACGTGACGTCACTCTACTATTCGCTTTGTAGCAGCGATGCTGGCACGCCACAGAGATGCTGAACTTGAGCCTGAAGGTTCGTATGGAGATCTCCATACTCTGATCGAGGCGGTGTCTCAAGCAGAGACTGTTAAACCAAAGAAGAAGCGCAAGTACAAAAAGCGCAAGTCGACGCACACAGTGCGTAAAGAGGAGAGTCAGGCGCTGGAGGTGGAGATCCGTGGGCTTGAAGCGACTCTGGAAGCTCTGAAACTCCGATCGTTGGTGGAAAGCGGCGGAGAAGACTCTTCGCTTCGAAAGGAGATGATGCACAACTCGGTTTTACGAGAAGCTGTGCAGAATCAACACTTAGTGGCAGCTCGAGCTCAAGCGATGCTGGTGGGCTGTGCTCAGCGTCATTCGTACGACATCCGACCGACAGAGACGTATATTCATCTAACTACAGACCACGCACAACGATCTAAAACCCTCGAAGAGCTACGAGGACCGAAGCTCCAATATGGCAAGCAGTTTATCTTGCAGCGCAGTGCAGGACTTCATCCAACTGCGGAATATCTGAACGAAGAACGGTACGAGACCCCAGAGGGAGATTTCTGCAATGTCCGCTTGGAACGGACATCTTTATCAGGCGTTAGAGGAGGCGTCAAGGCTGTGTTCGAAGCGCTCAAGCACGCTATCTTTAATGCTGAGATCGTTCTGTCAGAGGCTTCGGGTAACATCCCGGTGTGAGCTTCAACGGGGTCTACCCGGTCCCTGAAGGTTTCGCCAAGACGGCGACAACACGGAACTGATCACGTTCGATCATGCCGGCCACGGAACAACCACAGCAGCGACGCCACTGATTCTAGGTGACCCGGAGAGTCCAATGTGTGAAATTGAAGTGCTCGTATCGTACATTAAACACGGCGGGAACCTGAAGAAGGTGGATAAATCTTGCGTGAAGAAGATGCCTGCGTTCAATATGAAAACTCGAACGATCAGTAGTGCTTTCAAAAGAGATTACACTTTAGCGCACAGAGTAGAATCGTCGGTAATCCAGCTTTGGACTTATGAAGCAATTGGAATGCGGCGAGAGTTTTACTCATGGATACTCGTGTGTAGTTAGCAAAAGAAAATGACACAATCAGACAACTACCAAGGACGGTGTGAGGACCAGGATTATTAATCAGATGAGAAATTAATGCCCAGAGCTCTTGATAGACCTGCAGCGAGGCGTAAGATTCAAAGTTTAATTCCTATTGGTCGTGGACAAAGAGAATTAATTATTGGTGATAGACAAACAGGTAAAACTTCAATTGCAATTGATACTATTATTAATCAAAGAGAACCTCATTTAAAAAAAGATACAAACAATCAATTATATTGTATTTATGTGATGTTCATCACAGTTCGAGAAGACGACAACATGGACGACGTGGACAAGTTTTCACACATGCGACTGGTAACGCAGACAAACTTCGGTGTGTTAGTGGAGAATAACCTCGTCCACTTCTCCGACTTCGTACAAGCTGAGGAAGGCGACACTTATGCGATTGCCACGGTGGATTTTGTTGATAAAGACGACCGATTCCCGTATCGACCGCGCGAATGTATCCGGCGAGACGCATCGTCTGTCATCCTGCTCACATCGTATCCAGACACTAAAGCGACAAGATTTGGCGATGTGGACAATTACGGTGGACACACCTCGTCCGAGGAGGACAATTGGGAATCTGTTGTTGTACTGACCCGTTGGACGTTTTCCAGAATTTGTCGTTCTGATCTTCATGTTCCCACTCAAACACTACGGGAAATGCGTGATCGAGCGGGTCAAGTGTCCGATACGATTCTAAGTTGCGTTCGAGAGACACTTGGTCTTCCATAAAGTCCTCCCACTTCAACTTGTGTCCTATTTGTCAATAATTGGATCTTTTCAACCAATCATAGTTGTCATCCGTTTTACAATCAATATAGACTATCATGGCGTCCATTGGTGCGCAATATCGTCTTCCTTCCTCATCCTCGCGTGGCTTCCCGAGCAACTTCCAGCGCCAAGACAGTACCGAAGATGACTCTGAAGCGTATGGTGCAGACCGTCATGCTGCTGCGGCTCTTAGAGGCCTTGCGGTTCGCCCAAACGATGATGTTAACGGAAACGTCAAGGCGGAACCCCTAATTGAGACCGAAACAGTGGTAAAACCCGCTAAAAGGAAGAGAATCTACAAGAAACGGAAGGCTACACATACTATCCGTAAAGAGGAGAAGCAGGCTCTGGAGATTGAAATTGAAGAGCTTCAAAAAGAATTGGAAATGCTCAAATTCAAGACGATGGTGGAGAATGGACATGGAAAGCAATCAGACAGGAAACGCATCGCTAAAAGTGCAGTATTAAGAGAGGCAGTGCAGGAACAGCATTTAGTGCTGGCCAGAGCGCAAGCGATGCTAGGTGCGAACTCTCAGCAGAGCCAATTCCGAGTGTATCCAACGGAGATGAAGATCCGATTGGGGAGAGATCGAGACGAGAGGATGAGGAGGTTGAGTGCTTTACGAGGCCCGAAACTGCAAGAAGCACGGAGGTTCTTAATGGAACGTATGAAGGGATTGAGTCTGACAACCCCGTATTTCCAGGAGGAACGATACGACACAACCGACGGGGATTACTGTATTGCGAGATTCGATGTGACCCCGTTTCGAGGGGCAAAAGGTGGCGTTCAAGAAGTATTCGCGGCGTTGCAACAGGCCATTTTCAACGCTGAGATCATCATTTCCGAGTCGTCAGGGAACATCACGATTCGGGAAGACGATGAGTTAGGAGACGAGAATCTATCGCACATGCGCTTTGTGTCACAAACCACTCAAGGTGTCCAACTGGAAACAAACCTCGTGTTGTTCTCAGATTGCGATCAGTACCAAGACGAGGGCATGTGCTTTGCTGAGAACGGGCGCTATGCGATCATGGCTTCGGATTTTGTAGATGAAGATGAAAGGTATCCGTACAGACCGCAGGAACGTATTCGCCGTGACTCAACGACGGTAACTATGGTGACGTCCTATCGAGATGGTGTGAAGAGTGATGATGAAGGCGAGCTGGTGGTGGTCGTCACGCGATGGGCACTAAACATTGTACGACGTCCTGCTATGATCGTTCCTGACGGTGTTTGGGATGAACTGCGCAATTCCCACGTCCGGTGGGCGGACTTAATGTTCAACTGCGTGCGTCAAGCGCTAGGCTTGCCAGTGGTGCAGTAATAAATAGATAAACGTAAAATTTAACTCAGGAATTGAAAGTACATGTAGTGAAACTTCCAATTGACACGTCAGCGTAACTAATTGTTGTCTTTCTTCTTGCGATCAAAACGGCCGCCTTGCAAGAGTCAACTGGTAAATACAATAGAGCCACTGGAAGTTGTGTAAGCATGAGGCTGTTAGTTTCTGCTGCAAATGGCAGTTGCAAGGTTGCGCATTGGCTGCACCTGTGTTGCTCATATCGTCCTTTTCCAACTGGCACTTTCGTATTCACCTGCTGATTCAAACGTCGAGGGAGAATGACAACAGAATTTGTACCTTTGGACATGAACAAATCCAAGCAGGGGGAGACTCTCGTGACTATTCTCTCACCCTTGGATGCGATCGAGTATGAACATTCCTATGAACCGAAGCCCCATACAGCCACAGAACTCAAGATTCTACTCAATCTTGTCGGTCCAGTGGTACGTGAGTTTACTTATTAACATTTTGTATCAGAGATTCATAATTTTTTTTTTTACTACAAAGATGATAGTCACATTGCTGGAGTTTTTCCCGGGGTTTGTAGCTGTGGTTTTAGCCGGCAATCTCGATTCTTCGTACGGGCAACACTACATTGACGCAGCAACCTTCTCCACTATGGTACGAAAGTCGTACCAATCGAATCTTTACGTGGTTTTAACGTCGTTTTCTTGCGTTTTGTAGCTGATCAATCTCACCTCCTTTTCAGTCGGAGTGGGCCTTGCATCTGCACTCGATACACTTTGTTCACAAGCGTATGGAGCCAAGCGCTGCGAGAATATTGGTATATATTTCCAGACTGGAGTCATGGTTCTCGGGATAGTTCTGGTGCCAGTATTCGCTATCAACTGGTTCACTGAAGACGTATTGCTATGGTTGAATATGACAATCCATCCGACCATACTTGGAATTTGTATGCATTCAGGTTTTCGCGCAAAAGCCAATAGGCATCGAGATGGAATGTTCCGACCAATCACAGATCATTTGATAGTCATTTTCTACCAATCACATCGCTCTAAAAAAGGCAAGTCCTGTAAGCCAGCCGTTCCGACGTATCGAGTCGGAAAGCTCCGTCAAATATGTGTATGGACTCTCAAGAAGCAAGTCAAACTCATATCACTTAAATATTTCCTATCTATCCGACAAGAGGAATGGGGTTAGAAGAGCTAGCGCCTGGAAACACCAAGCGTGCCAAGGCAACTGCCGTAGCGGCATTCATGCGGTTTCTAAAGTCTGAGTGTGTGACAGAGAGTATGTGCGTGTCTGTATTGAGCGTGACGATAGTGGGAAGTGCTTTGTGTCCGTAATGGACAAGTTTGGTATGCATCTTGCGTTTGTTGAGGGCAAAACGGCAAGCCGCTTGCGAGAAATACTTCAATGCAGTACTATAGGCAAGCTAAGCTTATGGCCTTGACTAGTTTCCTCAGCACCGTGCTTCACTGGAAGCGCGGTTGCTGAAAAATGGGGAAGACGCTAGACAATTTTGCATGAAGCGTGACGGTGGTGGCTTTATCAACAAGGCACCACCATGTACAAAGAGTGATTTGAAACGAATGCTAATGTATGTATGTTAATGCAAGCTTCTAGTGACTATCAGGACGCTGCACTCTTGTGCTTGTTGTGGCACCTTTGACGAGCGTCAGACCTCGCACCGTTGCGTAAGCCAAACGTGTCCATCGACGCTGGCAGTGTGCTCTTCGTTCGCTTTTATCCGGATGAAGACATCGGAAGAGCAAGGCTTGTCTCTCTTCCCTGGGACGGCCTTCGAGACGTGCCCAATGTTCGCCATGGCTCTAGCTCTGCTGATGCAGACCGCTCCATGCCCCAACGTTATCGACAACCTGCCAGACCTCCTGCCAAGCTGCGATCTCGCTGTCCGCTGATGTGCCGTTGCTGGAGATTCTCGATCATCCTGCTGACTCCGCTGGACTCAACGCACCATCAGCTGCAGGGGTAGACACAACACCAACCATCTACGCTCATGTGAACCGCGTGCTGGACAGGATCAGCGTCGCAGCTGGAGTCAAGGCCGCGCTGACGTCTCACTCCTTCCGCCGCGGTGGGGCACAGCATGCTAATGGCGGTGGAGAGCTAACTGCGCGTTGGATTTTCGATCGCGGTGCCTGGAACATGAGCACAACAAACAAGGGCTTCAACTACATCTTCAACACGAGCAAAGAAGACCACAAAGTCAGTAAAATACTCAGCGGATATGGTGCTGACGCCAAGGTGCTCTCCAAGACTTGACCGCCTTCGACTCTCAGACTAAAGCGACGATCACCAAATTCCAGCGCCTTCTGTTCACCACTTGCCACGGTCTAGAAACCACACGACACAATGTGAATCAAGCCGTGCTGGATGCTTACCGCCAGTGTTCTTCGTCACTATCCGCTGCTGAAGGCCTTGAACGCTGAAACTCCAGCTGTCAAACGCATTGAAGCTTGTGCTGTCGACTGTGGCAGCTCGCGTGCTGAACTGCTCGCATGGTCATCGCATCTTGCAAGCCCTGAGTCAACCTGTGAGGACAGCAAGCCATCAAGCACCCAACAGCAACAGGAGGCAAAGCAACCGGCAGGACCGAGCAACGAGCAGAAGATCATCGTGCACCAGGCTGCTGTCATTAATCACTTTATCGAGCAATAATGAAGCGACAGGATGCTAGGGATGGATGCGCTTGAGGCTAAACTGAACAACGACCCTATACAAGCGTCAAACAAGAGACACAAGCCAGAAACTGACACAAGCGACGTCAGCAAGATCAAGAAGAAGCAGCGCAGATCAGCAGTAACTCACCTTCGTGCGACTTGGTACGCGTGGTACGCTCAAGATCCTCGGCTGTGGCGTGCACCGATCTCGAAGCAGCAGAAGTCGGATGCCAAGCAGCTTGTCGCGTTCATGAAGCTGTTTCTAGAGGATGGATTTGTGCTGGACGCAGCGACACCAGACTACCGCGATCAGGTTCTGGCACTTGGGGCTCGTGCTGAGAAGTCCGTCCTCGCATTTCTTGGCGAGCGCAGCATCAGCTCCCGTGGTTCAGGTGCCGTCCTCAAGCACCTGCGTGCCCTTCATCGCTCTGGTGCACTCAACACCATGATTGAGCGCCACGAACGGCTCCTGCAAACTCCTGCCATCCAAGATCCATCCCCAGGCTACACACAGAACATTTTGGAGCAGGTTAGCGAGTAAGACATTCAAACACAGCCATTAAACACACAATGAACTGCAAACGATCATGTATTGAATGCTTGAAAAGAGACTCGTAACCACCAAGCCCAGAACACAAAGCTTAACCTCCTTGCGGAACAGCAATGTTAACCTCTGAGCTAAGCACACAAAGTTTAACTCAAGCCAACCACTCAGCAATAGCACGCACACACATACACAAACACGCACACATGCACACTCTCACACTGATGCTTGCAGCTGGAATCGAACCAGCACCTCCGAGTTTTAGGCTCCGGGCCCTACCATTGGGCCATGCAAGCGAGGGGCGGGGTCTTGAGGCCTTGGAGGCTTGAGCGCTACCTTGAAAAAAATGATGAATGAGGGAGCGCTCGGCTTGTCGGCGGCTGCTTTTAGTGGGCGTGGGTGCAAATTGAGTGGCTCAGATTTGAGCCTTCCTTTTTTGGTGTGTTCCAAAACTTTGGTACAGTCGGAGTGGTCGGAAGTGAGCGGTCGGAAGTCGGATAAATTTTGGTATGGCTAGGGCAAGATACTGAAGTTGCTCAATTACAGCCTGTATCAGGACAATTCTCTCGATTTATGCTGCCTGGTATCCCGTTCCTATATACATGTATCTACGTACTGACTCGCAAGGCCCTTCAAGCTCAGAATATTATGGCGCCACTTGTCATCATCGCAGCGATCGGAAACTCAGTCAATATCGCTGTAGGTTATGGCTTGGCCTATCACACGTCACTCGGTTTTATGGGTATTGCTATCGGTTGCGCTATGGGTAACATTACGCTCGCTTTGCTGCTCGTGCCGTATTTTATATGGCAACCGCAGCATTTGAGCCAGTGGTGGTGCCATCCCTGGGATTTCAAGGCTGCACGAGGCTGTGTCGGGTCCTTTTTGCGTCTTGGAATTCCTAGTATGCTCATGCTGGTCATGGAAATGTGGGCTTTCGAAACTCTTACGATCTGCTCGGGGTTACTACCACGTCACGTTTTAGCTGTTGCAGCTCACTCGGTACTGGTTAATGTGAACATGTTGGTGTATACAGCATTTGACGGACTGTCGGTGGCTGCGAACATTCGTGTGGGGAATTGTCTTGGGGCTGGAATGCCTAAAACTGCCCAATTGAGTTGCAATGTGGTGCTCACGATGACACTATGCTTTCTCTCCTCTTTTCAGCAGTACTGTATGGTTTCAACACACAGATCCCTCAGCTGTTTCTAGGTGAAGGTGGGGCGTTAGCTCTTGCGTCTAAAGTTCTGGCAATTTGGGCACCGCTAACAGTTGTGGATGGCCTCAACGCTGTAACGCAAGGAATTCTTCGAGGTGCCGGTAAGCAGAAGGCTGCTGTGATCACGAATGGAATGGCGTATTACATCTTTGGTATTCCATTTGGTGTTTTCCTGGCCTTTCAATGTGATCTCGGCGTCACGGGACTTTGGCTTGGAATGGGATTTGGAAGTGCCGTAAATTTTATCGCCATGATATTGTTGCTCCTGTGTCGCTGGAAATGGGAAAGGTTAGCGATAGAAGCGAAAGAACTCACGGGCTTGTAGCCCTTATCTTATCAAGTAGATTAAGTTAAGCGACCACCTACAAATGGAAGTATCAAGTACGTTAAATACAATTCTTACCTATATGTAAGGTAAATTCGTATAACGTAATGCAAGTGTAGTAAAGCATTCGGACTGCTACACCATTGCTAATGTGACATTGGTACAGACTCTTCCAGCAGCTTTCGGTGTCGCAGAGGGCCTTACCGCATCGACCATCATTCCGTCTATTTAACCTAACCGTTAGCAAATAACCCCGACACTTGTTCAGTTTCCAATCCCGTCTCAAGAGCTCAAGCCGTGAATTATGTTCATGGAGCAATTGAACGGCCTCTCTCCGCTGTCCACGTCGTCCCTAGGCGAACTGCAGGCGTCTTCTCCCGGTATTCCGTCGTCTGTGACGCCCAGTCCCTCTGTGGCGCCTCAGAAACCCAAGAAAAAGCGAAAAGCGACGTATATTTTACGAAAAGAAGAACAGTCCGCACTGCAGCAAGAGATTGAGCGTCTGGAGAGCCAAGTTGCCGTGTTAAAGACACGCTCTCTTCCCCCTGACGAAGCTGCTAAAGCGGACCCTGTGTTGCAGCGCAGAGAAGCCGAAAATGTGGCGTTAACGAGCGTCTTACGTCATCAGCAACTTCACGTCGCTAATGCGCAGTCGCTACTCTCACGATGTCTTGGAGATCAACATACCCATCCACTGTATACACGTATCCGGTTGACGAAAGACTGGCCCGAAAGAAGAGCTACTTTGAGAGCTATACGAGCTGAGAAGTTGCGCAACGCGTACGAGTACATTATGGCACGCAGCAGCCACTCGCAGCCGGAGAAGATGCAGTTATCCGACGAGAGATTTGAGTCCGCTCAAGGGGATTTATGCTGCGTTCGATTCGAGACGATCCACTTTCGAGGTGTCGAGTCACTCGAACAAGTGTACAATGCACTGATTTTCTATTTGACGAATATGGAGATCAGCATTTCCGAGAGATTAGGACACATTACAGTGCGAGATGACTACGACTCGATCGAAGGAACGGCGTATAACTCGCGTATTGCATCTACTGAGGACTGTGGTGTGACTACCGAGATGAATGCCGTGTCGTTTCCTCAGCTTTTTAGCAAAGATGAACTGGGAGCAGGAGTTGGACCTTGTGCTATTATGGCGAGTGACTGTGTGGATGAGGATGAATTGTATCCCTACAATTCAGTTGAAAGGGTGAGGAAGGACGTGTCTGGTGCGGTGCTGTTGACCACTGGAAGGAGGAAGGTGAAACACAAAGGGGACAAGCGGATCGGGACAGCTGCCATGTCTGGAGAAGAAGAGACCGAGCTGGTTGTGACGATGCGTCGAGCTGCGTTCGTGAAACTACACAAGCCAAAGTTCCCTGTGTCTCCATTTGCACTGCAGGAGTTGCACGAGGGTATCGCTCGATGGGGAGATGTCATGCTCAAGACTATCCGTAGTGTGGTGTACACGACGCCGTAGCAAGCAAACCTAGCGTAGCAAACTATTGGACCATTTGCTGCTTGTCAATGGAACTTAACGATCTTCTGGATTTCGGTGGGGGCGAAATACTTGACCATGTTTGCAACACCGGGAAACCTGTCACTCGAATGAAGTTTAGCTTGTCAATGCAACCTTAAGTTGGCGCCGTCTCAGGCCTGTGATCGTCATTGAATGCAAGTGGCTTGCTGACGAGCAGTTCGCGATGTGTTTGAGACCCGCGTAGACGTAAGTCCCACCAGCACCGTCCCAGTGGGTATTCTGGAATCTCCCGAGGAACGTCGCAACCGCTTTTAGCGGGGCACTCATGCAAGTGATCTCGGATCACGTGGGATTCTGCATTTGGGTCCAACCACGAACAGCTCAAGTTCATCGTCAAAGAAAATGCCCAAGGCTCGAAGCACGTATGCGATGCGCAGAGTACGTGGTCCGTAGTGACGAGATCGCTGTTTCCTTGCTTGTCTAACTGGCGCGATGTCTTTGCAGGACGAGGTCAAAAGACTACGAGTTGAAGTGCAGCGCCTCACGGCTAAATTGGCGCTGTTTCATATACCAAGACTTATCCCAGAGCAAGTGAAACTAGCTGAGTTAATGATACAGCAAACTGTGTTCGTTGCAGTGGCTAGATGCCAGCAATTCCAGATTGCAGTGGCCCAATCACTCTTGGATCAGTATATGGTGCGTGTGTTGCTAATTACCTTTGTATTATCAGTGCTAACTCACTCCGTTGTGTCTTACAGCGTGAACAAGACTGGAACCCACTGTACAAGGCGATTTGTCTCGGTAAGGAATGGACTGAGCGAAGGGCGACTCTCTTGGGGCTCCGTCCTGAGAAATTGCAGAATGCCTACGATTACATTACGAGCGCTTGTCCGTTGGAAGAATTGATGCCTCCTCAGCACTCTGATGAACGATTTGAGACTCCTGAAGGGAACACTTGCTGTGCACAAATCGAAGTAGCGCACTTCGCAGGTGTCGAGTCGGTCCAACAAGTGTTCAATGCGCTGAAATTCTTCTTTGACAACATGGAAATCATTGTGTCCGAGAGACTGGGTCATATCACACTGCGAGAAGACTACGACGCGATTGAAAACGTTGCATACAATGCACGAATCGTTTCACGGAATAACAAGGGGATCCGAATTGAGAACAGTGTGGTTGGGTTCGCCACAATATGTGAGAAAGGGAAAGAACCGTGTGCGATTGTTGCCATCGACTCTGTGGATCAAGACGCACTCCATCCTTACGTCTCAAGTGAACGTGTACGGAGAGACATCTCGGTTGCTATTGTCCTGACTGGAAGTGAGACGAGCTGCAGTGGCGAGTTGATCGTAACCATGCGACGTGTGACGTTTTTGAAGCTGTATCGGCCGGAGTTCCCCGTGTCTAAAGCTACGTTGCAAGAACTACAGATGGACGCTATGCAGTGGAATGATTTGATGATGACAACAATACGCGACGTATTGAGCGCAGCTCCATGAAATATGGCACCGTATTTTTATTGGAGTTGTGCATTATGTCCTCATGCAAGACTTCTGTTATCGGGAAATTATCACGATAACAATCCATGGTACGACCAGCTAGGGAGCGGAAGTGCTGATGTCGTCCCAGTTAGACGGACTTTTCGTGTTGCAGCTCAAAGCGCAGCACTCGTCAAAGTTGTCACCGATAGTAACTTCACGCTCCATGCAGCAACTGCTAATGAAGGCGTTCGGGTTAGCGCGCTGATTTCCTCCTCCACAAACTGGCTGGCAGAATCTTGACTAGGCATCTGCAGTGGCAGCCACGACAGCGACGATAGCAGCGAAGAGGAGTTTGGTGTTCATCGCTGGTTCTTTGTTTCGAGGACGTTTAGTGTTTCTTGGCAAATTCAATACTGGTGCAGTCTTCTTTAGCTGCAGAATTCTTCCGGACGTGATGCGTTGAAGCAAAGGTGTGATCTGTGCATGCTGTATTACGTTCTCGAAGAGCGTAATACATATTACTCGATACATGTCCGCAAACATTGCTGGTGAAGAACTGGAAGAGTATATGTAAGGGACTCTTATGTCCGTAAATGGATTTTGCTGGTTGAAAGTTTTATTGTTACGAAGAAACCATTCTTCTTCGACAATCGAAGTCTTTCTTGTTTGTTTTTCTTTTCTTTTCACGACTCCATGAAGAGGTCAGTGACCTCAGGTCACCATCTATTGCACCTTCACGACGAGCTTGCCAGAGGCATGACGAGTCTTCAACTTCGCATACGTATCCAGTGTGTTTTCGAACGAGTAATATGTGTCGATCACAGGCTTCACCTCTTTCGCTTCGACGAACTTTGTGATCTGCTTGAGCTTCTCACCAGACGGAATCACACTGATGTACCCCACAAGTTTGGCGCCGACTCCATAACAGGCTGTTTAAGCGGCAGGAAAGTGACGAAGCGGCCAGTATTTTTCTTCAGAACCATTTGCGCACCTTCGTTCCAAGCTCCGTTCTCCATGCCACAATTGAAGACCACGTCAATCGAGTGAGCTTCGAACACATCCTGCCATGTCTCCATCTTGTAGTCGATCACTTGCTCAGCACCGAGAGACTTAACCATAAGAGGTAAAATCCTGCTGAATGGATACGAAGCCAGTGCACTTGCCATTCAACGATGCACTGGGTACTGCGAGCAGATGGACGTGCACTCGGACGCATCTACCATCCGTGAAGCACTGATGTTTAGTGCATTCCTGCGTCAAGACAGCTCAGTGCCTACCAGTCAGAAGTACGACTCAGTGGAAGAGTGTCTGGAGCTGTTGGATCTACAGAGTGTAGCTGACGAAATCGTGCGTGAAAGTCCGACTGAGCGTCTCAAGCGATTGACAATTGGCGTGGAATTGGCTGCTGACCCGAGTGTACTCTTCCTGGACGAACCCACGAGTGGTTTAGATGCGCGTTCAGCTAAATTGATCATGAATGGTGTTCGCAAGGTTGCTGATACTGGCCGGACCATTGTGTGTACGATTCACCAGCCTTCCACCGAGGTCTTCACACTTTTCGACAAGTTGCTGCTGCTGAAGCGGGAGGCCAAACCGTCTACTTCGGAGATCTGGGCAAGCGAGCACAGACTATGGTTGACTACTTCGAGTCGATTCCAGGCGTGTCACCACTTCCAGATGGATATAACCCCGACTACGTGGATGCTGGAGTGCATTGGTGCCGGTGTGAGCCACGAACACGACAACCAAGAGGATTTTTTCGTGGAGATCTTCAACTCGAGCGACTTGAAACGCGAAATGGAAGCGCAATTGGCGTCCGAAGGTGTTGCTGTACCTGCACCTGGCTCGAAAGAGATGGTGTTTGTTCACTAAGAAACGTGCGGCAAGTTCGTGGACACAGATGACGGTACTGGTGGGGAGGTTCTCGAACTTGTACTGGCGCACTCCTTCGTACAATCTGACACGATTCATGATCGCTCCTCTGTTGAGTCTGCTGTGCAGCTTAATCTACGTGGACGCGTCGTACACGTCGTACCAGGGGATCAATGCTGGTGTGGGAATGATCTTCATGTCGACGCTGTTCAATAGCGTGATGGCCTTCAACAGCGTTTTGCCCATTACCTTCCAGGATCGTCAAGCGTTCTACCGTGAACGTGCGGCTCAGTCTTACAATGCGCTTTGGTATTTTGTGGGAGCAACTGCGCTGAGATCCCGTACGTCTTCGCGTTGATGCTGCTCTTCACAGCTATCTTCTACTGGATGGACGGCTTCACGGGTATTGGGACAGCAGCTCTCTACTGGATCAATTTGTCACTTGTAGTTCTGTTCCAAACGTATCTCGGTCAGACGTTGATTTACGCTTTGCCCAGTGTGGAGTTTGCGGCTCTCTTGGGTGTCATTCTCAACTCTATTCTCTTCCTCTTCATGGGCTTCAATCCACCGGCAAGCTCGATTCCGTCGGGTTACAAGTGGCTGTACACGATCACCCCTCAACGTTATCCACTTGCGAACCTGGTCGCACGTGTATTTAGTGACTGCGACAATCTGCCAGAGTCCAACACTGAGACGAACCAGTACACGAACGTCGGTAGCTCTCTGGGATGCCAGCCGATGACGAATCCCCCAGCAACCATCGATCACATCACGATCAAGGAGTACGTTGAGTCCACGTTCGAGTACAAGCACGACAAGATCTGGCGGAATTTTAGTGTCCTCCTCGGGTTCATCCTCCTTCTCCGCTTGCTGGCGCTGCTCTCGCTCCGCTTCATCAACCACTTCAAGAGGTAGACAATTTTCACCTGAGTTCATTCTACCAGCTCGTTGTGTAGTTACCTTCTCGAATCTACAGCACAGAATTTCCCCTATGGTTGCGAACATAACATACCTCTAAGTGTTCTGACCACGACGTCTCCCCAGCGCGGACTTTCTTCTTGTAATTCTTGCCAGGCAACATCCGCCATCTTAAACTGTGGGCGATGAAGCTTCACAAATGCAGCACGCCGTAGAGTCACAACCAATTCATCGCTTTCTTCGTTTCGATGTTGTGTGAGTACAAACGCTCCAGAAACATCTTTCCTAACGCGTTCACTCGTTAAGTAAGGATAAAGGTCATCCTCATCCACATAGTCAATGACCACCATTCCGCAAGGTTCTCCTCCAGAAACGCCTTCCGTTCCGTCAAACAATTGTGTCATCATGATGCAATTGAGCTCCGTAGCAACTCCTTCGTTGGTTGTTGACACAATACGAGCGTTGAAGATGCTGCCATCCACGCTATCATAATCGTCACGAACTGTCAAGTGGCCTAGTCGCTCAGAAATGCTAATCTCTGCGTTGTTGATACTGAACAATAGCGCATCGTACACTTGCTCAAGCGACTCGACACCTTCAAGATGAATCGTCTGGAAAATGACACAGCAAATGTCACCGTTTGTCGACTCGAAACGCTCGTCGGAGAGCTGGAGCTGAGCCATTTGACTGCGGTTTGAGACGTACTCAAAGGCCGCTTTGAACTTATTTTCTCGAAGAGCAGAAAGAGACGCACAGCGGTCTCCCCAGTTCTCTTTCAAGCTGATAAACGAGTACAAAGGGCTTTGCTCCTGCGGTAAAAAAAAATCAAAAATGGTTAGTTTGCAAAAAAAAACACTTGAACAGTAGTGGCATACCATGAGAGGAGAGACGGCAGATTGCAGACTAGCAACGCCGAGTTGTTGCTGGCGAATAACATCTGACATCATTGCGTTCTCTCGCTTCTTTACTGGTGTTGGGTCTAGTTTTGCCAGCTCGTCCTCCAGTCTACGAACCTCCTGCTTCAGGTCTTCCTTCTCTTGCTACAGAGAAATTAATACAAGGTAAAAGATATAACCCGCTGCAACCATATCCGCACCGTCTTACCTTGCGCATGAAGTACGCGGACTTGTATCTCTTCTCACTCATTTGGCGCTTCTACTGTATTGTCTGAATAGTACAATCGTCAGTTTTCACTGTACAGTACCATCATTCTGGTTACAGGTTACCGGTACAAAGTTTGTACCGCGTGTTTACCTCATCTTTGTGACTGTCATTGCTGGAAGCTCGCCATGAAAAAGCAGAAATGCACGTACACTGCACGCCGAGTACGTCACGTGGTATGCAGCCTTTAACTCTTAATTAACCCCTATCTTGTGCTATTCTGACGGTGCAGGAGGAAGCTGTCGATTGATGGTCATTGCAGAGGTAGGAAGAACACGAGAGGGAGGTAGCAAAGCCTCCGGGTCTAGACTTGTGCTGCTTGGGCAGGAGGTGGCGGAACTGGAAGTGATGCCGCTCTCTAGCTCAAGAGGCACAAGTCGCACCGACCCAATGTATATTTATAGCATGCAACCTAGAGATCTTATCAACAGCGAGCATATCAATAGTAATAGGAGTAGTACTCCGACAGAAGCACAGAAACTTCGACAAGAAGTGCAGCGTCTGACGTCGGAATTGCAAGAGTTGCAGATTCGTTCGTTGTCCCCCGAGGACGCGGCACTACTCGACCCGGTGGTGCAACATGCAATGGCGGAGAACAACCACATGACGACGGTGGCTAAGAACCAGCAACTTCACGTTGCAAGTGCGCAGTCTATGCTGGTCGAGTGTCTGGTATAAAATATTGTTTTTATGACATTTTGATGGGAAAGTCTTACCATTTGGATACATATTGTATTACTACAGGGGGACCAGGACTCGCATCCGCTTTATACTAAAATCTGCCTTCCAAAGGACTGGAATGAGCGCAAGGAAACGTTGATGGCTGTGCGTGAGAAGAAACTGAGGAATGCTTATGATTTCCTCATGGCACCAGGGAGATTCGTGGATCCAGATAAACCCCACACTTCGGATCAACGATACGAAACTCCCGAGGGAGATTTATGTTCGTGGCATTTGGAAACGATGCATTTCCCAGGTGTAGAGTCTCTCGAGCAGGTGTGGGAGGCTTTACTGTTTCATTACAACACCATTGAGATTGGTATTTCGGAGAGACTGGGCCACACTACAGTCAGGGACGACTATGATTCAATCGAGGGAAGTGTCTACAACATTCGCGTATTGTCGAAGTCTGAGAACTGTACACCGGTGGAGAGCAGTATCGTAACGTTTTGTCACTTGTTTACGGACGAAGACGATGAATTCGGAGGCCGTGCTTGCGGTATTTTAGCGTTAGATTCGGTTGACGAGGACGAGTTGTATCCGTATTACCCGAACGAACGAGTCCGATTTGACACGTCTGGTGCGATTATACTGACAACAAGTAAGTGCTCCGCCAAAGATTCAAGCGATAAAGACGAAGTGGTGGTGACTCTACGACGTGCTGCCTTCTTGAAGCTCTATAACCCGCAATTCCCAGTGTCAGAACCTACCCGTCAAGAGCTGCATGCTGGAATTGGACGGTGGGGAGATGTTTTGATGAAAACGATCCGCAGTTACGTGTATTCACACCCGTAATGGGTGGCCAATATGAATACCTTTGTTCGAGTTGAAACGTATTTGTGTGAACTACGTTTAGCCAGATTTCCTGGCTAGCAAAAGAGCAGGCCCACCAATGAAAAACACGAGCACAACGAAGATACCTAGGGCAATGTACATCTTGTGGCCAAGGGATCCCCCGCCGCGTGTCGTGGTTTTAGCCGTCATTCTTCCGATGTTTCTGAGGTTCTGCTCGTTGAACTTGACAGGATTCTTCGTCAATCGACCTATGAGCTTCCCCACGGCCGGATTATTCGCAATGCGCTGGATGAAACCAGGTTTCTTCTGTAAATCATCGATCTGGTTAATGACTTGAGGGTTTTTCTGTAAGGCCTGGGCCAAATCGGAATTCTTCTCGAGGGTTTTGGCTACGTTGGGATTTTTACCAAAACGTGCCTTGAGTTTGCTAAGCCATTGAAATGCTCTTTCTTCCTCCTCCGAGTCACCTGATTCTTTCTTCGGTACCACATAACGTCGAAGGTTGCGGTGGGCATCTTCATCATTCAGAAGTGCTTGGTCTTGCGCAATAACGGAATTCGTGAGCTGAACTGGGTTGCCAGCACTGACGGAATCAATAAAACAGCCGAAGAAAGCAACGATGACAATAAACAAGTGATCCTGTCGCATGGGTATGGCGAAGTAAGTGTACAGTATTGAGGAGTTGGCTGTTGGAGATCGAATTCGAAAATGGACGCCTGAAAAGCAAGATTTTAGGATAACTTTCAAGCCAGAATAATATCGCCGGCGCTTTTGTGAACGAATGATGGATAGAAGGTGCTAATGATGTTCCATTGGCATGGAAACCGTTCATAAACATTTTGCTTTGAAGATTTTGTCGTTTGACATGTACCGTATCATACGGAAATAAGCCAAGTTAGTAGCAACCAGTTATTATACCAGGTAATCAACTTCAATTTCCATACGGAAATAAGGTGAAAGTACGACAAGCTTAATCGCCACAATACATGTATGCTCTTTAGGGAAAAGGAGTATCTTAATCGAAGCAAGCGATTTGTAACGATAGCGGTAGTACCGCTGCGGTACATGTAGGACAACAACTACTGTCACAGATGCGTATTTCACCTTGTACTAATCGATTTCAGACGCTAAAGTCGTTCGCAATCATAAAATCTATGGACAAAAACATTCCCTCCATCGTTGTACGACCAAGAAACTTACAGCTTGGAAGTCAAACAATCTTACACTGCGCGACAGATTAGATCGGACACCTACAAAATTTGCTGTAGCTGCGTCAATTTTTGAGTTGAGCCATACTATTTAGATTATGCGGGATACAGCCATGAGAAAGACATGGCTTGTGCTAAAGAACGCGAATTTTATCCCTGTAGGGATCTTTGTATTGGTGTTTTTGTGTCCGATTTAATTTGTCGCACTGCTGAAAGTGGAAAGTTGTATGGGAGGTTATTGGAATCTGGTAACACGCAGGCAACTTGTTGTTAAAGGGGGTAATCTTGGACTGGCGCCTCTCGGGCCTTCTGTTTTGCACTAACCAGTGGTACCATATCATTGCTACGTACTCAACGGCTTTCAGCGGCCCTAAGTAGTAGTCCACTTTCCAATACGCCCCCTCCGAAGTAGCAGTTTACTTCGGAAGATGCTCCTTGGTCAAGTCAATCATCTTGCCCAGCATCTCCAAACGATCGCTGGCAAGGGGCTTCGTCAATAAATCGGATGGATTCACGTCCGACTTCACCTTGTGCAAAGTCACCGTCTTCTTCGCGACTTGGTCACGAACGTAGTGCCATCTCAGTTCGATATGTCGCGTCCTGCGACTAAATGTAGGATTGGTAGCCATGACATAGGCTGCCGGATTGTCAATTCCCAAGCGGACTTCCGTCTTCAACGCTGAGAAGACTTCAATGAGTACGTTTCGCAGTCCTTGTCCCTCCATCGAGGCCTCACAGGCAGCGACATACTCCGCTTCAGCTGTACTCTGGGCGACAATGGTCTGTCGTGTCGATGCCCAAGAAACAGCTCCTCCAGCTACACAGTGCACGTAACCGGTTACACTCTTGCGACTGTCAGGGTCATTGCCCCAATCCGAATCGCAAAACCCGTCGATGACTAGTGTATTCGCCTTTTGAGATTCTTTGCTGGCCGAGTACCCAATGCCCATACTCTTGGTCCCAACCAAGTACCTGAGCACGCGCTTCGCGGCTCCAATATGCTGTTGAGTTGGTTGTTGGACGTACCGGCTCAGCTGGCCGACAGCATACGCGATGTCGGGGCGGGTACCAGCTCACGATAGGGAAAGGATTTCCCGTAACCAAGCTCCTTCTTGTGTTGGCCTGCATCCGTGTCGTTCACAGTCAATCGCAGTTTCGTCTCCATCGGGATCCTGCTCGGGTGTGCATCGTTGAAGTGAAACTTGTCGATGATCTCCTCACAGTACCGAGTCTGATGAATTTGGATTGAGTTTTCGTTTTGTTGCACCTCCACACCTAGGTAGGTACTCACCAAACCTTGGTCCTTGATTCCATAGGCTTCATTCAGCTCACTGAACAATCGCTTCTTGAACGTCTCGTTCCGAGTCGCACACAGGATGTCATCTACGTAGAGAAGAACCAACGCGAACTCTCCATCCTGGTCGTAAAAATACAAGCATGGCTCAGTAGCACACTGCTTGAACCCAAATCGAATTAACCACGAATTCACCTCACTGTTCCATTCACGCCCTGACTGTCGAAGACCGTACAAAGCTTTGTTGATCATGTAGATCATGCCATCTTCTTCGCTTGGATAGCCTTCCAGCTCTTCAAGATACTGCTTGATCGCGAGCAATGCATTCAGGTACGCTGTATTAATGTCACCCTGATAAACTATTAGATGCAACAGAACACACACCGCGAGAAACAATCTGAAAGTAGCCATCCTTGCCACGGGTGAGAAGGTCTCTTGAAAGTCAATACCCTGGCGCTGTTTGTCGCCTCGCGCCACGATCCGAGCTTTGAACCGAACGACGTATCCAAGGTGATCAGTCTTCACACTGTACACCCATATTGTCTTTATCGCTCGTTGTCCGACCGGCATCTCTGCTCTCGGAATCATACACAGCACTTCCTTGTCTTTGAGTGCCCGAATTTCGTCATTCATAGCAGCTCTCCACTCTTTAGCAAACTTAGACCTCATCGCCTCGCGATAGTTCCGAGGTATGTTCACGCTACTCGCTCGAATTCCATTGTTTCCACGCAAATCCGCGTGTAGTGCCCTAAAAGCCGAAGTCACCGTGAAATTCTCATATCGGTCAGGTGGGTGACGCTCGTGCACTTCACGAAGTCCTGGGCGGCGTACTGGGACCTCCCGTTTCTGCCTCTTTGTATCCACCTTTGCCCGCTTTGGATCTCTCACTCGCTTGACTTCATCTTCTCTTTGGCGTCGACGACCAATCATTATCTCGCCTGGAGAATCACTGTCGCCTGCTTCCAGATCATCACCGAGATCGAACAGACAGTTTCCCACTTCTATCTCGTCACTGGGATCAAAGTTTCCCACTTCTATCTCATCACTGGGATCAAAGTTTCCCACTTCTTTCTCATCACTGACTTCGTCGTCAATTACAGGAAGGACGGTGACATCTTCATCATCGTATTCAACTATTTTACTGTCAATATCATCACCTTCACAATTGCTGTCTTCATCAGCATCCTCTGCTTCGCCTCCCTGCGTTTCTTCAAACGCGCCATCGCTGGAATAGTCTGGAAGAGAACTGTTTCGAAGAATGTCGTCCCACAACTGCTGATCTTCAGCGTTGTCAAGTTCACTACTCTGCTCCGTCCCCATGTCTTCAACATTTGGTAGAGCACTATTGAGTAAGATGTCAACCCACACTTGTTGGTCTTCATTATTCCAGTCAACACTAGAAACTCCATCTTCCTCCACCATGTCTTCGTCACTGACGTGGTCGCACTGCTCGTCGTCGTGTTCGTTGGCAGGCATATTATCGTCGTCAGATTTCTCACTAGCAACCAAATCGCCATCCTGAAGGTACTCGTCGAATGTCCGCAGCCACTTGTCCACCTTGGACTCGAATGCACTGCCATATCGATCCTTGTACTTGATGCTTTCATTGAATTTTACATCTGCCACGAAGCCTTTCTTGTGCTCGGATGGAAAATACACTTGACATCCGACAACGTCCTCACGATACCCGAGTAAGAACCCAATGCGACAGTTTGCACTCAGCTTCGTCCGCATCGTGATAGGCGTGTGGCAATACACCAGCGAACCAAAAGCACGGATATGATGTATATCTGGCTTCGTGCCAAACATCACCTCGTATGGCGTGCATCCTGCACCCTTGCAGAACACCCGGTTCTTCACGTACACGGCGGTTTCCAACGCATGAATCCACATCGACTTTGGTAGACCAGAATCATGCATCATTGTCTTCATCATACCTTCTAGAGTTTGATGAGTTCGCTCAACTGCATTGAGCTGCGAAGACTTAGGTCCAACCTTCGTGTGCACGATCCCCTTCGTCTTGTACCAGAGCTCCATGGTACTGTTACAAAACTCCTGGCCCTCATCAGTAAGTACCTGCTTGACAAGTCCAGCGTCTTGCTCATCGGAAAAATATTTTTTTCGAGCAAATGCCGGATGGTTCGCAAGCAAACAGAAATCAAAGTGGTTTTTCAAGCAAAAAAGGAAGCCAAGCAAATTTAAGTAATCAATATATAAATCTCTCGCTTCCCTGTCTTGCCTCTTAGTGCGTGAAGGTTCCACCCGTAGCATGCGTATACGAGATCATTACAAGCCTCCTTGGTGGCAAAACTACCGACTAGTTCATACCGCTTACGCCCCTGGATTGTACGTGTGGTGCGAGCGTTTTGAGATTCAACTCCTTGCTCATCTTTAGAGGTGTCCGATTCTACGTCGTACTCTGAGCTGTCTGCCATGCTTCACAGATTCAAGCTTGTGTACTTCACTTTTGGTTTAGTAGTGGGCCGCTCTTATGTGCTTGTATTCCTGGAGAAGATCGTTTTGTAACTTCTGTTTTGTAACTTCTTGTCTAAATCCCATAGCTGCTTGCGAACCATCCGATTTGCTTGAAAAGTCACCATGAAACGGGGTTGCTTGGTAAAAAACCTTTTTTTGCTTGAAAAAAATCCGCACCCTTGCTCATCACTTCGCCATTTGCGAATTACAACCTCTCCAACACGTTTTCCATGCTGTCTTTCTGCCCATGCAATGTACTGCTTCATGAACTGGTTCACCTCACCCTCTGTGCGAGACTTCATCAGGTAGGTGGTCACAAAGCGTGAGTATCCATCCAGTACTACGAGCACCGCAGTATACTGAGTCCCGTTGTGCACTCCCGGTATGAGGGTGTGGCTTTTTATTGAGGAAACAGCGGCTTCTTTTTGAGGAAACATTCAAACGATTTGAAATTGAGGACTTTACTAAATCGGATGGTTTTGCACAATCGATTTACTCACTTTATAGCCACATGGGAATGCGACGGTGGCTGGACGCTTGTCGACTTCGGGACATACACAAGTCATTTTGCTCGCAAGAACTACTCAAAGACGTTTGTTCCTTGGTTGTATATGTTTGTCCAAACGGAACACCAAACTGCTTACACGACCATGTTTAGAGTGCTATGCAAGTACACGCGAAGATTTTCTTTGATATTGACGTGTGCTTGGCTTTTGGTAGCCTGGATCGAACTGCTGGAATTGCTAATGCGTATCAAGACGTTTGGCCTAGCATTAGGCTCCTGAACTGCTATCCCCATTTTAGCTGGAAAAGTCGCGAAAACATCAAACGTCTGAAGACGCCTGAATTTTACGACACCAACATACATGTGAATATTCTCTACTTAGCCGAGGGCGCTCGCAGAAGCAGTTTTTGGCTTTAGCGGAGCTGTTTCTAGCCTATTGGTGTGAACATGGAGAGGAGGACTACGTTAAGTGGATGCGTGAGTACTACATGGGGAATGAATGGGGAAACTGGTTCTACAATGCTGCTGTTCCTGGCTTGACACCTAGTCAAAATGCATTAGAATCTCACCATCAAGCTATCAAGGAAACCTGTACGGCTACGCTTCGAGCAAGCACAGCAGTTGCGTTGAACGACTCTTTGCCAGGTATTTTGAAGCATCAGCGCGATCAGATCGTTCGACTGCAACTACGACACTTTTGTGAAGGTGCAACACGATGTGTATACTGCGTAATATTCAAACTGACCATAGATGTGTCTATTTGGCGCAGGTCCGCTTTTGAGTGATGAAGTGGTGCATGCCCAGTTCCCCCTTCGAAACAAAATGAACTATTACTCAGTGAAAGTTCCCCGTACCAAAGTGCTGAAGGCAATTCTCTTCAACGCACCTAAGTTTACCGTCTCTGCAAGCAATATCCATGGAACAGCAATTAATCGTCAACGCGCACAACTGTATTGCAACGCACAATCATAGTTAAGTGGTGTTCGATCGCACACTTGTATGCTGAGCTTACCTTTAGGTATCTGAACTCCCTCAACGGAAAACTTCCCGAGGACATCACGGTCTTTAAAGCCGAGCTTTACTGCTTATCACTGCACCAAGTCCGCGTTCTTCACCCGGACAACTAAATGGATTAGCCCCAACGCGTAAGTTTTCAGCTGAAAAGGTTTGTGGTGTTCCGCCAACAATTACTTTCTTCTAATGAATCCGCTTAAATTGATTGTGTTTGCTGCGTATAGATCGAAAGCATCAGGAGTAAATATGCTTGTGATTGCAAAACGTTTGCACACAATGGCTGGCAATGCTCGCACGTGATTGCAACTATGGTTCTACAAGGCGATATCAGCATCGAAGGAATGCTTATGGCATTACCTGCCCGAAAACGCAGTGGTGGACAGCGCAAAGCAAAAGGCTCTCTGCACTCAGGTGGAGACAATTCGCATCAATTCTCGGTAGATGTGCTTGTGAAAGATTTCCTGAACCAGCCAGCGACGCCACTTCACTGGAACGTGATGAAGGAATTTCCAGTCAACGCAACAGACCCTGACGGTCCAAGCCATTTTTTGCTGGGGAATGTATTCTCTTGGACGGAAGAAAAAGGCATTTACCTTTGGCTGGTTAAGTTTGCGAACAAGCGAGAAGTTCTCGTTGCGAAGCTCTTGCTGAGCTCGTTCATGCAGCTTACATTCACGACGTAAATGTAACTGGGCCCATTCCGTTCGAGACTACCGTCTAGATGTAGAATATACACGCATTGCATAGTGTTTGACTTGGTTGTTGGAAATTACTCAGCGAGCATCCATTTCGCCGCTGTTCCTCAATTATCATCCTTTTCTAGCTGTTCCTCAGAAAGCAGACACCGTTCCTCATAAAAAAGCCCGTCCCCCCGGTATGAGCAGATCTGCAAACACTATGTCATTGACGCGCGTGATCTTACGCTCGAGGTTCTTCTGGAACGTTTTCCTTTTATGCCTCCCGAAATGGCAGTCAGCACAGTCAAACTTGCCACGCTTCTTCAGCATGATGCCCTTTGCCATGCCTCGGTCCACCATCAATCGGATATATTCTGGACATGTATGTCCTAGACGCGCGTGCCACAAATCGATATCTGCAACACCATCGGTCACCGTAAAGTTCGCAATAACATGTTTCTTGGTTGATATTTTGCTATTATTTGCCTTCTCCCCACAAACATTGTGGGTTCCGAACGTCCAAAGCTGGTGCTCGTATGTCGTGCGAATCACTTCAGTGCCTTCCTTCGACATCCCGAACATCTTCGTGTCTTGGTCCCACGACATCTTGAACCCCTGGTCCAAAGCCTGTCCTGGTGAGAACAAGTTACACCCAGCCTTTGGCACATACAGTACATCTTCCAGAAATACTGTCACCATTTGCTCGTCAACCATTGTATCTAGCAGTACAGTTCCAAACCCCTCTGCTTGAGCTACTCCACTGTCGGTAAACCCTGAAACTGTCGGGTTCCAGTCGCTATCATCCATACTTTGGAGTGATGTGAAGTACTCCTTATTCGCCACGATGTGAGCATTGCTACCTGTGTCGAAGTACCACCGGTTCGGGTCGTAGTCTTTTGCTGCATGCTTCACAACGTCACTGACCACCACATCACGCTTGAGCGAGTGCGCCGACACCTGAGGTTTTTGTTTCGACTCTCCTTGTTCTTTCTTCGAACATGCATACTTCGGTTTTGCATTCTTCCGTCCGCTTGGCTGCTCACGTTTTTCTTCAGCCAACAGGTCCGGACAGTCACTTTTGTAGTGCCCCTTACCACCACAGTTGAAGCACTCGACATCCGCAATGTCAATCTTCTTCTTGAATTCTTTTCCGTGGTTTTGCTGCTTACTAGTCCTCCGAGTCCCTGAAGAGCTTCCTTGCATCTTCTTGCTTGTGTTGTTTCCAAATGCATGACTATCCCAGTCTTTGCTTCGTGATTCTGCAGTCAAAATCAGCTCACGGATATTCTCTGGTGTGTATTTGCTCATGTCCTTACTGAACAAAACTTTCCTTTGTAGCTCGTTGTAGCACATCTGGTTTGGCAGACTACGCAGGAGAATATCCACCATTTGTAGATCATTCACAGGTGCCTCCAAGTCCTTCAGCTGCTCCATCATCTCGAACATCTTGTAGAGATAGCTACGCACATCACCATTGGTGCGCAGGTGAGTCCTGTGTAATTCACCTTTCAGGCGATACACCTTCTGCGCCTTCGTGGCCGAGTTCGTCTTCCCGTCGTAGATGCTGCACAGCTCACGCCACATTTCAGTGCCTGTCTTCTTTGACATCACTTGCTTGGCTAGTCGCATCGACAGTGAACCCTGGATGAGTATCTTCACCTTGGCCTGCTTATTCTTGAAGTCATTTTTCTCTTCCTCTGTGTCTCCTTCGGTCTTCGTGCCGAGAACAATCTCATCCAACAAGCTCTTTTCAAACGCGTTGATCATTGACTGTTTATAGAATATCCAGTCTTCCCCGTCCCAACGGACCGGAATTCCCTTAGATCCTATCTTGAAGCCCTTCTTCTTGTGCTTGCTGTCGTCTGAGTCGGAAGATGAAGACATTGTTGCCTCTGTTACTGATCTTCTAGCTGTCTCGAATCGCGCCGTGTGCGCTAGCGAAGTCGTAGAGTTGGGCTCGTAACCCTATTGGAATCTGGTAACACGCAGGCAACTTGTTGTTAAAGGGGGTAATCTTGGACTGGCGCCTCTCGGGCCTTCTGTTTTGCACTAACCAGTAGTACCCTATCATTGCTACGTACTCAACGGCTTTCAACGGCCCTAAGTAGTAGTCCACTTTCCAATAGAGGTACCCTACAGAGATCAAATTCGCGTTCGTTAGCACAGTATGGCTCAACTCAAATAAATTGACGCAGCTACAGCAACTTTTGTAGGTGTCCGATCTAACCTGTCGCGCAGTGTACTAGTACTGGAGAATGTGGCTTTCTTTTCTATTTGGAGCTCGTTTATCTCTTCCTGTCACCGGTAATTGAGTATTCCGATGTAATACTGCTATCCAACTTTTGCCGCAGCAAAAATCGGTTGTATGTATTAAAGTGTGGGTCCATTCTGCACATTTTGACTGCGGCCAGTCTGCACAACCTTGAAATGCTTGTTGTTGTGGAGTTTGTACGTCATCAAGAGACGCAGGGCAACGAACACCATGCGAAAGGTACCAGATAGCGCTGAATGCTGTCAACCCGTGTGCCGATTCAACATGTTTACTTTTACTAAACTTGAAAGTGCACAAAAGTCTATGCATGGTTTAGGCTAGCTCAAACTCACACCACCAGGCTGAAAATCCTATTGAATCTGAAAGTTGCTTCAACACTAACTAGGCTAACTCAACCAAGGCGGCGGGCATCAACTCCAGCTAATCTTCTGAATATGGCGACAAGTTGGTACTCATTTCCAAATATTTTAGCGATTCACAACAACAACCACAGCCAGAAAAACATAAAACCAAACCAATACATCTGAAAGTGTACAGGAGTCTTTACAAATGAGTTGTCTTACTCTAGATCGAGCTCTACCAGCAGGCTGAAAATCCCATCAAGTCATTCAGCTTGAAAAAGGTAGGTTCTCACCCAAACCTGCAATTCGTCAAATTCGTCTAATTCGTCAGCTTCTTGGTGACCTCAGCGAACGACTGACCCTGTGTGGTAGCGAGACCCAGCTCCAGCTCTGTCGGCTGACGAGAACCGTCACCCTTGGAGAAAGTGCCAGCGCCCCACGGAGAGCCGCCGTGCATCTCGTCCATGTTGAGGAGGTCCTTGCTACGGTACCCGAGAGGCACGTAGGTGATACCCTGGTGCGCCAGGAACGTCACAGCCGTGAACGCCGTCGTCTCCTGACCGCCGCCTTGGGTGCCCGTGCTGAAGAAGAGGCCACCGGTCTTACCTGCCAGCGCGCCCGTAGCCCACAGACTGCCGCACGAGTCGAAGAACGCCTTGATCTGCGCTGGCATCGTGCCAAAACGGCACGGGAAGCCGAAGAGGATGCCGTCGGCCTCTCTCAGGGTCTCGATTGTCGCGACGGGGTGGTCCTTCTTGGGCGGTGCGTGCATCTTAATCAACACTTCCTCTGGGAGCGTCTCCTTCACCTGGTAGATGGTGGCTGTGACTCCGGCAACGGACTCGATCCCCTTCTTGGCGGCGTCAGCGAGTTTGGCAACGTGGCCGTAGGTGGAGTAGTAGACGATGGCGATCTTGGTCATGGCGATGGTTTGTTAGTGTTATTCTTTGTTGCGTGGAACGGAGCAAATTCAGGAATGAGGAAGCAGGACTTGATGTTGAGGCTTGCTAAGGCAGGAACGAGCACCTTTGAAGTATGTGGCAGGTTCCAGACGTAATATTGTGCTGATACCCCAGCTGCTACGGATGTGATTAGTTATTCATGTGAGTTGACTCGTATTTCATCTCAATCTAATTTCTCTTCTTTTGGTGCTATTCTGCCTTAGAGTTAATCAACTAGCTCCTGGTCGCCGCCGGTACTAGGTCTTAAAACTACTCCGTGGGAGCTACACAGGCAACAATAGGTTCTAACCGAGAGATTGAGACCGAAAGTCCTACCGGTGGAGATGCTCTGAGCGAAAACAGACATACCGCGTACAGCAGCCACAAACGTTTTGGCTTCGGCGTACATGTGCAACAGTTTAGACAATTGGTTTCTGTAATCGAGCACGATTCTTTCACATGGGACACCATAGTAGAAAAATCCATATGTACGCATCTGACGTCTTTCTCGTAGTACATGTACCGCTATGCTAGCGTGGTGTAGCGGGCATTTTGTTTAAAACATGCAGCTTCATCAACAAATATATGTCCAATTCTGGTGAAAATACAACATTCTCTCGCGGTTAGTTTAGTTTGGGGGCTGCACTACCACTCTACAAGTTGTATTTCAGCTACAAGTTGTAGAGGATCGTTTTTATTTCGGGGGGGGGGGGCGACTTAGCTACGTTTGAGAGGGGTACGTTGGTTCGAATGCTCGATGCATGCGCAGTAGTAACAGAAGAATAGTAAAACCCACACCAGCAAACAGAAACTACTTACTGTACGCTGTATAAACAAAATGAAGCAAGTCTACACCCTGTTTTTGCCATCATTGTCCGTCAACACAGTATTGAGCATTACGAAAGGTACATGTATGTATACGGGTTTTTGCTACGCTATCCCGTATGAAATGATCCAAGTCTGGAACGAAATTCCTGCCACATACTTCAAAGGTGCTCGTTCCTGCCTTAGCAAGCCTCAACATCAAGTCCTGCTTCCTCATTCCTGAATTTGCTCCGTTCCACGCAACAAAGAATAACACTAACAAACCATCGCCATGACCAAGATCGCCATCGTCTACTACTCCACCTATGGCCACGTTGCCAAACTCGCTGACGCCGCCAAGAAGGGGATCGAGTCCGTTGCCGGAGTCACAGCCACCATCTACCAGGTGAAGGAGACGCTCCCAGAGGAAGTGTTGATTAAGATGCACGCACCGCCCAAGAAGGACCACCCCGTCGCGACAATCGAGACCCTGAGAGAGGCCGACGGCATCCTCTTCGGCTTCCCGTGCCGTTTTGGCACGATGCCAGCGCAGATCAAGGCGTTCTTCGACTCGTGCGGCAGTCTGTGGGCTACGGGCGCGCTGGCAGGTAAGACCGGTGGCCTCTTCTTCAGCACGGGCACCCAAGGCGGCGGTCAGGAGACGACGGCGTTCACGGCTGTGACGTTCCTGGCGCACCAGGGTATCACCTACGTGCCTCTCGGGTACCGTAGCAAGGACCTCCTCAACATGGACGAGATGCACGGCGGCTCTCCGTGGGGCGCTGGCACTTTCTCCAAGGGTGACGGTTCTCGTCAGCCGACAGAGCTGGAGCTGGGTCTCGCTACCACACAGGGTCAGTCGTTCGCTGAGGTCACCAAGAAGCTGACGAATTAGACGAATTTGACGAATTGCAGGTTTGGGTGAGAACCTACCTTTTTCAAGCTGAATGACTTGATGGGATTTTCAGCCTGCTGGTAGAGCTCGATCTAGACTCTAGATCGAGCAAAAAAACATAAAACCAATACATAGTCTGAAAGTGTACAAGAGTCTTTACGAATGCGTTGCCTTACTCTAGATCATCTAGAGTAAGGCAACGCATTCGTAAAGACTCTTGTACACTTTCAGACTATGTATTGGTTTTATGTTTTTTTCTGGCTGTGACTGAAGTTCGTCGTCGAGGGAGACTGGTTGAGTAAGCCTCGTTGGTGCCGGGTTTAAACTGGAATCCCCACTAGAAAACTCTCTTTGACAACAAAAGTTCCGCGATGTCTACGAGTTCATCATGGGCTATGAGGCTGTGGATGAAGCAGTACCAGAAGCAAATGAGCCTTGTACGAAGCTGATCGTCGCTGCTGAAGGTAGATTATCTGTCGAATTCACTTTTTTATCGAGTTTATTCATTCTTTGCTGTTTGATTTTCAGCCAAACGAGGACCGAAGATCAAGATCAACAGCGTCACTCGTAGGCCTGAATCCAGCCATCTTCTTCCTATTCCAGTGGTGATCGCTACGAGACAGCAGCTGGAGACGTGTGTGCTGTTCTTTACCGAACTGTAGATTTCCTGGAGTAGAATCACTCAAGCAAGTTTACGAGGCAGTCTTGTTCAGTGTCCATAACTCTAAGATCAGTATTTCCGAACGTCTAGGGCACGTCACCACGCGAGACGACTACGACTGAGGCAACGCTAATATCCACAATGCATCGTCTCAACGAATGTCTCCACAAAGCTCAACTGTATCATCGCGTTGGAATCAGTGGATGAGGACGAGCTCAATATATACAAGTCTAATCAGCGCACTCGTAAAGATGTTTCATCAGCAATAATGGTGTAGTAGAACCTAGGCTCTAAAGCTTAGTTCTAACGTGCAACAGACTGCGCACTCCCCAAGCAGACATCACAGACTGTGTCCTACAGCATCAGCTGAGGCAACTTCATGTTCTACATGTTATAACAGGTCAGGCTGTTAGTGGCTGACTTTGTTTGCACTTGGAGCTTGTATGTCTAGCTACATGTATCCTTAGGAATGATTGCTTGGCGAGCAGCAACTTCAAGGAGTTCTGCCTTCAAGTACTCGTTCTCTCTGAGTGGAGGCTCGTTGCCGAAGCTCACTCTTCAATTTCTTATCAATACACTAGGCTACAGTTCCTGCGGGCTAGCCCCCGCATTGCCTTGTGTTAACGACTTTGAATTTCGACCCCGGGAATACTACAAAGAATTCTTTAGTAGGTTTTCCATTGAAGTGCAACGACCTGTTGTACAGCTAGTGGACAACTGAAGTTGAAGACAACTCAAGATGGCGGACGCTGGAGCGACTGGTTCTGTACCACTGTTTACCCCGGTTTTACCACCAAAGATAGTGTCGACCTCTCATGGAGCACTGGTGAACTGGAGGAAGGAAAGACACGACTATGAGGCGAAGCTGCACGCGCGCTGCCGTGTGACTGGTGAAGCTTTTGAAGCTGTGGTAGAGTCTGTCGCAGGAGCATTCAACCCCACCTGCTGGACGCTTTCTGCGAGCTCCAGCTTGGAGTCTCGCCAGCTAACGCCACCGACGACATGCTGATAACTGAGATCGAGAAGATCATCTCGAGCGTGAAAAACGGCTCCTTGCCTGACATCAAGGACCTTTATGAGCGTGAACTAAAGCCCAACATGGCCGAGAGCGACGTGAGAGCCCGCTATATCGACTACTTCATGCTGTTTAATACCATTACGTTGGAGAATGGCTTGACAGAATGTTTTTCTGAGGTAGATGGCGTGAAAGAGAAGTGCAAGCGGTTGATAGCATCGCTACGGCCAGAGGCGTTAAAGAAGGAAGTGAAGCAGAGAGTCCGTTTTACTGACAAGGCTGCCGCGTCCAACGCGAAACTTCTTTTCGATCTGATAGTCGAGCGTGCAACGGAGCATGAGCGCTATTATCAGCGCCAAAAGAAACAGCGACAGGAGGCGTCCGGGCGTGAGGCTATTTCGTCTAAGAAGCAAAAGGATAAGAAGCAATCGAAGCAGTCGAACGGAACGGCGCTTCAAGAGTCGACTAGTAGAGACACTGCGAGAGTAAAGGTCGATCAGAAGACCAAGCCCAAGGCTAAAACAGAGGCTTCACGTCAACCTCCAGGTCCATGTCCGAAATGCAAGGCCATGCATTGGCTGCGTGAGTGTACGGAGGCAAGTGAGGACGAAAAAAAGGAGCTCGTACAGAAATTGCGTGATGCGCGCAAGGCCAAGAAGGCGCGTACCAAACGCCTCGGTGAGCTTTTACCTAACACAGAGCGACATGTGGTATTGAATGGTGTCCTGAGCTGCCGTACTGTCCTGATAGCGGCTCGGATTTCACTGTGATTGGACTTTCGCACTGGAAACGCCTTCTAGTTGCCGATCCGAGTGTAACGAAGGAAAAACTTGATACTCCTGTTCGCACCCAGGCATTTGGAGCGACGTGGGTGACAGCTGAATGGAAGACTTGTCTTCAAGTACTAATTCAAACTGCGGCTGGCCCTGTCGAGCCTATGGGATTAGTGGACGTACTTATTGTCGACGTGGACGATGAAGAGTTCATTGTGGGGAATGATTTGTTGGTGATGTTGGGTATTGACGTCGATAGACAGCTTGAGCAACTGGCCAGCCACAACATCGATGATTTGACCGGTGACCCAGTGGAGCTTGAAGCTGACGAAATGCCCGTGAATCCTGATAAAACTCCATCTGATGACGATGATATTTTCGCTGCTGTTGAAAGATTGATTGATCGTGCGGTGGAGAATGGATTTCCTGTGGAACGTGTGGAGCAGTTGCGGACTATTGCTCATGCATATGACGTGTGGCGCCTGGAGCTCCGAGCGGATCCTCCTGCTAGTGTCCCACCAATGGAGATTCGATTGAAAAACGGGGCTCGCCCCACGAAGTGTAAGCCCCGCAAATACCCGCCTCATATCAGGAAGTTTTTACGAGAATTTAACGCGCGTCTTGTTGCACTAGGACTGGTCTATGAGAATCCTGATAGTCGTTGGGCGAGTCCTGTTTTGCCGGTGAAGAAGAGCGCGGATCTATTGGACCTTCGACAAACGACAGACTACCGAGTATTGAATGACCAGACAGAAATAATGGCTGCAGTGATGCCAATCCTCGCTGTAGTTATGGAAAATGCTCGAGGAATGAAACACTTTGGACTTTTTGATTTCTTGAAGGGTTTTTGGCAGTTGCCACTTGCAGAATTCTGTCAGGAATTGCTGTCGTACATGACTGACGAGAAAATATTCACACCCCGTCGTGTTCCTCAAGGAAGTAGTGACGCAGCTATTTTCGTCCAGAAGACAATGGAGACATGCTTTGCGAGTTTACTCTACGAGCATCTACTTATCTGGATTGATGACTTGCTGTTGTACGCTGCTGACATGGATACATACATGGTTAAGTTGGGTGAATTCTTCGCGTTACTGAATCAGTTTGGTCTCAAGCTTAGTGCTAAAAAGTCCAGTCTCTATCAAACTGAAGTGAAGTGGTGTGGACGAGTGCTGGATCACCAAGGTGTTCGCCATGATTCACAACGGATTGACACACTTCGGCAGATCCCGTACCCAAAGACCGCTGGCGAATTGCAGCAATTTGTCTGTGCTGTTAACTGGATGAGAGAAAGCATTGTGGATTACGCGCGACAAGTACAGCCACTTCAGAAACGCCTGGATACCGCACTTGCTTCTACCACGCCCTTGGGGCGAAGTGATCGATTGCAAAACGCGTAATGGATTGCTACATTTCGATTATCTCTACCTGGGAAGCAGCTATGGCACAAGCAAGTACATCCTGGTCCTCAAGGACCATGCAACGCATTATTGCGAGTTAGTAGTTGCAGACACAGCTGACAGCAGAGTAGCGGTGGAAGCACTGCTGGATTGGCACTCGCGGTTTGGCCTGCCACCTGAGTGGGTATCTGATTGCGGTTCACATTTCAAGAATGAAGTTGTTGCCGAACTAGCACGTCGTCTACGTACTTTGCAGAAGTTCACCCCCGCGTACTCACCTTGGATAAACGGATCCATAGAGAGGGTAAATCGCGACATCCTACAAGTGGTGCGTGCAATGATCCTGGAGTACAAGATCAGCTACAAGGACTGGGTCTACTTGGTGCCGATAATTCAGGCAAACTTGAACCACACTGCAGTTCCTTCTCTGGCGAATCGTGCTCCAGTGGAGCTGTTTACGGGCTTGGAATGTCCAACACCGCTGCGTGAGTTCTATCTACCGGACCATGGCAAGTTGCAAACTATCCCTGACAGTGACCGAATTGAGGAGTATCTCGCAGAGCTGCGCTCCAGCATGCAAGTGATGCACAACGCTGTGGAAGACCAGCGTCTGAAACAGAGACTTCTGAATAAGAAGAAAGAGCGGGGGGAAAATCTCGTTAACTTCTCTGAAGGTGATTTTGTCTTGCGGTCACGAGTGGATGAAAACACAAGAACAAGTTGCAGGTGACATGGGTTGGACCTTATCGAGTATTACGTGCTGATGCACACTCATTTCACGTACAGCACCTCGTCACCGGTGACGAGCTTGATGTGCATGCATCTCGGCTGAAATTTTACGCTGACAGTAGCCTCGACATCACCGAGGAATTGTTGGAGCATGTGGCCTCGCAAGGAATATTGCTCGCTGTAAATGAGCTTAAGTCACATCGGTGGAACGAAGATATCCAGGACTTTGAAGTGTTAGTGAACTGGAAGGGCTTGGAGACGATCGAGGACTCTTATGAGCCAATGCAGAGCCTCGCTACTGATATTCACGTGTTACTAGACAACTATGTGGCACAAGCCCGAGACACCCGGTTATCTGACTATTGGCAGGAGCTTGCTGGAAACCGTGCACAACGAACTATTTCGACAACTACGGAGACCTTGCCTGCCAGCTTAGCGCATGTGCCATCAGGCAATGCGAAGGAGTCAAAACGAATGCCGACCGGTAAGAAACGCCGCCGCCAAACTGCCCGAAGTACTGTTAGCAGTATTTCTCAGCAAGGCGAAGGTAAAAATGATAAAGAGACTGGCGCTGAGCGTCCAGGAGCTCGACGACGAGTCAAGCGGACCTCCAGTGAGAATAACTTGCCTCATGGACGCCTGACTAGAGTGGTGACTGTTGCTGCAGATGTGCCTAGTGTTTCGGACGCAATGCCAGCACAAGGACTCTGCAACGAGCAGCGGCATCAACTACGACGATCTAGCCGCAAACGCAAGGCGCGTACGGTTGGAACCCCGTAGCTTCACCAATGTGAATCTACACAAGGTCAATGATGCCGAAGTTGAACCCTTGCACGTTTTCCAGAGGAAGACGTGGGGAACTAAGCTTCGGGGGCAGTGTAGTAGAACCTAGGCTCTAAAGCTTAGTTCTAACGTGCAACAGACTGCGCACTCCCCAAGCAGACATCACAGACTGTGTCCTACAGCATCAGCTGAGGCAACTTCATGTTCTACATGTTATAACAGGTCAGGCTGTTAGTGGCTGACTTTGTTTGCACCAAAACGTTTGTGGCTGCTGTACGCGGTATGTCTGTTTTCGCTCAGAGCATCTCCACCGGTAGGACTTTCGGTCTCAATCTCTCGGTTAGAACCTATTGTTGCCTGTGTAGCTCCCACGGAGTAGTTTTAAGACCTAGTACCGGCGGCGACCAGGAGCTAGTTGATTAACTCTAAGGCAGAATAGCACCAAAAGAAGAGAAATTAGATTGAGATGAAATACGAGTCAACTCACATGAATAACTAATCACATCCGTAGCAGCTGGGGTATCAGCACAATATTACGTCTAGAACCTGCCACATACTTCAAAGGTGCTCGTTCCTGCCTTAGCAAGCCTCAACATCAAGTCCTGCTTCCTCATTCCTGAATTTGCTCCGTTCCACGCAACAAAGAATAACACTAACAAACCATCGCCATGACCAAGATCGCCATCGTCTACTACTCCACCTACGGCCACGTTGCCAAACTCGCTGACGCCGCCAAGAAGGGGATCGAGTCCGTTGCCGGAGTCACAGCCACCATCTACCAGGTGAAGGAGACGCTCCCAGAGGAAGTGTTGATTAAGATGCACGCACCGCCCAAGAAGGACCACCCCGTCGCGACAATCGAGACCCTGAGAGAGGCCGACGGCATCCTCTTCGGCTTCCCGTGCCGTTTTGGCACGATGCCAGCGCAGATCAAGGCGTTCTTCGACTCGTGCGGCAGTCTGTGGGCTACGGGCGCGCTGGCAGGTAAGACCGGTGGCCTCTTCTTCAGCACGGGCACCCAAGGCGGCGGTCAGGAGACGACGGCGTTCACGGCTGTGACGTTCCTGGCGCACCAGGGTATCACCTACGTGCCTCTCGGGTACCGTAGCAAGGACCTCCTCAACATGGACGAGATGCACGGCGGCTCTCCGTGGGGCGCTGGCACTTTCTCCAAGGGTGACGGTTCTCGTCAGCCGACAGAGCTGGAGCTGGGTCTCGCTACCACACAGGGTCAGTCGTTCGCTGAGGTCACCAAGAAGCTGACGAATTAGACGAATTTGACGAATTGCAGGTTTGGGTGAGAACCTACCTTTTTCAAGCTGAATGACTTGATGGGATTTTCAGCCTGCTGGTAGAGCTCGATCTAGACTCTAGATCGAGCAAAAAAAACATAAAACCAATACATAGTCTGAAAGTGTACAAGAGTCTTTACGAATGCGTTGCCTTACTCTAGATGATCTAGAGTAAGGCAACGCATTCGTAAAGACTCTTGTACACTTTCAGACTATGTATTGGTTTTATGTTTTTTTCTGGCTGTGACTGAAGTTCGTCGTCGAGGGAGACTGGTTGAGTAAGCCTCGTTGGTGCCGGGTTTAAACTGGAATCCCCACTAGAAAACTCTCTTTGACAACAAAAGTTCCGCGATGTCTACGAGTTCATCATGGGCTATGAGGCTGTGGATGAAGCAGTACCAGAAGCAAATGAGCCTTGTACGAAGCTGATCGTCGCTGCTGAAGGTAGATTATCTGTCGAATTCACTTTTTTATCGAGTTTATTCATTCTTTGCTGTTTGATTTTCAGCCAAACGAGGACCGAAGATCAAGATCAACAGCGTCACTCGTAGGCCTGAATCCAGCCATCTTCTTCCTATTCCAGTGGTGATCGCTACGAGACAGCAGCTGGAGACGTGTGTGCTGTTCTTTACCGAACTGTAGATTTCCTGGAGTAGAATCACTCAAGCAAGTTTACGAGGCAGTCTTGTTCAGTGTCCATAACTCTAAGATCAGTATTTCCGAACGTCTAGGGCACGTCACCACGCGAGACGACTACGACTGAGGCAACGCTAATATCCACAATGCATCGTCTCAACGAATGTCTCCACAAAGCTCAACTGTATCATCGCGTTGGAATCAGTGGATGAGGACGAGCTCAATATATACAAGTCTAATCAGCGCACTCGTAAAGATGTTTCATCAGCAATAATGGTCACTGTTCGCTATGAGAAGGGGGAGTTGGTGGCGATGTTGCAACGGGCTGCTTTTGTCAAGTTCCATAGTCCACAGTTCGATTTGTCCGACGAAACATGACGAGAAACACAGCAGGAAGGCTCAAAGTGGGCGCGTCATATTCAGATCTATACGACTCGCTTTTGTCATGAGAAAGAAGTCTTGCCGGTAATTTTACAGCATTATTCGTTGACAGGCAAATCGTGCACGCTTTGTTGGGTGCGCCTAGACATTCCGGCTGGCTATTATCTATCACACCATCGGGAAGGCCTCATCTGGGGCTGTCGTTAGCGCTGGCATTGTCATTGCATAAGAGTTGTTTCTAAACGCCATGCTGGCCGAAAAGAGGCGCAAATCCACGAGCACAAGGCGCAAGGTATGTGGTGGCACCGCGGCGTGCTAGAAAGCGGCGTATTGATCGACTTTATTGGCTATTCAGGAGGAGATAGGCGACCTGAAGGCGGAGATCCGTAAGTTACGCTCCGAGTTGGAACTCGGGTCTGAGCTGAAGGAGCTACACACACCAGTTAAAACTGATGATCGATCGTCATTGGAGCGAGTAGCCGCTGAGAACAGTGCGTTGTCTTCTGTCATTCAACAGCAGCAGTTGGACATCGCCCGAGTGCATTCCACTCTGCCACCTCCGTTGGTTCGTGGCACAGTTTCCTGAACTTAGGAAGGACCAGAGCTAACGCGTTTCGTGCAGGAGTTCCATCCGTTGTGTTCCCGTATCTGTCTGAAGAAGAGCTGGCACGAGCGAAGTGCGACGCTTTTGGATCTGCGAGAACAAAAGTTTCAAAGTGCGTACAAGTATGTCACAACGCGCAGCCAACATTCGTCTTCGTACTCGAGTGACGAGCGATTCGAGACGGCAAATGGAGATGTTTGCTGCTCCATCTTCCAAACCGTACATTTTCCTGGTGTCAAGTCTCTCAAGCAAGTGTACGACGCCGTACTATTTAGTATGAACAATGTGGAAATCAGTATTTGTGAGAGACTCGGCCACATCACAACTAGAGACGACTACGACTGTGCAGACAGCAGCATTCACAACGCCAGGATGGTCTCCACGAACGATTTCGGCATCACAACGGAAGTGAGTGGCATCATGTTCTCCCGTCTTTTCTCGGCAGCAAACAGTTTTGCTGGGATTCCCTGTGGGATGCTGGTTATCGACTCGGTCGATGAGGACGAGCTTTACCCTTACGTCCCAAGAGAACGAGTACGCAAAGATGTTTCTGCCGCGTTTGTGCTGACAGCAGATCAGGAGCAGGAGGGTGATAGTGTGGTGGTGACACTACGGCGTGCTGCCTTTGTAAAGCTCCATTATCCAGGATTTGACGTGACCGAGGCTGTTTGGCAAGAACTGCAGCAGGATGTAGCGAGATGGGGCGATGTCACAACAAGAGCCATTTGAAGTATGTTGTACGCCGTGCCCTAGAGGGGCAACGCGCAACTAGACTGGAAAAGTCAATCCGGTATATCACTGTGTTTTATCCCTGTGTTTACTGGCTGGCTTACTCAGCGCTGATTCTACAAGAGTCAGGAAAGCACAAGGCAGCGAACATATACATGCGGTAAAGTTGAGTTTCCAGCTCCAAAAAAAACATCACCAAGGATAAGGAACTCAGCAGTGACAAAAGTTATCAGTCTACAAGAACGAAGAGTAACTTACCCCATTGGAGCAGTCGTGAGTCAGGACTGTAGATACATGCACGCCTTGCCTCGGGGGCATATCAAACTTGTCTTTTGTTGCAAAAACTTTATGACTGTCGACGTTGAAGTGTCATCGGAATGTTTGTAAGAGTGCACATGGGTACAAACACTTACGATCTCAGCTTGTGGTCATTCTTCGTTACGCCAGCCAGACCTTAGGCGGGAGAAATGTTAAGTGACAAAGAGGACGAACAGCTACATAGCGCGTCTCCCGCTGCAAGTACGGATGGAGACGGCTCGATGCGCCCAGTGAAGAAGCGGAAAGCCACGTACCTGGTCAAGAAGGTATACAGAGATCAAGAGGCACAATATGTTTGCTAAGAATTGTTTTGCTATCGTATTACGCAGGAAGAGAAGGCGCGACTAAGTCAAGAAATGCAGGAACTGGAGGCCCAGTTATCAGCACTGAAAGAGCGAGTGGGACTCAGCGGTATCCAAAGTATCGAGAAAGTGGCGACCAGTAATGTGGTATTGACCAATGTACTGCGCCAACAGCAACTGCTGGTCACCAATGCTTACGCGGGGCTTGCGTCTTGTGTAGTAAGCTCCTTTCTAACTTTTAAGTGTGTGATAATCGACGTTCTGACTCAGTTGAGCTGCGCTTTTGCAGAGAGGACTGGTCCCCAATCCGCTGTACTCGTATATTCATCTTGGAGTTGATCCAGACCACCGCCGCCAAGTGCTGAATGCAATCCGAGACTCGAAGCTTCAGAATGGAGTGGACTACGTGCTGACCAGGAGTCAGCATCTAGATCTCCTTCAACCATACGCAACTAGTGAGCAGTTTGTGGATGCCCAAGGAAACTTTTGCTGCTCTTGCTTTGATGTCGTACAGTTTACGGGTGTGAAATCGGTGCGCGAAGTGTTTGATGCAGCAATGTTTCACTTTATGAACGAGGAGATTTCGATTTCGGAGCGACTGGGGGTCATTACTGTCCGTGACGACTTCAGTGTCGATGAAGACGACTTCAGTAATTGTCGCTTGTTTTCAGCTGATGAAGATGGCGTGAAAACGGAAGTGAACACTGCCTCCTTTGCTCAATATGTCGATGCTGCTCATTCGGAAAGTGGTGAGTCTTTCGCGGTTCTGGTTCGCGACAGTGTGGATGTGGATGAGTTATACCCGTATAGCCCAGACGAATGTGTTCGCAAAGATCAAATGGGTTCCATTCTTGTGACTGCGATCAGGAAACATGCTGATTCGGAGGGAAATCGAGATGAAAAGGAAGAGCTAGTTGTGATCATGCGTCGAGCTGGCTTCGTGAAGATTCACAGTCCAGCTTTTCCTGTACCTGAGCGCACTCAACGAGGTCTGCTCAACGGGATTACGTCATGGTTTGAAATCACGCTTGCAGCTATGCAGGCTGCGCTTTCTACCAGCACTGCTTCTTAAAAAAAAGGTTCTTAGCATTGAGAGAAGCTCGACGTCAATGGATTGCTGTGCCTGAGGCCGAAAAATACGTTCGCATATTTTAATTTAATGATTAATTTCATTTCTTCAATTCATTTTTGAATTGTACACAATTCGTACATAAATTGACAACACCACCAGTCATTAGCTTGACCCATCCAACACAGCCAACAATAAACGCAAAACAATTGATCAGAATCATTTTACTTGCTTCACTGAACATTCCCCTTCAAGCGTCCGTCTACCTACTTTCCACTATGGTCCTCACGAGCAGTCAGATCTGCAACATGTTGTTTACAGAGGTCGGTGAATGGCGTCTACACTTGCATCTCCTGCGAGCAGTACAAGAAAGGAAACGGCTACACAAATCTGCTAAACCGCCTCAAACGCAACCACGACAACTATGAGCATGAAGCTCTGGAAGCTGCACGTCGTCAAAACCCGCTTCAGTACGAGGGACCTGTATCGCTGGATTGAGTGGGTTGTCTGTGACCGCCTACCGTTGGCGTTCGTAGAATACCGGCTCACGCGCCAGAACGCCTCGTTATCCTTGGTCTCTGATGCCTGGCTACATTACCTTACTGTCCGAGCTACTCGAGGTTCGTGTGGCCAGCGAGCTGCCGGACTCGTTTAGACTAGTTTTGGACGGCTGGACGAGCGGTAGTCGCCACTACCTTGCTATCTTTGCCGAGTTCGACGGCCCAATAGACGGTGTCGTCAGAAACGGCCGGGGTGGCGAGACCAACTACTACGACGACTTGGATTGTTCGTCACGGCGCTTCATACTGCTGGCGTTTTCGCCATTTGCGAGGAAGATCTCAGCGCACAAAGTCAGTTTGACCTAATTGCTGACACTTTGTCGCGCTACGACAAGCCAAGGAGCACTGTCAAGTTCATCGTGGAAGACATCTGCTCTGTGAACCAGTACATTGGCATAAAGGAGGGAGCTATCCCACTTGTCGGATGTGCAAGTCACAGGTTCAATTTGGCCGTCAAGGACTTCCTCAAATCAAAACAGAGGAAGCGCTGATTGCTAAGCTCCAAGCTCTGATGACCAAGCTGCGTATACTGAAGGGGCGAGCTGTTCTTCGACGAGTCTCCCAGCTTGCGCCTCTGCTACGGAACGACACCAGGTGGTCAAGTACGTACAAGATGATGGCGCGCTACATCGTCCTATAACCTTGTATTATCCAGCTGGGACTCGAACTGCTGGTAGATCATGAGATCCACCTGCTTCTCCTGAGTCGATCTGAACACGAGCGCGTCAAGGGTCTGGTGAGGCACCTCGAGAAGTTTGAAGGGGTTACTAAGGAACTACAGAGGACAAGCCTAACTCTATCCGCTGTATACCGTCTCTTTGATAAGGTTGTTAAGGAATACCCAGCACTGAAGACTCTACTGGAACCAACGGCACCTATTTTCAACAACCCTCAATTAGGACAAGGGCTTGTAAAGCTCCAGCGCGGAGAAGCGCTGTTGGCTGCTGAGATGTTGGCGTGTGCCAAATTTAGGTCGGTTTCGCTTGAAAGAGCGCCGGCTCGAGAGGACACAAGCAACTCTATTGTCAAGGCTGCGTTCAAGAAGCGAAGGGTGGCAAAGCGCTCGAAGTACGCGGATGTTTCATACGTCCCGCCGACATCCAACGAGTGCGAGCGCTTCTTCTCGGCAACGAAACTGGTGCTATCTGACTTAAGAAAGAGCCTTATACCAAACAAGCTAGAGAAGCTGATGTTGCTGTAGTACAACCGCACGATGTGGGACGTTCACATGGTTGAGGAGCTACGCGCGAGAATTGGTAGGAATAATGCGGAATAATTCAATACTTAACCCTTTCGCGAACGCAGCATATTCTCTTTGGCTGCTATGGTATACAAAGTTAGCATGTTAATAAATCAAGTGGGGAATTTTGCCCCCCTTCATAAAGCACGGCACTTGCCTGATCAGAGCCTTTCTACACAGCTGTTTATTGGGAGATGAAGTGGGGCATTTTGCCCCCCTTCATAAGCCACGGTACTCTCTTCGATATTTCTTTGCTTTTTTTTCATTGAATGATATTTTTGTATCGATGAGCAAAGTTGACGGCGATTTTTTGCATTGGTAAGCCTTGTTCACGTAATGCACGAAAACCAGAGACAGACAGAGGTGGATACATGATAGATTAGGAGTCCCGCTCTATTCCTTACGGCAACGCTTCAACTGGTGAGCTGGGCCTCCGACACCGCGTACATTAGCTGAGACGAGGAAGTGCGCTGGCAGCGTAGGGTGTAGCTAGGAGCATAATATTTGCGACGTAGATGTAGTTACCAACAATAGACTAAAGCACTTCCGTGTTTGGACGTGGAAGCCAATTTTGCACTTGAGTATGTTTTAGTGGTATATGACTTGGTTTCAGTATGGAAAATTGAAATTCTATCACCTTGCTTTTGAAATGATATAAAATGATACTTTACTGTGTTATTCTATCGAATCTGATTTTGTACAACTTTATAGAAAGTCGGGCGTTTCCCTTTTTGACACAATCCAACCCCACAAGAAAGCTGGAGGCGCCATTTGAGATGGCAACGTGTCGGCAAGGATCCGAGGCAAGTCGCGATGGAGAGAACGCTGTCATTGTCCTCACCGATACTCACTTGGAAGCACCAATGGCAGGCGAAGATATGACCAGCATGCAGACGGCACAAGAGCGAAACCCAGCCAGCACAGCCAGGCTAGAGACAAACAACGAAGAAGAAAATACCGGTGAGCCTGCTAAGCGAAAGCGAGGCCGCCCAAGAAGTTAAAAAAATAAGCTAAAACCTCCACAGCCAGGCGTCAAACGAAGCCGCCAACCAGAACCAGTCTCCGTAACTTCCAAAACGCAAGGCTCCCCCCAGAAGTCTTTATCAAGTCTTGACTGAAGAAGCCACTGTTGATGAAGCCTCGCCAACGATCCCAATAGCAGGTGTTGAAGAACACGGGCCTGTTGCCACTACGAGACCTCCATCAATTCCAGCCGCTGTCGCATTAGCAACCGATTCAATGGTAGTGCCTGGTGAGGCATCACCAGCTACACCACGCCCTGCAGCCACAACATGTAAAGCACCGACATCCAAAGGCTCTGCTACCCAGAAAAAATCGTTACCGTCAGTGTTGACTATGTATGTAGACACACTCGTTGCATTTTCTCCTTCGAAGGAGGGTTTTATTACGCAGAAGAAAAAATACGTTGGCATCGGGAGTGCGTACCTGGTTAAAAGAGTTTGCCGAGTATTGAAGCAGTCGTTGTTCCAGATAAACTGGTTGGATTCGCAGTTCCAAAACCACGTGGAAATCCTGACTCTTAGTGCCGTGCAGCGAGGCAACACAAACTATCGTGCTTTACACAGGCGCTCTACTGGTGTTGGATGGGGCCGCTTGTGCGCTGTTGGTGATGGCGAGGACGTCCATGTTGATGACGACGCCGACCTCCTGGAGGAGTATATGGAGTCCTACGAGCCACCGGTTAAACTTCCTATTTCACTAGCAGAGGTAGAGACTATCAACAGCATCCGATTTGAGCCTGAAGCAAAGTGCGACGCTCCCTCAGATCTGTATCAACAGGCTGACGGATCTACGAAGACACGGTTGCGACCAGAATTCAAACATATCTTTCAGCACTCCGCATCGTCAAGTTTTTTCGCGTACGTTCCGGTTTCGTTTTGGCAGCAGGTTGTTGGAGAGACGAATGCCTATGTTCGTCAAAACAGCATCGCAGTCGGGCCACCGTTTACACTAGATGAAGTGATGACGTTTTTGGGGATCCTACTCTACATGGTTCTTATCGACAAAGGCGAATACGCTAACTACTGGGGTACACAAATAGAGAACTCGATCTTGGGTTGATCATCGGTTGGGCTCGACGACGTGATGCCACTGCGTCGGTTCAAAATCCTGCGGAAGGCTTTCTGCTTCCAATGTGTTGAAAGCAACTCGGGCACTCGTGACCAGGCTGCAAGGATCCGTCCATTGCTGAACCTATTGAAGACTACCGGGGCAAAATATGTGGAGATCCGCCGCAACGTTGCACTTGACGAAGCCAGCGTCGTTTGGCGGTCAAAGTACGGCAAGCCACGCATTGTATATAATCCGATGAAGCCGACGGGGAAGTATCACTTCCGAATCTACATGTTGTGCTGCGCTACGAGTTGGATTTCGTAAAATTTTCGATTGCATTGCGCGAGCGATATCACGGAGCGTCTGGGTGGAGTTTTATCGGTGGAAGAGGCTCAGATATTGAGTGATGAAGTTGCAGAGATGTCCTCAATTCGGAAGTGCGTACTAGAAGTGGTTCGCCCGCTGTATTTCACCCGTCAGATCATCAACTTCGATAATTACTACACTTTAGTACAGTTGCTGATGGCACTACGTATCAAGGGACTCTACGCTCGCGGGGCGGTGCGGAAGACAAGTTCACACTTTCCGCGTCATGTACTCTTGGAGAAGAAAGATTGTTCCCGTGGTACCTCTCGCCAAGGAGTTTACGTCGGTCACTTACTCGTTGCAGCATCTTGGTATGCCAGCTCCATCGTGACGGTGATATCAAACGCAGACCCGTCGGCTATCACTACAGTAACCCGACAAGTGCGAGCAGAAAAGCGAATGTTTTCAGCACCAACGTGCATCAAGGAATACAACACCAGTATGCAGGGTGTGGATCGTCTTGATCAAATTCATACCTGGTTTTCGCTGTCGGACGGTCACTCTTTCAAAAAGTGGCACAAGAAGCTTGCATTAGCGCTCGTCGATGTTGCTAGAGCTACTGCGTATTTAACGCGGAGGCTGGCACTAGATCTGAGTAAGGCGCGTGACCCACACCGAGACTTCGTTGTTCAGCTGTATTCCGAGTTGTTGTCTGGGAAGTGGAAGGAGGCACCCAGTGAGCGACTAATGTTTTACGGTGACAGCGTCCCAAGCGTAGATATTTCGAAGCAGGCATCTCCGTCGAGCACGGTATAGATTGCCCAGGCAACAAATGGTATGACAGGCTCTGGAAGTCCCCAAAACAGGTGTTCGGTTGTCCCCTCGAAGCAGTTTTTCACCGACATGAATCGCGAGCGTAGGAAGTGCATCGTTTGTCGTTGGGAAGAGCGCTATGCTACTGAAGTCACGGTAGTTTGTGTGTTACACAACGTCTGCCTTTGCCAGAATGTACATGTCTCCGACAAGCCCTACGCATGCCCACAAACTATCTGGGCTTGTTGGGAGAAATATCATCGCTACTACCTCCGCAAGAAGCTCTTCTCGCAGAGAGGAAACCCCGTATGAGTTCTGAACTATACAAACAAAAGAGCAGTCAACGTACAAACAAAGATCAAGAAGAGTCAAGTCCTGACGAGAGGCCTGGTGCCGCCGGAGCTAGCCGTTCAGTAATAAGATCCATCGTTTTGTAAGTTGTGGGTAGTTATCTTGATCTAAGTATGCTAAAAATGCAGTATACATAGTTTCGGTGTCGAAGATCGCGATTCAGTCTGTTGCAGCGAACAAAACGCATCAATCACTGCACTGACAGTACTAGTTCAAAGCCTGCTAGACGTACTGAGCGTGTGTATCTAACCAGCGCGCCTACTTCCTCTCTAACCTCTTTTTCATTGCCATCTCTAGCGAAAGAGACCGCTCAGCCTCTAGATATTGACACCGATGGCTCCAGAAGGCCATGAGGACTGCAAACGCACGAGATGGCCCGCTTAAACTCACAAGAAGAAGTCGTCCAGTTCCATTCGCAATGCTGGAGGAAATCAGCGCAGTGCGGTTTCTGCTCGTCCATTTGCTTCAACATCTTGGTCTTTACTTCAACCGCAGAGCACGAGATAGCTTGTAGGCTGCATTAGCCACGCACTTGACGCCGTGACGGAATGTCGAAGAATTATTGGCATCCCAGGACGCCATCCTCAACGAGATCAGAACGGATTTCTGTTGCTCTTGTCCCAATTTCCCGCCCATGATCGGGTTCTGATAGTCCTGCAGCTCGAAATGACAACCGTAGATCAGCACCGTCGCCCCAAGGAAGAGGTCCTTGGCTGCTAAAGTAGATGAACACTCGCTCTTCTTGAGGAACAGGCGACTAAATGGCAAGTCACTTTTGTAAAGTATACAATGTGAAAGGCAAAAAAAATATATTGTTCTGTTTCCTTATGAACGTCATCTCAGGCCGACTCGTACAAAAAAAATGTTGGAAATTAGCCTTCCAGCTGCAAGGAAGCTGTAACACTTTCACCAGCTTGAATGCTTGACAGAACGGGTTTTGACAGCCGTCGCGGTGTCTCGGGCAAAACTTTAGAGAGCTGACTAGCTTTCTCAAGACATACCAACAAGCTCATCCTTCAAATGTTCGATAGCTTGTGGTTCGAAAAGGAGATTGTTCCAGTATGCAACTAATGCATCAGCGTATGGTGGCGTAGATGCAATGAGCAGGTCGACAGCGTCCTTGCAAATTAGTTGGTCTCTCTTGTATAATCGCCTTGAGCGCGTAAATTTGACATCATCACGACTCCGAGCTCGTATAAATCGCGGCGAACTTCAATGCCGATAGCTTTGTTCACGTTAGTGCCTAGGGCAACTTGCTCCACCACATTTCCGACCCCGGCACCGATATCGAGGAAGATATCCGAATTGTCAAGTTCACCCAGCTCACGGATAAGAGAAGTAATTCCACACGGCATCAACTCGCCGGCATTGCGGTGGGGCTTCTTGTTGGTGCCCTGGACAACCACTTCACGCGGAACGTCAGCGAAAATCGTTGCTACAGTTTGCTCACACCTTGACGGTGACATTGGGGTGATCGTTCTTCTTCTGGGGCCTCCAAAGTGTCTGTCGATCCCGTATTGCTGCTGGTGTCGCTTGGGGTTACTGCTGCGCTGTCATCACGAGCGGAGCGCAACGACAGCGAAGCTCCAGCAACAGCAAATAGCTTGACTTCGTCTTCAGGTGTTGGCCGAGATTCGTCTGTTACTTCTGGCGAATTTTCATGAGCGACAGTATCTGCTGGGAGTGGCGACGGTGCCGTACTTGTAGGTTGTAGGTTACTTGCTGGAGGCGATGTCGGAGGAGGAACTGGAGCCAATTGTGTTGTTGTGGGGGCTGCCGTGGATTTTCTGCTCGGAGCTGTGAAAGTGGTGGTCGTGGCGGGATTTCTGCAGCAGGATGTCGCGGATATGCTGGAGCAAGATATTTTGATTCACATTCGCCAGAGCTTCAGAGCGGTGCTGTATTTCCTGTGTCTGTACGTTGTCTTTGCGGAGTGGCCGCACCGAGCCGCAACTGATGAGTCACCGCTGGTGGCCGACCACGTGGACGGCGCACTTGTGCGTAGAAGCTTGGAGGGAAACGCCCGATACCATTGCCCCACGCCTTCTTCAACGTTCGCAGTCGCTCCTGCAATGACTTTGCACAGTGACCAGTGCGCTGCATACGATGGGCCACATTAGCCCACGCGATCCTTGTACCTGCATCGACGTAGGTGCGCGCCTGCTGCACAAGCTCCTTATCATCTTCAAAAGTGAACGATGTGGCCATGATCGCTTTGCTACTACAGGTAGGCAAATGTGGTGAAGCGCGAACAAGAAACCCGAGAAAGGCAACGTCGGGCCCAGAGAGAGACGGATCAAGCGACAGGGGTCTCTGGCGAAGCAAGATGTCGATTGATGACCCCAGATTGCGACAGGCGACGAATGGATCTAGGCTTATAATCGTCTTGATCTTTCCAGTGGGCAGGTGGATGATGGATGACGACTCGACCGAGTGAGACCAAGCGATCGAAGAGCTCCGCAGTACAGTCCCACGTAGTGACTCAGCACAGGGAGAGAAGAGAACGCCTTTCCCGAGATCGTACGAGAAATGTCCGAGCTCTGAGGAGACCAGGGGATCAACGCAGCGGCGGATCGGGGCCGGCGCGATCTATTATGGATCGACAATGATCAGACCACAAAGAACCGCGGAGGCCAAGGATCAGCAGGGACTTCGCACGATCAATGACGTTCCCACGTCGTGTTAAGTCGAAGGTAGTTCAAAAGGTACCCAAGGAGGCGGTCATGCAAAGATCATCCCAAGAGGAGATTTCCGACCCTGACAGTGTTTGCAGCATCGATCGCACGGAAAAGTGATGCTTAAGCTCAGGAGGATCATGATCTAGAATTTCGACGACACGGGGATGCGAGATCAAGCAAGGCGACTCGTGATCGGAATCATTGTTCGAGATTGCCGATCGAGATCGCTGATCAGAATCGTGAACGAGGGTTAGGTGAGATCGAGATCGGAGATCGGAAGGGCAGCTGTGTAGCCGGATGTCAGGTGATCGTAGGATAGCAGCTGAGGATGGGACTAGTAGGCATAGCAATAACCATAGGGAGAATCGAATTTGCTCTGGACCTCACAAGTGCCTTCGTCCAAGACTGGAACCGGGAATTACATCGGCCCACCAGTATCAAGAAGGTACGGAGACGAGATCTAGTATAGAGGTTATAACTGGATAATATATTGGCCAGTTTTGCCCTATCTAGTAATCTATCCTTTAAGTGCTTATTACGGATCGGAAGGAATTGGCTGCTTGGCTGGACGATCCCGCCGACTCTCAACCCATCAAGACCCCCTCTATAGGAAGCGACAAGCATCGTAAAGGAAGGGATGAGATCCCCAACATTGGACCTTTGGAAGACCTGGATCGAAGACCAGGCGACCGGATCAAGGCTCGAGAACTCGCCTACGACCCGGATCAACCCCTCCGAGGTAGAGTGAAGTATTCCCACGCTATCTCACACCCTTGCGTCACCCAAGACATTCTTCTCGTCCCAAGACATCTTCGGAAGTCACCTGGAAGAGCGTAACCCGCCTACCGACGGGTACACAAGGTGAACACTACACGCAGCAAGATCACGGATCATCGGAGGATCCCCTCCGTTAGTCGGTGTCTGGGTGCAAGTGGCGATCGCGATCGGCCTCAACCAGATTTTGGCCAGATCCGCTCCACCACACAAATGACTTAGTTTCAGTAAAGAAATATTTGTAGAAGTGCTGAGTTCAGAGACAGGAGATCCACCCAAAGGTATCACATTACGCGTGAGTGTCACCAAAATTACGTACTTAAGCAGTGTTTGCTGACGCAATCTTGATTTTTTTCGTACTTAAGTGCATCATTTTCCATGATGTTTGACACATCGCGTAAATTATAGTTTTCATAGGATGATATGATTGGTCGTAATTATAGAAGGAGATGTGCAGTTGAACATCTGTCAACGGGGGCAAATGCCCCACTTCATGACCGTTTTGATGGGTGCTTCATGAACTGTAACGAAGGGGGGCAAAATGCACCCTATGACCTCGAAAGGGTTAATTGTTGCCTTGTTGATTAATGTATTAATCTCAATATTGCATTCTCGGATGCCCTGGACTGAGGAGAGCCTACTGGATTAATGGGGATATCGTATTGTAGTTGTAGTACGCTTCGGAACACTTGTGAGGGAAGGCAAACCAAAACTCTGTTGTGGTTAAATCTTAAAGTGATCTTGCTAGCGGTCTCTCCTCTATCTACTAGCTCTGCTAGCGCTAACGTTCTATCTGTCGTCATCGCTCGATGAGCGGGCTGGGTCTTGTCCTTCAAATACAGGTTTCGCGGGACGGAATAATTGGGATATGGATGAATATCATTAAGTCTCCGACTACAATGGATCAAAGTATGCTGAGAACTGGCCAATCAGACAATTCAATTATCTAGTTTTGGCAAACCATTTCGCTCATTTTCACCCAATCAGAATGTGTAGAGAGGCTGTAGTCGTATCGAGTCGGAAATAATGACTAGATATGTGTATCATGCTATAAATGAGTCGTATGCGTAATATCACATATTTGCTGCGTCTCCAACTACAAACGCCCAAGAACGTTTAAGAACAATGAATCTGAACGACCTCAAGCCTGCCAACACCAAGCGGGCGCGCGCGGCAGCGGTGAAGGTTTTCGAGCGCTTCCTTACTGTTGAGAGAACTAACATAAAGCATGTCAGGACTCTCATCGCCGTGAACCCAGGCCGCGCAGGTTGTATTTTCGTGACGCTAATGGATAAGTTTGGTGTGTACTTGGCCTTCCAAGAGGGCAACCTCTATCGCGCCACCCCACTGCGCAATTCTTCCGCTAAGTGAAGTTCTGGCTTCTGGACGAGTATCCTGTTCAAGGTTGGGCTGTGGAACTGTAGCTTCTCAGTTTTAGTTCGGTTTTAGGTGCACGCTTGAGCAGCACTGCATTAAGCGTGAAAGTAGTGGTTTTGTGAAGAATGAAGTTGCGTGCACGAAGGAGAGTCTCAAGAAGATGACAAGTTATCTATATTCAACGGCTATCTGTGCATCGGACTACCAAGATGCCGCGCTGGTATATCTTCTCTGGTATCGGTTTGGACGTGCACGTGTTTAACTTTCGTTCGGAAGTAGCAGCTCTCCATCGGAGCTGGTAAAGTGCAAGCGTTGTTGCTCTTCCCTGATGGAGACCCCGCTACCTGCCCGCTGCTTGCACTGACACTGGCCTTGATCGTGCAGTAGTCTCTCCGTGCACCGTTCTGCTCAACTCCTTGCCCGTCAAATCGAAGGACTCGCTGTCGAGCTCACTGAGTCCATTCCACTTCTGTACTTGCTTGATGACAGTTGCACGCCGGGCTCCTCGCAGGCCATAACGACAAGCTCTAGCATCAAACCGGTAGCTGGTATCCACGCTCTCGTCAATCGCTTACTGTATCGTGTTGCTGGTCCAGCTGGAGTTGAAGAAGCGCTGACATCTCACTTGTTTCGGCGATGCGGTGCGCAGCATGCGAACGCTAGTTCAGATCTGAGGGCTTGAACGTCCTTGGCGGGGACTTAGGATGTTGGACTTGCGTGGGGGTTCCAGCACACAGGTCCTGGTTGGGGGGATCTTGGTCTTGGACTCGAAGAACTTGTGGATCCTTGGATCCGGGGTTGCCTTGGTGGGTGTGGAGCTCCTTTTCCTCTACTGTCTTGCTTGCCGCCTCCTGTTGTGGTTGGTCTTGGGATAGTTGAGATATCGAAGGATCCTACGGTTAAGCATTCTACACCGTGGGATCCAGGGCCTTCAACTAGCGTAAGGTAAGCCGGCCAAATCGGGGATCCGGTCTTAGCTGTAGCTAGGTGTATGAAGTGACTTGCAGGAACACTAAGGGGTGGGGCAATATGCTATCCTCTTCCCTTGTCTTGGGCCCTGAAGAAATCCACTTGCGCACTAGAAGGTAAATTCGACTCTCTGATTTATAGTTATCCATTTTCTCATCCTGTACCCTATCTTTCCAATCGCAAATCTCTATCTTGGATCATGATGGCTCTCCTAGAGCTGCTTCACTTCATTCATGTCTTGGATCGTGAGGATCCGGCTTCGGATCCGAGGATCTTGGATCTTGGGGATCCTGGCTCTGGATCCGAGGATCTTGGATCTTGAGGATCCTCGCTCTGGATCCGAGGATCCGAGGATATTGGATCATGGGGATCTGAATCCCGGGACCTGGATCCTGGAGATCCGCCTCTGGATCGGGGGTTTTGGAGCCTTGGATCGCGGATCTTCTTCCATCGGGATCTGTACCCAGTCGGGACATGATCCGCGCTTAGGACCGCGGGATCCGCACTTAGGGCCGCGGGATCCGAACTTAGGTCTGCCAGGCTCACCGGATCTTAACTCAGGATCCGTCCTAGAGCAGGTACCCAGTTTCAGGGTCAGTCTTTATCGTGTCGCACGTCACCCATCATCGTGATAGTTCTGCGTCATATCCGGCTTGATTTGAATCCACTTCGCCACACCAGAGTGCCTTAATTGAACGTTTAATCGAGGTCAACCGGAACCTTGAGGCTCGAGTCAACTTGTTAGAGTTTACAAATACATACGTGGCAGGTAAAACTTCGGCGTATGAGGATAAAAAGATGCGATCAAGAGACAAAGATGAAAACGTACCAGTGAAGCGCCGGCGCCGATCATAGACGACACCACTTGTGGACACCTGGTTCGCGTGATATACAGCAGCTCCGCGTGGATGGCTGAGCACGAACAAGCACAAGAAGTCCGACTCCAAACAACTGGTGGCCTTCATGCGTCTTTTCATCGACGACGGGTACGCACTCGACGATTCATCGCCCACCTACAAAGACAATGTCCGTCAGCTTGGGGAGCGAGCATCACAAGACATCACAGCGTTTCTGAGCACATAATGTATAACGCCAAAGGGGTCCAACGCGGTGTTCAAGGTGCTTCGTCAACTGCATCACGAGGGGATCCTGTACGACCGCATATCTGCCTATTAACAGCGTCTCGCGGTCAACCGCATCGCAGATTCTGCACCAAGGCACTGCCAAAGTGTGCTTAAGGTGCGGTTGTAACGCAGTCCGGTGTCCATCGTAATACCGTTTGTAGTTGAGATTTCAACCCCATAGGTTTGCGTAGACGTGAGCAAGAGGCATTCATGATTGAATATCGATGGATGGAATCGAACCACCACCATCCTTTTCGGGAGCTCTTCCGTTGAGCTACTTGGATTGGGGTTAGCTCAACAACATCGCAGGGATACTCATCTGGGTGCTCGACGGGGAATTACAAGCCTCTCTTAGGGACACCGATGCTCGGTTCCTCCCCCTCATTTCACCCTTTTGGGTGGTTGCAATAAGCTCGCAGGGCATAATGGCGCAGTTAAATTGTATGTGTACCATTCAATTAGCCTCGTAATGATGACTCCTGCCACATACACACATTAATGGGCTAATCAAACGTTAATGAACCTCTATAAATAGGTAATATCAATTCTTGGGAGATGTTCAGATGCAAGTCCGAATTGCATCGACGGTCGGAGTCGTTACGCTATGGAATATACATGTACCACGTCCCACCCACGAGCCCCTGGAACAAGGAATAAGCCGTAACAAGGAATAAATTCGGCTACGGCTTGTATGAGCGATAAAGAGCTTAAACCGCTCCAAAAATCAGTCACCGCAGCTGCCTTTTGTGCGATCCCTTCATTGAAGTCACATATCCGTGATATTTGCTCAACTCGATTGCTATGGCATCAGCATTTTCTACCCGTGTCATGTAGTGACGAACAGCTCAACCTTGACTTTCGTACTTAAATCCATCTCCTTGCCAGCAAAGATCGGATCGATTAAGTGGCCCACATCGTGTGCATCACCACATACAAAATCGAAACAGGCAGTTATCTTGGACTTCACCGCGTCTTACTCATTCGTTGTTAGCGGAGGTACAGCAATTTCGCCAGGGAAAGATAAAACATGCCAAACACCTCGAACGTCGTAGTCCTTTTTTTTTCAAAACGGCGCTGGTACAGACAACGACGGTGAAACTAGACCCCCCATAAAAACTCGACCCCCCACAGGATGGTTTTTAATTTCAAGTCAAAATCAAATCACAAGATTAAAATATTTTTACCCAATAAGCGTTTGATGTGAATATTGTTGGACAGCACGCAATGCTCGCACACCATTGTTGCTTCTGCAGACGATGGAGAAACCGCGTCGGCAGAATCCCTACACCGTCGAGCAGAGGCGGGAAGCGCTCGAGCGGGTGGCTGTTGATGGATGCGAACCGACCGCTCGGGCGCTTAATATTCCGTTGGGTACTCTAAAAGGGTGGAGAAAAAAGGCAACGTTGCTGTTCAAGTTTAGGGGAGCCCAGACGAGTAGGACTACAAAAGGCCAGGGCGCTAAATGCAAGATTACGTTCGAACGCGACTTAGTTACCTTCATGAAGGACGTACGCCGCGAGGAAGAGGTACATTTATTAAGCTGTTATTGCTATTTCTAACTTATGACCTATTATTCAGTATTTGTGTACGGGTGTCATGATAGAGTACATGAAGATGGAACAGGGGGCTTGGCTTGAGATTTACTTATCCAATAAATCATCTCCTGAGAGTGCATTAAGCGCTCTTATGCGCCTATGCCAACGTTTTGCAGCTCGGTAAATTTTTATATTTATGTTCGTATTATTAAACAATGTTGTTCTCATTATTTTTCCTGTTACTTTAGACATGGATTTTCTGTTCAGAAACCCCAGTACACTAAAAAAGACGTAGAAGCTCAACGAGAAGTTCATGTTCAATTTGCAATAGAATTTTGGAAAGAACATGGCAGCTACACTGAATCGGCTATCTACAACGTTGACGAGACCGCAATTTATTTTGACACCCCCCTCACAAGATTGGGCCATTAAGGGACGTCGAGGCTCTGCGAAAGTGAAGCACACCCAGAAAAACTCTGGTTGACTCACTGCAGTTCTTACCATCAGAGCTGATGGTAAGTTTACATTAATGCTATAATGTATGTTTTAGTTACTAATTATGTTTACGTTTAGGTAAAAAGCTGCCTATTCTGTTTATTCTACGAGGAATGCCAGGCGGAACAGTGGAGACGGATGAACTACCGACGTATCCTCCAGGTCACGTGTACACAGTTCAAGAAAATGGCTGGATGGATGCTACGGTATGGCAAATGTACGTTAGGAGCTTGCTGAAGTACGAAATCGACGCTCCCTCTGTCCTCCTGCTAGATAATTTCGACTCACACGTTTCAAAAGCTGAGCAAAACATCGTGGCGGAGGAGACGTCGGCAATTGTATGCCCGGTACCTGCTAACAGCACATCGGTGTGTCAGCCTCTTGACGTAGGAGTCATGGGGCCACTCAAAAAGAATTTGAGTGCTGAGTGGCTACGGGAAAAGGTGTCCAAGACTAGAACTGCCAAACAAAAGCGTCTAGGAGCGGTTATGCGTACTATTCGAGCGTGGGAAGACATTTCCACTGAGTGCGTTGTTAAAAGCTTCGAAAAGGCGATCCCAAAAGAACCTGAAGTGATGGTGTAGATACATTTTCAATACATGCATTTTTACCCTTTAAAATTAAGTTCGCCAATTGTGTACACTGAAATTCTATTTTATTTTGGCCAATTGCAGATGAGACTTTAAGGGGGTCGAGTTTTTGTGTCGGCTGCCTTTTCTGCAACTCTCTTGAAAATACATTTCAAGGGGGGGTCTAGTTTCACCGTCGTTGTCTGTATTTGAAGCGGCTCCAAAATACTGACAGCTTTCCGCAATTGCGATACTAGCACCTTGCTCGTGGCAAAGCCAAATACAGCGCGTCTTGTAGCCTTCTTTGTCTTCGTCGAGGCGCTCAGAAACCCGCGTCCCGACACCAATTGCAGGAGAATCTTTTCCGATGCCAGCACACTCTGCAGGCAAGCTAAAATCGTGCTCGACCTTGTATCACAGGGCAGTGCGAGAGCCGGGGGCGTTTTCTCATCCATAGAAGAAGCTTGTCGCTGTAGAGGTTTTAGAGTGTACCACAATTTGTGTCTATTCTTAAAGAAAACACCGACATCCTTACTGCCTTCCACCAGTTTGTCCAGCCACGTGATGGAAGATGCCACGTCCTTCACCAGCAAATTGACTGTGTGGGCTGTACAGCCGTGGAAAAAGATTTTCGGGTTCGGCTCTTGAAGAATAGCCCACCAAATTTGATTGGCTGAAGTGTTGTCGGTCACGACTGCCACAAAATCGATGGAGTCGTACTTTCTAACGACATGTTAGATATCTCCGGCTAAAACGTGACATTGTGGCTGACGCTTCATGTTTACACAGACTTGAGGAAATCGCAAATTGCTAGGTAATTGATTACCGCGAATCCGTTGATTTCGGTCCATCTGTCTCTGACGAGCGAGCAGAAGCGTCTCGCCAGTCCCCCCCCCCCCGCATGCGACATATTGAGTCTCCGTAGCACTCGTCGCAGGCGGTCACGGATGAGATACTGGCTCGGTATAGCTACAGTCGGATTTAGTACTTGGAAGACCGCAGCACACGTTTTGTGTTGCGCTTTGTAGAATGCCATGTCGATAGAGAAAAGCCACAACACAAACAGTTTGTTGAACTGGTCTTGGGTTGCTGCGTCTATCTGCGAATGAAAATACGACGTGACAATCTCTTGATGGGGACGCTTCGCGCAAGTTTCACGGAGATGACGCTTGACGCGATCACCATGCGTGTAGCCAAGCTTGTGGATTGCGCCTTCACACCGAAAGCAGTATACGTATCCATCGTCGTCGACGTCCACCTCTTTCCAATGTCTACATATTCGGCTAATTTGCTAAACAACACCTTAAAAAAACCGCGCCCGCGTAGCGGGTGCCTCCAGCTCTAGTAGCAGAGCTCTAAAGGGCGTAAAAAACGACAAGACTAGCACGATTTTCATTTCCATTTTACCACTATGGAGACCACCAAGCGCAGCGGGAGGAAGCCAGACGAAGCCTATAGCAGCAAATACATCTTGTTACCATGAATACAATTTACTACTGAAAAACTCTCGATATCCAATGTCTTTGGTGTGCGCCGCACCACCAGGGATGCCGAAAAATGCATTGACAGGAAATAAAATAAAATAGTCCAGATAAAATTATTTAGTTCTTATGCTAACCACTTTCCGTAAATTATTTACTTGGAGTAGCCAGTACCGTTCCATTACTTATTTTCGAGCCCACCACCACCAACAAGTTTTTTGGTTGGCCAGGAGCAGTCTACTTGTGAGATCTACTCTCGTTTGCCACTCTCAAAAGTCTTCAATGGCAGCACAACAATACACAAACGCTAGAATCGCCGGGTTCTACTTCACGAGCGTGGTCGACGCTTTCGACGAAGCGATTGAAGGGCTGTTCCGGTGTCGCTGCGGGACGGTTCGACGCCAGGCCCCACGTACTGGCTACAGTAATCTAATCCAGCACGTACGGACTCAACATGCGGATTACCTAGAGGTCATGCGTGACGCTGACGACGGAAGGGGAACGCTCAACGCGTGGGTCCGCCAGCGTGCCAGGGACGTGTACGGGTGGCTGGACTGGATTTTGACCAGTAACCTGCGTCTAAGCTTTTGTGAAAATGCAGCAGCACGACGGTACGATGACGTATTTCATTGCTTGCTCTACTTATGCTAAATTTCTGTTTGTAAAAGCTACACCACGTTGTCTCCCATTTCTGTGGAGACTCTGCATGCAGCCATGGAGAGTGTGACGCTGGCTGTGGAGGCGGCGATCAAGGATGAGATGCCCGATCAGTTCGGGCTGATCATTGATGGCTGATCTCATGCATGCGAGCACAACATGGCCGTTTTTGGGTGCTATGAGGTAGCAGGAACCACGCGCTTTCCGCTCCTTTCTATGGCACTCTCATTAATGAGGCGGATGATGATCATGGAGCGCGCACGCACCAGACGTTTCTGGCTACAATGCTAGAGAGAGACTATGGTAAGAGCCTTAGTGATTGCCTGTTTATTGTCGCAGACAATTGCTCTGTAAACAGGTTGTTGGCGAACCGTCTGAGCATTCCATTGGTGGGATGCGCGAGCCATCAACTCATTTAGCAGTGCAAGCATACCTGCGTGACTACGAGAACGATCTCGTTGTGATCCAGACGCTCATGCGGAAGATGAAGACGGATCATGCTGCTGCCCTTCGGTAAGTTCGTTTTAAGTTTGGCTAACTAGGGCTTTGTTGCAATTTTGCTAACTTTTAGTGTGCTCAATCATCCGCCAAGACACGCGATGGGGATCTACCTATGCCATGGTAAAGCGGTACTTCGAATCGCTGAATTCCTGCCGACGGATGACGACGAGATCGCCAAGCTCGTACCCAGCCCAAGAACGGTGAAGCGCCTTCGCGCTATGATGGACAAGTTGGCGAAGGTGGACAACGTGAGCAAGCCTTACAGTCGAAGAGAATTACAGACAACGACACAAAAACACGGGCCAAACAGGCCACAGTACAATACGCTGATTGGTAAATACAAAGTTCAAGGAAGTATAGAAAAGCCAATTATTAAACTGTCATTAACTCAACCCTAGGATTAGCTGTCTGGAAGTTACGAATTACCAGCTCGTCTGAAAACACTTCCCACGCCTTGATTGTATCCTTGATAGCTTTAAGACGTTTTTCGGGAGAAGAGAGGCCCTTTTTAGAAGTATAGCAACCTCTAATCCGTGCTTTTAGTGGTCCCATTACCCCGACGTCCAGTGGCTGGCAAACGGAAGTGCTTTTGGGGGGTAAAGGGACCACAGTAGCGCAGGACTCTTCCGCTGCAACTCGCACACCTTGCTCGGACGCATGGCTCTCAAAGTTGTCCACAAGAAGTACAGCTGTGCCATCAATTTCATACTTTAGGAGGTTTTATTGTAAAATTGCCATCCTGCCGCATCCATCCACCCAGCCTCTTGTACTGTGTAAAAACGCCCTTGTGGAAGAGTACGGATCTCCTTGGTCTCAATCGTGCAGCCCAATTTTCCTCGCAAAATGAAAATAATAGATTTTTTTCCTACAACAATACATACTATTAAAAACCAAAAAATATATACAAAAACTAAATATACAAACCATCAGCTCGTATTGTCAGGACTGCTGTCATACGTCCGCAGTGCTTCGTGAGGCCTTTGACCTTTGCCGACCCTCTACTCCCCTTGACGGCCTAAATTCTTACAGGCGGCATGTCAAAATTAAATCGCAGTTTCGTCTATATTGTAAATTTCGCATGGTGAGTAGGAGCTGTTGGCAGACCAAAACTCAATAGCAAAGTCCTGCTTAATCTGTATAAGATCCAAGCACGGCAACTTCGTTTCTTGAGCTTTTTGTGTCGAAAATCCATATCTTAAAACAATACATAACGACAGTACATATCATTTTTAGTATGAATATAATTGTAAATGTACTGAGACCAGTGATTTACCGTTTTGCTGTTCTCTGCAGTAGTCTCTCCAGCGCTTTTCGACAGCTCTGTGGTGACTTCTTTTCTTCTTCATATTGTTCTAGTCATTCTTCATAGTTCTCTTCTATAAAACCTATCATTATGGACGTAGTAAGCCACTACATAGACACTTTACGTTATAAACAATACAATAATGGTAAAGACTGATAAAACTTACTTCTTCGTCTCGGCGAGTGTCTTTCATGAAAGTGACGAAGGCTGGGGTGAACGGAAAGCTTTCCTTGCGCCCCTGCCCTTTTGTCGTCTTGGACAACTTCTTTCCCGTGTACGCTCAGAGCTTGTCACGTGCCCGCCACCACCCGTCCACGGTCCCATGGGGGTACCCGAGCTCGGCGACCGTCGCGGTCAAGACGATCCGCTCGATGGACTCCAGCGCCTCCTGCTTCACTTTTACGGTGTAGCTGTGTTGCTTTCGCGGCATTTTTTGCAGTGGTAGGACTGGCCGGTGCCCCACCGTTTTAGCTGCTGGCCATCCAATTTTTACATTTTCAAGATTGGTAATGTTAAGTGTTTTTCTAGCAATTGGATTAAATGCATTTTCTCGTGTTCTCGGGTTTTGTGTTGCCCGGGTATTTGTGTCGTTGTCTGTAACATGCTTGATGCTCGTGTGTGGCTGGACGGTTTAATGGAGACGGATCATGCTGCTGCCCTTCGGTAAGTTCGTTTTAAGTTTGGCTAACTACGGCTTTGTTGCAATGTTGCTACCTTTTAGTACTGAAGTTTCAACTCACCATTGTGGCCAATCATTCGCCAGGACACGCGATGGGGATCTACATATGCCATGGTAAAGCGGTACTTCGAATCGCTGAATTCCTGCCGACGGATGACGACGAGATCGCCAAGCTCGTACCCAGCCCAAGAACGGCGAAGCGCCTTCGCGCTGTGATGGACAAGTTGGCGAAGGTGGACAACGTGAGTAAAGCCTTACAGTCGAAGAGAATTAACATGCTTGATGCTCGTGTGTGGCTGGACGGTTTAATGGAGGTAGAGCCGTCCTTCAGCACCTATTTGGGCAAGGTTCTCGGGTTTTATCTGCTTTTTCTACTAATTTATACAAAACTTCAGATGCACGTGCAAATATTGTGCATATGCCAGATTTTGAGGTGGCCTGTGCGATGGTGCTTGCGGGAAATACATCGAAGCTGACTCGTATCCAGCGAGCGGCGCTCCAACCGTTCGAAAGAAGCGCTGAGGAGATCGAGGACGAGGACGACGGTGAAGATCAATCGTTGGTTGAGCGGCTACAGCGGAAGCGTGCAGAGCGCTGCAACGCTACACCTTTCTGGCATCAATCTCGCCCACATCCGATATCGTTGAGCGGTTTTTTAGCCTCGCGCGGATCACGTTTGGTCACGAGTGTCAACGCATGACGCCATACACGCTGGAGAAAATTCTTTTTCTTTGCGTTAACAAGCGTCTTTGGGGTGTCCGTACGGTCGACAGCGCGCTGTAGACAACAGGAACGATCTACATCGCTGTTAATGCGTTGCAGTAATTGATTTTCGGTGATTTTGCTTGCAGTTATTTACTGATTGCCTGTCGTCGTTGCCAGGAAGTTTTTTACTGCAGTGTTGCGCTTGCCGTCAATAAAAATGCAGCTTTCGGCATCCCTGCGCACTACTATCATCGAATGCTCTCGGATCGATGGCTATCTTGATCGCCTTTCTGGATGTAACCCTTGAAAGTGTAACGTAGAGTTGGCCGTGCGCAAACACAGGCGATTCCAGGTAGATTCCTACGTTGTGAATCGACTGGCCTTGTGTCTTGTTAATTGTCATCTCGAACGCTAATTCGACAGTGAACTGTTTACGTCTCAACGTAAATGGAACTCCTTATCCTCATCATCGCTGAGAAACACGTTACGTGGGATGAACACTCGTTGGCCGCGCCGAGTTCCCGACATTATGGTCGCGTCAATACACTTTTCACGCAATGACACCACTCGCAGACGCGTCCCGTTGCACAACCCTTCATCACTATTTAAGTTGCGGATCATAATGATAGGAGTGCCAACTTTGAGAACCATCTTGTGAGGCGGCATCCCTGAGAAATTCAGAGAATTCAAAACTCAGTCTCACATAGGTTTTAATCTCTGGGGCCGTCGACGCTATCGTTGGAACGGTACTCTCTTGTCTCTCCAGACAACCGTTTGGCTACCAATTCGTTGATTCTGCGAACGCTTGCATTGGTGGGAGCCAAAATTGCGCGGTTAAAAAAGTACTCATCCGGTAAATCAGCACCCTCAACTCCTAGATAAACAGCGTCAATCATTGCGTTGACATTTTGGGTACGTCGATCGTCATCCGACTCGTGTTCGCTTACAGACACGACAGGTGGTAGCAAAGCGAAGTTTGGGAACTCATATTCTGAATCCTCGTTCATCTCGAAGCACTACTAGGCCCAGAAGTCCCGACCCACATAGTCTTTGGGATGCAGATATCGCTATCATCGATGTCGCGGTTCACAGGATAACGCCCTTCACCAATCTGAAGCAAGAAATCTGAAAATTAGCTAACTGTGCCGCACTGTCTGGATCAGGTGCTGTCTTCACGCGCATATTTTCCATTAGTCGTACCTGTCGAAGATACCTCCATAGTGAAGATGCCTTGAAACACACATTTAGCGTCTCTGCCCTGGTGGCATTCCTCAAAACAGGAAGTATCTGACGAAAGCTAAAACCTTCCCTCCAAACGGTTCCGCTTCGTTGTTCATAATGTCACGCAACGTCCTGTCCACAGCTTCAAAACGCGCTTCTTGCATCATGGGGGCCTCGTCCCAGATAATCAAGTTGGCTCGTCGTATCAACTTAGACTTCTGGCTCTGTTTGGAGATGCTTCAGGTGGAATGATCGTTCAATTTTAGCGGAATACGAAATGTAGAATGCGCCGTATGACCCCCTGTCAGCAATGTTGCTGCAATTCCACTGGAAGCGACTGCCACTGCTACCCCTCCGTCAAAACGTACTCTGGCAAGAAGTTGTTCGAGCAGGAACGATTTACCAGTACCACCTGGTCCGTCGATAAAGAATAGTTTCTGACCAACTTCTGGATTATGCACTGCACCAATCACTTGATCAAAAATGACCCTTTGACCCTCGTTTAACTTATCTATCCCCGCGACGGTACTCCCCAATTGTTCCAACGGATAGGCGTTAGATTCTTGATCAATCAAATCTTCTTCTTGATGGTCATAAGCCGCGTCCTGGTCGTAATTCTCGAGTGCGGGGAGTGCATAATTGGCTAACGTTTTACCGTTAGCGCGGAGGATTTTATCGGCACTTTGCAGAATTCTATACACCACCCGTGGGTGGTATATGTCGGCATCAAACGCTCGTTAAAAATCCTCACTTAGCTGGCTGTTGAATCGTCCCCACAAACCAAGTGGACTACTTGAAAGAGAGTACACCAAAATGATAGCGAAAAGCGCTGATACGGCATGCGCTCATGTGCCGCCTCAGCCAGACACTCCTCCCTGTCTAAATATCCAGAGCGGCTTCGTGAAAGGTACCGTACGCAATCCCGTCAATAGTCCTTAAGTCTTCAAACGGCGTCACATATGTTACCAAGTAAAAGTCGCAAGTAGAACCGTTCCGGATCTTGGGGTGACACGTGAACAATTCGCCCAATGGAAGGTACATACTTTCTGAACTGTACCCATTCTTTATTCCTCTTGTTCCACTGGTATACCGTAGGAATATTTGTACAACATTGTCACAGCGTTTGGCTCCATAATACACAGTAAGAAAAACGCGGTCAGCGTCGTCCTATCACCCCGAATCATCTGATCGTTTGTTGCACTTGCCCGATACACTACTGAGCTCTGCCCAGGCAAATGGACAGCGAGTTTAACTACGTTGCGCGTTGATGCTTGGGTAGGATTCCTGAAATGGCGCATACATGCTTCGACTGGAGATATATATCTAGCCAGTAAATACTGCAGGATTTTGTTAAGGGAGTGCTCTTCAACCTGACATTCGATCGTAATGGTGGTCATATCCGATCTTTTGTACACGTACTTGTAGATTTACTTGATCGCCCTGTTCGTCGCACAAACCTCCACATTGATGTGACAGTTGTAATTTTGTGAAATGTACGGATTGTACGGGAAAATCCATTGGTTGATCGTGGCATTATCCCACACTTTGTCCCCACGCCGCAAATTCCCACCCTCTCATCGACGTCGTCTGTATACTGAATACTTGTCCACTGTCATTGTTGTTGCTTCCGCGAACGGCTTAGGGAACTTCTTGGAGCATTTCCCATTCTTAATACACGGACACGTTTTGTTGTGATCTCCACATGGGCCATGCATCATACACGACAACACAGTCTCGTAAAGGTCAGGGTTTGTGTCTGGGTCAGGTAACTCCGCCGAAACCAAACGGTCGATGTCTTCTGCCGTAACGGGCTTATCCTCGGGTCGTAAAATCATCAAAATGTGTGCATGAGGCAGTCCACGCTTTTGGTATTCGACGACGTGAATCCGAGCCGTCTGAATTACCAAGATGCCCTCATCGAGATCCTTACAAAGGCTTTTCAATTTCCGCATAAAAAACCGAGCCATTATGTCAGGTCTATCTGGTGCTGTCTGTCCCGGCCGAATATTCTCCTTGATCTCTACCCATTTTGGATTACATGTCATGGTAATGAGCAGGTTGAGAGCACCTAATTCGCGAACGATGGTCATGGCATATTGAAACCTTTGATACATGTAGCGAGGTCCACCTGTAAACGGAGGCCGTAGAATTAATCGTCTGCCAACATCGCCCGCGTCTACCTTCGCAGCATCACCAGATTCATTTTGACGTCGCCGATTGACTACTGGGTTAGCAGCCACCTGTAGTAGTTCATTTATTTCGGCGCCTCTTTGAGCTTCTGTACCCTCATGTCTATACGCATCTGAAAGCCCTTGTATCGATTCGAGTCGAAATTCAAATTGATTGTTCTCGATGTACCGAAGGCGTTCTTATTCAGCTTTTGCCCACTGATCAACGCAGTATTGCTGGGTTAGTCGCCCACCGAGAAGTAAGAGGGAATGACTTCCTGTGCGGTCATACAACAAATATGCGACGAATTCTCGCAGAGACATTGTCGTTTTGTGCCTTTCCTCAGTGCCATCCTCGAATTGCACGACGTCCCCCCACTCATCTTCTTCCTCCATGTTTTGATCTTGTCGTCCTCCTCCACCTCGCCGACCAACTTCCTCTTCCACATCGGCATGGGTTCTGGTTTACACCAGCGTAAGCCATTATATACGTCCAACCCTTCTCGCCGTACGGGTGGAAAAGGGGGGTATTGTAAAGGATCGTAGTTTGAATTGGTCTCGTAAATTCGATTGGAACCTCCTTGGCTGGTGTAGAGGACAATATCGCGACGCTCAGGGCGTTAGCATCAATAATAATCGCAGCAACCTCCGATTTGGTGGGCGTATTATGAGTCCCAGGGTTACCGCCACGATCCAACATGCGACGAAGTACACAGTCAATATCCGGATCAATGAGGGGTTCATGCATATCTTCCTCCTGTTTCCCCTCGTTTTCGCTTCGTCTGGCCCGTTTTGCTCTTGCTGCTTCTAGTGCAGGTCTACTTCGCTCAATGAGGATTTCCCGTGCATGTAAAAATTGTTGTGCATACGGATTATGCTCTTCCATCACAGCATCAATGTCACTGACGAACTCTTCGCTTAGTCCATCGGTCATACGAATCCAGCTTAACACACGTACAGCACTGTCTGGATCGTTGATGTATATTTGAGCAAACATAGGGTTTCGTCCTGAAGGCGGAAGAAGTGATCCCATTCGGTGGCAAACTGTCCCCAATACTCGAAAGTTGTAAACACCTCGACGCGTAACACTCTCGTCCACGTGAAGTGATTTAGACGTTGACGCACCCATTGACGTGAAAGTCAAGACGTTGTTGTATGCTCGAATAGACTTCATAAAAGCTGGATTGTCGAAGAGCAGTCTTAGCTTCCGCGGGGCTTCCCGGCGCGGTGGCAAATTGACCTTTCCTCCCTTGCAACAACAATTATCCGTTTTGCCTGGGAATTTCCACGCCTTGCAATGAGGACACACACGTTCATCACCGTCATGGCCATTTAGAAAACGCGAAAAGTAGTGTCTCCTGTGTAACGTGTCCCGCCCTCGAATAATACTGGAAACAAAATCTTCATGGTTCGCGTATCCTTTCTTCTATTTACGGGATCTATTCCGAAACCGTTGTGCCTCGCGCCCTATAAGACGATGTATCATTGGTGGAAAAGAATTTCCGTGTGTCCCTCTCAAAACCTTCCTCATGGAATGTTATTATGTTTGACAGTGCGATTTCGGAGGCTCTCTCCGCGAGAGCACGACCAACCCCCCACCCCACCCCCTCCAGTGCCTCGTAGCGCAGTAGTTCAGGCCTTCGCCTTCGTTTTACCAACATCGGAGCAAGTGGGGTTAACCTATTACCATCAGGTAACCCATAAAGCAAACCAGTTTTACCAGTACGGCGAGCAAAGGGGGGCTCCTTCACCCCTAGGGTTGTCACGCTGTGCTCCGCCACGGACACAGAAGTGCAATGGGGGTTACCACATCATTGCACCGGGTCCCATTATCGATGACTGGGTCCGGGATGAGGCAGACAGCCCGGCAAAGCTGGCTTTTATCGCTGTTTGTGCTGCCCCTTACCCCGGATTGGGTATGAGATTTCCCATACTGCTTGCGGGCAGCATGGGCGCCTCAGCATCGGGCTACGAAGAGCGAGAGGGGTGACGGAGCAAAAAATAGGGTAGAAAGGAAATTAATATTATCATAAACAATTACATACACTGTCTGTAAGCTTCTCCGGTGTCCGCTGTTCCCTGTCCTCGCTACTGTGTCCTTGGCCGCTCTTTTCGAAATGACGAATTTTTGAGCTTAGTCGGAACTTGAATCGTACTTAGCTTAATTTAACCAATGAAATTGTTGTGGCCGGGTGTGCGGACCACGGACAGACAGACAGACACTTTGCGTTTTTAAAGTCTCGGGTGTATAGAACAGCGCAGCAGCCACTCATTTTCATTATACTTGTATATACTATAAGCATAGAGTAACCAAATATATAACCCCTTGTAAATCTGATTACGTCCTTAGTATCAGTTTGCAAGTGGTCGGATGAAAAAGTTGTAGCCGGTAGGCATGTGTTCCCCTACCTCTCCGGGGCCCGAATGTGGTCCGTCAGGCTGTCGACAATAAACCTCTCAACGCAATGAATATAGCGATTACTGGTCTCATGCCCAATCTGAAAACAAAGTTGGAGCAGTGGCGAGTAAAAATAAAAGACTATGGTTTGTTCGGTTTCATCCGGAGGAGAGCCGTGAAATGCTCTCGTACATGACCGATGAAGGTGTGTTCACGCCGAACTGTGTTTTGAAAGCGAATTGTCTCCATTTCAACGAAGAATTGTTTCGCTGAGCTACTGCATGACTATTTGCTCATCTTAATTGATGACATGCTACTTTTTGCGCCGAGTACCTGTTGGAGAACTGTTCGGCCTCTTGCACGAGTACGGACTGAAGTTGAATTTCAAGAAGTCTTCGCTCTATCAACAGTCTGTTAGGTGGTGCGGAAAAGTAATCGACCAGAACAACATTCGCCACGACCCGAACAGATCGAGAGGGATCACAGCTATGCAATTGTCGCGTACGACGAGGCAGCTTCAACGGACCATCTACGTGACAAAATGGATGTGCGACTTCTTAATAGACTGCGGCGTGGAAGTGGTGTTGAATGGTAAACGCAAGGGGTTTAGGCTTTTAGACCAAAACCGAGCGATACGCAGCGGTTCGTTTAAGTTATCACTCAGTAAAATCTGGCAAGTGAGAGCCGAGCTTCACTCGAAAAACTTCCTTTGACAGAGCCACTTAAGCGCGAAAAGGATGGGGGAGATGAGAAATCCATTATTTATAGCTGTATTAGATCCTTTTTGCTCCATACAGAGCTAGTTTAAGATCTTCAGTATTTAATCTTTTGGCTGTCAAAGGAAGGGAAGCTACTTGCTGAAATTTTACGGAGTGATAGATTAAAAAAGACCGCTGCGAATCGCTCGATATTGGTCTAAAAGCTCAAACCCACTGCATTTGATTTGATAAAATAAATTGATCGAAAATGATTTTTTCCCTTTCATTTCCGCGCGCACTGTATTTTACAATGTAAAACAATAGAACAAGAAACCGAAGAATAAAAACTCAATTCGCCAAGACGTCAGTTCTATTAACAAATTTCCTACATGCCGTCCACTACATCTTCTACTTGCATTTCGTGCCCACTTTGTGGCCACCTTGGCTCGACGCAGCATTTGCGCACACGTTGGGAAGAGGACATTCACCGAGTGCCGTTTTTCCAAACTGAAACGCCAGACGAGAGAGGTGGCAAAAGTAAAGCAATAATACGACCGCCAACAGCGCAGGCGAGGCGAGAAGTCATCGCTCTTCTCACCTTGCACATTATTGGTATGAGTCGCCTCTTCCGTCCACCCTGAAACAACTCAGCCCCCCCCCCCCCCACAGTCATGCTTACAAACTGCTCACTTAGACTTGTGGGTGGTATTGTATGGCTCGTACATTTTACGCATTACATTGCTTAAAATACTGACCAAGATTATGTCACTGATTCGATTTAACTGCATGTATTGTTTTTATGCAACAGCCACTTAGGCTGCGTAATACGACTAATAAACCACTCATCTCTCATGGTAGCACTGCTACTAAACACTAGCTAAGTTTCAGGTACGCACTGGCTCTGTTCATCCCAGCAGTGCTTGACAAGTTTACTAACTTTTCGGATGATGCCTTGAGTAGCACCATGTTAAAGAAGCTCGTCCGTGACCTCCAAGTCACTGTCGGGATAGAACTTAAGCCAATAGACGTGCACATCTTGCTCACTACCTGTAATTAGGTGTCGTGAGCAAAAAGAGTGATAATGTAGGGCCAAATCCATGTCACCAGTATTTGTAATGACGTCGCCCATCGACACGTGGTCGCAACACGTAACCATTCACAGAGAAGTTTACTTCTTGATCGACCCTGTACTTATTGAGCAGCGTGATCTTGCATATCCTCAAAGCTCACTGCATCAGCACTTGCTTGATCGACGCGCTCGAGATCGATACTTCACTTGGTTCTTTGGTAAGTAAAGTTCATATATTTGGAACGGGCACGGTAAACCGGTAAAAAATTCAGGTGGAGTTTTGTTGAGGCCACCGAGTGGTTCATGTTGACCAGGACCAACGTCACTAAATACGTCCAATCCTGATGCAAAATAAGGAACTCGAGTATCATGGTAAGTACGACTCGCAAAATGTCCATATTTGCACGATCCACAGAGCCATTCACCCACGGAGAATAGGCGATGACAAAATTTTGTAGGCACTTCAGGATTTTGCATAGCTCGGCTATCCTACAAATCTTAAAATGCGCTCCGTTGTCACTGAGCCACCGCGAGGGGATGCCAAAACGACTGCACCATCGATAGTCCTTCGACAGTAACTTCGCTATTTGGAGAATCACAAGGTACCTGTGCGCAAAATGGCTGACATTGTCCTTCATATCCAACAGGTACTGGTAGGTACCAAATCCCTCTCCGAGATAGTGAAAGGCGAAATGTAGGCTTCGTTGCATGTATCAGCTCTGTACAGTTCACCCCACGGTTGAGGGACAATCTTACCCCCATTTTTGTATGTAGGCACAGCAAAGAGCACGCACGTTCGTGATCAATTCTGCGATGGTAAACGCTTGCTGAAGGTGGTTCAATACAGTAGCCTCACCACGGTGGTCCTGTGGAGCGCATTAGTGTGCAATGATCAACATTCGTCGCACGAGTTCTGTTGCTACCGCAGGAATCCAAAAAGTATTACCGCACCACAACACACCATTGTCGTCTCGATCACAGCCAGTAGGAGCTGTGCTAGCTTGTGCAGTGTGCGTCGCTGCATTTCCGCCAACGTCGGCCAGATAAACCCGTCCAGCAATGACAGACGTTTAGCACGAGCCTAGAGCCGGGTAACTCGTGTAAACACAGTCGTAGCGGCAGCACTACCACCCCATCAATACTAACCAGGTCTGCCCACAAATTGTTGGTCAGTTCTGTGTGGACAATCGTGTAGCGAAACCTACGCAACTCTCACATCCGCGCGATGGCGTCAGATTCTGCTTGTTCGTGGACACTGGTGAGCTTCCATCCTCATGCGAATGGCTGTGAGGCCGGGTGTGGCCGTCACCACCCACGCTCAATTAATGTACAAGGGTGGCACTCTTGTGGGGCTCAAAAGTATTGAAGTGTGATTGAAAAGGAACGTTACCCAATTGCCTGTACTACACTCTGTTGCGGTACCGGGTGGGGGGGGGTCTTCTACGACCACTGCAACTGTTTACCCCTGGTCGGGAGAAAAAAAAAATGCGAGGGGAAAACTGCTTCATTGGTCAGTCAACGACTTTGTTGAAATTGTTTATCTCCTGGTTTTCAGTGTGGTCATTCAGAGTAGGGGATACCAGAGTCTTGAGCAGGATATCAGTTGTACGGAGCATCAATGCTCAACGTACACGAAGTTCTTGAGGGGTTGCGCGGGTGCGCGGCGTCCGGCGCGTGATACTTGGTAGATTTAAGACCATACTGAAACCAAGTATAACGAGAGGAGGATGCCGTGGTCGCGGTCGCAGTGCCCCGACACGTCAGTCTATGCGACTTCAAGGTTTGCCTGCCTGTAGAGCAGCCAGACCTGAATGCTATAAGAGGGTGCGTTGAGCTGCTTCGTGTAGAAGGAAGACCCAACTCGCGACCCGACATTATAGCAGAATGCCGTAAAACTATCCCAATATTATCTAGTACTACAAGGACTGCTGGTGCGAATTACTCCTGGCTTATCCACTTTATTGGGGTTCTCTAGCGGGGTGCGTTGAGCTGCTACGTGCAAACAGCCAATACGAGGCGATAGCGACGACATGTTCGACGCCTCGATAGCTCAGTTGGGAGAGCGTCAGACTGAAGATCTGAAGGTCCCTGGTTCGATCCCGGGTCGCGGCACTTTTGCACTTTTGCACTCTCTAGCGCTCCTACTTTTACGACTCTCTTGCGTCTACTGCAATACATGGCTCGCTATGCTACACAAGAAGGTCACGCACCCCGCCAATGTTGCTACCACGCCCTGCAATCGTCACGATGGCGCTCGATTTGTCGGGTAACATTGGACTGCGTGAGCATGGCTCGAGTCTTGACAGGGTACAACACTCAGTCAGCGCTGATGAACGTCCGAGTGACGGGTTCGACACGGTGGTGGGGTTCTCTAGCGGGGTGCGTTGAGCTGCTTCGTGCAAACAGCCAATACGAGGCGATGGCGACGACATGGCGGCACCGACTTTGCATGGCTGTAACTTATGGAGGGCGGTATATGGCAGCGGATGGAGTGCGGCGTTGTGGATATGGGTGATAGGCGTGATGGCGTGTCCGTGTACGTTGCGTCTAGGAAGTGGTGGTGCGATGATGCAGTGTGTGCAAGTTTTTGTGGATGGCAGTGTGTTGTTGTGTTTGACGCCTCGATAGCTCAGTTGGGAGAGCGTCAGACTGAAGATCTGAAGGTCCCTGGTTCGATCCCGGGTCGCGGCACTTTTGCACTTTTGCACTCTCTAGCGCTCCTACTTTTACGACTTTCTTGCGTCTACTGCAATACATGGCTCGCTATGCTACACAAGAAGGTCACGCACCCCGCCAATGTTGCTACCACGCCCTGCAATCGTCACGATGGCGCTCGATTTGTCGGGTAACATTGGACTGCGTGAGCATGGCTCGAGTCTTGACAGGGTACAACACTTAGTCAGCGCTGATGAACGTCCGAGTGACGGGTTCGGCACGGTGGTGGGGTTCTCTAGCGGGGTGCGTTGAGCTGCTTCGTGCAAACAGCCAATACGAGGCGATGGCGACGACATGGCGGCACCGACTTTGCATGGCTGTAACTTATGGAGGGCGGTATATGGCAGCGGATGGAGTGCGGCGTTGTGGATATGGGTGATAGGCGTGATGGCGTGTCCGTGTACGTTGCGTCTAGGAAGTGGTGGTGCGATGATGCAGTGTGTGCAAGTTTTTGTGGATGGCAGTGTGTTGTTGTGTTTGACGCCTCGATAGCTCAGTTGGGAGAGCGTCAGACTGAAGATCTGAAGGTCCCTGGTTCGATCCCGGGTCGCGGCACTTTTGCACTTTTGCACTCTCTAGCGCTCCTACTTTTACGACTTTCTTGCGTCTACTGCAATACATGGCTCGCTATGCTACACAAGAAGGTCACGCACCCCGCCAATGTTGCTACCACGCCCTGCAATCGTCACGATGGCGCTCGATTTGTCGGGTAACATTGGACTGCGTGAGCAGCATGGCTCGAGTCTTGACAGGGTACAACACTCGGTCAGCGCTGATGAACGTCCGAGTGACGGGTTCGGCACGGTGGTGGGGTTCTCTAGCGGGGTGCGTTGAGCTGCTTCGTGCAAACAGCCAATACGAGGCGATGGCGACGACATGGCGGCACCGACTTTGCATGGCTGTAACTTATGGAGGGCGGTATATGGCAGCGGATGGAGTGCGGCGTTGTGGATATGGGTGATAGGCGTGATGGCGTGTCCGTGTACGTTGCGTCTAGGAAGTGGTGGTGCGATGATGCAGTGTGTGCAAGTTTTTGTGGATGGCAGTGTGTTGTTGTGTTTGACGCCTCGATAGCTCAGTTGGGAGAGCGTCAGACTGAAGATCTGAAGGTCCCTGGTTCGATCCCGCGGCACTTTTGCACTTTTGCACTCTCTAGCGCTCCTACTTTTACGACTTTCTTGCGTCTACTGCAATACATGGCTCGCTATGCTACACAAGAAGGTCACGCACCCCGCCAATGTTGCTACCACGCCCTGCAATCGTCACGATGGCGCTCGATTTGTCGGGTAACATTGGACTGCGTGAGCATGGCTCGAGTCTTGACAGGGTACAACACTCGGTCAGCGCTGATGAACGTCCGAGTGACGGGTTCGACACGGTGGTGGGGTTCTCTAGCGGGGTGCGTTGAGCTGCTTCGTGCAAACAGCCAATACGAGGCGATGGCGACGACATGGCGGCACCGACTTTGCATGGCTGTAACTTATGGAGGGCGGTATATGGCAGCGGATGGAGTGCGGCGTTGTGGATATGGGTGATAGGCGTGATGGCGTGTCCGTGTACGTTGCGTCTAGGAAGTGGTGGTGCGATGATGCAGTGTGTGCAAGTTTTTGTGGATGGCAGTGTGTTGTTGTGTTTGACGCCTCGATAGCTCAGTTGGGAGAGCGTCAGACTGAAGATCTGAAGGTCCCTGGTTCGATCCCGGGTCGCGGCACTTTTGCACTTTTGCACCTCTCTAGCGCTCCTACTTTTACGACTTTCTTGCGTCTACTGCAATACATGGCTCGCTATGCTACACAAGAAGGTCACGCACCCCGCCAATGTTGCTACCACGCCCTGCAATCGTCACGATGGCGCTCGATTTGTCGGGTAACATTGGACTGCGTGAGCATGGCTCGAGTCTTGACAGGGTACAACACTCGGTCAGCGCTGATGAACGTCCGAGTGACGGGTTCGGCACGGTGGTGGGGTTCTCTAGCGGGGTGCGTTGAGCTGCTTCGTGCAAACAGCCAATACGAGGCGATGGCGACGACATGGCGGCACCGACTTTGCATGGCTGTAACTTATGGAGGGCGGTATATGGCAGCGGATGGAGTGCGGCGTTGTGGATATGGGTGATAGGCGTGATGGCGTGTCCGTGTACGTTGCGTCTAGGAAGTGGTGGTGCGATGATGCAGTGTGTGCAAGTTTTTGTGGATGGCAGTGTGTTGTTGTGTTTGACGCCTCGATAGCTCCAGTTGGGAGAGCGTCAGCCTGAAGATCAGAAGGTCCCTGTTTCGAGCCCGGGGCGCGGCACTTTTGCACTTTGCACTCTCTAGCGCTCCTACTTTTACGACTTTCTTGCGTCTACTGCAATACATGGCTCGCTATGCTACACAAGAAGGTCACGCACCCCGCCAATGTTGCTACCACGCCCTGCAATCGTCACGATGGCGCTCGATTTGTCGGGTAACATTGGACTGCGTGAGCATGGCTCGAGTCTTGACAGGGTACAACACTCGGTCAGCGCTGATGAACGTCCGAGTGACGGGTTCGGCACGGTGGTGGGGTTCTCTAGCGGGGTGCGTTGAGCTGCTTCGTGCAAACAGCCAATACGAGGCGATGGCGACGACATGGCGGCACCGACTTTGCATGGCTGTAACTTATGGAGGGCGGTATATGGCAGCGGATGGAGTGCGGCGTTGTGGATATGGGTGATAGGCGTGATGGCGTGTCCGTGTACGTTGCGTCTAGGAAGTGGTGGTGCGATGATGCAGTGTGTGCAAGTTTTTGTGGATGGCAGTGTGTTGTTGTGTTTGACGCCTCGATAGCTCAGTTGGGAGAGCGTCAGACTGAAGATCTGAAGGTCCCTGGTTCGATCCCGGGTCGCGGCACTTTTGCACTTTTGCACTCTCTAGCGCTCCTACTTTTACGACTTTCTTGCGTCTACTGCAATACATGGCTCGCTATGCTACACAAGAAGGTCACGCACCCCGCCAATGTTGCTACCACGCCCTGCAATCGTCACGATGGCGCTCGATTTGTCGGGTAACATTGGACTGCGTGAGCATGGCTCGAGTCTTGACAGGGTACAACACTCGGTCAGCGCTGATGAACGTCCGAGTGACGGGTTCGACACGGTGGTGGGGTTCTCTAGCGGGGTGCGTTGAGCTGCTTCGTGCAAACAGCCAATACGAGGCGATGGCGACGACATGGCGGCACCGACTTTGCATGGCTGTAACTTATGGAGGGCGGTATATGGCAGCGGATGGAGTGCGGCGTTGTGGATATGGGTGATAGGCGTGATGGCGTGTCCGTGTACGTTGCGTCTAGGAAGTGGTGGTGCGATGATGCAGTGTGTGCAAGTTTTTGTGGATGGCAGTGTGTTGTTGTGTTTGACGCCTCGATAGCTCAGTTGGGAGAGCGTCAGACTGAAGATCTGAAGGTCCCTGGTTCGATCCCGCGGCACTTTTGCACTTTTGCACTCTCTAGCGCTCCTACTTTACGACTTTCTTGCGTCTACTGCAATACATGGCTCGCTATGCTACACAAGAAGGTCACGCACCCCGCCAATTTTGATACCACGCCATTAAATCGTCACGATGGCGCTCGATTTGTCGGGTAACATTGGACTGCGTGAGCATGGCTCGAGTCTTGACAGGGTACAACACTCGGTCAGCGCTGATGAACGTCCGAGTGACGGGTTCGGCACGGTGGTGGGGTTCTCTAGCGGGGTGCGTTGAGCTGCTTCGTGCAAACAGCCAATACGAGGCGATGGCGACGACATGGCGGCACCGACTTTGCATGGCTGTAACTTATGGAGGGCGGTATATGGCAGCGGATGGAGTGCGGCGTTGTGGATATGGGTGATAGGCGTGATGGCGTGTCCGTGTACGTTGCGTCTAGGAAGTGGTGGTGCGATGATGCAGTGTGTGCAAGTTTTTGTGGATGGCAGTGTGTTGTTGTGTTTGACGCCTCGATAGCTCAGTTGGGAGAGCGTCAGACTGAAGATCTGAAGGTCCCTGGTTCGATCCCGGGTCGCGGCACTTTTGCACTTTTGCACTCTCTAGCGCTCCTACTTTTACGACTTTCTTGCGTCTACTGCAATACATGGCTCGCTATGCTACACAAGAAGGTCACGCACCCCGCCAATGTTGCTACCACGCCCTGCAATCGTCACGATGGCGCTCGATTTGTCGGGTAACATTGGACTGCGTGAGCATGGCTCGAGTCTTGACAGGGTACAACACTCGGTCAGCGCTGATGAACGTCCGAGTGACGGGTTCGGCACGGTGGTGGGGTTCTCTAGCGGGGTGCGTTGAGCTGCTTCGTGCAAACAGCCAATACGAGGCGATGGCGACGACATGGCGGCACCGACTTTGCATGGCTGTAACTTATGGAGGGCGGTATATGGCAGCGGATGGAGTGCGGCGTTGTGGATATGGGTGATAGGCGTGATGGCGTGTCCGTGTACGTTGCGTCTAGGAAGTGGTGGTGCGATGATGCAGTGTGTGCAAGTTTTTGTGGATGGCAGTGTGTTGTTGTGTTTGACGCCTCGATAGCTCAGTTGGGAGAGCGTCAGACTGAAGATCTGAAGGTCCCTGGTTCGATCCCGGGTCGCGGCACTTTTGCACTTTTGCACTCTCTAGCGCTCCTACTTTTACGACTTTCTTGCGTCTACTGCAATACATGGCTCGCTATGCTACACAAGAAGGTCACGCACCCCGCCAATGTTGCTACCACGCCCTGCAATCGTCACGATGGCGCTCGATTTGTCGGGTAACATTGGACTGCGTGAGCATGGCTCGAGTCTTGACAGGGTACAACACTCGGTCAGCGCTGATGAACGTCCGAGTGACGGGTTCGGCACGGTGGTGGGGTTCTCTAGCGGGGTGCGTTGAGCTGCTTCGTGCAAACAGCCAATACGAGGCGATGGCGACGACATGGCGGCACCGACTTTGCATGGCTGTAACTTATGGAGGGCGGTATATGGCAGCGGATGGAGTGCGGCGTTGTGGATATGGGTGATAGGCGTGATGGCGTGTCCGTGTACGTTGCGTCTAGGAAGTGGTGGTGCGATGATGCAGTGTGTGCAAGTTTTTGTGGATGGCAGTGTGTTGTTGTGTTTGACGCCTCGATAGCTCAGTTGGGAGAGCGTCAGACTGAAGATCTGAAGGTCCCTGGTTCGATCCCGGGTCGCGGCACTTTTGCACTTTTGCACTCTCTAGCGCTCCTACTTTTACGACTTTCTTGCGTCTACTGCAATACATGGCTCGCTATGCTACACAAGAAGGTCACGCACCCCGCCAATGTTGTTACCACGCCCTGCAATCGTCACGATGGCGCTCGATTTGTCGGGTAACATTGGACTGCGTGAGCATGGCTCGAGTCTTGACAGGGTACAACACTCGGTCAGCGCTGATGAACGTCCGAGTGACGGGTTCGGCACGGTGGTGGGGTTCTCTAGCGGGGTGCGTTGAGCTGCTTCGTGCAAACAGCCAATACGAGGCGATGGCGACGACATGGCGGCACCGACTTTGCATGGCTGTAACTTATGGAGGGCGGTATATGGCAGCGGATGGAGTGCGGCGTTGTGGATATGGGTGATAGGCGTGATGGCGTGTCCGTGTACGTTGCGTCTAGGAAGTGGTGGTGCGATGATGCAGTGTGTGCAAGTTTTTGTGGATGGCAGTGTGTTGTTGTGTTTGACGCCTCGATAGCTCAGTTGGGAGAGCGTCAGACTGAAGATCTGAAGGTCCCTGGTTCGATCCCGGGTCGCGGCACTTTTGCACTTTTGCACTCTCTAGCGCTCCTACTTTTACGACTTTCTTGCGTCTACTGCAATACATGGCTCGCTATGCTACACAAGAAGGTCACGCACCCCGCCAATGTTGCTACCACGCCCTGCAATCGTCACGATGGCGCTCGATTTGTCGGGTAACATTGGACTGCGTGAGCATGGCTCGAGTCTTGACAGGGTACAACACTCGGTCAGCGCTGATGAACGTCCGAGTGACGGGTTCGACACGGTGGTGGGGTTCTCTAGCGGGGTGCGTTGAGCTGCTTCGTGCAAACAGCCAATACGAGGCGATGGCGACGACATGGCGGCACCGACTTTGCATGGCTGTAACTTATGGAGGGCGGTATATGGCAGCGGATGGAGTGCGGCGTTGTGGATATGGGTGATAGGCGTGATGGCGTGTCCGTGTACGTTGCGTCTAGGAAGTGGTGGTGCGATGATGCAGTGTGTGCAAGTTTTTGTGGATGGCAGTGTGTTGTTGTGTTTGACGCCTCGATAGCTCAGTTGGGAGAGCGTCAGACTGAAGATCTGAAGGTCCCTGGTTCGATCCCGGGTCGCGGCACTTTTGCACTTTTGCACTCTCTAGCGCTCCTACTTTTACGACTTTCTTGCGTCTACTGCAATACATGGCTCGCTATGCTACACAAGAAGGTCACGCACCCCGCCAATGTTGCTACCACGCCCTGCAATCGTCACGATGGCGCTCGATTTGTCGGGTAACATTGGACTGCGTGAGCAGCATGGCTCGAGTCTTGACAGGGTACAACACTCGGTCAGCGCTGATGAACGTCCGAGTGACGGGTTCGACACGGTGGTGGGGTTCTCTAGCGGGGTGCGTTGAGCTGCTTCGTGCAAACAGCCAATACGAGGCGATGGCGACGACATGGCGGCACCGACTTTGCATGGCTGTAACTTATGGAGGGCGGTATATGGCAGCGGATGGAGTGCGGCGTTGTGGATATGGGTGATAGGCGTGATGGCGTGTCCGTGTACGTTGCGTCTAGGAAGTGGTGGTGCGATGATGCAGTGTGTGCAAGTTTTTGTGGATGGCAGTGTGTTGTTGTGTTTGACGCCTCGATAGCTCAGTTGGGAGAGCGTCAGACTGAAGATCTGAAGGTCCCTGGTTCGATCCCGGGTCGCGGCACTTTTGCACTTTTGCACTCTCTAGCGCTCCTACTTTTACGACTTTCTTGCGTCTACTGCAATACATGGCTCGCTATGCTACACAAGAAGGTCACGCACCCCGCCAATGTTGCTACCACGCCCTGCAATCGTCACGATGGCGCTCGATTTGTCGGGTAACATTGGACTGCGTGAGCATGGCTCGAGTCTTGACAGGGTACAACACTCGGTCAGCGCTGATGAACGTCCGAGTGACGGGTTCGGCACGGTGGTGGGGTTCTAGCGGGGTGCGTTGAGCTGCTTCGTGCAAACAGCCAATACGAGGCGATGGCGACGACATGGCGGCACCGACTTTGCATGGCTGTAACTTATGGAGGGCGGTATATGGCAGCGGATGGAGTGCGGCGTTGTGGATATGGGTGATAGGCGTGATGGCGTGTCCGTGTACGTTGCGTCTAGGAAGTGGTGGTGCGATGATGCAGTGTGTGCAAGTTTTTGTGGATGGCAGTGTGTTGTTGTGTTTGACGCCTCGATAGCTCAGTTGGGAGAGCGTCAGACTGAAGATCTGAAGGTCCCTGGTTCGATCCCGGGTCGCGGCACTTTTGCACTTTTGCACTCTCTAGCGCTCCTACTTTTACGACTTTCTTGCGTCTACTGCAATACATGGCTCGCTATGCTACACAAGAAGGTCACGCACCCCGCCAATGTTGCTACCACGCCCTGCAATCGTCACGATGGCGCTCGATTTGTCGGGTAACATTGGACTGCGTGAGCATGGCTCGAGTCTTGACAGGGTACAACACTCGGTCAGCGCTGATGAACGTCCGAGTGACGGGTTCGGCACGGTGGTGGGGTTCTCTAGCGGGGTGCGTTGAGCTGCTTCGTGGCAAACAGCCAATACGAGGCGATGGCGACGACATGGCGGCACCGACTTTGCATGGCTGTAACTTATGGAGGGCGGTATATGGCAGCGGATGGAGTGCGGCGTTGTGGATATGGGTGATAGGCGTGATGGCGTGTCCGTGTACGTTGCGTCTAGGAAGTGGTGGTGCGATGATGCAGTGTGTGCAAGTTTTTGTGGATGGCAGTGTGTTGTTGTGTTTGACGCCTCGATAGCTCAGTTGGGAGAGCGTCAGACTGAAGATCTGAAGGTCCCTGGTTCGATCCCGGGTCGCGGCACTTTTTGCACTTTTGCACTCTCTAGCGCTCCTACTTTTACGACTTTCTTGCGTCTACTGCAATACATGGCTCGCTATGCTACACAAGAAGGTCACGCACCCCGCCAATGTTGCTACCACGCCCTGCAATCGTCACGATGGCGCTCGATTTGTCGGGTAACATTGGACTGCGTGAGCATGGCTCGAGTCTTGACAGGGTACAACACTCGGTCAGCGCTGATGAACGTCCGAGTGACGGGTTCGGCACGGTGGTGGGGTTCTCTAGCGGGGTGCGTTGAGCTGCTTCGTGCAAACAGCCAATACGAGGCGATGGCGACGACATGGCGGCACCGACTTTGCATGGCTGTAACTTATGGAGGGCGGTATATGGCAGCGGATGGAGTGCGGCGTTGTGGATATGGGTGATAGGCGTGATGGCGTGTCCGTGTACGTTGCGTCTAGGAAGTGGTGGTGCGATGATGCAGTGTGTGCAAGTTTTTGTGGATGGCAGTGTGTTGTTGTGTTTGACGCCTCGATAGCTCAGTTGGGAGAGCGTCAGACTGAAGATCTGAAGGTCCCTGGTTCGATCCCGGGTCGCGGCACTTTTGCACTTTTGCACTCTCTAGCGCTCCTACTTTTACGACTTTCTTGCGTCTACTGCAATACATGGCTCGCTATGCTACACAAGAAGGTCACGCACCCCGCCAATGTTGCTACCACGCCCTGCAATCGTCACGATGGCGCTCGATTTGTCGGGTAACATTGGACTGCGTGAGCATGGCTCGAGTCTTGACAGGGTACAACACTCGGTCAGCGCTGATGAACGTCCGAGTGACGGGTTCGGCACGGTGGTGGGGTTCTCTAGCGGGGTGCGTTGAGCTGCTTTCGTGCAAACAGCCAATACGAGGCGATGGCGACGACATGGCGGCACCGACTTTGCATGGCTGTAACTTATGGAGGGCGGTATATGGCAGCGGATGGAGTGCGGCGTTGTGGATATGGGTGATAGGCGTGATGGCGTGTCCGTGTACGTTGCGTCTAGGAAGTGGTGGTGCGATGATGCAGTGTGTGCAAGTTTTTGTGGATGGCAGTGTGTTGTTGTGTTTGACGCCTCGATAGCTCAGTTGGGAGAGCGTCAGACTGAAGATCTGAAGGTCCCTGGTTCGATCCCGGGTCGCGGCACTTTTGCACTTTTGCACTCTCTAGCGCTCCTACTTTACGACTTTCTTGCGTCTACTGCAATACATGGCTCGCTATGCTACACAAGAAGGTCACGCACCCGCCAATGTTGCTACCACGCCCTGCAATCGTCACGATGGCGCTCGATTTGTCGGGTAACATTGGACTGCGTGAGCATGGCTCGAGTCTTGACAGGGTACAACACTCGGTCAGCGCTGATGAACGTCCGAGTGACGGGTTCGGCACGGTGGTGGGGTTCTCTAGCGGGGTGCGTTGAGCTGCTTCGTGCAAACAGCCAATACGAGGCGATGGCGACGACATGGCGGCACCGACTTTGCATGGCTGTAACTTATGGAGGGCGGTATATGGCAGCGGATGGAGTGCGGCGTTGTGGATATGGGTGATAGGCGTGATGGCGTGTCCGTGTACGTTGCGTCTAGGAAGTGGTGGTGCGATGATGCAGTGTGTGCAAGTTTTTGTGGATGGCAGTGTGTTGTTGTGTTTGACGCCTCGATAGCTCAGTTGGGAGAGCGTCAGACTGAAGATCTGAAGGTCCCTGGTTCGATCCCGGGTCGCGGCACTTTTGCACTTTTGCACTCTCTAGCGCTCCTACTTTTACGACTTTCTTGCGTCTACTGCAATACATGGCTCGCTATGCTACACAAGAAGGTCACGCACCCCGCCAATGTTGCTACCACGCCCTGCAATCGTCACGATGGCGCTCGATTTGTCGGGTAACATTGGACTGCGTGAGCATGGCTCGAGTCTTGACAGGGTACAACACTCGGTCAGCGCTGATGAACGTCCGAGTGACGGGTTCGGCACGGTGGTGGGGTTCTCTAGCGGGGTGCGTTGAGCTGCTTCGTGCAAACAGCCAATACGAGGCGATGGCGACGACATGGCGGCACCGACTTTGCATGGCTGTAACTTATGGAGGGCGGTATATGGCAGCGGATGGAGTGCGGCGTTGTGTATTTGGGTGATTGGGGTGATGGCGTGTCCGTGTACGTTGCGTCTAGGAAGTGGTGGTGCGATGATGCAGTGTGTGCAAGTTTTTGTGGATGGCAGTGTGTTGTTGTGTTTGACGCCTCGATAGCTCAGTTGGGAGAGCGTCAGACTGAAGATCTGAAGGTCCCTGGTTCGATCCCGGGTCGCGGCACTTTTGCACTTTTGCACTCTCTAGCGCTCCTACTTTTACGACTTTCTTGCGTCTACTGCAATACATGGCTCGCTATGCTACACAAGAAGGTCACGCACCCCGCCAATGTTGCTACCACGCCCTGCAATCGTCACGATGGCGCTCGATTTGTCGGGTAACATTGGACTGCGTGAGCATGGCTCGAGTCTTGACAGGGTACAACACTCGGTCAGCGCTGATGAACGTCCGAGTGACGGGTTCGGCACGGTGGTGGGGTTCTCTAGCGGGGTGCGTTGAGCTGCTTCGTGCAAACAGCCAATACGAGGCGATGGCGACGACATGGCGGCACCGACTTTGCATGGCTGTAACTTATGGAGGGCGGTATATGGCAGCGGATGGAGTGCGGCGTTGTGGATATGGGTGATAGGCGTGATGGCGTGTCCGTGTACGTTGCGTCTAGGAAGTGGTGGTGCGATGATGCAGTGTGTGCAAGTTTTTGTGGATGGCAGTGTGTTGTTGTGTTTGACGCCTCGATAGCTCAGTTGGGAGAGCGTCAGACTGAAGATCTGAAGGTCCCTGGTTCGATCCCGCGGCACTTTTGCACTTTTGCACTCTCTAGCGCTCCTACTTTTACGACTTTCTTGCGTCTACTGCAATACATGGCTCGCTATGCTACACAAGAAGGTCACGCACCCCGCCAATGTTGCTACCACGCCCTGCAATCGTCACGATGGCGCTCGATTTGTCGGGTAACATTGGACTGCGTGAGCATGGCTCGAGTCTTGACAGGGTACAACACTCGGTCAGCGCTGATGAACGTCCGAGTGACGGGTTCGGCACGGTGGTGGGGTTCTCTAGCGGGGTGCGTTGAGCTGCTTCGTGCAAACAGCCAATACGAGGCGATGGCGACGACATGGCGGCACCGACTTTGCATGGCTGTAACTTATGGAGGGCGGTATATGGCAGCGGATGGAGTGCGGCGTTGTGGATATGGGTGATAGGCGTGATGGCGTGTCCGTGTACGTTGCGTCTAGGAAGTGGTGGTGCGATGATGCAGTGTGTGCAAGTTTTTGTGGATGGCAGTGTGTTGTTGTGTTTGACGCCTCGATAGCTCAGTTGGGAGAGCGTCAGACTGAAGATCTGAAGGTCCCTGGTTCGATCCCGCGGCACTTTTGCACTTTTGCACTCTCTAGCGCTCCTACTTTTACGACTTTCTTGCGTCTACTGCAATACATGGCTCGCTATGCTACACAAGAAGGTCACGCACCCCGCCAATGTTGCTACCACGCCCTGCAATCGTCACGATGGCGCTCGATTTGTCGGGTAACATTGGACTGCGTGAGCATGGCTCGAGTCTTGACAGGGTACAACACTCGGTCAGCGCTGATGAACGTCCGAGTGACGGGTTCGGCACGGTGGTGGGGTTCTCTAGCGGGGTGCGTTGAGCTGCTTCGTGCAAACAGCCAATACGAGGCGATGGCGACGACATGGCGGCACCGACTTTGCATGGCTGTAACTTATGGAGGGCGGTATATGGCAGCGGATGGAGTGCGGCGTTGTGGATATGGGTGATAGGCGTGATGGCGTGTCCGTGTACGTTGCGTCTAGGAAGTGGTGGTGCGATGATGCAGTGTGTGCAAGTTTTTGTGGATGGCAGTGTGTTGTTGTGTTTGACGCCTCGATAGCTCAGTTGGGAGAGCGTCAGACTGAAGATCTGAAGGTCCCTGGTTCGATCCCGGGTCGCGGCACTTTTGCACTTTTGCACTCTCTAGCGCTCCTACTTTTACGACTTTCTTGCGTCTACTGCAATACATGGCTCGCTATGCTACACAAGAAGGTCACGCACCCGCCAATGTTGCTACCACGCCCTGCAATCGTCACGATGGCGCTCGATTTGTCGGGTAACATTGGACTGCGTGAGCATGGCTCGAGTCTTGACAGGGTACAACACTCGGTCAGCGCTGATGAACGTCCGAGTGACGGGTTCGGCACGGTGGTGGGGTTCTCTAGCGGGGTGCGTTGAGCTGCTTCGTGCAAACAGCCAATACGAGGCGATGGCGACGACATGGCGGCACCGACTTTGCATGGCTGTAACTTATGGAGGGCGGTATATGGCAGCGGATGGAGTGCGGCGTTGTGGATATGGGTGATAGGCGTGATGGCGTGTCCGTGTACGTTGCGTCTAGGAAGTGGTGGTGCGATGATGCAGTGTGTGCAAGTTTTTGTGGATGGCAGTGTGTTGTTGTGTTTGACGCCTCGATAGCTCAGTTGGGAGAGCGTCAGACTGAAGATCTGAAGGTCCCTGGTTCGATCCCGGGTCGCGGCACTTTTGCACTTTTGCACTCTCTAGCGCTCCTACTTTTACGACTTTCTTGCGTCTACTGCAATACATGGCTCGCTATGCTACACAAGAAGGTCACGCACCCCGCCAATGTTGCTACCACGCCCTGCAATCGTCACGATGGCGCTCGATTTGTCGGGTAACATTGGACTGCGTGAGCATGGCTCGAGTCTTGACAGGGTACAACACTCGGTCAGCGCTGATGAACGTCCGAGTGACGGGTTCGGCACGGTGGTGGGGTTCTCTAGCGGGGTGCGTTGAGCTGCTTCGTGCAAACAGCCAATACGAGGCGATGGCGACGACATGGCGGCACCGACTTTGCATGGCTGTAACTTATGGAGGGCGGTATATGGCAGCGGATGGAGTGCGGCGTTGTGGATATGGGTGATAGGCGTGATGGCGTGTCCGTGTACGTTGCGTCTAGAAGTGGTGGTGCGATGATGCAGTGTGTGCAAGTTTTTGTGGATGGCAGTGTGTTGTTGTGTTTGACGCCTCGATAGCTCAGTTGGGGAGAGCGTCAGACTGAAGATCTGAAGGTCCCTGGTTCGATCCCGGGTCGCGGCACTTTTGCACTTTTTGCACTCCTCTAGCGCTCCTACTTTTACGACTTTCTTGCGTCTACTGCAATACATGGCTCGCTATGCTACACAAGAAGGTCACGCACCCCGCCAATGTTGCTACCACGCCCTGCAATCGTCACGATGGCGCTCGATTTGTCGGGTAACATTGGACTGCGTGAGCATGGCTCGAGTCTTGACAGGGTACAACACTCGGTCAGCGCTGATGAACGTCCGAGTGACGGGTTCGGCACGGTGGTGGGGTTCTCTAGCGGGGTGCGTTGAGCTGCTTCGTGCAAACAGCCAATACGAGGCGATGGCGACGACATGGCGGCACCGACTTTGCATGGCTGTAACTTATGGAGGGCGGTATATGGCAGCGGATGGAGTGCGGCGTTGTGGATATGGGTGATAGGCGTGATGGCGTGTCCGTGTACGTTGCGTCTAGGAAGTGGTGGTGCGATGATGCAGTGTGTGCAAGTTTTTGTGGATGGCAGTGTGTTGTTGTGTTTGACGCCTCGATAGCTCAGTTGGGAGAGCGTCAGACTGAAGATCTGAAGGTCCCTGGTTCGATCCCGGGTCGCGGCACTTTTGCACTTTTGCACTCTCTAGCGCTCCTACTTTTACGACTTTCTTGCGTCTACTGCAATACATGGCTCGCTATGCTACACAAGAAGGTCACGCACCCCGCCAATGTTGCTACCACGCCCTGCAATCGTCACGATGGCGCTCGATTTGTCGGGTAACATTGGACTGCGTGAGCATGGCTCGAGTCTTGACAGGGTACAACACTCGGTCAGCGCTGATGAACGTCCGAGTGACGGGTTCGGCACGGTGGTGGGGTTCTCTAGCGGGGTGCGTTGAGCTGCTTCGTGCAAACAGCCAATACGAGGCGATGGCGACGACATGGCGGCACCGACTTTGCATGGCTGTAACTTATGGAGGGCGGTATATGGCAGCGGATGGAGTGCGGCGTTGTGGATATGGGTGATAGGCGTGATGGCGTGTCCGTGTACGTTGCGTCTAGGAAGTGGTGGTGCGATGATGCAGTGTGTGCAAGTTTTTGTGGATGGCAGTGTGTTGTTGTGTTTGACGCCTCGATAGCTCAGTTGGGAGAGCGTCAGACTGAAGATCTGAAGGTCCCTGGTTCGATCCCGGGTCGCGGCACTTTTGCACTTTTGCACTCTCTAGCGCTCCTACTTTTACGACTTTCTTGCGTCTACTGCAATACATGGCTCGCTATGCTACACAAGAAGGTCACGCACCCCGCCAATGTTGTTACCACGCCCTGCAATCGTCACGATGGCGCTCGATTTGTCGGGTAACATTGGACTGCGTGAGCATGGCTCGAGTCTTGACAGGGTACAACACTCGGTCAGCGCTGATGAACGTCCGAGTGACGGGTTCGACACGGTGGTGGGGTTCTCTAGCGGGGTGCGTTGAGCTGCTTCGTGCAAACAGCCAATACGAGGCGATGGCGACGACATGGCGGCACCGACTTTGCATGGCTGTAACTTATGGAGGGCGGTATATGGCAGCGGATGGAGTGCGGCGTTGTGGATATGGGTGATAGGCGTGATGGCGTGTCCGTGTACGTTGCGTCTAGGAAGTGGTGGTGCGATGATGCAGTGTGTGCAAGTTTTTGTGGATGGCAGTGTGTTGTTGTGTTTGACGCCTCGATAGCTCAGTTGGGAGAGCGTCAGACTGAAGATCTGAAGGTCCCTGGTTCGATCCCGGGTCGCGGCACTTTTGCACTTTTGCACTCTCTAGCGCTCCTACTTTTACGACTTTCTTGCGTCTACTGCAATACATGGCTCGCTATGCTACACAAGAAGGTCACGCACCCCGCCAATGTTGCTACCACGCCCTGCAATCGTCACGATGGCGCTCGATTTGTCGGGTAACATTGGACTGCGTGAGCATGGCTCGAGTCTTGACAGGGTACAACACTCGGTCAGCGCTGATGAACGTCCGAGTGACGGGTTCGGCACGGTGGTGGGGTTCTCTAGCGGGGTGCGTTGAGCTGCTTCGTGCAAACAGCCAATACGAGGCGATGGCGACGACATGGCGGCACCGACTTTGCATGGCTGTAACTTATGGAGGGCGGTATATGGCAGCGGATGGAGTGCGGCGTTGTGGATATGGGTGATAGGCGTGATGGCGTGTCCGTGTACGTTGCGTCTAGGAAGTGGTGGTGCGATGATGCAGTGTGTGCAAGTTTTTGTGGATGGCAGTGTGTTGTTGTGTTTGACGCCTCGATAGCTCAGTTGGGAGAGCGTCAGACTGAAGATCTGAAGGTCCCTGGTTCGATCCCGCGGCACTTTTGCACTTTTGCACTCTCTAGCGCTCCTACTTTTACGACTTTCTTGCGTCTACTGCAATACATGGCTCGCTATGCTACACAAGAAGGTCACGCACCCCGCCAATGTTGCTACCACGCCCTGCAATCGTCACGATGGCGCTCGATTTGTCGGGTAACATTGGACTGCGTGAGCATGGCTCGAGTCTTGACAGGGTACAACACTCGGTCAGCGCTGATGAACGTCCGAGTGACGGGTTCGACACGGTGGTGGGGTTCTCTAGCGGGGTGCGTTGAGCTGCTTCGTGCAAACAGCCAATACGAGGCGATGGCGACGACATGGCGGCACCGACTTTGCATGGCTGTAACTTATGGAGGGCGGTATATGGCAGCGGATGGAGTGCGGCGTTGTGGATATGGGTGATAGGCGTGATGGCGTGTCCGTGTACGTTGCGTCTAGGAAGTGGTGGTGCGATGATGCAGTGTGTGCAAGTTTTTGTGGATGGCAGTGTGTTGTTGTGTTTGACGCCTCGATAGCTCAGTTGGGAGAGCGTCAGACTGAAGATCTGAAGGTCCCTGGTTCGATCCCGCGGCACTTTTGCACTTTTGCACTCTCTAGCGCTCCTACTTTTACGACTTTCTTGCGTCTACTGCAATACATGGCTCGCTATGCTACACAAGAAGGTCACGCACCCCGCCAATGTTGCTACCACGCCCTGCAATCGTCACGATGGCGCTCGATTTGTCGGGTAACATTGGACTGCGTGAGCATGGCTCGAGTCTTGACAGGGTACAACACTCGGTCAGCGCTGATGAACGTCCGAGTGACGGGTTCGACACGGTGGTGGGGTTCTCAGCGGGGTGCGTTGAGCTGCTTCGTGCAAACAGCCAATACGAGGCGATGGCGACGACATGGCGGCACCGACTTTGCATGGCTGTAACTTATGGAGGGCGGTATATGGCAGCGGATGGAGTGCGGCGTTGTGGATATGGGTGATAGGCGTGATGGCGTGTCCGTGTACGTTGCGTCTAGGAAGTGGTGGTGCGATGATGCAGTGTGTGCAAGTTTTGTGGATGGATGGCAGTTGTTGTGTTTGACGCCTCGATAGCTCAGTTGGGGAGAGCGTCAGACTGAAGATCTGAAGGTCCCTGGTTCGATCCCCGGTCGCGGCACTTTTTCACATTTGCACACAAAAGCGCTCCTACTTTTACGACTTTCTTGCGTCTACTGCAATACATGGCTCGCTATGCTACACAAGAAGGTCACGCACCCCGCCAATGTTGCTACCACGCCCTGCAATCGTCACGATGGCGCTCGATTTGTCGGGTAACATTGGACTGCGTGAGCATGGCTCGAGTCTTGACAGGGTACAACACTCGGTCAGCGCTGATGAACGTCCGAGTGACGGGTTCGGCACGGTGGTGGGGTTCTCTAGCGGGGTGCGTTGAGCTGCTTCGTGCAAACAGCCAATACGAGGCGATGGCGACGACATGGCGGCACCGACTTTGCATGGCTGTAACTTATGGAGGGCGGTATATGGCAGCGGATGGAGTGCGGCGTTGTGGATATGGGTGATAGGCGTGATGGCGTGTCCGTGTACGTTGCGTCTAGGAAGTGGTGGTGCGATGATGCAGTGTGTGCAAGTTTTTGTGGATGGCAGTGTGTTGTTGTGTTTGACGCCTCGATAGCTCAGTTGGGAGAGCGTCAGACTGAAGATCTGAAGGTCCCTGGTTCGATCCCGGGTCGCGGCACTTTTGCACTTTTGCACTCTCTAGCGCTCCTACTTTTACGACTTTCTTGCGTCTACTGCAATACATGGCTCGCTATGCTACACAAGAAGGTCACGCACCCCGCCAATGTTGCTACCACGCCCTGCAATCGTCACGATGGCGCTCGATTTGTCGGGTAACATTGGACTGCGTGAGCATGGCTCGAGTCTTGACAGGGTACAACACTCGGTCAGCGCTGATGAACGTCCGAGTGACGGGTTCGGCACGGTGGTGGGGTTCTCTAGCGGGGTGCGTTGAGCTGCTTCGTGCAAACAGCCAATACGAGGCGATGGCGACGACATGGCGGCACCGACTTTGCATGGCTGTAACTTATGGAGGGCGGTATATGGCAGCGGATGGAGTGCGGCGTTGTGGATATGGGTGATAGGCGTGATGGCGTGTCCGTGTACGTTGCGTCTAGGAAGTGGTGGTGCGATGATGCAGTGTGTGCAAGTTTTTGTGGATGGCAGTGTGTTGTTGTGTTTGACGCCTCGATAGCTCAGTTGGGAGAGCGTCAGACTGAAGATCTGAAGGTCCCTGGTTCGATCCCGGGTCGCGGCACTTTTGCACTTTTGCACTCTCTAGCGCTCCTACTTTTACGACTTTCTTGCGTCTACTGCAATACATGGCTCGCTATGCTACACAAGAAGGTCACGCACCCCGCCAATGTTGCTACCACGCCCTGCAATCGTCACGATGGCGCTCGATTTGTCGGGTAACATTGGACTGCGTGAGCATGGCTCGAGTCTTGACAGGGTACAACACTCGGTCAGCGCTGATGAACGTCCGAGTGACGGGTTCGGCACGGTGGTGGGGTTCTCTAGCGGGGTGCGTTGAGCTGCTTCGTGCAAACAGCCAATACGAGGCGATGGCGACGACATGGCGGCACCGACTTTGCATGGCTGTAACTTATGGAGGGCGGTATATGGCAGCGGATGGAGTGCGGCGTTGTGGATATGGGTGATAGGCGTGATGGCGTGTCCGTGTACGTTGCGTCTAGGAAGTGGTGGTGCGATGATGCAGTGTGTGCAAGTTTTTGTGGATGGCAGTGTGTTGTTGTGTTTGACGCCTCGATAGCTCAGTTGGGAGAGCGTCAGACTGAAGATCTGAAGGTCCCTGGTTCGATCCCGCGGCACTTTTGCACTTTTGCACTCTCTAGCGCTCCTACTTTTACGACTTTCTTGCGTCTACTGCAATACATGGCTCGCTATGCTACACAAGAAGGTCACGCACCCCGCCAATGTTGCTACCACGCCCTGCAATCGTCACGATGGCGCTCGATTTGTCGGGTAACATTGGACTGCGTGAGCATGGCTCGAGTCTTGACAGGGTACAACACTCGGTCAGCGCTGATGAACGTCCGAGTGACGGGTTCGGCACGGTGGTGGGGTTCTCTAGCGGGGTGCGTTGAGCTGCTTTCGTGCAAACAGCCAATACGAGGCGATGGCGACGACATGGCGGCACCGACTTTGCATGGCTGTAACTTATGGAGGGCGGTATATGGCAGCGGATGGAGTGCGGCGTTGTGGATATGGGTGATAGGCGTGATGGCGTGTCCGTGTACGTTGCGTCTAGGAAGTGGTGGTGCGATGATGCAGTGTGTGCAAGTTTTTGTGGATGGCAGTGTGTTGTTGTGTTTGACGCCTCGATAGCTCAGTTGGGAGAGCGTCAGACTGAAGATCTGAAGGTCCCTGGTTCGATCCCGGGTCGCGGCACTTTTGCACTTTTGCACTCTCAGCGCTCCTACTTTACGACTTTCTTGCGTCTACTGCAATACATGGCTCGCTATGCTACACAAGAAGGTCACGCACCCGCCAATGTTGCTACCACGCCCTGCAATCGTCACGATGGCGCTCGATTTGTCGGGTAACATTGGACTGCGTGAGCATGGCTCGAGTCTTGACAGGGTACAACACTCGGTCAGCGCTGATGAACGTCCGAGTGACGGGTTCGGCACGGTGGTGGGGTTCTCTAGCGGGGTGCGTTGAGCTGCTTCGTGCAAACAGCCAATACGAGGCGATGGCGACGACATGGCGGCACCGACTTTGCATGGCTGTAACTTATGGAGGGCGGTATATGGCAGCGGATGGAGTGCGGCGTTGTGGATATGGGTGATAGGCGTGATGGCGTGTCCGTGTACGTTGCGTCTAGGAAGTGGTGGTGCGATGATGCAGTGTGTGCAAGTTTTTGTGGATGGCAGTTGTTGTGTTTGACGCCTCGATAGCTCAGTTGGGAGAGCGTCAGACTGAAGATCTGAAGGTCCCTGGTTCGATCCCGGGTCGCGGCACTTTTGCACTTTTGCACTCTCTAGCGCTCCTACTTTTACGACTTTCTTGCGTCTACTGCAATACATGGCTCGCTATGCTACACAAGAAGGTCACGCACCCCGCCAATGTTGCTACCACGCCCTGCAATCGTCACGATGGCGCTCGATTTGTCGGGTAACATTGGACTGCGTGAGCATGGCTCGAGTCTTGACAGGGTACAACACTCGGTCAGCGCTGATGAACGTCCGAGTGACGGGTTCGACACGGTGGTGGGGTTCTCTAGCGGGGTGCGTTGAGCTGCTTCGTGCAAACAGCCAATACGAGGCGATGGCGACGACATGGCGGCACCGACTTTGCATGGCTGTAACTTATGGAGGGCGGTATATGGCAGCGGATGGAGTGCGGCGTTGTGGATATGGGTGATAGGCGTGATGGCGTGTCCGTGTACGTTGCGTCTAGGAAGTGGTGGTGCGATGATGCAGTGTGTGCAAGTTTTTGTGGATGGCAGTGTGTTGTTGTGTTTGACGCCTCGATAGCTCAGTTGGGAGAGCGTCAGACTGGAAGATCTGAAGGTCCCTGGTTCTGATCCCGGGTCGCGGCACTTTTGCACTTTTGCACTTTTGCACTCTCTAGCGCTCCTACTTTTACGACTTTCTTGCGTCTACTGCAATACATGGCTCGCTATGCTACACAAGAAGGTCACGCACCGCCAATGTTGCTACCACGCCCTGCAAATCGTCACGATGGCGCTCGATTTGTCGGGTAACATTGGACTGCGTGAGCATGGCTCGAGTCTTGACAGGGTACAACACTCGGTCAGCGCTGATGAACGTCCGAGTGACGGGTTCGGCACGGTGGTGGGGTTCTCTAGCGGGGTGCGTTGAGCTGCTTCGTGCAAACAGCCAATACGAGGCGATGGCGACGACATGGCGGCACCGACTTTGCATGGCTGTAACTTATGGAGGGCGGTATATGGCAGCGGATGGAGTGCGGCGTTGTGGATATGGGTGATAGGCGTGATGGCGTGTCCGTGTACGTTGCGTCTAGGAAGTGGTGGTGCGATGATGCAGTGTGTGCAAGTTTTTGTGGATGGCAGTGTGTTGTTGTGTTTGACGCCTCGATAGCTCAGTTGGGAGAGCGTCAGACTGAAGATCTGAAGGTCCCTGGTTCGATCCCGGGTCGCGGCACTTTTGAACTTTTGCACTCTCTAGCGCTCCTACTTTTACGACTTTCTTGCGTCTACTGCAATACATGGCTCGCTATGCTACACAAGAAGGTCACGCACCCCGCCAATGTTGCTACCACGCCCTGCAATTGTCACGATGGCGCTCGATTTGTCGGGTAACATTGGACTGCGTGAGCATGGCTCGAGTCTTGACAGGGTACAACACTCGGTCAGCGCTGATGAACGTCCGAGTGACGGGTTCGGCACGGTGGTGGGGTTCTCTAGCGGGGTGCGTTGAGCTGCTTCGTGCAAACAGCCAATACGAGGCGATGGCGACGACATGGCGGCACCGACTTTGCATGGCTGTAACTTATGGAGGGCGGTATATGGCAGCGGATGGAGTGCGGCGTTGTGGATATGGGTGATAGGCGTGATGGCGTGTCCGTGTACGTTGCGTCTAGGAAGTGGTGGTGCGATGATGCAGTGTGTGCAAGTTTTTGTGGATGGCAGTGTGTTGTTGTGTTTGACGCCTCGATAGCTCAGTTGGGAGAGCGTCAGACTGAAGATCTGAAGGTCCCTGGTTCGATCCCGGGTCGCGGCACTTTGCACTTTTGCACTCTCTAGCGCTCCTACTTTTACGACTTTCTTGCGTCTACTGCAATACATGGCTCGCTATGCTACACAAGAAGGTCACGCACCCGCCAATGTTGCTACCACGCCCTGCAATCGTCACGATGGCGCTCGATTTGTCGGGTAACATTGGACTGCGTGAGCATGGCTCGAGTCTTGACAGGGTACAACACTCGGTCAGCGCTGATGAACGTCCGAGTGACGGGTTCGACACGGTGGTGGGGTTCTCTAGCGGGGTGCGTTGAGCTGCTTCGTGCAAACAGCCAATACGAGGCGATGGCGACGACATGGCGGCACCGACTTTGCATGGCTGTAACTTATGGAGGGCGGTATATGGCAGCGGATGGAGTGCGGCGTTGTGGATATGGGTGATAGGCGTGATGGCGTGTCCGTGTACGTTGCGTCTAGGAAGTGGTGGTGCGATGATGCAGTGTGTGCAAGTTTTTGTGGATGGCAGTGTGTTGTTGTGTTTGACGCCTCGATAGCTCAGTTGGGAGAGCGTCAGACTGAAGATCTGAAGGTCCCTGGTTCGATCCCGCGGCACTTTTGCACTTTTGCACTCTCTAGCGCTCCTACTTTTACGACTTTCTTGCGTCTACTGCAATACATGGCTCGCTATGCTACACAAGAAGGTCACGCACCCCGCCAATGTTGTTACCACGCCCTGCAATCGTCACGATGGCGCTCGATTTGTCGGGTAACATTGGACTGCGTGAGCATGGCTCGAGTCTTGACAGGGTACAACACTCGGTCAGCGCTGATGAACGTCCGAGTGACGGGTTCGACACGGTGGTGGGGTTCTCTAGCGGGGTGCGTTGAGCTGCTTCGTGCAAACAGCCAATACGAGGCGATGGCGACGACATGGCGGCACCGACTTTGCATGGCTGTAACTTATGGAGGGCGGTATATGGCAGCGGATGGAGTGCGGCGTTGTGGATATGGGTGATAGGCGTGATGGCGTGTCCGTGTACGTTGCGTCTAGGAAGTGGTGGTGCGATGATGCAGTGTTGTTTGTGGATGGCAGTGTGTTGTTGTGTTTGACGCCTCGATAGCTCAGTTGGGAGAGCGTCAGACTGAAGATCTGAAGGTCCCTGGTTCGATCCCGGGTCGCGGCACTTTTGCACTTTTGCACTCTAGCGCTCCTACTTTTACGACTTTCTTGCGTCTACTGCAATACATGGCTCGCTATGCTACACAAGAAGGTCACGCACCCCGCCAATGTTGCTACCACGCCCTGCAATCGTCACGATGGCGCTCGATTTGTCGGGTAACATTGGACTGCGTGAGCATGGCTCGAGTCTTGACAGGGTACAACACTCGGTCAGCGCTGATGAACGTCCGAGTGACGGGTTCGACACGGTGGTGGGGTTCTCTAGCGGGGTGCGTTGAGCTGCTTCGTGCAAACAGCCAATACGAGGCGATGGCGACGACATGGCGGCACCGACTTTGCATGGCTGTAACTTATGGAGGGCGGTATATGGCAGCGGATGGAGTGCGGCGTTGTGGATATGGGTGATAGGCGTGATGGCGTGTCCGTGTACGTTGCGTCTAGGAAGTGGTGGTGCGATGATGCAGTGTGTGCAAGTTTTTGTGGATGGCAGTGTGTTGTTGTGTTTGACGCCTCGATAGCTCAGTTGGGAGAGCGTCAGACTGAAGATCTGAAGGTCCCTGGTTCGATCCCGCGGCACTTTTGCACTTTTGCACTCTCTAGCGCTCCTACTTTTACGACTTTCTTGCGTCTACTGCAATACATGGCTCGCTATGCTACACAAGAAGGTCACGCACCCCGCCAATGTTGCTACCACGCCCTGCAATCGTCACGATGGCGCTCGATTTGTCGGGTAACATTGGACTGCGTGAGCATGGCTCGAGTCTTGACAGGGTACAACACTCGGTCAGCGCTGATGAACGTCCGAGTGACGGGTTCCGACACGGTGGTGGGGTTCTCTAGCGGGGTGCGTTGAGCTGTTTTCGTGCAAACAGCCAATACGAGGCGATGGCGACGACATGGCGGCACCGACTTTGCATGGCTGTAACTTATGGAGGGCGGTATATGGCAGCGGATGGAGTGCGGCGTTGTGGATATGGGTGATAGGCGTGATGGCGTGTCCGTGTACGTTGCGTCTAGGAAGTGGTGGTGCGATGATGCAGTGTGTGCAAGTTTTTGTGGATGGCAGTGTGTTGTTGTGTTTGACGCCTCGATAGCTCAGTTGGGAGAGCGTCAGACTGAAGATCTGAAGGTCCCTGGTTCGATCCCGGGTCGCGGCACTTTTGCACTTTTGCACTCTAGCGCTCCTACTTTTACGACTTTCTTGCGTCTACTGCAATACATGGCTCGCTATGCTACACAAGAAGGTCACGCACCCCGCCAATGTTGCTACCACGCCCTGCAATCGTCACGATGGCGCTCGATTTGTCGGGTAACATTGGACTGCGTGAGCATGGCTCGAGTCTTGACAGGGTACAACACTCGGTCAGCGCTGATGAACGTCCGAGTGACGGGTTCGGCACGGTGGTGGGGTTCTCTAGCGGGGTGCGTTGAGCTGCTTCGTGCAAACAGCCAATACGAGGCGATGGCGACGACATGGCGGCACCGACTTTGCATGGCTGTAACTTATGGAGGGCGGTATATGGCAGCGGATGGAGTGCGGCGTTGTGGATATGGGTGATAGGCGTGATGGCGTGTCCGTGTACGTTGCGTCTAGGAAGTGGTGGTGCGATGATGCAGTGTGTGCAAGTTTTTGTGGATGGCAGTGTGTTGTTGTGTTTGACGCCTCGATAGCTCAGTTGGGAGAGCGTCAGACTGAAGATCTGAAGGTCCCTGGTTCGATCCCGGGTCGCGGCACTTTTGCACTTTTGCACTCTCTAGCGCTCCTACTTTTACGACTTTCTTGCGTCTACTGCAATACATGGCTCGCTATGCTACACAAGAAGGTCACGCACCCCGCCAATGTTGCTTACCACGCCCTGCAATCGTCACGATGGCGCTCGATTTGTCGGGTAACATTGGACTGCGTGAGCATGGCTCGAGTCTTGACAGGGTACAACACTCGGTCAGCGCTGATGAACGTCCGAGTGACGGGTTCGACACGGTGGTGGGGTTCTCTAGCGGGGTGCGTTGAGCTGTTCCGTGCAAACAGCCAATACGAGGCGATGGCGACGACATGGCGGCACCGACTTTGCATGGCTGTAACTTATGGAGGGCGGTATATGGCAGCGGATGGAGTGCGGCGTTGTGGATATGGGTGATAGGCGTGATGGCGTGTCCGTGTACGTTGCGTCTAGGAAGTGGTGGTGTGATGATGCAGGTGAGGATTTTTGTGGATGGCAGTGTGTTGTTGTGTTTGACGCCTCGATAGCTCAGTTGGGAGAGCGTCAGACTGAAGATCTGAAGGTCCCTGGTTCGATCCCGGTCGCGGCTGCTTCTTTTTGCACTCTCTAGCGCTCCTACTTTTACGACTTTCTTGCGTCTACTGCAATACATGGCTCGCTATGCTACCCCGCCAATGTTGTTACCTGTTGCTACCACGCCCTGCAATCGTCACGATGGCGCTCGATTTGTCGGGTAACATTGGACTGCGTGAGCATGGCTCGAGTCTTGACAGGGTACAACACTCGGTCAGCGCTGATGAACGTCCGAGTGACGGGTTCGGCACGGTGGTGGGGTTCTAGCGGGGTGCGTTGAGCTGCTTTCGTGCAAACAGCCAATACGAGGCGATGGCGACGACATGGCGGCACCGACTTTGCATGGCTGTAACTTATGGAGGGCGGTATATGGCAGCGGATGGAGTGCGGCGTTGTGGATATGGGTGATAGGCGTGATGGCGTGTCCGTGTACGTTGCGTCTAGGAAGTGGTGGTGCGATGATGCAGTGTGTGCAAGTTTTGTGGATGGCAGTGTGTTGTTGTGTTTGACGCCTCGATAGCTCCAGTTGGGAGAGCGTCAGACTGAAGATCTGAAGGTCCCTGGTTCGATCCCGGGTCGCGGCACTTTTGCACTTTTGCACTCTCTAGCGCTCCTACTTTTACGACTTTCTTGCGTCTACTGCAATACATGGCTCGCTATGCTACACAAGAAGGTCACGCACCCCGCCAATGTTGCTACCACGCCCTGCAATCGTCACGATGGCGCTCTGATTTGTCGGGTAACATTGGACTGCGTGAGCATGGCTCGAGTCTTGACAGGGTACAACACTCGGTCAGCGCTGATGAACGTCCGAGTGACGGGTTCGACACGGTGGTGGGGTTCTCTAGCGGGGTGCGTTGAGCTGTTTTCGTGCAAACAGCCAATACGAGGCGATGGCGACGACATGGCGGCACCGACTTTGCATGGCTGTAACTTATGGAGGGCGGTATATGGCAGCGGATGGAGTGCGGCGTTGTGGATATGGGTGATAGGCGTGATGGCGTGTCCGTGTACGTTGCGTCTAGGAAGTGGTGGTGCGATGATGCAGTGTGTGCAAGTTTTTGTGGATGGCGGTGTGTTGTTGTGTTTGACGCCTCGATAGCTCAGTTGGGAGAGCGTCAGACTGAAGATCTGAAGGTCCCTGGTTCGATCCCGGTCGCGGCACTTTTGCACTTTTGCACTCTCTAGCGCTCCTACTTTACGACTTTCTTGCGTCTACTGCAATACATGGCTCGCTATGCTACACAAGAAGGTCACGCACCCCGCCAATGTTGCTACCACGCCCTGCAATCGTCACGATGGCGCTCGATTTGTCGGGTAACATTGGACTGCGTGAGCATGGCTCGAGTCTTGACAGGGTACAACACTCGGTCAGCGCTGATGAACGTCCGAGTGACGGGTTCGGCACGGTGGTGGGGTTCTCTAGCGGGGTGCGTTGAGCTGCTTCGTGCAAACAGCCAATACGAGGCGATGGCGACGACATGGCGGCACCGACTTTGCATGGCTGTAACTTATGGAGGGCGGTATATGGCAGCGGATGGAGTGCGGCGTTGTGGATATGGGTGATAGGCGTGATGGCGTGTCCGTGTACGTTGCGTCTAGGAAGTGGTGGTGCGATGATGCAGTGTGTGCAAGTTTTTGTGGATGGCAGTAGCGTCAGACTGAAGATCTGAAGGTCCCTGGTTCGATCCCGGGTCGCGGCACTTTTGCACTTTTGCACTCTCTAGCGCTCCTACTTTTACGACTTTCTTGCGTCTACTGCAATACATGGCTCGCTATGCTACACAAGAAGGTCACGCACCCCGCCAATGTTGCTACCACGCCCTGCAATCGTCACGATGGCGCTCGATTTGTCGGGTAACATTGGACTGCGTGAGCATGGCTCGAGTCTTGACAGGGTACAACACTCGGTCAGCGCTGATGAACGTCCGAGTGACGGGTTCGGCACGGTGGTGGGGTTCTCTAGCGGGGTGCGTTGAGCTGCTTCGTGCAAACAGCCAATACGAGGCGATGGCGACGACATGGCGGCACCGACTTTGCATGGCTGTAACTTATGGAGGGCGGTATATGGCAGCGGATGGAGTGCGGCGTTGTGGATATGGGTGATAGGCGTGATGGCGTGTCCGTGTACGTTGGCGTCTAGGAAGTGGTGGTGCGATGATGCAGTGTGCAAAAGTTTTTTGTGGATGGCAGTGTGTTGTTGTGTTTTGACGCCCTGATAGCTCAGTTGGGAGAGCGTCAGACCGAAGATCTGAAGGTCCCCGGTTCGATCCCGGTCGCGGCACTTTTGCACTTTGCACCTCTAGCGCTCCTACTTTTACGACTTTTCGCGTCTAATGCAACATGGCTCGCTATGTTACACAAGAAGGTCACGCACCCCGCCAATGTTGTTACCCGACGCCCTGCAATCGTCACGATGGCGCTCGATTTGTCGGTAACATTGACTGCGTGAGCATGGCTCGAGTCTTGACAGGGTACAACACTCGGTCAGCGCTGATGAACGTCCGAGTGACGGGTCTGGCACGGTGGTGGGTTCTCTAGCGGGGTGTGCGTTGAGCTGTTGCGCAAACAGCCAATACGAGGCGATGGCGACGACATGGCGGCACCGACTTTGTATGGCTGTAACTTATGGAGGGCGGTATATGGCAGCGGATGGAGTGCGGCGTTGTGGATATGGGGTGATAGGCGTGATGGCGTGTCCGTGTACGTTGCGTCTAGGAAGTGGTGGTGCGATGATGCAGTGTGCAAGTTTTTGTGGATGGCAGTGTGTTGTTGTGTTTGACGCCTCGATAGCTCAGTTGGGAGAGCGTCAGACTGAAGATCTGAAGGTCCCTGGTTCGATCCCGGTCGCGGCACTTTTGCACTTTTGCACCTCTAGCGCTCCTACTTTTACGACTTTCTTGCGTCTACTGCAATACATGGCTCGCTATGCTACACAAGAAGGTCACGCACCCCGCCAATGTTGCTACCACGCCCTGCAATCGTCACGATGGCGCTCGATTTGTCGGGTAACATTGGACTGCGTGAGCATGGCTCGAGTCTTGACAGGGTACAACACTCGGTCAGCGCTGATGAACGTCCGAGTGACGGGTTCGACACGGTGGTGGGGTTCTCTAGCGGGGTGCGTTGAGCTGCTTCGTGCAAACAGCCAATACGAGGCGATGGCGACGACATGGCGGCACCGACTTTGCATGGCTGTAACTTATGGAGGGCGGTATATGGCAGCGGATGGAGTGCGGCGTTGTGGATATGGGTGATAGGCGTGATGGCGTGTCCGTGTACGTTGCGTCTAGGAAGTGGTGGTGCGATGATGCAGTGTGTGCAAGTTTTTGTGGATGGCAGTGTGTTGTTGTGTTTGACGCCTCGATAGCTCAGTTGGGAGAGCGTCAGACTGAAGATCTGAAGGTCCCTGGTTCGATCCCGGGTCGCGGCACTTTTGCACTTTTGCACTCTCTAGCGCTCCTACTTTACGACTTTCTTGCGTCTACTGCAATACATGGCTCGCTATGCTACACAAGAAGGTCACGCACCCCGCCAATGTTGTTACCACGCCCTGCAATCGTCACGATGGCGCTCGATTTGTCGGGTAACATTGGACTGCGTGAGCATGGCTCGAGTCTTGACAGGGTACAACACTCGGTCAGCGCTGATGAACGTCCGAGTGACGGGTTCGGCACGGTGGTGGGGTTCTCTAGCGGGGTGCGTTGAGCTGCTTCGTGCAAACAGCCAATACGAGGCGATGGCGACGACATGGCGGCACCGACTTTGCATGGCTGTAACTTATGGAGGGCGGTATATGGCAGCGGATGGAGTGCGGCGTTGTGGATATGGGCAATCGTCACGATGGCGCTCGATTTGTCAGGTAACATTGGACTGCGTGAGCATGGCTCGAGTCTTGACAGGGTACAACACTCGGTCAGCGCTGATGAACGTCCGAGTGACGGGTTCGGCACGGTGGTGGGGTTCTCTAGCGGGGTGCAATACGAGGCGATGGCTACGACATGGCGGCACCGACTTTGCGCGGATGGAGTGCGGCGTTGTGGATATGGGGTGATAGGCGTGATGGCGTGTCCGTGTACGTTGCGTCTAGGAAGTGGTGGTGCGATGATGCAGTGTGTGCAAGTTTTTGTGGATGGCAGTGTGTTGTTGTGTTTGACGCCTCGATAGCTCAGTTGGGAGAGCGTCAGACTGAAGATCTGAAGGTCCCTGGTTCGATCCCGGGTCGCGGCACTTTTGCACTTTTGCACTCTCTAGCGCTCCTACTTTTACGACTTTCTTGCGTCTACTGCAATACATGGCTCGCTATGCTACACAAGAAGGTCACGCACCCCGCCAATGTTGCTACCACGCCCTGCAATCGTCACGATGGCGCTCGATTTGTCGGGTAACATTGGACTGCGTGAGCATGGCTCGAGTCTTGACAGGGTACAACACTCGGTCAGCGCTGATGAACGTCCGAGTGACGGGTTCGGCACGGTGGTGGGGTTCTCTAGCGGGGTGCGTTGAGCTGCTTCGTGCAAACAGCCAATACGAGGCGATGGCGACGACATGGCGGCACCGACTTTGCATGGCTGTAACTTATGGAGGGCGGTATATGGCAGCGGATGGAGTGCGGCGTTGTGGATATGGGTGATAGGCGTGATGGCGTGTCCGTGTACGTTGCGTCTAGGAAGTGGTGGTGCGATGATGCAGTGTGTGCAAGTTTTTGTGGATGGCAGTGTGTTGTTGTGTTTGACGCCTCGATAGCTCAGTTGGGGGAGCGTCAGACTGAAGATCTGAAGGTCCCTGGTTCGATCCCGGGTCGCGGCACTTTTGCACTTTTGCACTCTCTAGCGCTCCTACTTTTACGACTTTCTTGCGTCTACTGCAATACATGGCTCGCTATGCTACACAAGAAGGTCACGCACCCCGCCAATGTTGCTACCACGCCCTGCAATCGTCACGATGGCGCTCGATTTGTCGGGTAACATTGGACTGCGTGAGCATGGCTCGAGTCTTGACAGGGTACAACACTCGGTCAGCGCTGATGAACGTCCGAGTGACGGGTTCGGCACGGTGGTGGGGTTCTCTAGCGGGGTGCGTTGAGCTGCTTCGTGCAAACAGCCAATACGAGGCGATGGCGACGACATGGCGGCACCGACTTTGCATGGCTGTAACTTATGGAGGGCGGTATATGGCAGCGGATGGAGTGCGGCGTTGTGGATATGGGTGATAGGCGTGATGGCGTGTCCGTGTACGTTGCGTCTAGGAAGTGGTGGTGCGATGATGCAGTGTGTGCAAGTTTTTGTGGATGGCAGTGTGTTGTTGTGTTTGACGCCTCGATAGCTCAGTTGGGAGAGCGTCAGACTGAAGATCTGAAGGTCCCTGGTTCGATCCCGGGTCGCGGCACTTTTGCACTTTTGCACTCTCTAGCGCTCCTACTTTTACGACTTTCTTGCGTCTACTGCAATACATGGCTCGCTATGCTACACAAGAAGGTCACGCACCCCGCCAATGTTGCTACCACGCCCTGCAATCGTCACGATGGCGCTCGATTTGTCGGGTAACATTGGACTGCGTGAGCATGGCTCGAGTCTTGACAGGGTACAACACTCGGTCAGCGCTGATGAACGTCCGAGTGACGGGTTCGGCACGGTGGTGGGGTTCTCTAGCGGGGTGCGTTGAGCTGCTTCGTGCAAACAGCCAATACGAGGCGATGGCGACGACATGGCGGCACCGACTTTGCATGGCTGTAACTTATGGAGGGCGGTATATGGCAGCGGATGGAGTGCGGCGTTGTGGATATGGGTGATAGGCGTGATGGCGTGTCCGTGTACGTTGCGTCTAGGAAGTGGTGGTGCGATGATGCAGTGTGTGCAAGTTTTTGTGGATGGCAGTGTGTTGTTGTGTTTGACGCCTCGATAGCTCAGTTGGGAGAGCGTCAGACTGAAGATCTGAAGGTCCCTGGTTCGATCCCGGGTCGCGGCACTTTTGCACTTTTGCACTCTCTAGCGCTCCTACTTTTACGACTTTCTTGCGTCTACTGCAATACATGGCTCGCTATGCTACACAAGAAGGTCACGCACCCCGCCAATGTTGCTACCACGCCCTGCAATCGTCACGATGGCGCTCGATTTGTCGGGTAACATTGGACTGCGTGAGCATGGCTCGAGTCTTGACAGGGTACAACACTCGGTCAGCGCTGATGAACGTCCGAGTGACGGGTTCGGCACGGTGGTGGGGTTCTCTGGCGGGGTGCGTTGAGCTGCTTCGTGCAAACAGCCAATACGAGGCGATGGCGACGACATGGCGGCACCGACTTTGCATGGCTGTAACTTATGGAGGGCGGTATATGGCAGCGGATGGAGTGCGGCGTTGTGGATATGGGTGATAGGCGTGATGGCGTGTCCGTGTACGTTGCGTCTAGGAAGTGGTGGTGCGATGATGCAGTGTGTGCAAGTTTTTGTGGATGGCAGTGTGTTGTTGTGTTTGACGCCTCGATAGCTCAGTTGGGAGAGCGTCAGACTGAAGATCTGAAGGTCCCTGGTTCGATCCCGGGTCGCGGCACTTTTGCACTTTGCACTCTCTAGCGCTCCTACTTTTACGACTTTCTTGCGTCTACTGCAATACATGGCTCGCTATGCTACACAAGAAGGTCACGCACCCCGCCAATGTTGCTACCACGCCCTGCAATCGTCACGATGGCGCTCGATTTGTCGGGTAACATTGGACTGCGTGAGCATGGCTCGAGTCTTGACAGGGTACAACACTCGGTCAGCGCTGATGAACGTCCGAGTGACGGGTTCGGCACGGTGGTGGGGTTCTCTAGCGGGGTGCGTTGAGCTGCTTCGTGCAAACAGCCAATACGAGGCGATGGCGACGACATGGCGGCACCGACTTTGCATGGCTGTAACTTATGGAGGGCGGTATATGGCAGCGGATGGAGTGCGGCGTTGTGGATATGGGTGATAGGCGTGATGGCGTGTCCGTGTACGTTGCGTCTAGGAAGTGGTGGTGCGATGATGCAGTGTGTGCAAGTTTTTGTGGATGGCAGTGTGTTGTTGTGTTTGACGCCTCGATAGCTCAGTTGGGAGAGCGTCAGACTGAAGATCTGAAGGTCCCTGGTTCGATCCCGGGTCGCGGCACTTTTGCACTTTTGCACTCTCTAGCGCTCCTACTTTTACGACTTTCTTGCGTCTACTGCAATACATGGCTCGCTATGCTACACAAGAAGGTCACGCACCCCGCCAATGTTGCTACCACGCCCTGCAATCGTCACGATGGCGCTCGATTTGTCGGGTAACATTGGACTGCGTGAGCATGGCTCGAGTCTTGACAGGGTACAACACTCGGTCAGCGCTGATGAACGTCCGAGTGACGGGTTCGGCACGGTGGTGGGGTTCTCTAGCGGGGTGCGTTGAGCTGCTTCGTGCAAACAGCCAATACGAGGCGATGGCGACGACATGGCGGCACCGACTTTGCATGGCTGTAACTTATGGAGGGCGGTATATGGCAGCGGATGGAGTGCGGCGTTGTGGATATGGGTGATAGGCGTGATGGCGTGTCCGTGTACGTTGCGTCTAGGAAGTGGTGGTGCGATGATGCAGTGTGTGCAAGTTTTTGTGGATGGCAGTGTGTTGTTGTGTTTGACGCCTCGATAGCTCAGTTGGGAGAGCGTCAGACTGAAGATCTGAAGGTCCCTGGTTCGATCCCGGGTCGCGGCACTTTTGCACTTTTGCACTCTCTAGCGCTCCTACTTTTACGACTTTCTTGCGTCTACTGCAATACATGGCTCGCTATGCTACACAAGAAGGTCACGCACCCCGCCAATGTTGCTACCACGCCCTGCAATCGTCACGATGGCGCTCGATTTGTCGGGTAACATTGGACTGCGTGAGCATGGCTCGAGTCTTGACAGGGTACAACACTCGGTCAGCGCTGATGAACGTCCGAGTGACGGGTTCGGCACGGTGGTGGGGTTCTCTAGCGGGGTGCGTTGAGCTGCTTCGTGCAAACAGCCAATACGAGGCGATGGCGACGACATGGCGGCACCGACTTTGCATGGCTGTAACTTATGGAGGGCGGTATATGGCAGCGGATGGAGTGCGGCGTTGTGGATATGGGTGATAGGCGTGATGGCGTGTCCGTGTACGTTGCGTCTAGGAAGTGGTGGTGCGATGATGCAGTGTGTGCAAGTTTTTGTGGATGGCAGTGTGTTGTTGTGTTTGACGCCTCGATAGCTCAGTTGGGAGAGCGTCAGACTGAAGATCTGAAGGTCCCTGGTTCGATCCCGGGTCGCGGCACTTTTGCACTTTTGCACTCTCTAGCGCTCCTACTTTTACGACTTTCTTGCGTCTACTGCAATACATGGCTCGCTATGCTACACAAGAAGGTCACGCACCCCGCCAATGTTGCTACCACGCCCTGCAATCGTCACGATGGCGCTCGATTTGTCGGGTAACATTGGACTGCGTGAGCATGGCTCGAGTCTTGACAGGGTACAACACTCGGTCAGCGCTGATGAACGTCCGAGTGACGGGTTCGACACGGTGGTGGGGTTCTCTGGCGGGGTGCGTTGAGCTGCTTCGTGCAAACAGCCAATACGAGGCGATGGCGACGACATGGCGGCACCGACTTTGCATGGCTGTAACTTATGGAGGGCGGTATATGGCAGCGGATGGAGTGCGGCGTTGTGGATATGGGTGATAGGCGTGATGGCGTGTCCGTGTACGTTGCGTCTAGGAAGTGGTGGTGCGATGATGCAGTGTGTGCAAGTTTTTGTGGATGGCAGTGTGTTGTTGTGTTTGACGCCTCGATAGCTCAGTTGGGAGAGCGTCAGACTGAAGATCTGAAGGTCCCTGGTTCGATCCCGGGTCGCGGCACTTTTGCACTTTTGCACTCTCTAGCGCTCCTACTTTTACGACTTTCTTGCGTCTACTGCAATACATGGCTCGCTATGCTACACAAGAAGGTCACGCACCCCGCCAATGTTGCTACCACGCCCTGCAATCGTCACGATGGCGCTCGATTTGTCGGGTAACATTGGACTGCGTGAGCATGGCTCGAGTCTTGACAGGGTACAACACTCGGTCAGCGCTGATGAACGTCCGAGTGACGGGTTCGGCACGGTGGTGGGGTTCTCTAGCGGGGTGCGTTGAGCTGCTTCGTGCAAACAGCCAATACGAGGCGATGGCGACGACATGGCGGCACCGACTTTGCATGGCTGTAACTTATGGAGGGCGGTATATGGCAGCGGATGGAGTGCGGCGTTGTGGATATGGGTGATAGGCGTGATGGCGTGTCCGTGTACGTTGCGTCTAGGAAGTGGTGGTGCGATGATGCAGTGTGTGCAAGAAAAACTGGATGGCAGTGTGTTGTTGTGTTTGACGCCTCGATAGCTCAGTTGGGAGAGCGTCAGACTGAAGATCTGAAGGTCCCTGGTTCGATCCCGGGTCGCGGCACTTTTGCACTTTTGCACTCTCTAGCGCTCCTACTTTTACGACTTTCTTGCGTCTACTGCAATACATGGCTCGCTATGCTACACAAGAAGGTCACGCACCCCGCCAATGTTGCTACCACGCCCTGCAATCGTCACGATGGCGCTCGATTTGTCGGGTAACATTGGACTGCGTGAGCATGGCTCGAGTCTTGACAGGGTACAACACTCGGTCAGCGCTGATGAACGTCCGAGTGACGGGTTCGGCACGGTGGTGGGGTTCTCTAGCGGGGTGCGTTGAGCTGCTTCGTGCAAACAGCCAATACGAGGCGATGGCGACGACATGGCGGCACCGACTTTGCATGGCTGTAACTTATGGAGGGCGGTATATGGCAGCGGATGGAGTGCGGCGTTGTGGATATGGGTGATAGGCGTGATGGCGTGTCCGTGTACGTTGCGTCTAGGAAGTGGTGGTGCGATGATGCAGTGTGTGCAAGTTTTTGTGGATGGCAGTGTGTTGTTGTGTTTGACGCCTCGATAGCTCCAGTTGGGAGAGCGTCAGACTGAAGATCTGAAGGTCCCTGGTTCGATCCCGGGTCGCGGCACTTTTGCACTTTTGCACTCTCTAGCGCTCCTACTTTTACGACTTTCTTGCGTCTACTGCAATACATGGCTCGCTATGCTACACAAGAAGGTCACGCACCCCGCCAATGTTGCTACCACGCCCTGCAATCGTCACGATGGCGCTCGATTTGTCGGGTAACATTGGACTGCGTGAGCATGGCTCGAGTCTTGACAGGGTACAACACTCGGTCAGCGCTGATGAACGTCCGAGTGACGGGTTCGGCACGGTGGTGGGGTTCTCTAGCGGGGTGCGTTGAGCTGCTTCGTGCAAACAGCCAATACGAGGCGATGGCGACGACATGGCGGCACCGACTTTGCATGGCTGTAACTTATGGAGGGCGGTATATGGCAGCGGATGGAGTGCGGCGTTGTGGATATGGGTGATAGGCGTGATGGCGTGTCCGTGTACGTTGCGTCTAGGAAGTGGTGGTGCGATGATGCAGTGTGTGCAAGTTTTTGTGGATGGCAGTGTGTTGTTGTGTTTGACGCCTCGATAGCTCAGTTGGGAGAGCGTCAGACTGAAGATCTGAAGGTCCCTGGTTCGATCCCGGGTCGCGGCACTTTTGCACTTTTGCACTCTCTAGCGCTCCTACTTTTACGACTTTCTTGCGTCTACTGCAATACATGGCTCGCTATGCTACACAAGAAGGTCACGCACCCCGCCAATGTTGCTACCACGCCCTGCAATCGTCACGATGGCGCTCGATTTGTCGGGTAACATTGGACTGCGTGAGCATGGCTCGAGTCTTGACAGGGTACAACACTCGGTCAGCGCTGATGAACGTCCGAGTGACGGGTTCGACACGGTGGTGGGGTTCTCTAGCGGGGTGCGTTGAGCTGCTTCGTGCAAACAGCCAATACGAGGCGATGGCGACGACATGGCGGCACCGACTTTGCATGGCTGTAACTTATGGAGGGCGGTATATGGCAGCGGATGGAGTGCGGCGTTGTGGATATGGGTGATAGGCGTGATGGCGTGTCCGTGTACGTTGCGTCTAGGAAGTGGTGGTGCGATGATGCAGTGTGTGCAAGTTTTTGTGGATGGCAGTGTGTTGTTGTGTTTGACGCCTCGATAGCTCAGTTGGGAGAGCGTCAGACTGAAGATCTGAAGGTCCCTGGTTCGATCCCGGGTCGCGGCACTTTTGCACTTTTGCACTTTTGCACTCTCTAGCGCTCCTACTTTTACGACTTTCTTGCGTCTACTGCAATACATGGCTCGCTATGCTACACAAGAAGGTCACGCACCCCGCCAATGTTGCTACCACGCCCTGCAATCGTCACGATGGCGCTCGATTTGTCGGGTAACATTGGACTGCGTGAGCATGGCTCGAGTCTTGACAGGGTACAACACTCGGTCAGCGCTGATGAACGTCCGAGTGACGGGTTCGGCACGGTGGTGGGGTTCTCTAGCGGGGTGCGTTGAGCTGCTTCGTGCAAACAGCCAATACGAGGCGATGGCGACGACATGGCGGCACCGACTTTGCATGGCTGTAACTTATGGAGGGCGGTATATGGCAGCGGATGGAGTGCGGCGTTGTGGATATGGGTGATAGGCGTGATGGCGTGTCCGTGTACGTTGCGTCTAGGAAGTGGTGGTGCGATGATGCAGTGTGTGCAAGGTTTTGTGGATGGCAGTGTGTTGTTGTGTTTGACGCCTCGATAGCTCAGTTGGGAGAGCGTCAGACTGAAGATCTGAAGGTCCCTGGTTCGATCCCGGGTCGCGGCACTTTTGCACTTTTGCACTCTCTAGCGCTCCTACTTTTACGACTTTCTTGCGTCTACTGCAATACATGGCTCGCTATGCTACACAAGAAGGTCACGCACCCCGCCAATGTTGCTACCACGCCCTGCAATCGTCACGATGGCGCTCGATTTGTCGGGTAACATTGGACTGCGTGAGCATGGCTCGAGTCTTGACAGGGTACAACACTCGGTCAGCGCTGATGAACGTCCGAGTGACGGGTTCGGCACGGTGGTGGGGTTCTCTAGCGGGGTGCGTTGAGCTGCTTCGTGCAAACAGCCAATACGAGGCGATGGCGACGACATGGCGGCACCGACTTTGCATGGCTGTAACTTATGGAGGGCGGTATATGGCAGCGGATGGAGTGCGGCGTTGTGGATATGGGTGATAGGCGTGATGGCGTGTCCGTGTACGTTGCGTCTAGGAAGTGGTGGTGCGATGATGCAGTGTGTGCAAGTTTTGTGGATGGCAGTGTGTTGTTGTGTTTGACGCCTCGATAGCTCAGTTGGGAGAGCGTCAGACTGAAGATCTGAAGGTCCCTGGTTCGATCCCGGGTCGCGGCACTTTTGCACTTTTGCACTCTCTAGCGCTCCTACTTTTACGACTTTCTTGCGTCTACTGCAATACATGGCTCGCTATGCTACACAAGAAGGTCACGCACCCCGCCAATGTTGCTACCACGCCCTGCAATCGTCACGATGGCGCTCGATTTGTCGGGTAACATTGGACTGCGTGAGCATGGCTCGAGTCTTGACAGGGTACAACACTCGGTCAGCGCTGATGAACGTCCGAGTGACGGGTTCGGCACGGTGGTGGGGTTCTCTAGCGGGGTGCGTTGAGCTGCTTCGTGCAAACAGCCAATACGAGGCGATGGCGACGACATGGCGGCACCGACTTTGCATGGCTGTAACTTATGGAGGGCGGTATATGGCAGCGGATGGAGTGCGGCGTTGTGGATATGGGTGATAGGCGTGATGGCGTGTCCGTGTACGTTGCGTCTAGGAAGTGGTGGTGCGATGATGCAGTGTGTGCAAGTTTTTGTGGATGGCAGTGTGTTGTTGTGTTTGACGCCTCGATAGCTCAGTTGGGAGAGCGTCAGACTGAAGATCTGAAGGTCCCTGGTTCGATCCCGGGTCGCGGCACTTTTGCACTTTTGCACTCTCTAGCGCTCCTACTTTTACGACTTTCTTGCGTCTACTGCAATACATGGCTCGCTATGCTACACAAGAAGGTCACGCACCCCGCCAATGTTGCTACCACGCCCTGCAATCGTCACGATGGCGCTCGATTTGTCGGGTAACATTGGACTGCGTGAGCATGGCTCGAGTCTTGACAGGGTACAACACTCGGTCAGCGCTGATGAACGTCCGAGTGACGGGTTCGACACGGTGGTGGGGTTCTCTAGCGGGGTGCGTTGAGCTGCTTCGTGCAAACAGCCAATACGAGGCGATGGCGACGACATGGCGGCACCGACTTTGCATGGCTGTAACTTATGGAGGGCGGTATATGGCAGCGGATGGAGTGCGGCGTTGTGGATATGGGTGATAGGCGTGATGGCGTGTCCGTGTACGTTGCGTCTAGGAAGTGGTGGTGCGATGATGCAGTGTGTGCAAGTTTTTGTGGATGGCAGTGTGTTGTTGTGTTTGACGCCTCGATAGCTCAGTTGGGAGAGCGTCAGACTGAAGATCTGAAGGTCCCTGGTTCGATCCCGGGTCGCGGCACTTTTGCACTTTTGCACTCTCTAGCGCTCCTACTTTTACGACTTTCTTGCGTCTACTGCAATACATGGCTCGCTATGCTACACAAGAAGGTCACGCACCCCGCCAATGTTGCTACCACGCCCTGCAATCGTCACGATGGCGCTCGATTTGTCGGGTAACATTGGACTGCGTGAGCATGGCTCGAGTCTTGACAGGGTACAACACTCGGTCAGCGCTGATGAACGTCCGAGTGACGGGTTCGGCACGGTGGTGGGGTTCTCTAGCGGGGTGCGTTGAGCTGCTTCGTGCAAACAGCCAATACGAGGCGATGGCGACGACATGGCGGCACCGACTTTGCATGGCTGTAACTTATGGAGGGCGGTATATGGCAGCGGATGGAGTGCGGCGTTGTGGATATGGGTGATAGGCGTGATGGCGTGTCCGTGTACGTTGCGTCTAGGAAGTGGTGGTGCGATGATGCAGTGTGTGCAAGTTTTTGTGGATGGCAGTGTGTTGTTGTGTTTGACGCCTCGATAGCTCAGTTGGGAGAGCGTCAGACTGAAGATCTGAAGGTCCCTGGTTCGATCCCGGGTCGCGGCACTTTTGCACTTTTGCACTCTCTAGCGCTCCTACTTTTACGACTTTCTTGCGTCTACTGCAATACATGGCTCGCTATGCTACACAAGAAGGTCACGCACCCCGCCAATGTTGCTACCACGCCCTGCAATCGTCACGATGGCGCTCGATTTGTCGGGTAACATTGGACTGCGTGAGCATGGCTCGAGTCTTGACAGGGTACAACACTCGGTCAGCGCTGATGAACGTCCGAGTGACGGGTTCGACACGGTGGTGGGGTTCTCTAGCGGGGTGCGTTGAGCTGCTTCGTGCAAACAGCCAATACGAGGCGATGGCGACGACATGGCGGCACCGACTTTGCATGGCTGTAACTTATGGAGGGCGGTATATGGCAGCGGATGGAGTGCGGCGTTGTGGATATGGGTGATAGGCGTGATGGCGTGTCCGTGTACGTTGCGTCTAGGAAGTGGTGGTGCGATGATGCAGTGTGTGCAAGTTTTTGTGGATGGCAGTGTGTTGTTGTGTTTGACGCCTCGATAGCTCAGTTGGGAGAGCGTCAGACTGAAGATCTGAAGGTCCCTGGTTCGATCCCGGGTCGCGGCACTTTTGCACTTTTGCACTCTCTAGCGCTCCTACTTTTACGACTTTCTTGCGTCTACTGCAATACATGGCTCGCTATGCTACACAAGAAGGTCACGCACCCCGCCAATGTTGCTACCACGCCCTGCAATCGTCACGATGGCGCTCGATTTGTCGGGTAACATTGGACTGCGTGAGCATGGCTCGAGTCTTGACAGGGTACAACACTCGGTCAGCGCTGATGAACGTCCGAGTGACGGGTTCGACACGGTGGTGGGGTTCTCTAGCGGGGTGCGTTGAGCTGCTTCGTGCAAACAGCCAATACGAGGCGATGGCGACGACATGGCGGCACCGACTTTGCATGGCTGTAACTTATGGAGGGCGGTATATGGCAGCGGATGGAGTGCGGCGTTGTGGATATGGGTGATAGGCGTGATGGCGTGTCCGTGTACGTTGCGTCTAGGAAGTGGTGGTGCGATGATGCAGTGTGTGCAAGTTTTTGTGGATGGCAGTGTGTTGTTGTGTTTGACGCCTCGATAGCTCAGTTGGGAGAGCGTCAGACTGAAGATCTGAAGGTCCCTGGTTCGATCCCGGGTCGCGGCACTTTTGCACTTTTGCACTCTCTAGCGCTCCTACTTTTACGACTTTCTTGCGTCTACTGCAATACATGGCTCGCTATGCTACACAAGAAGGTCACGCACCCCGCCAATGTTGCTACCACGCCCTGCAATCGTCACGATGGCGCTCGATTTGTCGGGTAACATTGGACTGCGTGAGCATGGCTCGAGTCTTGACAGGGTACAACACTCGGTCAGCGCTGATGAACGTCCGAGTGACGGGTTCGGCACGGTGGTGGGGTTCTCTAGCGGGGTGCGTTGAGCTGCTTCGTGCAAACAGCCAATACGAGGCGATGGCGACGACATGGCGGCACCGACTTTGCATGGCTGTAACTTATGGAGGGCGGTATATGGCAGCGGATGGAGTGCGGCGTTGTGGATATGGGTGATAGGCGTGATGGCGTGTCCGTGTACGTTGCGTCTAGGAAGTGGTGGTGCGATGATGCAGTGTGTGCAAGTTTTTGTGGATGGCAGTGTGTTGTTGTGTTTGACGCCTCGATAGCTCAGTTGGGAGAGCGTCAGACTGAAGATCTGAAGGTCCCTGGTTCGATCCCGGGTCGCGGCACTTTTGCACTTTTGCACTCTCTAGCGCTCCTACTTTTACGACTTTCTTGCGTCTACTGCAATACATGGCTCGCTATGCTACACAAGAAGGTCACGCACCCCGCCAATGTTGCTACCACGCCCTGCAATCGTCACGATGGCGCTCGATTTGTCGGGTAACATTGGACTGCGTGAGCATGGCTCGAGTCTTGACAGGGTACAACACTCGGTCAGCGCTGATGAACGTCCGAGTGACGGGTTCGGCACGGTGGTGGGGTTCTCTAGCGGGGTGCGTTGAGCTGCTTCGTGCAAACAGCCAATACGAGGCGATGGCGACGACATGGCGGCACCGACTTTGCATGGCTGTAACTTATGGAGGGCGGTATATGGCAGCGGATGGAGTGCGGCGTTGTGGATATGGGTGATAGGCGTGATGGCGTGTCCGTGTACGTTGCGTCTAGGAAGTGGTGGTGCGATGATGCAGTGTGTGCAAGTTTTTGTGGATGGCAGTGTGTTGTTGTGTTTGACGCCTCGATAGCTCAGTTGGGAGAGCGTCAGACTGAAGATCTGAAGGTCCCTGGTTCGATCCCGGGTCGCGGCACTTTTGCACTTTTGCACTCTCTAGCGCTCCTACTTTTACGACTTTCTTGCGTCTACTGCAATACATGGCTCGCTATGCTACACAAGAAGGTCACGCACCCCGCCAATGTTGCTACCACGCCCTGCAATCGTCACGATGGCGCTCGATTTGTCGGGTAACATTGGACTGCGTGAGCATGGCTCGAGTCTTGACAGGGTACAACACTCGGTCAGCGCTGATGAACGTCCGAGTGACGGGTTCGGCACGGTGGTGGGGTTCTCTAGCGGGGTGCGTTGAGCTGCTTCGTGCAAACAGCCAATACGAGGCGATGGCGACGACATGGCGGCACCGACTTTGCATGGCTGTAACTTATGGAGGGCGGTATATGGCAGCGGATGGAGTGCGGCGTTGTGGATATGGGTGATAGGCGTGATGGCGTGTCCGTGTACGTTGCGTCTAGGAAGTGGTGGTGCGATGATGCAGTGTGTGCAAGTTTTTGTGGATGGCAGTGTGTTGTTGTGTTTGACGCCTCGATAGCTCAGTTGGGAGAGCGTCAGACTGAAGATCTGAAGGTCCCTGGTTCGATCCCGGGTCGCGGCACTTTTGCACTTTTGCACTCTCTAGCGCTCCTACTTTTACGACTTTCTTGCGTCTACTGCAATACATGGCTCGCTATGCTACACAAGAAGGTCACGCACCCCGCCAATGTTGCTACCACGCCCTGCAATCGTCACGATGGCGCTCGATTTGTCGGGTAACATTGGACTGCGTGAGCATGGCTCGAGTCTTGACAGGGTACAACACTCGGTCAGCGCTGATGAACGTCCGAGTGACGGGTTCGGCACGGTGGTGGGGTTCTCTAGCGGGGTGCGTTGAGCTGCTTCGTGCAAACAGCCAATACGAGGCGATGGCGACGACATGGCGGCACCGACTTTGCATGGCTGTAACTTATGGAGGGCGGTATATGGCAGCGGATGGAGTGCGGCGTTGTGGATATGGGTGATAGGCGTGATGGCGTGTCCGTGTACGTTGCGTCTAGGAAGTGGTGGTGCGATGATGCAGTGTGTGCAAGTTTTTGTGGATGGCAGTGTGTTGTTGTGTTTGACGCCTCGATAGCTCAGTTGGGAGAGCGTCAGACTGAAGATCTGAAGGTCCCTGGTTCGATCCCGGGTCGCGGCACTTTTGCACTTTTGCACTTTTGCACTCTCTAGCGCTCCTACTTTTACGACTTTCTTGCGTCTACTGCAATACATGGCTCGCTATGCTACACAAGAAGGTCACGCACCCCGCCAATGTTGCTACCACGCCCTGCAATCGTCACGATGGCGCTCGATTTGTCGGGTAACATTGGACTGCGTGAGCATGGCTCGAGTCTTGACAGGGTACAACACTCGGTCAGCGCTGATGAACGTCCGAGTGACGGGTTCGGCACGGTGGTGGGGTTCTCTGGCGGGGTGCGTTGAGCTGCTTCGTGCAAACAGCCAATACGAGGCGATGGCGACGACATGGCGGCACCGACTTTGCATGGCTGTAACTTATGGAGGGCGGTATATGGCAGCGGATGGAGTGCGGCGTTGTGGATATGGGTGATAGGCGTGATGGCGTGTCCGTGTACGTTGCGTCTAGGAAGTGGTGGTGCGATGATGCAGTGTGTGCAAGTTTTTGTGGATGGCAGTGTGTTGTTGTGTTTGACGCCTCGATAGCTCAGTTGGGAGAGCGTCAGACTGAAGATCTGAAGGTCCCTGGTTCGATCCCGGGTCGCGGCACTTTTGCACTTTTGCACTCTCTAGCGCTCCTACTTTTACGACTTTCTTGCGTCTACTGCAATACATGGCTCGCTATGCTACACAAGAAGGTCACGCACCCCGCCAATGTTGCTACCACGCCCTGCAATCGTCACGATGGCGCTCGATTTGTCGGGTAACATTGGACTGCGTGAGCATGGCTCGAGTCTTGACAGGGTACAACACTCGGTCAGCGCTGATGAACGTCCGAGTGACGGGTTCGGCACGGTGGTGGGGTTCTCTAGCGGGGTGCGTTGAGCTGCTTCGTGCAAACAGCCAATACGAGGCGATGGCGACGACATGGCGGCACCGACTTTGCATGGCTGTAACTTATGGAGGGCGGTATATGGCAGCGGATGGAGTGCGGCGTTGTGGATATGGGTGATAGGCGTGATGGCGTGTCCGTGTACGTTGCGTCTAGGAAGTGGTGGTGCGATGATGCAGTGTGTGCAAGTTTTTGTGGATGGCAGTGTGTTGTTGTGTTTGACGCCTCGATAGCTCAGTTGGGAGAGCGTCAGACTGAAGATCTGAAGGTCCCTGGTTCGATCCCGGGTCGCGGCACTTTTGCACTTTTGCACTCTCTAGCGCTCCTACTTTTACGACTTTCTTGCGTCTACTGCAATACATGGCTCGCTATGCTACACAAGAAGGTCACGCACCCCGCCAATGTTGCTACCACGCCCTGCAATCGTCACGATGGCGCTCGATTTGTCGGGTAACATTGGACTGCGTGAGCATGGCTCGAGTCTTGACAGGGTACAACACTCGGTCAGCGCTGATGAACGTCCGAGTGACGGGTTCGGCACGGTGGTGGGGTTCTCTAGCGGGGTGCGTTGAGCTGCTTCGTGCAAACAGCCAATACGAGGCGATGGCGACGACATGGCGGCACCGACTTTGCATGGCTGTAACTTATGGAGGGCGGTATATGGCAGCGGATGGAGTGCGGCGTTGTGGATATGGGTGATAGGCGTGATGGCGTGTCCGTGTACGTTGCGTCTAGGAAGTGGTGGTGCGATGATGCAGTGTGTGCAAGTTTTTGTGGATGGCAGTGTGTTGTTGTGTTTGACGCCTCGATAGCTCAGTTGGGAGAGCGTCAGACTGAAGATCTGAAGGTCCCTGGTTCGATCCCGGGTCGCGGCACTTTTGCACTTTTGCACTCTCTAGCGCTCCTACTTTTACGACTTTCTTGCGTCTACTGCAATACATGGCTCGCTATGCTACACAAGAAGGTCACGCACCCCGCCAATGTTGCTACCACGCCCTGCAATCGTCACGATGGCGCTCGATTTGTCGGGTAACATTGGACTGCGTGAGCATGGCTCGAGTCTTGACAGGGTACAACACTCGGTCAGCGCTGATGAACGTCCGAGTGACGGGTTCGGCACGGTGGTGGGGTTCTCTAGCGGGGTGCGTTGAGCTGCTTCGTGCAAACAGCCAATACGAGGCGATGGCGACGACATGGCGGCACCGACTTTGCATGGCTGTAACTTATGGAGGGCGGTATATGGCAGCGGATGGAGTGCGGCGTTGTGGATATGGGTGATAGGCGTGATGGCGTGTCCGTGTACGTTGCGTCTAGGAAGTGGTGGTGCGATGATGCAGTGTGTGCAAGTTTTTGTGGATGGCAGTGTGTTGTTGTGTTTGACGCCTCGATAGCTCAGTTGGGAGAGCGTCAGACTGAAGATCTGAAGGTCCCTGGTTCGATCCCGGGTCGCGGCACTTTTGCACTTTTGCACTCTCTAGCGCTCCTACTTTTACGACTTTCTTGCGTCTACTGCAATACATGGCTCGCTATGCTACACAAGAAGGTCACGCACCCCGCCAATGTTGCTACCACGCCCTGCAATCGTCACGATGGCGCTCGATTTGTCGGGTAACATTGGACTGCGTGAGCATGGCTCGAGTCTTGACAGGGTACAACACTCGGTCAGCGCTGATGAACGTCCGAGTGACGGGTTCGGCACGGTGGTGGGGTTCTCTAGCGGGGTGCGTTGAGCTGCTTCGTGCAAACAGCCAATACGAGGCGATGGCGACGACATGGCGGCACCGACTTTGCATGGCTGTAACTTATGGAGGGCGGTATATGGCAGCGGATGGAGTGCGGCGTTGTGGATATGGGTGATAGGCGTGATGGCGTGTCCGTGTACGTTGCGTCTAGGAAGTGGTGGTGCGATGATGCAGTGTGTGCAAGTTTTTGTGGATGGCAGTGTGTTGTTGTGTTTGACGCCTCGATAGCTCAGTTGGGAGAGCGTCAGACTGAAGATCTGAAGGTCCCTGGTTCGATCCCGGGTCGCGGCACTTTTGCACTTTTGCACTCTCTAGCGCTCCTACTTTTACGACTTTCTTGCGTCTACTGCAATACATGGCTCGCTATGCTACACAAGAAGGTCACGCACCCCGCCAATGTTGCTACCACGCCCTGCAATCGTCACGATGGCGCTCGATTTGTCGGGTAACATTGGACTGCGTGAGCATGGCTCGAGTCTTGACAGGGTACAACACTCGGTCAGCGCTGATGAACGTCCGAGTGACGGGTTCGGCACGGTGGTGGGGTTCTCTAGCGGGGTGCGTTGAGCTGCTTCGTGCAAACAGCCAATACGAGGCGATGGCGACGACATGGCGGCACCGACTTTGCATGGCTGTAACTTATGGAGGGCGGTATATGGCAGCGGATGGAGTGCGGCGTTGTGGATATGGGTGATAGGCGTGATGGCGTGTCCGTGTACGTTGCGTCTAGGAAGTGGTGGTGCGATGATGCAGTGTGTGCAAGTTTTTGTGGATGGCAGTGTGTTGTTGTGTTTGACGCCTCGATAGCTCAGTTGGGAGAGCGTCAGACTGAAGATCTGAAGGTCCCTGGTTCGATCCCGGGTCGCGGCACTTTTGCACTTTTGCACTTTTGCACTTTTGCACTTTTGCACTTTTGCACTTGCTAGCGACTTCTTGCGTCTACTGCAATACATGGCTCGCTATGCTACACAAGAAGGTCACGCACCCCGCCAATGTTGCTACCACGCCCTGCAATCGTCACGATGGCGCTCGATTTGTCGGGTAACATTGGACTGCGTGAGCATGGCTCGAGTCTTGACAGGGTACAACACTCGGTCAGCGCTGATGAACGTCCGAGTGACGGGTTCGACACGGTGGTGGGGTTCTCTAGCGGGGTGCGTTGAGCTGCTTCGTGCAAACAGCCAATACGAGGCGATGGCGACGACATGGCGGCACCGACTTTGCATGGCTGTAACTTATGGAGGGCGGTATATGGCAGCGGATGGAGTGCGGCGTTGTGGATATGGGTGATAGGCGTGATGGCGTGTCCGTGTACGTTGCGTCTAGGAAGTGGTGGTGCGATGATGCAGTGTGTGCAAGTTTTTGTGGATGGCAGTGTGTTGTTGTGTTTGACGCCTCGATAGCTCAGTTGGGAGAGCGTCAGACTGAAGATCTGAAGGTCCCTGGTTCGATCCCGGGTCGCGGCACTTTTGCACTTTTGCACTCTCTAGCGCTCCTACTTTTACGACTTTCTTGCGTCTACTGCAATACATGGCTCGCTATGCTACACAAGAAGGTCACGCACCCCGCCAATGTTGCTACCACGCCCTGCAATCGTCACGATGGCGCTCGATTTGTCGGGTAACATTGGACTGCGTGAGCATGGCTCGAGTCTTGACAGGGTACAACACTCGGTCAGCGCTGATGAACGTCCGAGTGACGGGTTCGGCACGGTGGTGGGGTTCTCTAGCGGGGTGCGTTGAGCTGCTTCGTGCAAACAGCCAATACGAGGCGATGGCGACGACATGGCGGCACCGACTTTGCATGGCTGTAACTTATGGAGGGCGGTATATGGCAGCGGATGGAGTGCGGCGTTGTGGATATGGGTGATAGGCGTGATGGCGTGTCCGTGTACGTTGCGTCTAGGAAGTGGTGGTGCGATGATGCAGTGTGTGCAAGTTTTTGTGGATGGCAGTGTGTTGTTGTGTTTGACGCCTCGATAGCTCAGTTGGGAGAGCGTCAGACTGAAGATCTGAAGGTCCCTGGTTCGATCCCGGGTCGCGGCACTTTTGCACTTTTGCACTCTCTAGCGCTCCTACTTTTACGACTTTCTTGCGTCTACTGCAATACATGGCTCGCTATGCTACACAAGAAGGTCACGCACCCCGCCAATGTTGCTACCACGCCCTGCAATCGTCACGATGGCGCTCGATTTGTCGGGTAACATTGGACTGCGTGAGCATGGCTCGAGTCTTGACAGGGTACAACACTCGGTCAGCGCTGATGAACGTCCGAGTGACGGGTTCGGCACGGTGGTGGGGTTCTCTAGCGGGGTGCGTTGAGCTGCTTCGTGCAAACAGCCAATACGAGGCGATGGCGACGACATGGCGGCACCGACTTTGCATGGCTGTAACTTATGGAGGGCGGTATATGGCAGCGGATGGAGTGCGGCGTTGTGGATATGGGTGATAGGCGTGATGGCGTGTCCGTGTACGTTGCGTCTAGGAAGTGGTGGTGCGATGATGCAGTGTGTGCAAGTTTTTGTGGATGGCAGTGTGTTGTTGTGTTTGACGCCTCGATAGCTCAGTTGGGAGAGCGTCAGACTGAAGATCTGAAGGTCCCTGGTTCGATCCCGGGTCGCGGCACTTTTGCACTTTTGCACTCTCTAGCGCTCCTACTTTTACGACTTTCTTGCGTCTACTGCAATACATGGCTCGCTATGCTACACAAGAAGGTCACGCACCCCGCCAATGTTGCTACCACGCCCTGCAATCGTCACGATGGCGCTCGATTTGTCGGGTAACATTGGACTGCGTGAGCATGGCTCGAGTCTTGACAGGGTACAACACTCGGTCAGCGCTGATGAACGTCCGAGTGACGGGTTCGGCACGGTGGTGGGGTTCTCTAGCGGGGTGCGTTGAGCTGCTTCGTGCAAACAGCCAATACGAGGCGATGGCGACGACATGGCGGCACCGACTTTGCATGGCTGTAACTTATGGAGGGCGGTATATGGCAGCGGATGGAGTGCGGCGTTGTGGATATGGGTGATAGGCGTGATGGCGTGTCCGTGTACGTTGCGTCTAGGAAGTGGTGGTGCGATGATGCAGTGTGTGCAAGTTTTTGTGGATGGCAGTGTGTTGTTGTGTTTGACGCCTCGATAGCTCAGTTGGGAGAGCGTCAGACTGAAGATCTGAAGGTCCCTGGTTCGATCCCGGGTCGCGGCACTTTTGCACTTTTGCACTCTCTAGCGCTCCTACTTTTACGACTTTCTTGCGTCTACTGCAATACATGGCTCGCTATGCTACACAAGAAGGTCACGCACCCCGCCAATGTTGCTACCACGCCCTGCAATCGTCACGATGGCGCTCGATTTGTCGGGTAACATTGGACTGCGTGAGCATGGCTCGAGTCTTGACAGGGTACAACACTCGGTCAGCGCTGATGAACGTCCGAGTGACGGGTTCGGCACGGTGGTGGGGTTCTCTAGCGGGGTGCGTTGAGCTGCTTCGTGCAAACAGCCAATACGAGGCGATGGCGACGACATGGCGGCACCGACTTTGCATGGCTGTAACTTATGGAGGGCGGTATATGGCAGCGGATGGAGTGCGGCGTTGTGGATATGGGTGATAGGCGTGATGGCGTGTCCGTGTACGTTGCGTCTAGGAAGTGGTGGTGCGATGATGCAGTGTGTGCAAGTTTTTGTGGATGGCAGTGTGTTGTTGTGTTTGACGCCTCGATAGCTCAGTTGGGAGAGCGTCAGACTGAAGATCTGAAGGTCCCTGGTTCGATCCCGGGTCGCGGCACTTTTGCACTTTTGCACTCTCTAGCGCTCCTACTTTTACGACTTTCTTGCGTCTACTGCAATACATGGCTCGCTATGCTACACAAGAAGGTCACGCACCCCGCCAATGTTGCTACCACGCCCTGCAATCGTCACGATGGCGCTCGATTTGTCGGGTAACATTGGACTGCGTGAGCATGGCTCGAGTCTTGACAGGGTACAACACTCGGTCAGCGCTGATGAACGTCCGAGTGACGGGTTCGGCACGGTGGTGGGGTTCTCTAGCGGGGTGCGTTGAGCTGCTTCGTGCAAACAGCCAATACGAGGCGATGGCGACGACATGGCGGCACCGACTTTGCATGGCTGTAACTTATGGAGGGCGGTATATGGCAGCGGATGGAGTGCGGCGTTGTGGATATGGGTGATAGGCGTGATGGCGTGTCCGTGTACGTTGCGTCTAGGAAGTGGTGGTGCGATGATGCAGTGTGTGCAAGTTTTTGTGGATGGCAGTGTGTTGTTGTGTTTGACGCCTCGATAGCTCAGTTGGGAGAGCGTCAGACTGAAGATCTGAAGGTCCCTGGTTCGATCCCGGGTCGCGGCACTTTTGCACTTTTGCACTCTCTAGCGCTCCTACTTTTACGACTTTCTTGCGTCTACTGCAATACATGGCTCGCTATGCTACACAAGAAGGTCACGCACCCCGCCAATGTTGCTACCACGCCCTGCAATCGTCACGATGGCGCTCGATTTGTCGGGTAACATTGGACTGCGTGAGCATGGCTCGAGTCTTGACAGGGTACAACACTCGGTCAGCGCTGATGAACGTCCGAGTGACGGGTTCGGCACGGTGGTGGGGTTCTCTAGCGGGGTGCGTTGAGCTGCTTCGTGCAAACAGCCAATACGAGGCGATGGCGACGACATGGCGGCACCGACTTTGCATGGCTGTAACTTATGGAGGGCGGTATATGGCAGCGGATGGAGTGCGGCGTTGTGGATATGGGTGATAGGCGTGATGGCGTGTCCGTGTACGTTGCGTCTAGGAAGTGGTGGTGCGATGATGCAGTGTGTGCAAGTTTTTGTGGATGGCAGTGTGTTGTTGTGTTTGACGCCTCGATAGCTCAGTTGGGAGAGCGTCAGACTGAAGATCTGAAGGTCCCTGGTTCGATCCCGGGTCGCGGCACTTTTGCACTTTTGCACTCTCTAGCGCTCCTACTTTTACGACTTTCTTGCGTCTACTGCAATACATGGCTCGCTATGCTACACAAGAAGGTCACGCACCCCGCCAATGTTGCTACCACGCCCTGCAATCGTCACGATGGCGCTCGATTTGTCGGGTAACATTGGACTGCGTGAGCATGGCTCGAGTCTTGACAGGGTACAACACTCGGTCAGCGCTGATGAACGTCCGAGTGACGGGTTCGACACGGTGGTGGGGTTCTCTAGCGGGGTGCGTTGAGCTGCTTCGTGCAAACAGCCAATACGAGGCGATGGCGACGACATGGCGGCACCGACTTTGCATGGCTGTAACTTATGGAGGGCGGTATATGGCAGCGGATGGAGTGCGGCGTTGTGGATATGGGTGATAGGCGTGATGGCGTGTCCGTGTACGTTGCGTCTAGGAAGTGGTGGTGCGATGATGCAGTGTGTGCAAGTTTTTGTGGATGGCAGTGTGTTGTTGTGTTTGACGCCTCGATAGCTCAGTTGGGAGAGCGTCAGACTGAAGATCTGAAGGTCCCTGGTTCGATCCCGGGTCGCGGCACTTTTGCACTTTTGCACTCTCTAGCGCTCCTACTTTTACGACTTTCTTGCGTCTACTGCAATACATGGCTCGCTATGCTACACAAGAAGGTCACGCACCCCGCCAATGTTGCTACCACGCCCTGCAATCGTCACGATGGCGCTCGATTTGTCGGGTAACATTGGACTGCGTGAGCATGGCTCGAGTCTTGACAGGGTACAACACTCGGTCAGCGCTGATGAACGTCCGAGTGACGGGTTCGGCACGGTGGTGGGGTTCTCTAGCGGGGTGCGTTGAGCTGCTTCGTGCAAACAGCCAATACGAGGCGATGGCGACGACATGGCGGCACCGACTTTGCATGGCTGTAACTTATGGAGGGCGGTATATGGCAGCGGATGGAGTGCGGCGTTGTGGATATGGGTGATAGGCGTGATGGCGTGTCCGTGTACGTTGCGTCTAGGAAGTGGTGGTGCGATGATGCAGTGTGTGCAAGTTTTTGTGGATGGCAGTGTGTTGTTGTGTTTGACGCCTCGATAGCTCAGTTGGGAGAGCGTCAGACTGAAGATCTGAAGGTCCCTGGTTCGATCCCGGGTCGCGGCACTTTTGCACTTTTGCACTCTCTAGCGCTCCTACTTTTACGACTTTCTTGCGTCTACTGCAATACATGGCTCGCTATGCTACACAAGAAGGTCACGCACCCCGCCAATGTTGCTACCACGCCCTGCAATCGTCACGATGGCGCTCGATTTGTCGGGTAACATTGGACTGCGTGAGCATGGCTCGAGTCTTGACAGGGTACAACACTCGGTCAGCGCTGATGAACGTCCGAGTGACGGGTTCGGCACGGTGGTGGGGTTCTCTAGCGGGGTGCGTTGAGCTGCTTCGTGCAAACAGCCAATACGAGGCGATGGCGACGACATGGCGGCACCGACTTTGCATGGCTGTAACTTATGGAGGGCGGTATATGGCAGCGGATGGAGTGCGGCGTTGTGGATATGGGTGATAGGCGTGATGGCGTGTCCGTGTACGTTGCGTCTAGGAAGTGGTGGTGCGATGATGCAGTGTGTGCAAGTTTTTGTGGATGGCAGTGTGTTGTTGTGTTTGACGCCTCGATAGCTCAGTTGGGAGAGCGTCAGACTGAAGATCTGAAGGTCCCTGGTTCGATCCCGGGTCGCGGCACTTTTGCACTTTTGCACTCTCTAGCGCTCCTACTTTTACGACTTTCTTGCGTCTACTGCAATACATGGCTCGCTATGCTACACAAGAAGGTCACGCACCCCGCCAATGTTGCTACCACGCCCTGCAATCGTCACGATGGCGCTCGATTTGTCGGGTAACATTGGACTGCGTGAGCATGGCTCGAGTCTTGACAGGGTACAACACTCGGTCAGCGCTGATGAACGTCCGAGTGACGGGTTCGGCACGGTGGTGGGGTTCTCTAGCGGGGTGCGTTGAGCTGCTTCGTGCAAACAGCCAATACGAGGCGATGGCGACGACATGGCGGCACCGACTTTGCATGGCTGTAACTTATGGAGGGCGGTATATGGCAGCGGATGGAGTGCGGCGTTGTGGATATGGGTGATAGGCGTGATGGCGTGTCCGTGTACGTTGCGTCTAGGAAGTGGTGGTGCGATGATGCAGTGTGTGCAAGTTTTTGTGGATGGCAGTGTGTTGTTGTGTTTGACGCCTCGATAGCTCAGTTGGGAGAGCGTCAGACTGAAGATCTGAAGGTCCCTGGTTCGATCCCGGGTCGCGGCACTTTTGCACTTTTGCACTCTCTAGCGCTCCTACTTTTACGACTTTCTTGCGTCTACTGCAATACATGGCTCGCTATGCTACACAAGAAGGTCACGCACCCCGCCAATGTTGCTACCACGCCCTGCAATCGTCACGATGGCGCTCGATTTGTCGGGTAACATTGGACTGCGTGAGCATGGCTCGAGTCTTGACAGGGTACAACACTCGGTCAGCGCTGATGAACGTCCGAGTGACGGGTTCGGCACGGTGGTGGGGTTCTCTAGCGGGGTGCGTTGAGCTGCTTCGTGCAAACAGCCAATACGAGGCGATGGCGACGACATGGCGGCACCGACTTTGCATGGCTGTAACTTATGGAGGGCGGTATATGGCAGCGGATGGAGTGCGGCGTTGTGGATATGGGTGATAGGCGTGATGGCGTGTCCGTGTACGTTGCGTCTAGGAAGTGGTGGTGCGATGATGCAGTGTGTGCAAGTTTTTGTGGATGGCAGTGTGTTGTTGTGTTTGACGCCTCGATAGCTCAGTTGGGAGAGCGTCAGACTGAAGATCTGAAGGTCCCTGGTTCGATCCCGGGTCGCGGCACTTTTGCACTTTTGCACTCTCTAGCGCTCCTACTTTTACGACTTTCTTGCGTCTACTGCAATACATGGCTCGCTATGCTACACAAGAAGGTCACGCACCCCGCCAATGTTGCTACCACGCCCTGCAATCGTCACGATGGCGCTCGATTTGTCGGGTAACATTGGACTGCGTGAGCATGGCTCGAGTCTTGACAGGGTACAACACTCGGTCAGCGCTGATGAACGTCCGAGTGACGGGTTCGGCACGGTGGTGGGGTTCTCTAGCGGGGTGCGTTGAGCTGCTTCGTGCAAACAGCCAATACGAGGCGATGGCGACGACATGGCGGCACCGACTTTGCATGGCTGTAACTTATGGAGGGCGGTATATGGCAGCGGATGGAGTGCGGCGTTGTGGATATGGGTGATAGGCGTGATGGCGTGTCCGTGTACGTTGCGTCTAGGAAGTGGTGGTGCGATGATGCAGTGTGTGCAAGTTTTTGTGGATGGCAGTGTGTTGTTGTGTTTGACGCCTCGATAGCTCAGTTGGGAGAGCGTCAGACTGAAGATCTGAAGGTCCCTGGTTCGATCCCGGGTCGCGGCACTTTTGCACTTTTGCACTCTCTAGCGCTCCTACTTTTACGACTTTCTTGCGTCTACTGCAATACATGGCTCGCTATGCTACACAAGAAGGTCACGCACCCCGCCAATGTTGCTACCACGCCCTGCAATCGTCACGATGGCGCTCGATTTGTCGGGTAACATTGGACTGCGTGAGCATGGCTCGAGTCTTGACAGGGTACAACACTCGGTCAGCGCTGATGAACGTCCGAGTGACGGGTTCGACACGGTGGTGGGGTTCTCTAGCGGGGTGCGTTGAGCTGCTTCGTGCAAACAGCCAATACGAGGCGATGGCGACGACATGGCGGCACCGACTTTGCATGGCTGTAACTTATGGAGGGCGGTATATGGCAGCGGATGGAGTGCGGCGTTGTGGATATGGGTGATAGGCGTGATGGCGTGTCCGTGTACGTTGCGTCTAGGAAGTGGTGGTGCGATGATGCAGTGTGTGCAAGTTTTTGTGGATGGCAGTGTGTTGTTGTGTTTGACGCCTCGATAGCTCAGTTGGGAGAGCGTCAGACTGAAGATCTGAAGGTCCCTGGTTCGATCCCGGGTCGCGGCACTTTTGCACTTTTGCACTCTCTAGCGCTCCTACTTTTACGACTTTCTTGCGTCTACTGCAATACATGGCTCGCTATGCTACACAAGAAGGTCACGCACCCCGCCAATGTTGCTACCACGCCCTGCAATCGTCACGATGGCGCTCGATTTGTCGGGTAACATTGGACTGCGTGAGCATGGCTCGAGTCTTGACAGGGTACAACACTCGGTCAGCGCTGATGAACGTCCGAGTGACGGGTTCGACACGGTGGTGGGGTTCTCTAGCGGGGTGCGTTGAGCTGCTTCGTGCAAACAGCCAATACGAGGCGATGGCGACGACATGGCGGCACCGACTTTGCATGGCTGTAACTTATGGAGGGCGGTATATGGCAGCGGATGGAGTGCGGCGTTGTGGATATGGGTGATAGGCGTGATGGCGTGTCCGTGTACGTTGCGTCTAGGAAGTGGTGGTGCGATGATGCAGTGTGTGCAAGTTTTTGTGGATGGCAGTGTGTTGTTGTGTTTGACGCCTCGATAGCTCAGTTGGGAGAGCGTCAGACTGAAGATCTGAAGGTCCCTGGTTCGATCCCGGGTCGCGGCACTTTTGCACTTTTGCACTCTCTAGCGCTCCTACTTTTACGACTTTCTTGCGTCTACTGCAATACATGGCTCGCTATGCTACACAAGAAGGTCACGCACCCCGCCAATGTTGCTACCACGCCCTGCAATCGTCACGATGGCGCTCGATTTGTCGGGTAACATTGGACTGCGTGAGCATGGCTCGAGTCTTGACAGGGTACAACACTCGGTCAGCGCTGATGAACGTCCGAGTGACGGGTTCGGCACGGTGGTGGGGTTCTCTAGCGGGGTGCGTTGAGCTGCTTCGTGCAAACAGCCAATACGAGGCGATGGCGACGACATGGCGGCACCGACTTTGCATGGCTGTAACTTATGGAGGGCGGTATATGGCAGCGGATGGAGTGCGGCGTTGTGGATATGGGTGATAGGCGTGATGGCGTGTCCGTGTACGTTGCGTCTAGGAAGTGGTGGTGCGATGATGCAGTGTGTGCAAGTTTTTGTGGATGGCAGTGTGTTGTTGTGTTTGACGCCTCGATAGCTCAGTTGGGAGAGCGTCAGACTGAAGATCTGAAGGTCCCTGGTTCGATCCCGGGTCGCGGCACTTTTGCACTTTTGCACTCTCTAGCGCTCCTACTTTTACGACTTTCTTGCGTCTACTGCAATACATGGCTCGCTATGCTACACAAGAAGGTCACGCACCCCGCCAATGTTGCTACCACGCCCTGCAATCGTCACGATGGCGCTCGATTTGTCGGGTAACATTGGACTGCGTGAGCATGGCTCGAGTCTTGACAGGGTACAACACTCGGTCAGCGCTGATGAACGTCCGAGTGACGGGTTCGGCACGGTGGTGGGGTTCTCTAGCGGGGTGCGTTGAGCTGCTTCGTGCAAACAGCCAATACGAGGCGATGGCGACGACATGGCGGCACCGACTTTGCATGGCTGTAACTTATGGAGGGCGGTATATGGCAGCGGATGGAGTGCGGCGTTGTGGATATGGGTGATAGGCGTGATGGCGTGTCCGTGTACGTTGCGTCTAGGAAGTGGTGGTGCGATGATGCAGTGTGTGCAAGTTTTTGTGGATGGCAGTGTGTTGTTGTGTTTGACGCCTCGATAGCTCAGTTGGGAGAGCGTCAGACTGAAGATCTGAAGGTCCCTGGTTCGATCCCGGGTCGCGGCACTTTTGCACTTTTGCACTCTCTAGCGCTCCTACTTTTACGACTTTCTTGCGTCTACTGCAATACATGGCTCGCTATGCTACACAAGAAGGTCACGCACCCCGCCAATGTTGCTACCACGCCCTGCAATCGTCACGATGGCGCTCGATTTGTCGGGTAACATTGGACTGCGTGAGCATGGCTCGAGTCTTGACAGGGTACAACACTCGGTCAGCGCTGATGAACGTCCGAGTGACGGGTTCGACACGGTGGTGGGGTTCTCTAGCGGGGTGCGTTGAGCTGCTTCGTGCAAACAGCCAATACGAGGCGATGGCGACGACATGGCGGCACCGACTTTGCATGGCTGTAACTTATGGAGGGCGGTATATGGCAGCGGATGGAGTGCGGCGTTGTGGATATGGGTGATAGGCGTGATGGCGTGTCCGTGTACGTTGCGTCTAGGAAGTGGTGGTGCGATGATGCAGTGTGTGCAAGTTTTTGTGGATGGCAGTGTGTTGTTGTGTTTGACGCCTCGATAGCTCAGTTGGGAGAGCGTCAGACTGAAGATCTGAAGGTCCCTGGTTCGATCCCGGGTCGCGGCACTTTTGCACTTTTGCACTCTCTAGCGCTCCTACTTTTACGACTTTCTTGCGTCTACTGCAATACATGGCTCGCTATGCTACACAAGAAGGTCACGCACCCCGCCAATGTTGCTACCACGCCCTGCAATCGTCACGATGGCGCTCGATTTGTCGGGTAACATTGGACTGCGTGAGCATGGCTCGAGTCTTGACAGGGTACAACACTCGGTCAGCGCTGATGAACGTCCGAGTGACGGGTTCGGCACGGTGGTGGGGTTCTCTAGCGGGGTGCGTTGAGCTGCTTCGTGCAAACAGCCAATACGAGGCGATGGCGACGACATGGCGGCACCGACTTTGCATGGCTGTAACTTATGGAGGGCGGTATATGGCAGCGGATGGAGTGCGGCGTTGTGGATATGGGTGATAGGCGTGATGGCGTGTCCGTGTACGTTGCGTCTAGGAAGTGGTGGTGCGATGATGCAGTGTGTGCAAGTTTTTGTGGATGGCAGTGTGTTGTTGTGTTTGACGCCTCGATAGCTCAGTTGGGAGAGCGTCAGACTGAAGATCTGAAGGTCCCTGGTTCGATCCCGGGTCGCGGCACTTTTGCACTTTTGCACTCTCTAGCGCTCCTACTTTTACGACTTTCTTGCGTCTACTGCAATACATGGCTCGCTATGCTACACAAGAAGGTCACGCACCCCGCCAATGTTGCTACCACGCCCTGCAATCGTCACGATGGCGCTCGATTTGTCGGGTAACATTGGACTGCGTGAGCATGGCTCGAGTCTTGACAGGGTACAACACTCGGTCAGCGCTGATGAACGTCCGAGTGACGGGTTCGGCACGGTGGTGGGGTTCTCTAGCGGGGTGCGTTGAGCTGCTTCGTGCAAACAGCCAATACGAGGCGATGGCGACGACATGGCGGCACCGACTTTGCATGGCTGTAACTTATGGAGGGCGGTATATGGCAGCGGATGGAGTGCGGCGTTGTGGATATGGGTGATAGGCGTGATGGCGTGTCCGTGTACGTTGCGTCTAGGAAGTGGTGGTGCGATGATGCAGTGTGTGCAAGTTTTTGTGGATGGCAGTGTGTTGTTGTGTTTGACGCCTCGATAGCTCAGTTGGGAGAGCGTCAGACTGAAGATCTGAAGGTCCCTGGTTCGATCCCGGGTCGCGGCACTTTTGCACTTTTGCACTCTCTAGCGCTCCTACTTTTACGACTTTCTTGCGTCTACTGCAATACATGGCTCGCTATGCTACACAAGAAGGTCACGCACCCCGCCAATGTTGCTACCACGCCCTGCAATCGTCACGATGGCGCTCGATTTGTCGGGTAACATTGGACTGCGTGAGCATGGCTCGAGTCTTGACAGGGTACAACACTCGGTCAGCGCTGATGAACGTCCGAGTGACGGGTTCGGCACGGTGGTGGGGTTCTCTAGCGGGGTGCGTTGAGCTGCTTCGTGCAAACAGCCAATACGAGGCGATGGCGACGACATGGCGGCACCGACTTTGCATGGCTGTAACTTATGGAGGGCGGTATATGGCAGCGGATGGAGTGCGGCGTTGTGGATATGGGTGATAGGCGTGATGGCGTGTCCGTGTACGTTGCGTCTAGGAAGTGGTGGTGCGATGATGCAGTGTGTGCAAGTTTTTGTGGATGGCAGTGTGTTGTTGTGTTTGACGCCTCGATAGCTCAGTTGGGAGAGCGTCAGACTGAAGATCTGAAGGTCCCTGGTTCGATCCCGGGTCGCGGCACTTTTGCACTTTTGCACTCTCTAGCGCTCCTACTTTTACGACTTTCTTGCGTCTACTGCAATACATGGCTCGCTATGCTACACAAGAAGGTCACGCACCCCGCCAATGTTGCTACCACGCCCTGCAATCGTCACGATGGCGCTCGATTTGTCGGGTAACATTGGACTGCGTGAGCATGGCTCGAGTCTTGACAGGGTACAACACTCGGTCAGCGCTGATGAACGTCCGAGTGACGGGTTCGGCACGGTGGTGGGGTTCTCTAGCGGGGTGCGTTGAGCTGCTTCGTGCAAACAGCCAATACGAGGCGATGGCGACGACATGGCGGCACCGACTTTGCATGGCTGTAACTTATGGAGGGCGGTATATGGCAGCGGATGGAGTGCGGCGTTGTGGATATGGGTGATAGGCGTGATGGCGTGTCCGTGTACGTTGCGTCTAGGAAGTGGTGGTGCGATGATGCAGTGTGTGCAAGTTTTTGTGGATGGCAGTGTGTTGTTGTGTTTGACGCCTCGATAGCTCAGTTGGGAGAGCGTCAGACTGAAGATCTGAAGGTCCCTGGTTCGATCCCGGGTCGCGGCACTTTTGCACTTTTGCACTCTCTAGCGCTCCTACTTTTACGACTTTCTTGCGTCTACTGCAATACATGGCTCGCTATGCTACACAAGAAGGTCACGCACCCCGCCAATGTTGCTACCACGCCCTGCAATCGTCACGATGGCGCTCGATTTGTCGGGTAACATTGGACTGCGTGAGCATGGCTCGAGTCTTGACAGGGTACAACACTCGGTCAGCGCTGATGAACGTCCGAGTGACGGGTTCGGCACGGTGGTGGGGTTCTCTAGCGGGGTGCGTTGAGCTGCTTCGTGCAAACAGCCAATACGAGGCGATGGCGACGACATGGCGGCACCGACTTTGCATGGCTGTAACTTATGGAGGGCGGTATATGGCAGCGGATGGAGTGCGGCGTTGTGGATATGGGTGATAGGCGTGATGGCGTGTCCGTGTACGTTGCGTCTAGGAAGTGGTGGTGCGATGATGCAGTGTGTGCAAGTTTTTGTGGATGGCAGTGTGTTGTTGTGTTTGACGCCTCGATAGCTCAGTTGGGAGAGCGTCAGACTGAAGATCTGAAGGTCCCTGGTTCGATCCCGGGTCGCGGCACTTTTGCACTTTTGCACTCTCTAGCGCTCCTACTTTTACGACTTTCTTGCGTCTACTGCAATACATGGCTCGCTATGCTACACAAGAAGGTCACGCACCCCGCCAATGTTGCTACCACGCCCTGCAATCGTCACGATGGCGCTCGATTTGTCGGGTAACATTGGACTGCGTGAGCATGGCTCGAGTCTTGACAGGGTACAACACTCGGTCAGCGCTGATGAACGTCCGAGTGACGGGTTCGGCACGGTGGTGGGGTTCTCTAGCGGGGTGCGTTGAGCTGCTTCGTGCAAACAGCCAATACGAGGCGATGGCGACGACATGGCGGCACCGACTTTGCATGGCTGTAACTTATGGAGGGCGGTATATGGCAGCGGATGGAGTGCGGCGTTGTGGATATGGGTGATAGGCGTGATGGCGTGTCCGTGTACGTTGCGTCTAGGAAGTGGTGGTGCGATGATGCAGTGTGTGCAAGTTTTTGTGGATGGCAGTGTGTTGTTGTGTTTGACGCCTCGATAGCTCAGTTGGGAGAGCGTCAGACTGAAGATCTGAAGGTCCCTGGTTCGATCCCGGGTCGCGGCACTTTTGCACTTTTGCACTCTCTAGCGCTCCTACTTTTACGACTTTCTTGCGTCTACTGCAATACATGGCTCGCTATGCTACACAAGAAGGTCACGCACCCCGCCAATGTTGCTACCACGCCCTGCAATCGTCACGATGGCGCTCGATTTGTCGGGTAACATTGGACTGCGTGAGCATGGCTCGAGTCTTGACAGGGTACAACACTCGGTCAGCGCTGATGAACGTCCGAGTGACGGGTTCGGCACGGTGGTGGGGTTCTCTAGCGGGGTGCGTTGAGCTGCTTCGTGCAAACAGCCAATACGAGGCGATGGCGACGACATGGCGGCACCGACTTTGCATGGCTGTAACTTTTGGAGGGCGGTATATGGCAGCGGATGGAGTGCGGCGTTGTGGATATGGGTGATAGGCGTGATGGCGTGTCCGTGTACGTTGCGTCTAGGAAGTGGTGGTGCGATGATGCAGTGTGTGCAAGTTTTTGTGGATGGCAGTGTGTTGTTGTGTTTGACGCCTCGATAGCTCAGTTGGGAGAGCGTCAGACTGAAGATCTGAAGGTCCCTGGTTCGATCCCGGGTCGCGGCACTTTTGCACTTTTGCACTCTCTAGCGCTCCTACTTTTACGACTTTCTTGCGTCTACTGCAATACATGGCTCGCTATGCTACACAAGAAGGTCACGCACCCCGCCAATGTTGCTACCACGCCCTGCAATCGTCACGATGGCGCTCGATTTGTCGGGTAACATTGGACTGCGTGAGCATGGCTCGAGTCTTGACAGGGTACAACACTCGGTCAGCGCTGATGAACGTCCGAGTGACGGGTTCGGCACGGTGGTGGGGTTCTCTAGCGGGGTGCGTTGAGCTGCTTCGTGCAAACAGCCAATACGAGGCGATGGCGACGACATGGCGGCACCGACTTTGCATGGCTGTAACTTATGGAGGGCGGTATATGGCAGCGGATGGAGTGCGGCGTTGTGGATATGGGTGATAGGCGTGATGGCGTGTCCGTGTACGTTGCGTCTAGGAAGTGGTGGTGCGATGATGCAGTGTGTGCAAGTTTTTGTGGATGGCAGTGTGTTGTTGTGTTTGACGCCTCGATAGCTCAGTTGGGAGAGCGTCAGACTGAAGATCTGAAGGTCCCTGGTTCGATCCCGGGTCGCGGCACTTTTGCACTTTTGCACTCTCTAGCGCTCCTACTTTTACGACTTTCTTGCGTCTACTGCAATACATGGCTCGCTATGCTACACAAGAAGGTCACGCACCCCGCCAATGTTGCTACCACGCCCTGCAATCGTCACGATGGCGCTCGATTTGTCGGGTAACATTGGACTGCGTGAGCATGGCTCGAGTCTTGACAGGGTACAACACTCGGTCAGCGCTGATGAACGTCCGAGTGACGGGTTCGGCACGGTGGTGGGGTTCTCTAGCGGGGTGCGTTGAGCTGCTTCGTGCAAACAGCCAATACGAGGCGATGGCGACGACATGGCGGCACCGACTTTGCATGGCTGTAACTTATGGAGGGCGGTATATGGCAGCGGATGGAGTGCGGCGTTGTGGATATGGGTGATAGGCGTGATGGCGTGTCCGTGTACGTTGCGTCTAGGAAGTGGTGGTGCGATGATGCAGTGTGTGCAAGTTTTTGTGGATGGCAGTGTGTTGTTGTGTTTGACGCCTCGATAGCTCAGTTGGGAGAGCGTCAGACTGAAGATCTGAAGGTCCCTGGTTCGATCCCGGGTCGCGGCACTTTTGCACTTTTGCACTCTCTAGCGCTCCTACTTTTACGACTTTCTTGCGTCTACTGCAATACATGGCTCGCTATGCTACACAAGAAGGTCACGCACCCCGCCAATGTTGCTACCACGCCCTGCAATCGTCACGATGGCGCTCGATTTGTCGGGTAACATTGGACTGCGTGAGCATGGCTCGAGTCTTGACAGGGTACAACACTCGGTCAGCGCTGATGAACGTCCGAGTGACGGGTTCGGCACGGTGGTGGGGTTCTCTAGCGGGGTGCGTTGAGCTGCTTCGTGCAAACAGCCAATACGAGGCGATGGCGACGACATGGCGGCACCGACTTTGCATGGCTGTAACTTTTGGAGGGCGGTATATGGCAGCGGATGGAGTGCGGCGTTGTGGATATGGGTGATAGGCGTGATGGCGTGTCCGTGTACGTTGCGTCTAGGAAGTGGTGGTGCGATGATGCAGTGTGTGCAAGGTTTTGTGGATGGCAGTGTGTTGTTGTGTTTGACGCCTCGATAGCTCAGTTGGGAGAGCGTCAGACTGAAGATCTGAAGGTCCCTGGTTCGATCCCGGGTCGCGGCACTTTTGCACTTTTGCACTCTCTAGCGCTCCTACTTTTACGACTTTCTTGCGTCTACTGCAATACATGGCTCGCTATGCTACACAAGAAGGTCACGCACCCCGCCAATGTTGCTACCACGCCCTGCAATCGTCACGATGGCGCTCGATTTGTCGGGTAACATTGGACTGCGTGAGCATGGCTCGAGTCTTGACAGGGTACAACACTCGGTCAGCGCTGATGAACGTCCGAGTGACGGGTTCGGCACGGTGGTGGGGTTCTCTAGCGGGGTGCGTTGAGCTGCTTCGTGCAAACAGCCAATACGAGGCGATGGCGACGACATGGCGGCACCGACTTTGCATGGCTGTAACTTATGGAGGGCGGTATATGGCAGCGGATGGAGTGCGGCGTTGTGGATATGGGTGATAGGCGTGATGGCGTGTCCGTGTACGTTGCGTCTAGGAAGTGGTGGTGCGATGATGCAGTGTGTGCAAGTTTTTGTGGATGGCAGTGTGTTGTTGTGTTTGACGCCTCGATAGCTCAGTTGGGAGAGCGTCAGACTGAAGATCTGAAGGTCCCTGGTTCGATCCCGGGTCGCGGCACTTTTGCACTTTTGCACTCTCTAGCGCTCCTACTTTTACGACTTTCTTGCGTCTACTGCAATACATGGCTCGCTATGCTACACAAGAAGGTCACGCACCCCGCCAATGTTGCTACCACGCCCTGCAATCGTCACGATGGCGCTCGATTTGTCGGGTAACATTGGACTGCGTGAGCATGGCTCGAGTCTTGACAGGGTACAACACTCGGTCAGCGCTGATGAACGTCCGAGTGACGGGTTCGGCACGGTGGTGGGGTTCTCTAGCGGGGTGCGTTGAGCTGCTTCGTGCAAACAGCCAATACGAGGCGATGGCGACGACATGGCGGCACCGACTTTGCATGGCTGTAACTTATGGAGGGCGGTATATGGCAGCGGATGGAGTGCGGCGTTGTGGATATGGGTGATAGGCGTGATGGCGTGTCCGTGTACGTTGCGTCTAGGAAGTGGTGGTGCGATGATGCAGTGTGTGCAAGTTTTTGTGGATGGCAGTGTGTTGTTGTGTTTGACGCCTCGATAGCTCAGTTGGGAGAGCGTCAGACTGAAGATCTGAAGGTCCCTGGTTCGATCCCGGGTCGCGGCACTTTTGCACTTTTGCACTCTCTAGCGCTCCTACTTTTACGACTTTCTTGCGTCTACTGCAATACATGGCTCGCTATGCTACACAAGAAGGTCACGCACCCCGCCAATGTTGCTACCACGCCCTGCAATCGTCACGATGGCGCTCGATTTGTCGGGTAACATTGGACTGCGTGAGCATGGCTCGAGTCTTGACAGGGTACAACACTCGGTCAGCGCTGATGAACGTCCGAGTGACGGGTTCGGCACGGTGGTGGGGTTCTCTAGCGGGGTGCGTTGAGCTGCTTCGTGCAAACAGCCAATACGAGGCGATGGCGACGACATGGCGGCACCGACTTTGCATGGCTGTAACTTATGGAGGGCGGTATATGGCAGCGGATGGAGTGCGGCGTTGTGGATATGGGTGATAGGCGTGATGGCGTGTCCGTGTACGTTGCGTCTAGGAAGTGGTGGTGCGATGATGCAGTGTGTGCAAGTTTTTGTGGATGGCAGTGTGTTGTTGTGTTTGACGCCTCGATAGCTCAGTTGGGAGAGCGTCAGACTGAAGATCTGAAGGTCCCTGGTTCGATCCCGGGTCGCGGCACTTTTGCACTTTTGCACTCTCTAGCGCTCCTACTTTTACGACTTTCTTGCGTCTACTGCAATACATGGCTCGCTATGCTACACAAGAAGGTCACGCACCCCGCCAATGTTGCTACCACGCCCTGCAATCGTCACGATGGCGCTCGATTTGTCGGGTAACATTGGACTGCGTGAGCATGGCTCGAGTCTTGACAGGGTACAACACTCGGTCAGCGCTGATGAACGTCCGAGTGACGGGTTCGGCACGGTGGTGGGGTTCTCTAGCGGGGTGCGTTGAGCTGCTTCGTGCAAACAGCCAATACGAGGCGATGGCGACGACATGGCGGCACCGACTTTGCATGGCTGTAACTTATGGAGGGCGGTATATGGCAGCGGATGGAGTGCGGCGTTGTGGATATGGGTGATAGGCGTGATGGCGTGTCCGTGTACGTTGCGTCTAGGTTGTGGTGGTGCGATGATGCAGTGTGTGCAAGTTTTTGTGGATGGCAGTGTGTTGTTGTGTTTGACGCCTCGATAGCTCAGTTGGGAGAGCGTCAGACTGAAGATCTGAAGGTCCCTGGTTCGATCCCGGGTCGCGGCACTTTTGCACTTTTGCACTCTCTAGCGCTCCTACTTTTACGACTTTCTTGCGTCTACTGCAATACATGGCTCGCTATGCTACACAAGAAGGTCACGCACCCCGCCAATGTTGCTACCACGCCCTGCAATCGTCACGATGGCGCTCGATTTGTCGGGTAACATTGGACTGCGTGAGCATGGCTCGAGTCTTGACAGGGTACAACACTCGGTCAGCGCTGATGAACGTCCGAGTGACGGGTTCGGCACGGTGGTGGGGTTCTCTAGCGGGGTGCGTTGAGCTGCTTCGTGCAAACAGCCAATACGAGGCGATGGCGACGACATGGCGGCACCGACTTTGCATGGCTGTAACTTATGGAGGGCGGTATATGGCAGCGGATGGAGTGCGGCGTTGTGGATATGGGTGATAGGCGTGATGGCGTGTCCGTGTACGTTGTGTCTAGGAAGTGGTGGTGCGATGATGCAGTGTGTGCAAGTTTTTGTGGATGGCAGTGTGTTGTTGTGTTTGACGCCTCGATAGCTCAGTTGGGAGAGCGTCAGACTGAAGATCTGAAGGTCCCTGGTTCGATCCCGGGTCGCGGCACTTTTGCACTTTTGCACTCTCTAGCGCTCCTACTTTTACGACTTTCTTGCGTCTACTGCAATACATGGCTCGCTATGCTACACAAGAAGGTCACGCACCCCGCCAATGTTGCTACCACGCCCTGCAATCGTCACGATGGCGCTCGATTTGTCGGGTAACATTGGACTGCGTGAGCATGGCTCGAGTCTTGACAGGGTACAACACTCGGTCAGCGCTGATGAACGTCCGAGTGACGGGTTCGGCACGGTGGTGGGGTTCTCTAGCGGGGTGCGTTGAGCTGCTTCGTGCAAACAGCCAATACGAGGCGATGGCGACGACATGGCGGCACCGACTTTGCATGGCTGTAACTTATGGAGGGCGGTATATGGCAGCGGATGGAGTGCGGCGTTGTGGATATGGGTGATAGGCGTGATGGCGTGTCCGTGTACGTTGCGTCTAGGTTGTGGTGGTGCGATGATGCAGTGTGTGCAAGTTTTTGTGGATGGCAGTGTGTTGTTGTGTTTGACGCCTCGATAGCTCAGTTGGGAGAGCGTCAGACTGAAGATCTGAAGGTCCCTGGTTCGATCCCGGGTCGCGGCACTTTTGCACTTTTGCACTCTCTAGCGCTCCTACTTTTACGACTTTCTTGCGTCTACTGCAATACATGGCTCGCTATGCTACACAAGAAGGTCACGCACCCCGCCAATGTTGCTACCACGCCCTGCAATCGTCACGATGGCGCTCGATTTGTCGGGTAACATTGGACTGCGTGAGCATGGCTCGAGTCTTGACAGGGTACAACACTCGGTCAGCGCTGATGAACGTCCGAGTGACGGGTTCGGCACGGTGGTGGGGTTCTCTAGCGGGGTGCGTTGAGCTGCTTCGTGCAAACAGCCAATACGAGGCGATGGCGACGACATGGCGGCACCGACTTTGCATGGCTGTAACTTTTGGAGGGCGGTATATGGCAGCGGATGGAGTGCGGCGTTGTGGATATGGGTGATAGGCGTGATGGCGTGTCCGTGTACGTTGTGTCTAGGAAGTGGTGGTGCGATGATGCAGTGTGTGCAAGTTTTTGTGGATGGCAGTGTGTTGTTGTGTTTGACGCCTCGATAGCTCAGTTGGGAGAGCGTCAGACTGAAGATCTGAAGGTCCCTGGTTCGATCCCGGGTCGCGGCACTTTTGCACTTTTGCACTCTCTAGCGCTCCTACTTTTACGACTTTCTTGCGTCTACTGCAATACATGGCTCGCTATGCTACACAAGAAGGTCACGCACCCCGCCAATGTTGCTACCACGCCCTGCAATCGTCACGATGGCGCTCGATTTGTCGGGTAACATTGGACTGCGTGAGCATGGCTCGAGTCTTGACAGGGTACAACACTCGGTCAGCGCTGATGAACGTCCGAGTGACGGGTTCGGCACGGTGGTGGGGTTCTCTAGCGGGGTGCGTTGAGCTGCTTCGTGCAAACAGCCAATACGAGGCGATGGCGACGACATGGCGGCACCGACTTTGCATGGCTGTAACTTATGGAGGGCGGTATATGGCAGCAGATGGAGTGCAGTGTTTGGGCACGAAGAAGTTGCTTCCCACGACCCCCCCCCCCCCCCTATAGGGCTAGGTGAAGTTTCATACAAATACCGAGATGTCTGCTTAGAGGGTCTACTATTGAGGTGTTGTTTCAGCGTTCCACATATTTTTAAAAAAAATCCTAGGTACAAATATTTCTTACACGAAATCAGCATTTAATGCTGATATTTTTTCGCTTTCGTGGAGTGTCCTTTCACAGTCCTCTTGATCCAGTATGAGCGAGCTCCAACTCATCGTTGAGCACCTGAACAAGGAGCCCTTCCGTCTCAGCCTCACTCTTGTAGCTTTCGATGAAAAAAGCAACTTCGAGTTGCTGCAGATTCTACACGAGGTTTTCGTCGAGATCGACCCGACTCGCCACTCGGGTGTAGATCTTCGTGCTGAAGCCGACGAGGTGCGAGCTCAGCGGTATTTGGAGTTTCTGCAGCTGCTTAAGTTCCCACTACCTCGAGACCTTGATGGATTCCGAGAAGCTTTGATCCATGGCGATCGGCAAACCATCTATACGCTTCTGCACTGGGCACTCAAGAGTCTACCTGCTCACCAGAAACGAGCGTATCTTGGCCGCTTCCTGGCGCCTCTCAATGTTCCTCAAGAATATTTCGGAGATGGCTGTACGTTACTATTTGCTAAGTAGAATTTACATTTCATATTGAATTTAACAAGTGGTTAACGATGACTTGTATTATGCAGCGCTGAACGCCATGTACGAGCACTACCAGCAGCTGCAGAACCAGTTCAAGACAGTACACAAGGAAGTGGATCAGCTACGAGCTACCAAGTCTCGTCCTGGTGAGTTGAGACGTGAGATTGCGCAGTTGGAAGAAGAGTCTCAACAATTGACGGAAAAGATCGCCAACTTGAAGAAGAAGACGACGTCGGATCCAGGATTCCAGGAGCTCCTTGCAGCTACGAGTGCGCTGCGGAAAGAACAGGAAGAACAAGCGAAACTGGCCGAACGAAAGCGTGATCAGATGCTGTCGCTGTCACTAGCGGAGAAACGCTCAAAAGAAGCTGAGGCCCGACTACAAGACCTTCGGGCGTCCTTGTCGCAAGATGCTACACCTGAACAGCTTTTTGAGCGTTTGCAGTCGCAAGTTGTTCGTAACAACGACATTCTCGCTACCAAGTTTCCATCAGAATTTCGGACTCAACAGGAGACGCTCCAGCGACTTGAACAGGCACTGACTGAGCCACCTAAGACGGAGCATGACATCGCAGACATGGAGGACGAGGTGCAAGCGCTAAGACGCGCTATTCAACAGTTCCAAGCTCAAATTGCAGACGCGCAAGTTGCTCAAGGAAACGGGGAAGGTGAAGACAAGCTAGCAGTTTTCCGACAGCACGCTAATCTCCAGGCCCGTAAGTTGGCTGAGAAGGAAGACGAGTTGGAGCAGTTACGAGTTGATAAGCAACGACTTGTACGTAGCACTGAAGAGCTGGAAGCAAAGCTGGCGTCAATCTCGGGGAACAAGTTCATGAGTCGCGAGGAGTTCAAGCAGTACGCTACAACTTTGCGAAACAAGACGAATCAGTACAAGAAGGTGAAAGCTGAACTAGCCGAGCTCACGGCCGAGAGTGTGGTGCTACATCGGACGGAGCAGCTACTTAAGAGCAAGGACGCAGACTTGGAGGGCTTCCTCCGTGACCTGGAGCGCCAGAAGGGAGTCAGTGGATTCCTTGCTACACAAGACAAGATCGACGATATCTCTGTGCAGAATGCGCGAGTAAACGCTCTAAAAGGTGAAACTCTCGAAGAGATTTCGCGTGTGGTCACCGACATCAACCAGGCTCTCAAGGAACGCAAAAACCAGTTGGCTCCACAGATCAAGGAGCTGCGTACAGTTCGGCAGCGCTACCAGGAGATGGAGCAAGTCTACTTGGAGCGTAAAGCGCAGTATGACCACACGGCAGTTGGGCTGGAAGCGGAGCGACTCAAGCTTGAGCAGGAATGTGCTGCTTTCCAAGAGGACGCGCTTCGTGAAGAGTCTCAATTTCATCTTCTTCACTGCCAGCTCCAATTGCAACAGGGTAAAGCTGACAAAGTGGCCCAGGAGATTGAGTTCGAGCAAGGCACATCGAACGCACGCTTGCTTCGAGACATCCGTTCATTCCAAGAACTTTACAAACACAAAGTGGCACAGCAGGAATCGCTCACGAAGGAGCTTCGGAAGCAGCAGAAGACGCTGAAGACGTCAGCGCCAGCCAAGAAACAGCAGCGAGAGATGTTTGAAGGTTTGATGCAGCTGCTATCGTGCAAAGCTCGACTCGCTCAGCAGGAGAACAGCGGAAATGGCAATACGAACAGGAACGGCAGTGGCGTCGGAGGAATGGGGCAAGATCTCTTTGATGGACGCACTGAGGGAATCGCGCACTATGAAGTTGGAGGTGCTAACGTCATGACGCTGGAGGCTTAAGAAGTTTATACTTTCCTTCTCTTTCTTTTCATCATAATTCATTGTTCCTGATAACTAAACTCAGTGCTTCAACTGTTGAACGTTAAGCCCTCAAGCTCACGTTCCAACTCGGTCTTTTGCTTCTCGAACCGCCGAGTAAGTTCTTCTTGATCGCGTTTATAGTCTTCTTCAAGCTGGCGAAGTTTCTGTTGCGCTGTACGCAGAGCCTCCGCTGTAGCTCCAGCTGCGCGAATCGTAGACGACTTGGACGAGGAAGAAGTAATTCGTCGGAAGTATTTCATGAAAGACGGCTCGTTGGTCTCAGCCTCAGGCTTCGCAGTCTCACCTTGACTGCTACCCCCAGGACTGCTGTTACGACTGCTCGTCCTGGAATTTGAGACGGCCGCAAAAGGTACTGGTGGTGGACGAGCAATTCCTGTGGGGACCATCGTGCCATAAAGATCGTTAGATGTTATCTCGCGCTCGCGAGTCTCGGAGCTTGAACTCTCCATCGTCGAGTTAGCCGACTTTGTGTCATCTCCACGATACACCATTGTGCCACAGCTTTCTTCATCAGCAGAAGCACCAGGAGAGAAGACTGTGGTTCCTCCCCCAAAGGCGTACCCCAACGAAGAGTTTGTGCCAAAGTCGTTGCGTTTCACCGAAGAAAAACCCACAGCAGTGTCCGAACCACCGAACGCAAAGCCGCCAGTACCGTTGCTAAGGAGTGACCCATTGCGCAGCATCGTACTGAGATCAGCAACAGAGAGCGAACCATCCGGACGACCAGTAGCTGCTCCACGGAACTCGGCCTCTTCATCAACACCTCTTTGTCGGGCTTCATGTACAAGCTCTAGACTTTGCTCCACTAGTTCCTGGAGAACAGGTAAACCAGCCATTCGTCCTCCATTAGCTGCACGATCGGAATTTGCACGTAGTCGCTCGACGTTACGAGCGATGAACGGGTGAGACAACAAGTTTTCTGCCGAGGAGCGCTCTTGCGGGTCTTTCTTTAAACACACAGCGATAAAGTCGCGGAACTCAGCAGAGTATTTGGTAGGTTCTCGAAGCTCAGGTGGTGCACGGTTAGGGATCAAGAAGATGGCGCGCATCGGGTGCATATGAGCGAGTGGAGGTTCACCCTCAGCCAATTCGAGTGCGGTGATCCCTAACGACCAGAGATCTGCCTTGCAGTCATATTGAGCTTCTTGGATCACTTCAGGTGCCATCCAGAATGGTGTACCGATGACTGTGCGGCGCTTGCCTACGGTAGCTGTGAGTTGCGCCGACACACCAAAGTCTGCCAACTTAGCAACGCCGTCACCGTTCAGCAGCAGATTTCCAGCTTTGATGTCGCGGTGAATGAGTCCTCGAGAGTGCAAGTGGGCGAGTCCCAGCGCTACATTGGCGCAAACAGCTGCGATTTCCGCTTCACTCAGCACGAGACGTCTACGCAGCACGTGGAGATCAGCGAGGGATCCAGCGGCGCAGAACTCCATGGCGATCCACAGTTGAGACTCGTATGAGAAGCTGCCACGGTAGTGCACCACGAATGGCGATTCACAGCGTTCCAAGATGCGGATTTCACGCGTGAGTTCATCGAACGCACTTCGATCTTCACTCTCTACAGGCACCACCTTGAGTGCCACGACCTCTGCGTTTGACTTGTTCACCGCCTTGTACACTTTGCCATAGGACCTGAACAACGAGAAAACGCATAGCGTAAGCGGTTTGATAAATGCACAATGAAACTCAAGACTCACCCTTCGCCGATGCGTTCCAACACCTCGTAGACGTCTTCAGGGTTCTCGTTCCGCTGGATGCTCGCCATGACGTCGGCAAACTCGTCTCTAGTGCAGAATGAGCAATGGCAGCTCAAAGCCCTGGGAAAGTTTGGCTGGAATTAGCCTTGGCTGAAACTCGTCCAACACTTTCAGACAAGAATACAACTTCAATCGCTTCCGAAAGCCACGATCAAAGCACATAAGACTCTAGGTTGCGAGAGCACTAGCTATTTCAAGCACAACAACGGACACAAAACAAAGTGGAGACAACAGTGGAGACAAAGTACGTACGCCCTTGTTATCGTTCAGGACGACTGGAAACTACTTGCACGCGATTTCCCTGTCTTGGACCATCAGAAACTCCTTTTCTCTTCAAGAGCTTCAGCAGAACTCGCGTCGTGCTCTCTGTGCCGTCTACAATTGATGGTGGCGAGCGGGTGGGTCTAGCGCTCAACACATCGGAGACTACTTACAGAACCATAAGCTCCGGGCTCTCCATGTAAGACTTGAACACTTGCAGGAACTGACCAGCGATGACGCTGTCCACCACGCGACGGTCCGACGACAGCGTCACGTTCATGAGCGTAGCAAGACGCGGCTCCGGGTTCACACCCTCCACGATCTCAAGAGGAGGCAGCACCTCCTTGCGGCCACCACCGATAGCCAGAATGCATGCCTGCGGCGGGTTGATCACGGCTCGGAACTGGTCAATACCGAAGCTACCGAGGTTGGACACGGTGAACGAACCGCCCTGGAACTCCTCAGGCTTCAACTTGTTCTGACGCGCGCGAGACACGAGCTCCATAAATATGCTGTTGACACCGCTGAGGCCGAGGCTGTCCACCTTGGGCACGATGGGGGTGATCAAGCCCGTGGGAGTAGCCACAGCCACTGACACATCCACCGACGGGTTGGGCTGCACAGTCTGGGTCTTAACGTCGAAGAAGCAGTTGGCCTCAGGGACATCACGCAGGGCAAGAGCCACAGCCTTCAGGATGAAGTCGTTCATGCCGACCTTCACGTCGTGCTTGTTCTTGAGTTGCTTGCGGAACTTTAGAATGTTGTCGATCTCACAGTCGATGCTCGAGTAGCTGTGCGGCACGTCCCTCTTAGAGGCGGTAAGACGCTTGGCAATGATCTTACGCATGTTGGACAGCGGCAGGTCCTCGTATTCAGCGTCAGCAGCGACAGCAGGAGCAGCAGCCGCAGGTTGAGCAGCCGGAGCCGCAGTCTGAGCCTTCACGGGCCCCTCCAGCGGCGAGTGGTTGAACTCCGGGATGAGTTCGCGCTTGCCCAGGAACTTGATGAGCGGCACACGACCGCTGTGCGTGGACTCAGCAGCAGGAGCAGTAGGAGCTGCCTCAACAGCCACAGGCTCAGCAGTAGGAGCAGCCTCTGACTCAGTCGACAGTTTAGCCAGTTCACCGCTCTCCAGCAGACTCTTGTACGTGTCCAGATCCTCCACTGTGTAGGCCAACAGAGCACCAATGGGCAGGTCGGCAGTGCCTTCGGGGCAGATAATCTTCGCCACCACCGCGTCATCCTGCATCTCGTAGTCCACGACGGCCTTGTCCGTCTCCACCTGGCACAAAACGTCACCTGCGTTCACCTCTTCTCCTTCCTTCTTAAGCCACGAGGACAGGGATCCCGTCTCCATCGTAGGGGACAGCGACGGCATCGTCAGAGGTGACACACCATCAGGAAGAGAAGCGAGAGCGCGACGCATCAACGGAGCCACGCGGCGTTCAGCACCTGCAGCGCTAGAAAGCGCCTGCAGCGAGCGGCTCATTAGTACGCGGCGCATCATAATGCTCAATCGAGTGCTTGGCTTGGGCGCGTCACACCTAACTATGACAATGGCCGCTGATTGAGGGGGCTCCAAGCACCAAACGAGTGGCCAATCCTGAGCGTTTATCATTTTAGTAAGGGAGTTTGTATGGAATCAAGGTCGACATAGAAAATCGCAGTAGCTTTTTGTTGGGTAACGAACGATGTGTGCTACAGAGCCTCAAGCAGATCGACGAGGAGACTTTAATTGCGTCGTGTCATTGACATTGGCTATTGCTCAAGAAACGTTAATAAAGGAAAATGGGCGGTCGGGTCCTTGCGCGACGCCCGATACAACATAGTTCTCAGTCTGCTCTCTCGCTCTAGGTCTCTACATAAGGGAAATTGGGACGGCGTCGTTGGCACCAACCTGCTTCTCGCCAACTTCGAAGCCGTCGCCATCGATTCATTCACAGCCTTGGCTCTTGCGGCTGCGTCTTTGCTCCAAACACGTACACGCACTTGCACGCATATCACGAACACAATGAACCGCTGAGGACGCCTACGACGCGCTGATGCCTTCCCTGTAATGGTACAAACGAGGCACAGCAGCAAACACACAAAGTTAGTAAAGGGGTTATTTTACAGCTCATAGTCAGACAGGCTTACTTTTTGAAGGCTTGTGCGATGCGGTGCGAGTCGAAAGTGCAATGGATGCTCACGATACTGCCGCCGCTCACGCTCACGATGTCGCACGACTCTTCCGTCACGATTTCGCTGTTGCGTAGGATGCGGAACGTAGTGGACGTCATCACCACTGCAGTCTCCTCGTCCTCGTCCACCAAAATGCGAAGCACGCGGCCACTGCTACGCTCCACCGTCTCGTCACGAATCTTCCAGTAGTCACACAGTCGCTTGTAGCCGTGGAACTCGCCCCAGTACGGCACACAGTCTGGCAGGTTCGAGCTCAGCACGCATCCATCCGACACGGGGTCGATCTTCTCCTCCATCCAAAAAGACGCGGGCGCATCCAGAGGCGACGAAAACTTGAGGTTCGGGCCGAACAGGTTGCGGTAGAACTCCACGACCAACTCCCTCATCTCCTCCTTGTTGCACTTTAGCGAACTGATCGAGCTTGTAGTCGCGGACAAGCGCTGCTTCGGTGCATCGTCAGGCAGCAGCGAAAGTCGTTGCTTCGGGAGCGGAGGTGACGGGTTCGCGTTCGACACGCATACCAAGATCTCCGTCAGCCACGTGAGACGAGTGTCGATAGAGTCCACCAAAACCATGAACGCGCCATGACCCTGTGTGTTGATCTGGAATCCGAAAACGCTGTGCTGACCATTTACGTGCATGGGGAGGCCTTCCGACACCGTAAGCGGACGCGATGTACCGCGGACGAACGTACGATCCTTTGCATGGGCCTCGCTGATGTAGTAGCTCAATGAACCGTCCGAGCGGTTGAGAACGAAGTAGTATCGCTCCCACACATTTCTGTGTCCGGTTTCCGGGTATTTGTTTTTGTACATGTAACCTGCCGTGATCACGTTCATGGCTGACTCAGACGACTTCGACGAAGCTGCAGGGACGTCTGTGACCACAACACCAGCATCACGTTTCACGAACGTGGTAATATCTTCGCCGCGGGAAGTGTCAACAACAAACACGTCTGTTTGACGCGGAGCCACATTCGGTGAAGCATACGCCTCGTTGCTCAGCGCCAACACCTTCTTGTCTGTTTTCTCATTGTGTGTCGTCACCAGCGACTTCCGTAGCCGTTTAAACACGCTATTCCAGCCAAATGAGTTGCGCTGCTGGTTTTCTCCGTTCGACTGCGACGAGCTTGAGTCCTGAGCCGGCGGGGCAACCGGCGGCTTAATAACTGACCCGAGGCGCATTGGCGATTTGAACACAGGCGACTGGAGGACATTCTTGAAGTAGTGCGACTTGCGCGATCCGTCACCTTCGCTGTTCCGGTTCGATTCGCTGCTTCTGCCACCCTCCGTCTTCTCCTTTGGAGACTTCTTCGGCGACTCCTCCTTGGAAGTAGGTGATGGCGAAGTCGGTTTCGTTTCAGCATCAGTGACAATAGCGGGAGGTGTATCAGGGTTATCTCCCTTCTCCTTTGAATCCACCTGAGGTTCCTCATCCTTCTCCACAGCGTCATCGCCTGCAACCGTGGGTGTCTCGGTGCTTGATGATGTTTCCACTTCAGGTGTCGAGGCTTCTGTCTCATTAACCTTGTGTGATGGGAGACGCTCCGAAGCAGCTTCTCCAGACTCCACTGGCTCATCGTGAAGCAATGGCCCAGCTGTCGCATCGTCAGTGGCAGTGGGCTCCACTGCCGAATTCCGCTCACTCCTTGACGCCTGCTCGCCAATGGAACTTCTTCTCTCGTCCGATCCACGAGCTGAATCGGACTTTTCGGAGCCACTGCTAAACCGTGTCTTCTCCGCCAGTTTCGCCCACACAGGGTTGCGCTTGCAATGGAACACAACCTGCGCGTTGTTCTGCGAAGGCGCCTTGCTTGTGAACACTTCATCAATCACGTCGTGCAGAATTGCAGCGTAGATGTCCAGTGACGGAATATCAACCTTGGCACGCAGAAGAAGACTGATAATATTCTCGGGCACCTTGATGTCCACACCGAAGAGGTCTTTGGTCAGTGGACAGTTTTTAGCTCGAGAAGCATCCGCATCACGGAGAATAAAAGAAATTGCCGGGACAACGTGAATGATAAGCATATCGAAAGACGAGCGCTTCTCGAGGATGGAGAGATACGCTTGGATCAGACCGCTCTTGTGCAGCTCCTCATCTACACCAGCGTCATTGAGCAACACAAGGTTGTTCAAGTACTTGGCCAGAGAAATCTCCACAGACGAAGGTAAACCCTTGTTCAACTGAGCCACGAAAGAACCGCACGTTTTCCGAGCAACACCAAGCACGAATGTCCAAAGTGCGTGTCCTCGAGGCAAACTCGTCAGGTTATACATGGAAGTTTCGCTCCCACCTTCGTGTGGTGAGTTCGGGTACTGCTCCGACGAGAAACTGGAATAACCAAACATTTGAGTGTTCTGTGCCTCTATCTCAGGCGTCTGGTTGTTGTCGTCGTCACTTTCGGCACTCTCATTCAAGAGTTTTTGGCATAGAACGAGTAGTTCACCTACCACATGAACATTAAGTGCACTAGACACTTCCGTGAGCTCCTTCTCGTGGATAATAGCAAGCTCATCCGAAGCGTTCTTAAAGAGCTCCTCCACGATAGCAGGTTGTTTCGACATCTCTTCTAACAGCATGTACTGTAAGAAGTTGTGGTAGCCGTGAGTCATCGATTCGAAGCCACGGATTGTGCCGAACTGATCGCGCACAAAGTACTTCGAAAGGTACACGCCGCCTTCGCGACGGCTGAACGCACCTAACCGATCTGCCTGGTTCGCCTGGAGCATGTCGACAATCAAATTTGTTGTGTTCTCGACAAGGGGCAGGTTTTCCGGCTGTGCAGGGTTCACACGAGTAGCACCAGCAAGCAACGGTGCCGTAATCTCCATAGCGTCGTTGCGTCCAGTAATCGGGTGAACGCTTTCGTAGCTCTGCAGAATTAGCGTAAGCATGTACTTGATAGTGTTCGAGTATAGGTGGGGAATGACCATCGGCAAGAACCGCTTGAGCACATTGTTAACGTATCCTTCCTCAAGGCAGAATCCATCGTGAAGACGCACCAGTGCCTTGCTGAAGAAAAGAAGCTGCATCTCATCCAGCGGAATGGGGTTCTTGAAAATCGAGTAAAGCTGCTCCCACTTGTCAATGTCCTCCTGCTCTTGGCAACCAAAGACAGCGGTTGAGGCGGTGGAGCCCGAGCTAGAGTCGGATGAAAAAGACTCATACAAATCCTCCTCGCCCGTGTACAGCTTCATGATAATCTCAGAGCATAGGAAATGTTTCTTGTAGTATCCGTACTCCTCATGCGGCTCGCCGCTAAGTACAGGCGGAGTGACAAACTCTGCGAGTACTTCCTTCACCGTCTCCGGTTGCATAAGCCATAGACGTATGTCTGAATCTGTGTCTTCGAGAATCTCCAGCACTGGATCAATCTGCATATCCAAGAAGGCCGTAAGGGTCATCTTCTTCTGACTCATGGAGCCAGCAAACAGCTGGTCATCTGGATACGACGGTAATGACCGTCGGCGGTAAGTATCGGCGTCGTCTAGAAACTTGGACAAACTGCCGGCGCGTCCTCCCCGGTTTGTAATCACCTCCATTTCGTTCACCGAGAAGCTCATGGTCGGGGGCACAGCAGGCTTCACTGCACCATCCTCTAGTATGTCAATACCTTCCTCAATAGCTTCATGGAACTCATCATCATCCTCATCGTCGTCGTAGGCAGCCAAGTCCATCAACACATCTGTATCTGCCACGTTACCACCGCTGGAAGTTTCATTCGCGCCGTCTTGGGTGAATTCTTCTGTCGTCTCTTCGACAATCTCCACCGAGTCTGTCACTACCGTTTCCACCGTGACAGTCTCTGTCTCTTCCTTCTGCGGTTCTTCTTCTTTCAGAACCTCATTGTTCTCCTTCAACGTCTCCTCGTTCTCTGACTCCGTCTCGTTATTCTCCTTCTCCACCATTTCCTCCGTGGATGCTTCCTTGCTCTTGCTCCCACTGTGCGTGGGCTTCACGAGCTCTTCTAGCGTCACAGGCTCGCCAACAATCTCAGGCGCGTCCTCGGGCGCTAAGGGCGTCTTGCAGGGGCGACTGGCGGCGTCAATGGGCGCTGTGGACGTCTCCATGTCGCTGTTTGGGGTCGCCGTGCGTGGCTACTGGACCGGTGCGGGGGGAAGCTCTTCCCTGCGCTCTCGGTGGAGGTCTCTGCTCGCCCCGGGGTCAACGTGAGTGTCCGGATGAAGCAGGCAGGCACACGCTATGCCGTGCAGGGTAAGAGGGAGAGGGGGGAGCCATTTCCATTGGCAGAAAAAAGAGCCAGGTCGAAAGCTAAAGCGAGGGACAGTTTTCGTGGTTTAGTGAGATATGGGTGACTTATGTCCGTAATTATTGATTGTAGTGAACCTGGGAGGTTAATGATAGCCTTGACTTTAAGGATTGGCCTTCTCGTCCCCGTCGGATGCCGTACGATGATTGGCTACCTAAGAGCCACTCTTCGGAATGGCTGCATAGACGAGATCCGATAAAGTACGACAGCACCAAAGGACGTCGAGAGATATCAACTTGAACTGGAACTGGATAATGGTAAGAGCATCTGATGTCCATTTGCCTCATAACTCATACCAATGAAGCAACATCCTGTCGTTGCTATTGCATTATTGCCGTTGGATGGGGTGACGTGGTGCCAGGATGAGCATGCAATGCTGACGGACCACTTTTCTGTACTGTAGACGGAGGCGATCGTGTGGAAGCACGCGAGCGAGCGCGAACTATCGCAATTGGCTACGCGGCACTCGGTGGACGACTGCAAAAGGTGCAGTGAGCAGCAGATAGTGAAGTATGACAGCGCAGTTCATTGCTGACTAGTGTTATATTCTGTTAGCACACTAGCGGAGATTTTCGGGTTGGATCTTGCAGATGAGAAGCAAAGCTTCCTGCTGGACTTCCACTTGCATAACTACTCATATCCTTTATTGCTGAACCGTTCCAATGTAGTGGTGTTTATGCTTCAGTTTGATCAAAGAGCTCGAAGTTTTCCTTAACGTTTGGAGACTTTACGTTCTGCAGACAGAGACACTTCCAGCTCAACCAGACGTCAGTATTCCTCGGTATCTGCCAGACGCTCATGAAACGCGACTTCGAGCACGACAGCACCACCAACCTCAAAGCTAGCTTTGAGTTTTTCCAGTCAATTTTGCTCACGCACAGCGTCAATCGATCACCGAAGAGGTAAGATAAGAGATCAGTGCGACAAAATGACATCTTCTGTTAACGTATTGTCAGCGTGGGTATCTTCAGTCGAGAGGAAGTAGCAGCCATCGTGGACTACATTACGAACTCGTACTACCGCCATTTCCAGCTGTACAAGTGCATTTACACGCCGTATTACCACGTGCACTTTGTGCAACGAGAGATCAACGACATCCAGATACCTAAAATTCCATTCCCGCTGGCTCAGGGTTTTCTTCAAAGGGCCAACATACCGCCTGCTGGAGACAACAAGGAAGACACACCTATAGAGGCCCTTGCAGAAGAAGCCTCAGACCCACCTACAGACGAATAACGCCGTGCCAAAACGGCATGCAAATCTATATATTCTGGGTTTATGACTGCCATATTCCTCAACCTCTGCATAACAGAGTCTGAAGTTACTCAAACAAGTGCTTGTACTTATTCTGCGAGAGCTGAACGAATTGGTCGTACACGTCCAGGTCAAAGTTATCGCCAAAGAGCGTCGTCTTGAACTCTTGGATGGTCTCGGTGTCTACCACGCGACCGATCACCTCCACCACTTTGCTGCCGTAGTCACTGCCAGGTTTAATCGTCACATTCACAATTTCTCCATCCTGACACCAACCACAAGCTACAGTTAGTCCCTGCATCGCATCCTACTAAAGGAACAGAAAAACCTTACCGAGGTACGAAGAACGACCCCAGTGGGCGAGTGACTCTCTACGGCACCGACAAGAGCAACCGTGTGGCCTACGTAGGCGCCCATCGTCTTCTTGTTCACACGCGGAGACGTCGCGTTGCCAGTCGGAGCGCCACCAAAGTCCATTGTCACAATACTTTACTTATTGGCGCCAAAGAGAGAAAAGAAAAAACTTCCCGCCACGTAAAATTGACCAATCAGAATAATCCATTTGAAGCGCTACAGTAGTAGTGTACCAATATGACAACGCTGAACAACTTCAAGGCTTTAAAAGAGATTCAATACCTTCTCATGCAGTTTTCGTTCGTCACTTGGATTTGGACTGCTCAGATATCGTTTAAAAGGCCCACCACTGCAATCAGCATCCCGAGCTTGTTCAAAATCCATGGGCAACTATGGCCGACAGCAGCGGCACACACGTCTGGGGCCATTCTTGCCAGGCAACAGACTGTTGCTGAGGTCGTGTTGCGCGGCCTTTACTGCAGCTGATGGGTCATATTGGTAGGTTTTTCTGCCGTTTACAAACACACTCTCCACGAGATCAGGATCCACCAATGCCTCATGATCTTCACTTACATCCATGCGTAGCACCACGAAATCAGCACGAAACCCTGGTGCGATCTGTCCAAGTGTACCTTCCTGCATCGCCGCAAAAGCGCCTCCTTTCGTGTACAATGATAATGCCTCAACGAACGAAAGTCGTTCCTCCGGCAAAAACACATCTTGAGGTTGGTTGGGTTTGCGGCGATAGATAGCGTCGTAGATGCCTTGAAATGGGTTGCACGTTTCGATGGGTGCGTCGCTCCCCCCAGCACAAGCAACACCGCTATCCATCATGCGCTTCCAGCAGTACGAAAACGGAATGACATCATCTTGCAAGCGTTTGCGCACGTAGGCTGCGTCCGTCACAGTAAACGAAGGTTGGATGTTGCCAATGACTCCCTGCTCGTGCATTTGAGAGATCAAGTCTTCACCAAGAATCTGACAGTGCGTGAGTATCGGGCGTTCCTGTGGCCCCACGTTGGCTGTCTTGAGCGCCATCAGCACTTGCTCTGCTGCTCGATCGCCTGGTGACATCATGTGTATGTCATACAATGAATTTCAACGAGTATTGTACCAAAACTTACCAATTGCGTGAATTTCCACACGATATCCAGCATCACTAGCGTCCCTGATTTTCTTGACAAGTTCCTCGTCGGAGTTCATGAGGATTCCTGTGTTACTTGTACCTTTGTATGGAGAACGCAGCGCGGCTGTTTCCTAGTCGACGTCAAAGGGTGATAGCTGGTGGCGTTAGCCGTGTATGACTGTACAACATTGCACGATAAAAAGGTTCGTACCGCTCCGAGGCTGCCGTCACTAAATATTTTCATGCGATGACACGACACAAGGCCATCACAGGCACCTGCCTTTGGCGTTGTAGGCTTACCCAGCTCGTAAATTGATGGCGTTAAAAACACTCGAACGGGTAGTCCTCCCTCTTCTTGCAGCTTGGTATACACACGCCACGCATCTTCGTCGTTTGTATGAACTGAAGTCAATCCCGATCGTACGCATCCTTCCAAAGCATTTTTAAAATACTTTACTCGCAGATCTACAGTGCCATTATTCATAATGAAAGTCAGTACCCACTTTCTCCATATTGCTTCCATGTCTATTCACTTACCCAGTGAAGGCTCGTTCGCGTGCTTCTCCACAATTTGCACCGCCTGGATCAATACAAAATGCCTTCAGCTCAACAAAACCCAATAAATTCATCCACAACGCTTACATCTTCTCTCAAAATGCCCGTCGCCCCCCTTTCGTCCACGTCGATGGCTCCATGTTTCACGTTATGACTCTTGGCATCTAAATCCACCCCCGCGATCTCTAGTGCCTTAGTGTTCACAACTGCAATGTGCCAGCACGCACGATGAAGAATTACGGGACGATCCTTGATCACAGCGTCGATATCGTGGCGGCTCGGATACCGCGCAGAATTCGAGAGCTCGTCCTGTGCCCAGCCAATGCCCACAATCCAAGCCTTGTCCGGATACTGGGCATCATATCGCTTTAGTCGCTGAGCGAACTCCTCGAACGACTGACAGCCGGCGAGATTGAGCCACTCAGCGCTCTCACCCACCATTGACACGTGGATATGAGAGTCGTGCAGCCCAGGGAGTACTAGCGCCCCATGAAGGTCTTCAGTGTTGTCGGCGGGAGGGGGTGTACCGGAGCCTACCGAGGCGATAACACCATCATCAGATACCGTCATCCACTGCGCTAACTCCCCCGCCACAGAGCTATTGATGTCCTGCCATTGCCAGATCTTCCCGTTCACGAAAACCCTCATGCTTGTCAATGCACCTCAGTTCAACACTGATTGACACGGTAAACTTGTGACTAAATACAAAAAGTAAGGGAAATGGTCAATTAAGAGCCGTGTCAGAATCGGTGCAAGCTCTCGATCATTCCTCGGCAACCACTTTGAAAGGGGTAAAAAGCAACACAGTTCTAGAAAGTGCATTCTCTCCACGATTTTTTGAGGATTATTACATCTGCGAGCGAATGAAACCGCGAGCAAGGCACGCGTTGCTGTGGAGCCCACAAATTTGCCGGTCTTGCCAATTAAGAGCCGCTTTTTACCTTGCTTTCACTAAGAAGAACGCGTTCTGAAAATTTGCCAGCTGGAGGTATAGGGCTACTCCATCTTTTAATATTCAGTTTCTAATATTAAATATACCAGTATATACATTACTGTAGGTGAAGGCCGATCACTGCTATAATTCAAGTGCTGACAGCTCGAGCCTTGAGGGCCCTTCGGGGAGAAGGGTTGTCGCTTTCTCTTTTCTGTTACCATGGTTGACTGTAAGTTCTTGCAGGACTTCATGGGTTAGCCAACGTCCACCCACAGTCGTATAGTCCGGGCGTCCTTTGGTCTTCGTAATTGACAGATTGAATGGTTGTGGCGCTAAAACTTTAAGGGTTTTCCGCCATATTTTTGAATAGAAATGTGCAGGTATTCGTACTTATGACGTATTAGCGAATAAGAGGTGGTAAAACTCAAAAACACTGCATGATAGGTCAAAATGGAGGATGGCTCTTAATTGGCAATCGGCTCTTAATTGACCATTTCCCTTACCAGTAAGTACAGAATTCCATACCGTGCACAATGCTGCCAAGAGGAACGCGACGCTGCCGCTGCGTCGTGCTGGTAGATGGCAGTGCTATCGGCTGCTACCAGCGCAATACACACGAGACACACACCGTTGTGCTCGAGCCGTCAGGCCACGTATACACGTACATCCAACCCGATGGGATGCGAACGCGGCACTTGACGCCCACTGCACTCTCTAGCCATCGACCATTGGTACTCGATATCCTCTACCTACGGAACCGATTCGCAGACCAGGCTCCGTATGTGCATGTGCGGCTAATGGAACCATGCAATGTCCAGCGTCAACGCCGAATTCGCGTCTTGCGAGCGAGATGGCCAGCTTCAGAGGGGAAAACGAAGGTTTCGAGCCTATTCAATGCCCAGGACAAGTGCTTCGAGATACAGTCGATAGAAGGTGCTGCTAAAGTGAGACTGCATATCACTGGGAAACTCGTGGAGCTATTTTATATTGTGGAGGTGAAGGTCTCAGAAGAAGATGTGGAGGAGAATAGCAGTCATGCGCACTATGCTACCTTGTGTCGTGTATTCCCGGTGGGTCAAACGCCGAAAGGTTTTGAACTTCCAGTGCGAATGTTGTTGGCTGCAAAAGCGGCGTGGGATAAAGGCCAGGACACGGAGATTGACTGTGACGGAATGGGTGGGGTGTCGGAGTTACCAGGGAATGGCGCTTTCGCAGCACGACCTGCATTCTCGGTCATTGCTACGAGTAATGACGGTGTTCCGATGGATGGAGACAGCGAGGATTGCCTGTCTTTAGCGGAGATATTGCGGGTTTCGACTCTACCGTCGAAATTGTTGTACAATCGAGTTGTTGCGGAGGCAATCGGAGACGACACGGACGTGGTTATATCAAGGAGAGCACCTGGACAACTACCAGAAATTGTGGTGCGTGTAAAAGTGGGAATTCTTCTTCAATTTGCTTGTTCTAACTTGATGTGATTGTTATTCATGAAAACTACTTTAGGTGCAGTTGGCCAGTGAACGTTCGTTGTTGACCGGATGCGATGGTTTTTTCACGTGGTACGATGCAGATGGACGGCCGCAACAACGATTCACACGCGACACAGTCCCACCACTCACTACCATTGATACAATGAACTCCAGTAGTTCCATCACCTCGATGTGCCAACACATCGATGACGTGCTCCAAGCTTTCAAATGCAAAGCTCAATTGCAACACCAGAGCAGCTCACTGCCATCTCCATCGAAGCCTGATCCGCTTGAGCTTGTTGAGGAGGTTGAAAACGAGCACGGCCGCTTTCGTGCGTTCCGTGATGGTCGAATTCGAGTTGCATTCGCAGATCGCACGATCCTTCAAGTTGAACGAGATGGCGAATGCTGTTCATTTTTCTTTCCCGACGGCAGCTCGGGTCAAACCACCTTAGCATCTACACCCCTACGGAACCGCACCTACATCTATCAAGCACTGGAATTCGGTGATTGGGCCTTTGCATCGCAAGAGAAGCGGATGCAACGCCATGAAAAGCGTCAAGAAGCTCAAGCAATTGTCACGCGAGAACTTCAGCGGATTAACGTGCGTTTCGGGATGAATAGCGACTTGGAGAGACGCCGCAGCACTGGCATCGATGGTAAACAAAATGCTGAGCGGAACGTGATGCAAGCAGATAAACTAGACACAACTTTGACTCTGTCCTTAGCTGCGGTACGCGAACTCCAAGCAGCTACTCTAGCTCATATCGCCAGCGTCGACCATGCACTACAAGCTGCATCCTCAGCAGCAGCAAGTGAATCATGAAACATGTCCAATAGAAGAACGTAAACGACACAATTTGATCAAACGAAACTGTCTATCTCACAAAATGGATCGAGTGCCGAAGCAGTGAAGCAACGACGTCCAAAGAGGAATTTTACGGCAGAGACTGCTACGGCATTCACAATAGTCCCAACGCCGTCTACTTCCTCTTCCGAAGCGTCTCCTCCTCGCTCTCCTTAGCAGCTACCTGCGCCTCAATGTTCTGAACAGCAGCCTGAGCAGCTTCTGCTTCCGCCATGGCCTTAGCGCGAGCCGCCTGCATTGCCTTCATCTGTGCCTCAGCCGCCTTACGTTGTGCTGCCATTTGCTGCTCAGCGACTTGGTTCATAAACTGCACGGCCTGGGGGAAGATCTTGTCGGGCCAGCCCTCACCTGCAGCAAAAACATCAAGCAGTAAGTAAATGGCACAGGCTCAACAGATTCAAATTTGACATGTTTCGCTGTAGACGTACCAGGCTTGAGCTCTTCAGCCTCACGACGCACTTCGTTAATTTCCTCATTGATCATCTCTTCAGCCATCTTATAGCTGAGGAAAGAGCCGTCCTTAAGGATGTCGTTCTTCTTGAGGCGCTGAATACCCGAACTCTCCGACTGGATCTTGCGAATAAGCGGGATATCTGCCACCGCGCGGCGGAACAGCAGCTGGAAGCACTTCTCCGTGTCGTCCGGGTGCTCTTCCTTGCCCTTACGGTACTGGTCCACCTCCTCGGGCAGCGCGAAGTCAAAGCCGTTAATCATGGCCTGCAGGGACTCGTCCATCTCGTCCGACTTCTTCGGAATCATCATACGTGCCGCCATGATCAGCAACACCAGCGTCACACCTGTCACCGCGATGGCCACAATCTGTAGGTCCGTCAGCATCCTCACTATCTGTCTATCTGTCTGTTCTGTACGTGTGTCGCTCTCCTCTTCGAGGCAACGTTGACTGGCGAGTTGTCGAGTGACTGACGGCGTTGCCTGCCCGCTACGTGTCGCCAAATGGCGTTGCGTGATGTGGCGCACATATGTTTCTCCTCATTCGCTGAAATTTCCTTTCCTTTTCACCCAATCATATCCAGTCGCGCCAAAAAAAGAAATTCAACAAGGCTTGAAGAAGGAATGAAGGTCGCGGAAGCCAAGCGCGTGCAGCACGCGCTACTGCGCGCACGGGAGCTCTGTCTCCTGGGAGACTATGAACAGGGTATTGCGGAGTTTTGCTCTGTGCGCAGTCAGCTGGAGGCGGAGATGGGCGCAGATCCGAGTGCGAGCAGCTTCCTGAAGGACCTACAACGCGAGTACCGCGCCATCCTCGAGTACCGTAGCACGTTGCAGCAGCTTACGATCGCGGCGGGTACAATACAGAAGACGAAGAAACGCAGTAAGGTGGTGCGGGAGCGGAGAGAGAAGCAGAAGCAGGAGGAACAGGTCATTGCGGAGGAAAAGAAGCGCTGGGAGAAGCCACAGCCTGCACGACGCTCGACTGTTAGAGCCAAGGAGAGACACGTGCCGCTGTGGATGCATCGAGGAGAGCCAAGACCTACAACGTTGACGAGGTGGGTTGCAAGGTTGTATTTTTGTTTACTTGAATTACATTTACTAAAGTGTGTATATTGTACATTTTATTCAGAGCCACACAGTTAGCTCAGTCTCGACGAGCGAAGACAGTAGGGAATGGTAAGTATTGTGTGTTATATTATAATCAAGGTGCATGTGCTTATGCGTTTGCTGTGAATGAGTTTAATAGAAAACAAAGCTCGTAATGGGAAGCGAAGTGGGGCTACGTCGAATTCTACTACAGAGCCGAAGCAGCGGAAAACAGGACGAGGAACGCGGCGACGGGAAAGTGTTCAAAGCACAGCTAGCTTAACTAATACAGAGTCGTGTCAAGAGATGATTGCGGGCAAAGTCAAGTATTCGGAGTTGGCTAAGGAGAATGACTGGGTGGATCAAGAACTTATTGAAGCCATTGAGCGGGACATTGTGGACCATGGAGAGAAGGTCACGTTCAAACACATTGCAGGCCTTGAGCACACCAAACAACTTCTTCAGGAGACTGTGATGCTGCCGCAAATTGCGCCACACTTATTTACGGTTTGTTGTACATCGTTTTTGCTCTGATCTCGCCATGTCCACCACAACCCATCTTAACTGAGGTATTGTTGTTTTCAATAGGAGGGGCTTCTCAAGCCTTGTAATGGTGTATTAATGTTTGGTCCACCGGGAACAGGAAAAACCCTTCTTGCTAAGGTATTTTGTCCTCGGATAATGTAGTACTGTACTGTACTAAGTACGTACGATCTAATGCCATGTGCCTGCCTCTTTAGGCTGTTGCGCATGAATGTGGAGCGACGTTTTTCAATGTGTCAGCATCCACACTATCGTCGAAGTATCGCGGCGACTCGGAAAAGATGGTCCGAATTTTATTTGACATGGCACGCTATTACGAGCCCTCCATCATCTTCATGGATGAAATCGACGCCATTGCGTCGGCTAGAGGTGCCGCAACAGAGCACGAAGCGAGTCGAAGGTTTGCTCTATTTTTTCGTGGATGTATTTTGTATCTAACTCGTTATGGACAGGGTGAAAACGGAGCTTTTGGTGCAAATAAATGGAGTGTCATCCGGGGAACATGATGGTAGTCGTGTCATGCTTCTTGCCGCTACGAATCTCCCTTGGGAGTTAGATGAAGCAATGCGACGACGACTGACGAAGCGCGTATACATACCGCTACCCGAGGCGGAGGCACGTCGAGCACTTTTCGAGCTCAATCTAGGTCGAATTGATGTTGGTCCAGACGTGAAGCTTGACGCCCTTGTGAACGAAACGGAGGTAATTGTGTTCATATTTCAATGTTATTTACCTAAGTTTAACGCCATACTTGTGCGGTAATTTCACAGGGATATAGTGGAGATGATATCACCAATGTCTGTGAGACTGGTAAGCATGCCTTGCGTTTGTGATGTCTTGCATTTGGAATGTCCATATTAATATATGTGCTTCTTAGCCAAGCGCATGCCTGTTAAGCGTGTATACACCCCAGAGTTACTTCTCAAAATGCGGCGAGAGATGGAAGCTGGCGAAGATTTTCGCGAGCTTGAAACAGAGAAGCTTGTAGTGACAAAGGTTTGTATACATGATGGCGGTGTCTGCTTGCCAACGTATATGCAGAATTAACGAACGTTGTTTATCCACGCGTGTAGGCTGACTTTGCGGAAGCGCTGAGCAATGTCTCCAAGTCTGTTGGCCACGACCAACTCCGTCGGTTTGAGCAGTGGGAAACCGAATTCGGCTCGAAGTAGTCATTGAAGAAAAGATCACGACTACTGTCGTGCTCTTTCTCTATGGCACTGTCGATTCGACAGCCGAAGTGTTTTATTGGACCGCGCCACGCTTCCAGCGATTATACCTCTTCCATATTGGGTTATCAGTTAGCTGCATCGCTCAGTGCGCAAACGGCGAGGCCAAAGGAGCAACGATGTTTGTGCGTCGCGACACCAACGATAGCACGTCTAACAAGAAACGAAGGCTGAATCCTGCAGAGCTAAAGGTGTGTACTTAATGATGTGAAAGCGTCCAAACTCAACGTTTTAAGACGGATTGATGCAACAGGAGGTGCTGAAGGAGGAGATCCGATTGCTAGAATCTGGAGTAGCAGTGTGCAAGACTCGAAAGCTACCCCTTCACTTAAAAGTGGAGGAAGATCCCATTTTACGACCGCTAGCTCTTAAGCTGGCTGCGCTCTTGTTTGATAAACTGCGGCAGCAGAGTCACATTGCAACGATTCAAGCAACTTTATCGCGATGCTTGGTACGTTTTCTTGTTTGTATATTGGAAATGGTTAAATCTAACTCGGTATGATTTTTGCCACGGTACAGCTTGACCAGCCTTATTACCCACTATACACGCGTATCTGTTTGACGAAAGATTGGAACGAGCGACGGAAAACCCTCATAGCGATGAGAGAGGCAAAGCTGCGCAATGCATATGACTTTGTCATGTCACGATCTCATCTCACTGACCCCTTGAAAACACACTACTCGGAAAACCGATTCGAGAACGAGCAAGGCGACTTGTGCTGCGTTCGTTTTGACACGATACAATTTCCTGGCGTCGCATCGCTCCAGCAAGTTTTTGACGCGCTGTCGTTCTTCATGATCAACATGGAAATTATCATCTCCGAGCATCTCGGCCACGTGATGCTTCGTGACGACTACGACACAATTGAGGACGAAGCGTTCCACAGCCGGTTTGTGTCTACAAACAAACGAGGAATTGCTGTGGAGGGTAACGCCATCTCGTTTCGGCACATGTTTGACAAGAGCGAAGGGAATTTCGGTGGTAAGCCTTGCGGTGTTTTCATTGTGGACTGCATCGATAAAGATGAATTACATCCGTATAACTCTAGTGAGCGTGTCCGTCGAGATTCCTCGGGTGGAATTGTCCTGACAGCAAGCAAAAGACGCAGTGAACAGACTGCTCACGGTAGTGATGAGGAGGAATTGGTAGTCACGATGCGGCGCGCCATCTTCATGAAGGTACGACGACCCAAGTTTCAGCTTTCTGATCTTGTGCTTGAAGAACTGTACGATGAAATGATGGAATGGGCCGCTGTAATGCTGAAAAGCATTCGATGCATCGTGTACACGTAGATGATTGCTGTTTATTCGTGACCCAATTCAGGTTTTGTACAAGTTGTTTGAACCATTTACTCCAGTAGTGGCAGAGATCCTATAAGTCTCACAGTTCCAGAGTTAAGGATCTTATCAGGCTCCAAAGAACACGAGTAGCCCAGCAGTTGGATACCGCTCTTGGACGCAACCGCACACAGTTCGGCGAATTTCTTGTCGTGCTGGATTGACGGTGCAAATGCATCGCAATCATCGCGCTGCACCAAGAAGATGATTGTTCCGCTGATCGTGGGCGTAGCAACATCCTTCTCATTGGTTTCTTCAGCCTTGGTCTTAATCTTGGTCGACAACAGCTCCGTCAGCTCAGTGACGTGCTTCTGTGCTCGAGTGGAGACCGTATCGGGGAACACCGCGCAGCGCGACGTAGCACCATCAGATCCTTCTACCCCGAGCGTAACACTCTTCACCTCGACGTATTTCTCATGAGCGACAGTGCCATCTTCGGCATTCGTAGTCAGTACAAAATCCACGCGACTGTTTTTCGCGAACTTCACCTCACGTCGAACAGAGTCGTAGTGACCGAGTTCAGCAAACCACCGAGATGCCAGCGCCTGCTCCACCATCCTGTTCGCAGACGTCGAGTGCACACCAACCCACACATTCCTCTCTCCATTCTACAACAGTCAACAATGTAAGTTATCTGCATCATAAAATCCCAGTAACCTAGCAGCACGTACGTGAACCTGAATCATCTCGAGTGTGTAAGCATATTTGCGTTTGGGATCGTCGCTCTTCGACAATTGAACGCGAGCGTTTGGTAGTCCATCTAGCAACCCCACCATCGGTCCAGTGTTCGGGCAGTACACCGTAACCACCGCTTCTTCCTCTTCTACTACTATGTCGACATTCTCCTCGTTGGTAGTTCCATCCAAAAGCACGACATCAGCCAGAAATCGCTTGTAGCGGCGAAGAAGCCGCGCTGGAACCAAGTTCGGATACGTTAGCAGGATTTTAGCGTCATTTGAGGTTTGGGGCGCTCGTTCATTAAGTGCTGAGAGCACAGGAAGCTTGGAATCCGCCGGCACCATGACTTCCACCTTCCGACCGGATGATTTCGAGCCCAGAGACGAACGCTTTGGCTTTACAGCCCGTTTCTTCGAGGACTTGGTGCCTAAAGCATCGGTAGTGGAAGATATAGCAGTGGATGAAGCGAAGTCGCGCTTCCTGTTGCGTAGTTGCATCCTAAAGACAGTCGCCCCAACACCTGATGCCCTTGTCATAACTACCACAGGAAGTCCAAAAGCCAACGAAATACAATGATTGGTCAAAATACAGGAGGAATTCACTTCAACAAAAAGAGCACAATAATGAAGGTGCTTGTTGTATTGATGGTCTTAACTCAATTATGCAATAAAAAGCTGCATCTAAACGAATTAAGCAGCGAGTGTAACTCCTTCAATCTCGAACGTCATGACGGATCCCGCAGGGAATGCGGCGCTAAACGATTTGCCAGAGATGTCCACCTTGCTGGCCTTGTATAGTGTTGGAATTCAGGTCCATGTACTCCAGGTTGAACTCGTTGCTGAGAACAGGAGTGCAAATCAGACCGGTATGAGAGAGGAGGCGCGAGACAAGCGGAATACTGGGATACAAATCTGGGAGTAGTGAGAGCTCGTGCCAGGACTCTAAGCGTTTTAATTTAGTTCTCCTTTTTGCGTGTAAAGAGCAAGTCGTCTTCGGATCAAGAGTGATTCACTAAAGGGTTCTGAGCCCAACTCACGGACTACTTCTGCAGTGCACTCGGAACGATTCAAGATGGCGGAGCCGCTCAAGTACAACAACGAGGGCGTTCCCAAGAACTGGGACGGGAAGGACTGGCAGACGTACAAGTGGGCCATGGAGGCGGTTCTGACAGAGAAGAAGCTGATGCCGATTGCGGACGGTACGATCAAGCGTGAAGACTTGGGTACAGATGATGGCAAGGAGAAATTCGATGACCAGCAGAATCAAATCCGGCGCATGGTGGGTACGTCGGTACCGCCAGACATCTTGCAGCAGATTCGGGACAAGAAGACAGGATCGGGAATGTGGGCAGCTTTGATTGACTTGTTCGAGAATAAGACAAACAAGACGGTAAAGGTCCACAGTATTCGTCGCCTGGTGAATCAACTTTGGGCTATGAAGTTGTCCCCAGGAAGTGATGCGAATCTGCATTTGTGCAAGATGTTCAATATTCGAACGGAGTTGGCGACTTTGCAGTACACCGTCAGTGACATTGACATGGTGGAGATGCTGTTGGAGAGTCTTCCCAACCAGGCAGAGTTCGAAAGCCTGAAAGCATCTGTGCGTTACTCTGCTACGCCAGATGAGTTCACACCCAGAAAAGTCCGTGAAATGATTCGCGCCGCTGCTGCTCGTCAAATGGAGTTTCACAGCAGGAACAGTGGAGGTTATCGCGGGGGTAACAAGAACGGAGGCAAGGGAGGTGACAAGGGCAAGAATGAAGGTCAGGACAAGCAAGAAGACACGAAAGCGTCTAAGAAGGCTAGAAAGTGTTTTGTTTGCGGAAGTACGGAGCATATCAAGCCGAACTGTCCTGTGAAAGCCGAAAAGGATAAAAAGAAAGCAGAGGCTGATGACGCTGAAGAGAAACGTAAGGCGCGTTCGCATGTGACGATTCTCGTTGGTGGTGGTTCCGGTCCAGAGCCTGAACATGAAGAGGAGATTCGTGTGGGGGTGGATGTACACGGTGGTCGAGATACCAGTGTACATGAGGGCGAGGACGACACTGCTGATGGAGGATGGTGGTTTTTCGATACTGCATCGAATGTTCACGTGACGGGGAGACGTTCCTACACTGCAACTTTCAGTGAAGACATTGATCATGCACGGGGTATTCGTGGACTTACAGATGCACTTCGAGCTCAAGTAACGGGCGTCGGCACTGTAGTGTTGTCAACACTGGTCAATGGTGTACAGACGGTATTGCGTCTCAATGATGTGTTCTACGTTCCAGGAGCAGACTGTAGTTTGTTATCGCCTGGCTTAGCTGCTGAACAAGGTCTGGACTTTGACTATGAGCGTGAAACACTGAACTTCTTTATCATGGAAGAAGGTAAAACGATAGCAATTGCTACACCGCAAGATGCAACGTGGGGATTCTACGCGTCGGATCTTTCGGACAGTCCAATTGTAAGACCACCAGCTAGAGCAAGATGCAATTTCACGATAGCTGAAGGCGTTGGATCACTGACGCTATGGCATGAGCGTTTGGCGCACACGTGCCCACAGTACTTGAAGACTATGGTCGACAAGGGTCTCGTGCGAGGCATGATGCTGACGCGACGACAACTGAACACGTGTGATGCCTGTCATATCGCGAAGCAGAAGAAGAAACCTCTTCGGAAGAAGCTTGATCGGAAACTCAAAGAGCCGAATCAAGTGGTGTACGCTGATCTGTTGATCCCAAGCAAGGGAAATGGTACACGATACGAAGCAGTGCTGGTTATTCTGGATGGATACTCGCGCTTTGTCACGATCAAGATGCTGACTAGCAAGTCCAGTGATGTGGTGAACAAACATATCGAAGAATATATTATCTGGGCGGAAAGGCAAGCAGGAAGAGATCGTGGTGGAGGTCAGCAGAGTTCATTCAAGGTCAAGAAGGTGCTGACAGATAAAGGTGGTGAATTCGTGAATGCGGAGATCGATAGCTGGTACGCTGCTCATGGGATTGAGCATGTGAAGGTCGGACCAAAGAGCTCACAGCTGAACCTATGTGAGCGGACGCACCAATCTCTCGTCGGTATGATGAAAGCCATGATGGTGCAAGCTGGTTTTCCGAGGAACTTGTGGCCTGAAGCGTTGCGGAACGCAGCGTACATTAAGAATCGGGTCTTGAACAAGGGAGCTAATGGCATACCTTACGAGTTGATGTTCGGGATGAAGCCGGATCTTCACCACATTCGCAAGTTTGGTGCGCTGGCATACGTGCACATACCGGTAACGCAGGGGAAACGTAAGCATCACGGCAATGCTAAGCTGGGATTTGTTGTCGGCTACGCGGAGGATGCAGCGGGGCTGCGTAGGTGTGCACGGCACAGAGGAAGTTTAGTTGACTCGTAGAGTCCTGCTTGCAAGGCACTAGCCTTCGGTTCTATACAAGAACCAAGTAGTCCACTAAATACGGGACTCACAGAGTCAGTGTCCCTATAACAAAGGACTAACACTAACTATGTAAAATGCAAACTGATTTTTATTGACTTTATTGTCCTAATCCTAAATGTAACGGATTTAGTATCTAACATACTAAATCCTAATCAAAATGTAACGTGAGGCTCTGAGGCCATCTACGTATCTACTCGTGTGTGCCACACCATTATGTACCCACATAAATGTATCATGAGTGTCACACACTATTATGTACCCACATAAATGTATCCACGTGTGTCACACACCAACGAGAAACATTCGTGTAACATCCCCGTTACACTCTCCCCCACCAAGACTCCGGATACCGTATCCGGAAAGTGTAAACACACGACGCGATTATCGGCCGATGGCCACGGCACCTTGCCTTGCGCGGACGGCGCTGTCTCTCGTGCGTGTTACACGCCTCCGTACGCGATGCCACTTGGTACACACTTGGGCCCAATGCTTACCAAGCATAGGAGCCTACTGGCTCGAGTCAAGGGGCTCTACGGGCATGGAAAGAAGGCCACAGGTGGCGTATCTATGATACTACTGGATCAGTGATCCACAGGGCAAGCCTTCCAAGCTACCAACGGTTCCACGAACCCCACAGCAGTGGGGCCCACTCACTTCACAGTTAATGTGACCCTCGGATGAGCACTGTGTGCAGGGCTTGATGCCCAAGTTGTCCTTGAAGCAGGCGCAAGCGCCACTATGTGTCACAGACACTGTGTCTTGTGAATACACGTGCTCAGCACAGTCGTAGACACGACAACGAGCACCAGACAGCTAAGCTGTCGCTCAGGAGGAGCTTACCTACCTCCTACTGCTATGCAGCATGCGGGGTCCAATGCATTGGCATCCCTGGCATCCACAGTGCCTCATGACATAGTCATACCCATTGATCGCTTCTAGCGTCAGGTGATCGGATAGAATCCGTTTCCATCACCACTTGTCACTTATACAGAACGTCATAAAGACGGTTGTTCATCACGAACCATCTTCGCTTCATGATCGCGAAGCTCCGGGCCATAGGCCAGTGTTGTTAAAGGGTCATAGACCCTTGAAACACGCGCGCGAGGCGCATGTAGCTCTACTGCACTTGCAGTTTGAGCATTCGATGCCATGTCGACGGCACCGACGTGCTCGCTGCAAGTATTGCAGCTACGGGTCAGAGCCTGAGCTCAGCAACGACCCTGTGGACTCCCACCTTAGTGGGAGGTGCTTGGCACCCGGCGACTCCGTCGCAGCCCCATCGGGCGGTCTGACACCGGGTGTGCCCGATCATACGCGTCAACGACGTCGGGGCAATCCTGCCGTAGTGGCACCTCAAACTCCCACGAGTTCTGTGAGTGAGGGTAACCTCGCCACTTCACCAGATACTGGTTGTGACCTTGGCGACGACGCCGCGCCATCAGGCGATCCACGTGATAGTGAAGCTCACCTTGCTCATCGAGCAGAGCAGGAGGAGGACGAGCGGTCGATGGGTTCTCGCGCTGCGAGTGTAGACGCGCTGCATTGCTTGCAGACCCGCGTCGGCTCGGTGAAGGAGCACGACCACCACGTCGGTCATCCGACCCATCGCTTAGCGACTGGTCTCGAGGAGACCTAGAGTCGCGGGGACCGGTCTGAGTCGCCTCTGGTGCTGCATCAGCGGGTCTATGACCTCGAGCATCACGTTGCTCCGGATTGACAAGACCTGTTGGTTCGGATGCAACCACCTGTGGCTCTGCCACCTGCTGCCGTGCAGCCTTCGTCCGACTCGGCGCCAGCTCCTCCAGAACTCACAAGAGCAGGGTCCCGATATGGCTTAAGCAAGCCCACGTAGAACACAGGATGTGTTCGCATACGCTTTGGCAAGTCAAGCGTGTATGCCAGGCCCTTCTTGGCCACGACCGTGAACGGTCCAATGAAGCGCGGCCGCAACTTCGTCTTGAAGACGGCTGACACTGCGTGTGTAGGCAGGTTCTTAGCGTTTAATAAAACGTGGTCACCGACCTTGAACTCCCACATGTTGCTTCTGCCTTTGGCATCAGCTTGTTCCTTTTGAACATCTTGGCTTTCAGCCATTGCGTCACGCACACGGCGTAAGACGCTAAGCCTCATCGAGAGGAAGTCATCGACTTGCTTGCGAACAGCAAGGGGCTGACATCAGCAAGCTCGGAGTCGAGCGACGGCACAGCCTCTCCCCCACCAAGCCCAAGGCTACCGCGTGGCGGAGTGAGCGGGACGCGCGGATGCGCAAGGCCGTTCACGTAGAACGGGGTGAAGCCTGTCGAGGCATGCACCGCGTTGTTCATTGAGAACTCAACGAGAGGGAGCATAGCGCTCCAACGCTTCGGCGTTTCAGCGCATACGCTGCGGAGGATGTCCTCCAGGACGCGGTTCACGCGTTCAGTCTGACCGTCGGTCTGCGGATGATCCGCCGTGGACATGTCCAGTCGAGTGCCAAGCACTTTGAAGACGGACGTCCAGAAGTGACCCGTGAAACGGGGGTCTCGATCCGAGACAATAGTCTCTGGCGGCCCATGCTGGCGGAAGACCCGATCGATAAAGATCGTCGCTGTACCAGCGCCATCGACGGTGTCCGGCACAGCCGCTAGGTGAGCCATCTTGCTCAGACGGTCAACAAAGACCACAACGCCCGTGTTGCCTGCCGTATCCTTCGGCAGGCCAAACACGAAGTCCATACTCATGGACTGCCAACACCCAGAGGGTACAGGCAAGCTCGCCAAAGGCGCTGCCGCATGCGGCGAGGGTTTAACCCGCTGACACGTCTCGCACGTGTGCACATATGTGCTGACCCACTTGTACATCTTCGGCCACCAGTACATGGAGCTCACCGAGCCGTAGGTCTTCTCGCGACCGAGGTGGCCGCTTGTGGGCGTGTCGTGGGCCTCATAGAGGATGCGATACTTCAGGTCCTCATCGTGAGGAACCACCACACGTGGTGGGTCATCCTGACCCGTGCTGTAGTACAGCAGACCGCCTTCCAGGCTATAGCGTTGGAGTCTCGCCTTTAGGCGTCGTGACAGAGTCACATTTGAGTCCTTAAACTCATCGCTCCCTAGAGCTTGAAGCAGCGCGACACAAGAGTCGTCCTGAGCGTACGCTGCTCGAACCATGTCCGTCACGGACGACGTCACCGAGGTGACATGAGATAGCTCATAGTCCGGGCGACGTGATAACGCGTCAGCGAGGACGTTCTGCCTGCCAGGCTTGTACTTCACCTCGAAGTTATACTCCGCAAAGAAGGAGAGCCATCGGGCCATCCTCTGCGAGAGGTGAGGCGACTGCGTCGCTGTGCGTAGTGACGCATGATCCGTGTAGATCACAAACGGCTTGGAGCCGAGCAGGTGAACCCTGAATTTGACGAGAGCGTACTTCATCGCAAGTAGCTCCTTGTCATGAACTGGATAGTTCTTCTCAGCAGCCTTGAGCTGCCGAGACTCAAACGCAATGACGCGTTCGCGCCCGTCGGCGTCCGTTTGTAGCAACGCACTGCCGATGGCAAAGTCCGAGGCGTCACAGACGACGATGAACGGACGATCGGGGTCTGGCAACGCCAGTATCGGTGCCTGAAGCAGGCTATCCTTGATACGAGTGAACGCACTCTCGTGCTCAGCACGCCATACCCATTCGGCATCCTTCTTAAGGAGATCCGACAGTGGCCGAGCCAACTCAGCGTAGTTCTCGCTGTACTTGTGCAAGTAGTTGGCCAAGCCCAGCCACTTACGCAAGTCCTTCTGGTTCAAGGGAACCGGCCAGTCCACAATGGCCTTGACCTTTGCTGGATCAGCACGAAGGCCATGCTTCCCAATGAAGCACCCTAGAAAGGGATTTCTTCCGCGCCAAAGACGCACTTGTCCGCGTTGGCGTACAACTTGTTGGTGCGCATGCACTCGAGCACTGCTCTCACGTGTTCCACGTGTACCTCGACATCAGTCTTCCCGTGCTCAGCACGACTGTGGACGAACACATCGTCAAAGTACGTCTGTGCGAATGCCCGTAGGGGCCTGAACAACTGCGTCACTAGACGATTGAACGTTGCAGGCGCATTCGACAGCCCTTGGGGCATGACGAGCCACTCCCAGAGCATACCGCTCGGGGTGCTCACCGCTGTAAGCGGAATATCACTGGCTCGCATGAGCAGCTGATAGTAGCCATCGACTAAGTCGAGCGCACTGTACATGGTGCAACCCACCATGTTGTTCTGAAGAACATCCTTCCTAGGAATCGGCGTCTGCGCCGGAATCGTGGCAGCGTTGAGCTTGTTAAAAGCGTGAACGATACGCCACTTGCCATTCGGCTTTCTGACACAGAACGTTGGCGCGGAGTGCGGAGACTTGCTCTCGCGCACGAGACCCGCCGCGTGCTTAGCACGGAAGAAGGCGTCAATGACGTCGCATTGCTCTTTAGGAAGAGGCCACTGCCGGGTCACGCAGTATTTAGTTCCGGGAACTAAGTCGATCTCGTGACGAACGCCTCGGTCAGGAGGCAGGCCACTCGGTGGTTCCTTTGAGACAACGTCTCCATATTCCTTCAGCAAGGAGTAGAAGGGATCCGAGGGATTCTTGAGGATCTCCGATCCACTCCTGGCGCTCAGCGCCTTCTTGACCTCGGCCAAGACGGACTCGTCTACGAGGGACGATAAGTTTAACTCCTCCTCAGGTCGAACGATGACCACCTCGGCGAGTTCGCCAGCCTTCAAGGCATCGCCAAAGTCGGCGAACGACATCTCTTCTAGCTCAAGGAGCTTGTCAACACTCGGCAGTCCGTCCAGCAGGACGCTGCCTTCGGCACTGCCGTCCACTCCATCAACCAGAGTGTATAGCTGCCCACAGCCCTCCCGTGCGTTGACACTTGACGTCACGGACGACTCAGACGCAGAGCGTCTCGCCCATAGGGCCTTACGACGTCGTCGCCTAGCCGACGAACGTCCACTCGACGGAGTACGTGCCGCCGCACAGGTTATGGCCTTGCCCGGCCCAGTGTCAGTGACACTCAGTGACTGACTCGGTCTACCGCCGACGTCACTAGACGGAGTACGTGCCGCCGCACAGGTTTCGGCCCCTTCAGGCCCAGTGTCAGTGACACTCTGCGATCCACTCGGTCGACGACCGATGCCGCTCAGCGGAGTACGTGCCGCTGCACAATCAATGACCGTAACAGGTCCAGTGTCAGAGACACTCAGCGATCGACTTGGTCCACGACCAGTATCACTCGACGGAGTACGTGCCGCCCCACAGTTCACGGCCTGGTAAGGCGCCGATGCCATCGGCATCCAGTGACGGTCCATGACCGGCGTCACTCGGCGGAGTACGTGCCGCCCCACAGGGGTTACGTGAGCTTTGCCCACACGTTGACTCACTGTCAACCAGCGCTACGCGCTCAACAGGACTGCGGTCCTCGCACTCGGCGCTGTCCACCAACTCGGACACACCGACTTCCAGCATCATAGCCGACTCGGCTCGATGCTCGCGCCAATAGCGCTTCTGCTTCCTAGCAGAGGTGGGTTCATGACTCGCCAAAGCTCCACTAGGAGAGAAGTGCGTAGCACCTAAGGTCTTCGACCTCCAATCAATCCATGGCTCGTGGCGCTCCAGCCACGCCATGCCAAGGATGAGGTCGTACCTCGAATCCAGGTCCAGGACCAAGCAGCGTTCCACGCTATCGAAGTCCAAGAACTTCAGCCGCAGGTCCATGGGGACCTTGGCCACCGTGACACGGACGCCCGTCGCTAGACGGACAGTGACGGTGTCACCTCTTCGCGCTCGAAGCGCCTCAGCATATTGCTGACTACCCTCAACGGTGGAGCGTCTGACATAGTTGCCAGACGCTCCCGAATCGATCAACACGATCCACGGCTTCTTGAAGCCCTTCACGTCCACATGGACGACCAGCAAGCCCTGCTTGCTCACACGTTCCGTGTTTAAGAGCACGGAGCTCTTCGGGGCTGAGCCCCAGTGCCTCTCACGCACTGCAGAACTCAGTTCTTCCCCAGTAGACCGCCCCGCGTCTACTGGGAGCCTTCGTTTCCCTGGGCAGAGCCCAAAGCGGGAACCGCGGCAGGGTTGCGGCCATTCTGGCCGGCGCGCTCTTTGCGCAGAGGGCAGTTGGGCCTCAGATGTGTGGGACTACCACACGTGTAGCACCGGCAGGTGCTCATACGCTGCACCGCAGCTCGTAGCTCGGCTACTTCATCTTCAGCATAGCTGAGGTCCATGGGCTCGGGTCCCCCGGACCCTGTGCTGTTAGCACCGACCCTCGACAACTTAAAGTTGTGTTCGGCATTCAATGCCACGCTGACAGCGTCCTCGAAGGTGCGAGGATTCTGACGGAATGCCTCCGTTCTGGCCACGCCAGCTCGTAAACCTTCCATGAAGATGGTCACGGTGACCACCTCAGGTAGAGGGTCGGCAGCCATGCCGGCAATGAGCGTGCGCAGCTCTTGGACATAGTCCACCAGGTCCTTCTTGCCCTGTCGGCAAGCAAGGAAGCGTGACCGCACGCGATACGCCTGGTTAGGCGGAGCAAACACTTGCGTAAGCTTGACCTTAAGCTCACCCCAAGTGGGGAAGGCCATTTCTACCGACGTCCCAGACGTCAAGGCCCATTCTCGTGCTCGCCCTTCGAGCTTAGAGATGGCGAACGCCACGCGTTGGCCTTCCAACTGGAGCATAGCGGCTCCCATGGCCATTTCGACCTCTCGGGTCCACAACTGGAGGTTCTCTCCTTCGTGCCCGTGAAAGGTCTTCACGCTGAGCGTGACGGGCTTAGCTCTCGGAGCGGGGTTAACTCCTTTTACATTCCGTTGGATGTGCTCAACGAGAGCGTTTTCGTACGAGGCAAATGCCTCAAGACGCGCGTTGACGGCCTCCGGCCCTTGGGACGCAAGGTGCGCCATACCTTCGGGGCCCAGCAAGGACGTAAGCTTGTTAAGCGTGTCCCGCTGACTCGGAGTCAAGTGAGCGTATGCTTCTGGCTCCATTCTCACAGAGAAACAGTCTTCAACTCAGGAGTTGGATTGACTACAAGTGCTACCAGATGCAGCGGGGCTGCGTAGGTGTGCACGGCACAGAGGAAGTTTAGTTGACTCGTAGAGTCCTGCTTGCAAGGCACTAGCCTTCGGTTCTATACAAGAACCAAGTAGTCCACTAAATACGGGACTCACAGAGTCAGTGTCCCTATAACAAAGGACTAACACTAACTATGTAAAATGCAAACTGATTTTTATTGACTTTATTGTCCTAATCCTAAATGTAACGGATTTAGTATCTAACATACTAAATCCTAATCAAAATGTAACGTGAGGCTCTGAGGCCATCTACGTATCTACTCGTGTGTGCCACACCATTATGTACCCACATAAATGTATCATGAGTGTCACACACTATTATGTACCCACATAAATGTATCCACGTGTGTCACACACCAACGAGAAACATTCGTGTAACATCCCCGTTACAGAGGACGTCGTGGGATGCAAGGTATACTTTCCTGATGAACGAACGGTCAAGTTCGTGGCAGATTTGAGAGTATCTGAAGACACTGTGTATCGTGATCGCCACGACGTGGATGTGGAGGACAGTGACCTAGAGTCATTACACTGTAAGCAAGCTAGCTTACTTGCTGAGAATGAAACTGTGAATGTCAGCGATGAGTTAAGCAGCGTCGAACCTACCGAAACTTTTGGCGAGCCCATGAGTGAACACTCTATGGAGCTCGAGGGGGGCGACGAAGTGAGTTTAGTGGACGAAGTGAGTTTCGTGGATGGAGCAGAATACGTAGAGGACGATACTGACCGAGAACTACATCGTCACGTACGCTTTGGACAACAACCGCCGACCCAGGAATTTGATGTCAACACGGAACCTAGCAAGGTGACGAATTCACTGAACGTGGAGTTTGCTGAAGCTAGTAATGTGGCGGAAACTAGTGACGTAGGTAGTGGCGTTGCTGAAACTAGTGCGGATGGCAACTGTACAGCTGAAGAAGCTAGTGCAGATCCAGTGGAGGTGAACTTGACTGTGCCTACTGAACCAATTGAGGCACCAAGTGAGCTGGAAGATGCTGAGTGCTCATCGACTGCAGCAAGTGATGGATCCGATGGTGAAGAATATGCCATGGAAGGAATCGATGATGATCAAGTCACAGTGGCGAGTGCATTCGAACCAGCAAACAGCAGTACTGAATCGGTGAATGGGGAAAGCGTGCAGCCGGAAGTAGTAGACGCTAGCACACTAATGCCACCGAGACAGACTGGAAAACGCACTCACCGCAGTGAGACTTCTTCAGAAGCGAAAAGAGTGGAGCATGACGCAGCCAAACTAGACGCAAAACGAACTCGGACGGGACTTCGCGAAGCAAGTGAGCGTCGTAGGCCTAAGTATTTGGATGATTTCGTGGTGAACGTGATGCAAGCCACATCTCGCATACTGGATGAGCGTGGACAACCGATACGTGCGAACAGTATCAAGATGCCCCGGAACCATAGGGAGGCAATGCGCTCGAGGTTTGCAAACTACTGGAAAGAAGCAGAGCTGCTGGAAATGGCGGCACTGAGGGAGAAAGGGGTCATTGAGGAAATCTCACGTGACCAGGTACCTGCTGATGCTAAGCCGATAAGCACGCAGTGGGTTTATGCGTTGAAGTCAGATCACCAGGGATACGTCATCCGGTTTAAGACACGTGTGGTTGTTCTGGGAAATCACCAGAGACCTGGAATCGACTTTGTTTTGACTTTTGCACCGGTGGCCCGTTTGTCATCTTTGCGAATGCTGATAGCGCTTGCAGCCGTTCTGAACCTGGACCTATATGGTGGTGATGTGAATACGGCATATTTGAACGCATTGCTAGGTATCAGGCAGTACTTACGGTCCATTGATGGCTACCCGTGTGAAATTGACGGACACATGTACGTCGTGGTGAAAGCTTTGTACGGGCTGAGGCAGTCAGGAAGAGAGTGGAATACCGAGTTAAATCGGTGGCTGCGCGAGCACGGTTTTCAACGCTCACTGACTGAGCCTTGTCTATACTATCACTTTGATGGAGACGTGATCATGATGGTGCTCATTTACGTGGATGACATTCTCGTGGCGACCAACAGTGAGGCAAGCAAGTGCAACTTGTTTGAAGAGATTGATAAGGCCTACGGTATCAAGGACCAGGGGTTACTGACGCAGTACCTGGGAATTGAGGTCATGCAGTCGAGCGAGTACATCACTGTGAGTCAGAGCAAGTATGCTCGTGAGATTCTGGAGACTTTCGGATACGAGCATGCTCATGCAGTGGGAAACCCCATGGAGACCAATGCAAGCTTGGAGATAGTGAAGAGTCGGATACCAGCTTTCCTTATCGAAAGGCAATTGGAATGCTCATGTACCTAGCTACTGGAACTCGTCCTGATCTGGCATTTGTTGTCGGGCAGCTCAGCAGATTTGTAGCCAAGCCGTCGGCCAAGCATGTGGGCACTTTGAAACGTGTGCTGCGGTATCTGGCAGGTACAATTGAGTATAGCATCACTTACAACCGGAATACGAAAGCACCGCAGGAGGTTGTGCTGGAAGGTTACTGTGATAGTGACTGGGCAAATGATCCAGAGTCACGTAAGAGCGCAACAGGATTCGTGTTTACGTTAGCTGGAGGTGCAATCTCGTGGATGTCACGTCGACAGTCTATCGTAGCGCTTTCTTCGGCGGAAGCAGAATATGTGGCATCGTGTGAAGCAACAATGGAGGCTGTAGCGGAAAGCAACATTTTGCAGGAAATATTGCCGCACCACAGTGTTAAGCTGAGACTTGGAATTGACAACCAAGCAGCGATCATTATGGCGGTGAATCCAAGTTACAGTCGTCGCACACGGCACATTGAGTTGCGTTGGCACTATGTGCGGGAGCAAGTTGAGAAAGGTGTAGTGGGGATCTACAAGGTAAAAGGAACGGTTAATCCGGCAGACACGTTTACGAAGCCTCTAGACAAGTCGAAGCTCAAGGACTTACTTGTACTTGTTGGCGCTGGAGTAGCGGACTAGTCAAAGCTATGCTTTGAGGGAGGCGTGTTGGAATTCAGGTCCATGTACTCCAGGTTGAACTCGTTGCTGAGAACAGGAGTGCAAATCAGACCGGTATGAGAGAGGAGGCGCGAGACAAGCGGAATACTGGGATACAAATCTGGGAGTAGTGAGAGCTCGTGCCAGGACTCTAAGCGTTTTAATTTAGTTCTCCTTTTTGCGTGTAAAGAGCAAGTCGTCTTCGGATCAAGAGTGATTCACTAAATATAGTGCTCCTTTGCCGCTCGTCTCGGTCGTCCAGGCGTTAGCAGGTCCAGCCACAGCCCCGAAACTCGCCAAGTCGAAGGTCACACTCTGTGCGTCGCCCATGTTCACTGTCACGACCACCAGCAGTTTCTTCACCGAGTCATAGCCCAGGACGGTCTTCGCATCGTCCGTGGCGAGTATCGTCATTCCGGGACGGATGTGGCGAGAGTACTGAGCCATCACGTAGTACTTGGGGCTGGGCGTGCCAAGCCAGTTGTCGCCCGGGTTAGACTGGATGAGGCCCCAGCCGCCGCTGTCTAGCGCCTGCCAGTACACGAAGCCCGAGACACCCATCTCGTTGATGTCCAGACCGATCGACTCAGCCATGGTGAGACCCGTAGCATCATTTTCGCCATACTCGGAGTCCCACAGACTCTTGGTCAGTTTGTTCGCAAGATCCTTCAGCCCACCTCGGTCAGGGCCACGATACGCTGAAAGTCCCTCGTAGCCGTGAGTGTTCACCTTCTCAAACGAACCCATAACGTCGGCGTTCGACGACATACTTGTGAGTGTAGCAAGCGCCTCTGTGGCCGAGTTCTAGTCGGATGTAGCAATAGCCACATCTTGCAGCTCAAGTGCATCAAGTTGCTTACGGAGGAGAGGTAGAATCGTCTGCTGCGTGTCAACACCGAAGTGACATCCTTCCTGCTTACCAGGGAACTCCCACCAGGTCTCTGAGGGCTCGTTGAACGGCTCCAGGAATGTGAACTTGATGCCCCAGTCCGCTTTGGCCTTGCTCACCACCGTAGCCAGGTACAGCACGAACTCGTCATGGTTCCACTCCTGCAGGTTGTCTTTCTTACCGTTGTCTCCACCGGCAGTCGCGCGGTTGTTCGTCATCCACCACGGCGGTGAGTTCGAGAAAGCTTCCAGTTGATCAGCTCCACGTTGGTTCGCAAGGGTCAACATAGCACGCTGCTTGGCGTCAACTTTCCAGTTCCAGCTAGTGGAGGCCGGGTCCTTGCTCATCCAATCGAGCCAGAAGCTCTCCATGAACTTGAAGGCGGGCATGTTCTCCGACGTCTTCATGGCGACCTCCGTGCCGCTGTCATCGACGACGTTGCTGCTGGAACCACCGATGTTGTAGCGAGCAATGTTGAAGCCCAGTGCTGGGATTCCCCCAGTCGCACCGTCCAGTGTCACCGTCTCATTCAGCGTGAACAGGGCGTCGGCGATGTCCTCACGCTCTCCGAAGACATTTGCCCACCAGCAAAGCGACGTGCCCCAGCCGTCCCACGTACCCTGCACCGTCGTGGCAGCGTCCGCTTTGACCGTGTAGTCGGCAGCGACCTGCGAAGGGTTGGCAGACAGGAGAGCGCAAACCAAGGCCGAAGCCGCTAGAGACCGAATTGTGAGCATCGTCAGCTCTTGATACAGCCAGTGTCGACCTCGAAGCACAAACGAAAATGACACGCTTCTTTTCTCAACGGAGGTTCAGCATTCGGTCAGTATGAACGCGTCGGTAGATCACTGAATCCTAGGATTGGAGCTCCATGCCATCGACTCGGGCAGAGACTACGTACACAGTCTGGGGGTAATTTGTGCACAGTCATACCAAGCCGTACACAGTCGTACACAGTTCAGTGTCCTTTCTGGTGGATTACCTTACCGCATGGTGGATACAGATACCGCTGAGAAACTGGCGGATCGTCATCTTTTCAACTGCGAGAGTGTATAATTTCCGTACAGAAAACTGATTTTCAGAGGTGCCACGTGTTGGTACATCAAATTAGAAATCCCCCCTCTTTAAAATGATAAGTTACTCCTATCGCTTTTGACGATGTATTTGATGATTGCATCCGCCAGTTTCTCAGCGGTATCTGTAGTGTATCTGGATGGGAGTCACGTTTCCCTTCATAGACTAAGCAACGGTGTGATGAAGAAAGGCCCTTTGTTACTGTACGCACAGTATCAGAGTCTGATTCAGAGGCGAACCCATCAACCTTCACCTCGCAAAAATTACAATTGCTTCAGATCGCGAAGTACACGCAAGAGTAGCAGTGTTCGATCTAATTGAAAAACTCTTTTTGAAATTAATGTGTCAGAGCTCACATTGACTTAAGGATATGACTGATGTACCTATATCTAAAATACTGGAGCGCAATGGAGGTGTCGAAGCCGAATGGAACGACGTCCAGTATCATCATCTCGAAGAACATAAGCACAAAGACTCCGCAATTGTAGTTGTCGATTTGCGTCACCCACTCGACTTGTTTGAATCTGTAGCGCTTGGGGGACGGTGGCTGCGGAAGCAACGGCAGCAATTCATCGTGCACATAGCTTCTCAGCGAGAGGAATCTGTCTCCGGTCAATTGAGGGTCGAATATGGTAATAGTGAGTTCGTTGAGGTCGATAGCGGTGGCACACCAGTGATCTTCAGAGAACAGAATAACAGCGAACAGCCACACTCGTTTTGAAGAATCTTCCACAGCGGAGTTGCTCCACAGATTCACGCTTTCTACGGCAGCTCGAAGGTCGGCCAAAACGTTAGTCTCAGGAACGAACTCTTTGTCCACTACAGGAAATCTCATCATGTACGAGGGCAAGAAAAAAACCTGATGTTCTTCGTCGTAGATTTTGGCGAGCGCAGCTAGAGCAAGGTCAAGACATGATAGCTCCACTAGGGACCGGTCTCGCAGTGTTGTCACCCAGAAATATTTATCGAGAACGTCCAGATCTTCGAGACGGCTGATACAATCGTCTGGGTAAAGCAATCCCATCCTCCAGCTATCGTCAGGGTTCCAGCTTGACAAGTCCACTCTCAGAATCCACCTAATAGTCTCACGGATGTCGTTAAAATGCTGGACGGCTACGTGCCACGCGGACATAGTAGTAAGCATCTCGACGCTGTAAACAATTCCCCCTGTTTTAACGGAAATTGCAAACGGCGGCATTCTTACTTCGTGGTCAGCGAACCAATTGTTTTGGAACCGTGCGACTTGGGTCTGGCACGACTGGATCCTTTGTTTGGGTAATACCGAGCGAATTATGGTAGGATCCGTGCATGGCATTTTTCTTCTCTCTGCCACTACGATTTTTGTTGAGCGAGTTTGATTCAAGACAGTCATCCCCAGCAGAGTCTTGCGGTCCTTGTAACGGAATGCCTTATTGCGTGCGGACAGCACCTTCTCCATAGATGGTATTGCGCCGGCAGCCACTGCTTCAACCAACCTCGACGTTTGTTTAAAAACATCTTCTTTGTGAGCCTGTTTTCTAGCTTTTTTGGCAGCCTTCACCTGCCCAGACTTGTTTTTAGACGGCGCTATCTTCCAACTGGGTAGTGGCTTCCTCTGACTGTCATCGTCGGAGGCCAAGGTGTATGTGTCTGCGTGCTCGCCCTGCCGGTCATTTGCTGCAGGTTCCGTGGGCACAGCCTTGGGTTGTGCATCGGCATCGAACTGTACAGGATCCAGCGAGTGCACCTCGATAGCCTCATCGCTAACATCGACAAAGAGTAGGTCGATACTTGAGTCCCCAGACTTGTCTACAGTCTCAGACTGTGTACTGGTTTCATAACCAGTCTCAGACTGTGTACTGGTTTCCAACTGTGTACCATTCATGCGTTCTCCCACCGTACCCGCTGCGGCATTCCTGAGAGAGTTACGGGCTTCCTGTGCAGGAAGTTCGACACGTGGGCAGAGGCCGATTCGCACCGCATCCAAAACCTTCTCCAGCTCCACCCTCAGCTTCCCGTGAGCTTCAGTCCCCCACGATGCGCCATAATCCGCAACCTGCCGACCAATACTTAGTAACTCGTTGAACTTCTCGTTCTGAGGTTTGGCACGCACTGCAGTCTGGCGACGGGTCTTCTTGTCTTCATATGGAAAATCAACGGCAGCACCTTTGGATGATTGTAGCTTCTTGAAGTTTTTCAGTAACCACCGGGGATGAATGATGCTTTCAGGAACAAGTTCGCAGCATCCTGTGACCTTCCTGTAGTAAATGATATGGCGACAGGGTAGAAGCCGTGTTACGCGAAAAATGCACGAGCAGCTCCAATTGTGAGGGTTCATCATATACTCGTCATGTATGTCGCCATCTCCTGAGGCACTGTACTGCATCATTACGTACGGGCCAGTAGGATAGTATCGGAACTGGGTAGTTGACTGAAGGGCGAAATCATACTGCTGCTTAATGAGCTCCACGGCGTGCCTCGATACTGTGTTCTGCAGAGCGTTCATTTCTGTGTCGTACTCTGCATTCATATACACTCCGATTTTTTTAATGTTCCGCTGCCAGATTTTCTCGTTCACTGTTTGCCAGAACAAGATTGCCCACGACACAGTCATCGAGTGCGGTGGAACGGTTAACCAGAGTCTTCAGTTTCTGCCAGCTCGATTCCAAGCGGTTGTTAGTCTGATTGCCCATGTGTGGAACATTTCCACGGTAAATGGAGCTCCACCGCTTCTTACAACTCGTCCAGTTGCGATCGAAGTAGTCGAACCACAATTGAATCTTGCCATTGGTGCGCAGCACCACTTTCATGGTAGCGATGGTGTCTTCATAGACTTTTTCCGAAGGAGCGCTCACCAGCAACTGAATAAGTCGTTTCATTTCTTTCTTCGTGTACACATCCAAATTGTATTTCTCCTTCGCCACCTCCTCTTGCAGATACTTCACCACGTGAAAATGACACAACAAAATGCGAACAGCAGGAAACTCCTCCTCCAGGACCGAGATCTCTGTGAAATCCTTGTCCACTATAACCACAGCCACAGAATCGTACGATGGATTGTTCTCTTTGAACTGAGTACATGCCAGTCGTAAAGTTTCCTTCCTTTCGTTTTCAAGGAGACAGTGCTGCATACACGTAAATCCCACCGTTAAATAGTGCCCGAAAAAGTTACCCAGTCTAAGACTGGTACACAACCACAGATGTTACCTGAACGTGCTGCCCTTTTCCCATAGCGTCGTGAATCATGAAGCTGAATAACTTGTAACGGGAGGAATTGGTGTCGTGCGTGGCGTCAATAAGCAACACTTCGGGGAAATTGGCACACATCTGGCGCATATGTGAAGTCTGGATGTAGATGCAGTCGACCACATCCTGTGGCAGAAAATAACGCGTTACCATTACATAAAATCTAATTGACAAACACTTCAAACCTCTTCGTTCGACAACACCCGAGCCACGTTCCCGGGCTTACCCGTGAAGTCCTCTAGGATAGCGCGGACCCTCTCCTCCACCGTTGGAAAACTGTACGACTCCATCGTCAGCTTGGCCACTAAATTGTGGACGTCCTTCATAGATGGATCTACGGAAGAGTTCTCCCTGATGTACTCAAGTATTTTTTTCCTGTTTGCATCTGCCCGGTGGAGTGTACGAACCCCAGACAGTACCTCTTCATCCGAGACTCGGCGAGCTTCGTGGTAGTGCTCGTAAACATCGCGGTTCACTTCGTGATTGTGGTTTGTTATTTGCTTCGTAACGACGATCTCCCATCCGTCTGCCTCCCTCACACAGGCATTAATCTACTCAACCTTTAGTATTAAATTCAAATGAAAAGCAGCAAAATGACATCCGCACCTGGGCAGGGCAGCCGATCTTCCGTGAATGCTGATGGGGGCGTTTACCGCGACTTCTGGTTTGTCTAGGGCTGCCGTGGTGTGTGCAGACAAACGTTTTGTTGTAATACCCGAAGTGCTCGGGGATTTTGTTGCCTGGATTGGTACTGTTCGCGATGCGCGTATTCCGTGTTCCAACAGGAGTGGCAGTACGCACAGAGTACACCTACGCCAAATGCAACAAACAGAGTTCAAAAGTTAAAAAAACTTGTACACAGTACGAGACTGGAAGGCAGTCCCGGGTTGAAGAATTACCTGGAAAGTCCTCTTACTGTAGCTTCCCAGGTATTGTTCTAGCTCTTCCCAACTTTCGAACACCTTCACATCCAGCGCCGGAACGCCCACGTTCTCGTCACGGGGAGATATGTGCCAGGTTTTATCTGTTTCGCTATCCGAATTGGATGAAGAGTGTCGTGTTGATCTCAATGAGCGCCGAGAAGTCCTTCGCTTCGGCCTCTTTTTCTTGCGCGCACGCGGACGAGAACTCCGTGCCTTTCGCTTCTTTTGAGTTCGCGACGTCGATGAAACGGGGCTTTCCGAGTCACTTTCGCCTCCTTCCCCGGTTGACGAGGCGGATTCTTCGTCTGCTGAGCTGTCACTGGGTGGCGACGAGTCTTCTTCATCATGGGAGCTATACTCCACTTCCGGTGGTCTGCGAGAATGTCCCCGATGCTGTCGTGAAGGCATGTCGGCGTGGCGTCGGGTATGCGTTCAACGGGGGGGTTTTGAAATGAGAACCGGGTGGAGCTCAGCCACAGGCTTGGATCGTCAGAAAGGCTGCACCATCTGCGTGGATAGGGGATACAGGTCCCACAGTGGGCTAAAATCGCCCCTTTTAATTACTGTGTACGTACCGTATTTGAGATCTCATAGTTCAGACCCCAGGTTATTGAAGTTGTATTGTTGTAAAATGTACGAGAGCCGTACAGGTACCGACACGTCTCTAACACTACTGCATCATGGAACTCTATTACTCGTAGTTTGTGCTCGTACGATACTGCACCACGTTTGAATTGCTAAGGAGCTTTACCGATGCCCGTCGTCCTCGTCCTTCCTTTCTTCCGGCCGGGGCCATGGTGCTTTTCTCGAAGTGAGCGCCCTGTTTTTGAGAGTTTTGACCTATTTTTACGCTACGAATTATGAGATCTCAATCGCTGATGTAACGTTGCTGATTGGCTATTACACGGTGCGAACTATGAGATCTCTCCGAACTATGAGATCTCATATACGGTAGACACTTTCCATCGACTCGAGCCTCGAGAGGCGTGAGAGCATCAGGTTTGCCAAGGGCAGCGAGCCAGATGATCGTGGACAAGATGTGCTGCGGGATTACCGGTACCGTATGATCCATGTCATGGTCAATTCCTCGGGCACTTGAGTCGTGTTCTTGACACAGCACTGCTCAGTCAGGATGATGCTGTTCCTACCTACTGTATCGTACCTGAACCATTGCTTGTTGTACAAGGTACCTACCGCAACCATACAGTGCACTACTGCATCTACGAGATGTTCTGCCAGCATCTTTCTCAACTCATCGACCAAGGTGAGAAACAGTTCTCATTCTGAAGGTCTCATTCTGAAGCAACCACGCCCCAGTACAGTGCTGCTACATTACACTGTGCCATGCCCCGAGCCCCTTCCTCGCTTAAGCGTTAATCTCGCGAAATAATGATGCGATGAACAAACTTTACGTTTCGAGCCCCTGTGGTTCCAGGAACAATGACTCGAAGCGGAAACCCATGCTCTTTCGGGATCGGAGCGCCGTTCATTTCGTACGCAAGCAACACTCCCACCTCTCGATCCAAGGCAGTAGCGGCAGGAATCGATGAGCCGAACTTTCGTCCCTGCTTATCGACATCCAACGCTTCAAACCGAACGTGTCCAATGCCTTCTTCTGTAGCGATCCCGACGATAGCAAGGACATCCGCCAATAGCACACCTGTCCACTCTGCCGGAACGCGAGTCACAGTCTTACCTCCGTCACCTCGAGGCGTAGAGCATCGAATTGCCGTCGTCACCGTCTGCTGCTTAAACAGCGTTTTCAGGTCAACTAGAGACAGCGAAACCTCTGAATCATCACAAATCGAGAGCTGGAAGGTGTTTAAAGCCACGTCTGGAATCGACAACGTTCCTTCGATGAAGAAGAACCTCTGTAAGGCAGCAGAACCAATGCCTTGATTGCTTTTCACATCCTGCATCTTGTCATAGTCCTCCAGTGTCAAGTTACCAACCCTCAACTCCTCCAGAGTTTCAGGTACCCCCGCCCGAGAATGGGGTTCTGACTGCTGCCAAAAGAGCTCTACAGACTTTCCGGCGGCCTGTAGGATCTTAGTTCCTCCTGGATGGTCCCTGGCGAAGTCTGTCACATCGTAGACACCATGTCTGAACACGACCCAGGACCTTGAGCTCTGCTGTACCTGCTGCATCGAGAACATTGGCAACTCTGGCTTCAAGTCTCCACTCTTAACAGTGCTATCATCCTCACGCAGGGCAAATACTGCAACTGTAGCTGTCCCAGTAGCCAGCAATGCCCAACGCCGCAGCGGATACCTTGACATCGGTCTTCTACTTGGGTGGGGTCGGTAATCGTATGACAACTGTGCCAGTCCACTTCTGACCGTAAAGTATTCATACCATATAATATATGGTAATATTATTACACCATTGCACGGCGTTATTCACAAAGTGCGCACTGGAAATCAAACAATGCGCACTCAAATTCACAAAGCGCGCGCTGAAAATCAAAAACACCTGCACGAATTTATACTCATCAAATTATGAGATTATAAAGTAGATTTATTGACTGGGCTCGGCACGTTTGGCGCAAAACTCTCCCTCTGGCGACACTTGATTCTCAATTTTGGCGCGATGCCAACTAGCTACAAGAGATACCCCCTTTACATTCGGGCAGCAGTATTGCGTGTAGCCAAGAGGCGAAGGCAACTGGAAGAAACTGCAGAACTGTACGATATTGGTGAGCGCACAGCATGGGGTGGATAAAGGCTGCTAAGGAGTCTGGCGACTGGGTGGCAAGCAGAAAAAGCGTGGTGGATCGGAGAAAAGATACTTCCTGGGGATTGCTTACCAAGAGTCGCGGTTGGCTCCTTCACTGCCGACCTAGCCAACGAGTTCATCCGGCGCTTCTTGCGTCACATCAGAGTGACACATTCGCTGGACAATGTGGTGGTGGTGCTCGACAATGCGCCGTGTCACGCTCGCGCCGATGCCGTTTTCGATGAAGAAGAATTCGAGGGTGCAGAAATGCTAAAACTTGGGCCTTACTCGCCAATGTTAGACCCAATTGAGAACGTTTTCCGTCTACAAAGTGCAGTCAAGCGTTTTCTTGCACGGCAACGACCTGCCATCATACGTGTACCGGCAGGAACAACGATTACAGAGCACCGCTCTGAATTTCTTAAGATGGCTGCTGACCCTCTCTTTGCGGAGGTGGTAACACCAGAGCTGTGCAACCGCGCCTGTTGCCACTCACTGGTTCATCATCAACGTGCATTAGGCATGCTTGACATGGAAGTTGGTACATAATAATTCCAATTAGATTTGACAATCAATGTTCTTTAAAAGGTATAAAGTATAACAGGTGTTTTTGATTTTCAGCGCGCGCTTTGTGAATTTGAGTGCGCATTGTTTGATTTCCAGTGCGCACTTTCTGAATAACGCCGTGCAATGGTGTAGTACATCTGAAGAGGAGAATGCTCACAAGTACCAAGGATGATGTTGGCTATGTTAGTCCTAAAGGGCCGAGTCACGTGGACGATCTGAGCCCCGATGTATCTCCAACACGTGCCCTTGCTAAGTCAGACAAGAAGCGCAAGCTCAGCCATGCACAGCGGAAGGTAGGAGCAGGTTGTTTACGAATGGGTTGAAAAAGTAATATCGGTTATCTCTTTTATGTTGTGCAGGTGAAGCTGGAAGAGGAGATTCGGGTGTTGGAATCGGGGGTAGCAGTACTTAAAACCAGAGGTCTATCGCCTCAGTTGATATTACAAAAGGACCCAGTGCTGCGTCCTGTAGCAGTACAGTATTCCGCTCTACTGTACTTGATGCAGACGCACCAATTGCACGTTGCTAAGATGCAGTCAGCGCTGTCCTGTTGTCTGTCAGATCAGGAACACTACCCACTCTACAGTCGTATCAAGTTGACCAAAGACAGCACTGAGAGACGAGCTGCATTGTTGGCTATGCGTCATCAGAAGATTCACAACGCCCTCCAGTTCGTCATGGGACTGGGGAATAACTCCGATCATTTCAAGAAGATCTCAGAGAACCAGTTCGAAAATGATGACGGTGACTTGTGCTGTGTTCGCTTCGAGTCGATCCAGTTCCCAGGCGTTCAGTCTCTCCAACAGGTTTACGATGCGCTGTCATTCTACAAAAACAACATGGAGATCATTATCTCGGAGCAGTTGGGCCACATCACGATTCGTGACGACTACGATGGTGTGGAGGAAGAAGCTTTCCACGCGAGGATTGTCTCGACTAACGAAGACGGTATCACCACTGAAGGCAACGTCGTGTCATTTCGAGAATTTTTCGAAGACGGATACAACGGTCAACCTTGTGCTGTTTTAGTCGCAGATTCGGTGGATGAGGATCAGAGATATCCCTATCTCAGCAAAAATCGTGTTCGCAAAGATCTATCCACTGCCGTTGTGCTGACAGAGAGCAAGAGCGTGGCTGGAGATCCAGATGTGGTCGTAACAATGCATCGAGCCGCTTTTTACAAGATCCGCCAGCCAGAGTTTCCGATTACCTTCTGCGAGTTTGAAAACTTACGTGACGCAATTACGCAGTGGTCCGAAACAATGCTCAAGACAATGCGAGGGATTCTATACCCTGCGAGACCTTGAAGGAGGGAGCATTTATGTACGTACAAAAAAGTATCTTAGTTCTCTTCATCATCTTCTTCTTCCTCCTCTTCCTGAGATTCTTCCACAGTAACGTGAACTCGGTGCCAAGCATTGTTCAACACACCGCGCATGTTCCAGATAGGAGCGATGGTGTCTGGCTGAACATTGTAGGAGGCATCAACAGCTTTACACATGATATCCAGCTTCAGTGTGCCAGGCGGCACTTCAACATCGAGTTCCCAAGGGGTCCAAGCCCAAGCACGGTTATACTTCTGGCGTTTTCCTGACTCGTGCAGGTCTGCAGGTGTCCACGTCTTTCCACCGTCTACTGAAATATCCACACGAATGATATTGCGGCCACCGCCACTCCAAGCGTAGCCTTTGACAGTCACAATTGAGCTATCCGAGGGATCATCTACTAAATGAATAGACCCGTTCTTGGGTTCCGTGATCGCCGACTGAACAGGCAATTCCTGAATGGAATCACCGGCAAACTTCCAGTAGTCGTCTCGAGAGTAGTCAACGTTCGGTGGGAACCCCTTGTAGTCGCGCTGCTGCCAGAAACTCGGGCTTTCTTCGCTTGCCAGTACAATCCGATGCAAGAACTTGACATTGCGGGCACCAACAGTACCAGGCACAATGACTCGTAGAGGATACCCGTGGTCACGAGGGATCGTCTCTCCATTCATTTCAAACGCCAGCAGAACGTCCTTCCTAGGGTCCAGCGCTGTGGCAACAGGGATCGAAGCACCATACGATTTCCCCTCTGTGTCAGTATCCAATCCCTCGAACTGAACGTGCTGAATAACGGCATTGCAGTCATCGCAGCTCTCCATGTTTTCCCCCACTTCGCACTCGCACTCTCCCATCCGTGAGTCTTCGTCTGTAATTCCAATGCTCGCAAGCACATCGGACAATAGCACACCTGTCCAGTTAGCCGTCGATAATGCAGTGGTATCCCAGCTTAAGCCATTCACCTGCTTCACTCCAGACATCTCCGCTCGTCGGTTACCAGCACATTGCACTGTTGTCGTTATTGTGTGGTGCTTAAACTTGGTCTTGAGATCATCCAGTGTGAACTCCACCTGCTTCTTCTGGTCAATACCCACTCCAGTGATCTTTAGAGTGAAATTCTCAATGTCCACTTCAGGCACAGGCAAGTGATTCCGAACGAAGAACAACTCGTTGGGCGTGATAAATGACTCCATGAGCAGTTCTGCTGGTGGCTCTGCGTTGAAAGGCATGCTCGAGTTCACCTTCAGCGCTGGATGTCGCGTCGGGTCTTTACTGTACGGTCCGTCTCCATATCTTTCCTTCCTCAGTTGTTCCAGAACCACCACATCTTCTTCCCTTAAATTCCCCACTCTTAATTTCTCCAAGATCTTGTGCACATCCGCATGGTTATGAGCTGCGTAAAGTTGCCAAAAGGGTTCAATGGAGTTGCCAGCAGCCAACAGGATCTTGGTGCCTCCAGGATGCGACGCGATGAACTTAGTGATGTCATACACGCCATGTTTGTACACGACCCACGTGCCGCTCTTATGGGCGCCTGTGTGCTTCTGCACCTCTTCGAAACTGAACGTTGGTAGATCAGGACGAACTTGTCCGGGCACTACAGGGGTCTCCGCTTCTTCCGGTTGTTGGCATTGAGCAGCGCAAAGTGCCACGACGCCAGCAGAAGCTCCTAAGGCTCGAAACGTCCAGGAATTTGTCGAATTTCTGCGGCGGTGACTCCATTGAGTGTACGCAGCTTGTACTGGAGTTGTACGAACTGCTGAGAGACAGCGTAGAGCGGCCTTGAAGCGAACGGAGAGCATGGCACGCAGCTGAATCCGACGGTCCCGGTGATCAACAGCCAATTGTAGACGAGGAAGCGCGTGTGTGAAGTTCCCCACACCAGTTGGTGGCGAGATTCGCCGGAAGAGTAATCTTCGGTGTCACTAGATTCAATAAGATTACGATTTTTGACACCGAATCACCATCATTCGCCGACAATGAAAAGGCTTGGGAAAACGCTTCACGTACGTAGCTGCTGGCCCTTCACTTTCCCTTTGACCCCCTGTATCACAAGTCGTAATGCCCGAGACTGCTGTTACTGTCGCTACTGTGTCCACCGTCACGAGTGTTGGCTTGGCTCTCTACGCACTGAAGCTGCGTGCGGATCTCGCTGCCTCTGCTGCTGGCAAGAAGACTACTAAGACTGTGACCAAAACGACGGTGCGCAATGCCAATGGGGACAAACTGTGGATCCCCGAGGAGCTCATCGCCGAGCGCCGCAGTATCTTCCCGCCGGACTACAGCGACAAGAAAGTGCCACGTGCAGTGCTGGACAAGATGCTGACTGCTTCTAATTGGGCGCCCACCCACGGTAAGACGGAGCCTTGGCGCTTTGTGGTGTTTGAGGCGGCGGACAAGCGCTTGGAGCTCGGACAGCTCATGGCTGACTGGTACAAGACCAATGTCCCTGCTGACAAGTTCCTCGAGTCCAAGTATAAGAAGATGATCTTCAACTGCACGGCCTCGTCGCACGTCATTGCTATCTGCATGAAGCGCCAGAAGAGCGGTAAGATTCCTGAGTGGGAAGAGATGTGCTCCGTGGCTTGTGCAGTGCAGAACATGCACCTGGTGGCGACGGCTCATGGTGTGGGTGCTTACTGGAGCTCTGGACCTCCTATTACTCTCGCGCAGGAGATGAAGGACTACCTGAAGCTCGGCGAGGAGGACAAGTGCCTTGGTCTCTTCTACGTTGGTGTCCCCAAGGAAGACGCCAAGATCCCTAAGGTTGATCGTAAGCCCATCCAGGACAAGGTCACGTGGGTGTAACTTTTGTCTCCTATTTCCACATCTAGAACTCAGTAGTGTGTGAAAAGTGAATACGCTGTATCATTGAGTTTTATGCAACTTTACTAAGGTATGGTCATCATACACGTACTTGAACTGGACAGTATAGTGTTCATCAGTGACGCAGACGTCTGGGTCGACAAGGACTGGGCTCGTATGACCATGGCGCAGTGATAGGCGGAACATTAGTTTTTGGCGCTGAAGTATGCCATACTGGAGCTGGTGTCACCGTCACCGGTGCTGGAGTCCAAGGTGAAAGCGTATCCGTAGGCGTTGGAGCTGTAGTTGGAGCTGTAGTGGGAGCTGTAGTTGGAGCTGTAGTTGGAGCTGCAGTTGGTGCTAATGTAGGCGCTGAAGTTGTGTCTGAGCTTTCACCGATTCTCGGCATCCCCAGCTCCTTGGCAAAATATCCTTGATCCCAAAGCAACTTAAAGCCATTGTAGAAGAACGCGCCTGCTGTTGGACCACCCCAGCAGTATCCATCGCTCTCTCCGGGAGGTTTAATCCACATAAAGTAGTCCAGGTTCGCGTATCCCGTGCTCGACGTCGGGGGTCTACCGATGCCAGCGGTGGGCACATTGCACCAATCTGTATTCGTGTTGCCATTGTAATTCCTGGACGTGTCAACAATGCACGTCATACTTGTCGATCCCATTGCATTTTGGAAATTGGTGCAGTATCCAGCACACTCTTGGTTGGAGCGGTAGTTAGAAGTGTTGATCGTAATGCCCTTGACTCGCCCGAAGCGTCCAATATCGCTCATCACCGTAGCAACCTTCGACACAGTGTTAGCGTACGCCAACAGCCAGTATCCGACATCGAGGTAGAGTTCTGCGTTGGGGTTCACAGACAGCGCTTCCACCGCAACCTTGAGGTTTTCAAGGTATCCAGCCGCCGCGCCACATCCGTTATCCTTTGCTAGAAGCCCAACCGCGTCCGGCTCGACAACGTACAGCACCTGACGATCACCGACAGCGTCTGTGAGCTCTTTCAAGAAGGTTCTGTAGCTGTTGGTATCTGTCACGCTACCGGCGGTGGAGAACCCACCTTCGCAGTCCTTGTTCGGCAGGCCGTAGACCACGATACTAAGCCGAGAATCTTCTGGACATTGGCTGAGCATCCGAGAGATCATTCCAGCTCGATCTTGGCTCGACGATCGGTCTGTCCACCACGACGCAATGGCGTACTTCTCCAGCGTTCCGATCGCTGTCGATAGCTCAGGATAAGTCGACATGGCCACTGTATACGAGTACGGAATAACTGAGCACAACTCCTCCCCATTAACTGTGAGTGCAGCACAACAAAGCACTAAGCACAAACGCAGTATTTTGTCGAGCATCGTGTTAAAGCTTTCAGGAATGGTGGTGAGTCGTGAGTGGTAAATAACAGAATGAATCGTTGCTGAGTAGCGGATCGCGCGGTATCAAGAGCTAGAAGACGATACCATGCGGAACAATCGACCAAGCAGAGCTTCATCGCGAAAAAGATGACCGTTTCTTGGGAATATTGGAGCTTGGTTGCCACAAATCCACCTTAGATTTTGCATCGTAACTATTCTACCTTACGCCACGCGATCGAGCCCAGCTTCTTGTTGTTCGATCAGCGATAGCAGAATAAAGCTTGCTGTATGAGATCGTGGCATATGCGACTGTGTTTCGGATTCCAGTAAACTTGGCGGATTTTGAACCATTTGTTTGGCGAATGCGTGGTGAAATGAAACTGCATAAGTCCACACCAGTGCTAGCATACTTCAGCGAACGAGCAAAGCCTTTGTGTCGAAGCCAGATGGTCGTGAACGTAGGGCAAGAGCAGTCAAGGACAATTCTTGTGAGCGTTAGAATTTGAGCAGAGTATCGTTGCGATGCTGATGACAACTTCAACACGTCCTAAGATCCGACGACGACGAGAAGTGCGCAAACCCAATAATAATAATATATATCCAGGTCGATGCAGAAGTTTGTCAGCGCAGTACGTCCACAATGTCGAAACTGCCTGACTATTCCTGTGTACACATCGGCACAAGGTTTGTTGTTACGTGCTGAACGCCGTTGTGCGAGCTCTGCTCCTAGCGAGCGATGGAAGATCTTGTCGATGCGTCCCTAGTACCGGACGAAAACGGGATTTTAGACCTACAGGACAAACACTGGGTAACGTTGGATGACGTCGTGTGGACCTACTCACATTCGCTGTTAATTCTCAACGTCTCGCGCAACCAGCTCGTACATATCTCTGAAGCCGTCGGTAATTTGGAGCTTCTTCGCGAACTTGTGCTGGCCAATAATCGAATCTCCTCCATTCCTGCCCAGATCTCTCGCTGTGTGAACCTCCGTAAACTGGATCTCCGCCGCAATCGACTGGAGAAACTCCCCAGTGAACTGCAGTACTGTGAACGACTAGAGGAATTGGATGCGTCCTACAACGACCTCACTACGGTTCCACCAGAGCTCGGTCGGTTGCAACACCTACGTGTACTCAATGTCCGCTACAACAAGCTCACACTCCTGCCACACACTCTTTGTGATTGCCCACTGCTAGAAGAATTGAGCTGCGAAGGGAACGAAGGACTAACAGATATACCAGAGTCCTTACGCAGCAATACAAAGCTGGTATTGTGGGTCTGCAGCACTGTGAAGCGACATCGTGCGGAGGTGGCGGAGCTGGTTGAAATCAATGGCGAATTGGAGCGCATGGCACGACTCGGTGACGAAGAACGACTGAAACTTCGTGAGGAAATAGCAGATCTACAACGCAAGAAGAAGGCTCTAGAAGACGAGCGGCCACACAACTACCTGTTCGTCAAGAAGCACGCGGTCAATATCACCTCAGAAGTGTGCAATTTGATGTAGCCATCTCGTCACACGTCGCAGATTTCAAAAGTACCGGTAAAAATAAGGTTTGTACAGGACTAAAATAACGCGGGAAGAGCAAATAATTCAAACGTGCAAACGAGCCAATCAGCGTTTCTAAAGTCACTCTTTCCCTCCCTCAGTTGACTGACGTCTTTTGAACTAAAGGGAGAGGCCACTCGAGATTCCCGCGCGCGGCAAGAGCTACCTAAAAGGCCATGGAACTGCAGCAGGATGCGTTGGATGAGGCCTTCCGCCGCCACAAGCAGTACTTCCAGGGGTTCCTCAGCAATGAAGTGCGTTTAAACGGTTAATTTCCGAGTTTTCCGGGCTTCAAAACGAAGTATTGACACATTGATACATTGACACACAGGGAGGTTACGGCAATTACCAGGAGAAATTGAGCAATATGATGCGTCAGAAAAGCTCAAGACTGGTTGTGGACCTTAATGACCTCAGAGAATACGACAGCTCGTTCACAGACATGGCGGTGGGTGGTCAGGACAATATCGTGAACAGGTTACTGCGCAATCCGGCGGAGTTCGTGCCACCGTTCGAAGAGGCTGTTAAGGAGAACGTCTTCAACCTTGACAGCATGTACGGCAGCAAGGAGGCTGAATCATCCAAGGACATGCAATTCCACGTTGGTTTTGAGGGAGATTTTGGCCACCACAACGTAAACCCTAGAGGTTTGCTAGCCTCATACTTGACCCAAATGGTGTGTGTCCATGGCATCGTTACCAAGTGCTCGGCGGTGAGACCTAAGGTCGTTCGCTCCGTGCATTATTGCAAGGAGACGAACGCTATTTTGTCTAGGGAGTACAGGGACAACACATCAATCACAGGAGCCCCGACTTCCAGCGTTTACCCGACTAAGGACGAGAATGGCAACTTATTGGAGACTGAGTTTGGTCTCTCGCAGTACAAGGACTACCAGATGATCAGTATGCAAGAAACCCCCGAGACAGCGCCTTTGGGACAGCTCCCACGCTCATGCGAGGTCATCGTGGAGAATGACATTGTGGACAAGTGTAAACCAGGTGATCGTGTCCGTGTTGTTGGTATTTACCGGCCGCTCGGAGGTAACAGTACAGCTGCGTCGACTGCCGTGTTCAGGACTGTGCTCATTGCCAACAATATCCAGCTCATGGGCAAGGAGGTGAACGGCATTGTCATGTCTGCTCATGACTTAACCAATGTCCGTGAATTTTCCAAGCGGCACGATGCCTTCGAGATGCTCTCGCGCTCGATTGCTCCGTCCATCTACGGTCATGCTGAAATTAAGCAGGCTTTACTGCTTCAACTGCTTGGTGGTGTGGAGAAAAACTTAGAGAACGGCACGCATCTTCGTGGTGATGTCAATGTGAGTGTTTCTATCGTGCGATATCGTTAAAAGCGATTAGCTAACGCGTTGTATGTCTTACAGATTTTGATGGTCGGTGACCCATCGACTGCTAAGTCTCAGTTGCTGCGTTTTGTCCGGACAATCGCGCCGCTTGCCGTCAACACAACCGGTCGTGGATCATCCGGTGTCGGTCTTACAGCTGCTGTTACAATGGACCCAGACACGAAAGAACGTCGTCTGGAAGCTGGTGCCATGGTGCTGGCTGACCGAGGTATCGTGTGCATTGATGAATTCGACAAGATGAGGTAGGTGAAGCTTTCCGTGTAGTTTGATTGCCATTTTCAGCTCACGTGGATGTTTATTACAGCGAAGCAGATCGTGTGGCTATTCACGAAGTCATGGAGCAGCAGACAGTCACTATCGCAAAAGCAGGCATCCACGCCACTTTGAACGCGCGTTGCAGTGTTCTAGCTGCAGCTAACCCCGTGTACGGCCAGTACAACAAGAACAAGAAGCCGCAAGAGAATATTGGTCTGCCAGACTCACTTCTGTCGCGTTTCGACTTGCTGTTCGTGGTGCTGGATCGTCTGGACCGCGGTGCCGACCGTAATATTTCAGATCACGTTTTGCGAATGCACCGATACACTCTCCCGGGTCAGGAGGGCGTGCCTCTGTCTTTCGAGGTGAGCTCCACGGACCACATGGCGTTGCTTAGCGATAGCACTGGAGATCACGGAGACGACTCGAAAAAGTCGATTTTCCAGAAGTTCGACCCGCTCCTTCACGGCGGATACCAGTCTTCATCATACGATGGAAGCGGCAACGGCATTCTGACGCTAGATTTCCTCAAGAAGTACATTTATTACGCCAAAATGCGCTACCAGCCCGTGTTGACAGATAGCGCAATCTCGCTGATCACAGAGGGCTACGCAGAGCTTCGCATGCAGCAGAACGCGCGAACATTGCCGGTGACGGCGCGTAGTCTAGAAACGCTGATTCGTCTCGCTTCAGCACACGCGAAGGCCCGTTTGAGCAAGACAATTGAAGCGGTGGACGCAGAGAAGGCCATGTCTCTCATCAGCTTTGCTTTGTACCATGACGCATCCGAATCACACTCGACTGATGCACTTGCATCAAGGCCAGAGGAAACTCCTGAACTACTGGAGATGGGCAGTGAAAAGGCTATGGCCGAGTTGGAGATCGAGACTCCAGTAACACCTGAGAAACCCGCGGAGTCAAGGAAACGAGACCGAGAAGCATGGAGGTATGTCGCCATTATTGTCCCCCTTATTGGATTCGTTCTCATGTATCGTGCTTTGTTTTCGTTGTGTACAGTACTGTTACCTTAGCGGACGACGTTCAAAACGTCCTGTCCGAGATGGGTAGCGATGGTGATGAAGAGGGCGACGGTATTAAACTGCAGGAGATTTTGTCTCGACTGAATGTCGGGCGCTCCAAACGCGATTCAGTGCCCATTGCTGAGTTAGAGAAGGTCTTGGTGGATCTGGAAGAGCAGAACAAGGTCATGTACATCCAGGACGGCGGCGACCCGATGGTCATGCTCATTTAGGCAGTCAGGAGTCCCCAAGTAGGTAAAAAAATTATATTTTGTTTTCTGGAAGAGAAAAGAAAAGCAGCAAAAAACCTTCTGCAGTTGTAACTAGTTGGTCGCAAGTTCTGTAATGGAGTTTTATGGTTTCTTGTCGCTATCCTCGTCCTCTTTGTTGTACTGGATTAGAGTTGTGTCAACGTAGTCTTCCATGCTGTTGAAGGCTGAAAAGTGGCTCCAGGGGCTCAATTCTTCTATTTTCTCACTCACTGCTCTGTTCTGTTGTAGTGTGGCTGTCTTGATCCCTTCGTCGACCTTCTGGGGAGGCTGTAGAGGCCTCAACACCTTCGTGGAGAGCATGCGGCATATTCGTCTTGACACCATGTCTGAAAAACGAATATTGGCCAATAACCATGATGTAAAACAAAAGACGCGTCACAGGGCGACGTCATCAGGATGATGGGTAACCAGAAAAACCCTTCCAAATCATTTAGCCTGCTATATTAAATGTAATTTTATTGAAACATCTTTGTTTAAATGTTTAAACTAAATCTACAACCTTGAATAATAAATATCCTTTCGAGTATGAATATTTTTTTCTGTTTGACGTCAACTACTCTCATTTGGTTCCCCATTCCTCATGCTCGCGAGCACGCTCCGCCGTTCCAGCGCCCGTGCGCTCGGCCACACGCCGCGCACCAGTCTCCTCGGCCGCCGCGTGCTCTGCTCTGCACCTAAGGAACGCACTGTGAGCGCTTCAATTCCTCTCGGCGTCGGTATCGCCACTGGTACAGTCAAAACCTATTTGCTGTCTTTTTCAAGTGTTTTGCTGCCTGTAACGTGAATATTAATTTGTGCAATTTGTTATGCAATTTATTGCAACTGCAGGTGGAGTAGCTGGTGTGGTGTCGGCGCTCACAGGAGTCGGAGGAGGAATTATCCTCATTCCGGTGGGTCATTAGTGGTACCAACGCAAATCTGATATATATGGTACTGACATTTGCTTTATTCGAAGGCGATGGCCAAGTTCACGTCGCTATCTCAACAAGCCATCAATGGCACTTCTTTGGGTGCCGTGGCTATTGCAGCGACAGTTGGAGCGTGGAATTATCTCGAGTCCGGGGCTTGCAACGTGCCATTGGCACTCACCACGACGATTCCAGCTATCATTGCTACTAAGTACGGTGTACGCACTGCACACCGCCTAACAAGCAAGAAATTGTCGTTAGTGGTGGGCACAGCGATGCTCTTGTGTTCGCCGTTGATTTTCCTCAAGAACAGCCCGCACATGCCCAAGTGGAGTGACGGCCAGGACCCGTTGGACTTGCAGTTCTTCGTACCGCAACAAAAGGATCTGGAAAAGGCTCGCAAGGCAGTTGGTGAAGGCGAAGAACATCCCTCCGTGGCTGCTACGTCTGCTGCTGTGTCGGCGCAGTACATGGAACGCGTCAAGGCTGACTGGACAGGTTTCGCTATGGTGAACGCCAAGTACGTGTTTGCTGGAGCAGCTGCAGGTTTTATCTCGGGTCTGTGCGGACTGGGAGGAGGAATCCTTATCACGTCGTATCTGACGGCTGCAAGTGACATGCCCCAAGCGACCATTATTGGCACTTCACTACTATCTGTAGTGCCTACTGCTGCGTCCTCGACAGTCTTCAACCTCAGGGCCAAGTCGATCCACTTACCTACTGCTGCTCGTATTGGTGGTTCTCTGGCTGTTGGAGTCTACGTCACCTCCAAGTATGTCACTAAGGACGTGCCAGAGGATGTTCTGCGTGGTGTACTGGGCACGACACTCGGAGCTGCAGCCCTCGTCATGATGCGCCGTGCCATTTAGACTCACAGTAGACGTGTAGCATGATCAAAAAGGAAAGCACTACATTTTCACATATACTGTGGGTTCTCTAACCCCAGGAAGTTACTTGTTTTTCTTCTTCTCGTACACAGGTTCCAACGTATTAGGGTCAACACCAAAGATATCAACGAAATCCACCGTCGGGATGCCCCAGCTTGTAGTCATTTGCACGAACACGCGACGAAGCAGCATGCCCTTCTTACCGTTGATGGTAGTCAGCGCCTGCACATTGCCATGCTTGTCCAGACGCAAGATACAGTCACGGTCACGCAGTGACGCAATCGCCGCCAAGTGTTCGCCGGCCACATCCGACGGCTTGGACGTAACACCGTAGGCTGTGTTACGCTCGATCATGTTGAGGTCCTCTCGTGGGTTGCCTTCCTTCTCGTACATGATCCAGTACACCTTAATCGGTGTCGTCGCGTCCAGTGACTTGCCGTCCGACGTCTTGCAACCAGCATAAACAACCGTGTTCGAGTTCTGCAGATTAAATAAATAAAATCCATGAGCACTACAACACTCACACACCACAACAGACTCCACTTACATTGCTACGCTGGATGATGAACGCCACGTTGGGTTCCTCCTTCGCTACCTTCTTCAGGTTCTTGTCCATAGGCAGTGTCTTTACATCGCCAGTGGGCGCTGCATCTGCACTAGCAGCACTACAATTCCATGAGCTCTCATCAGCATCCACTTACAAACTATCAACGGATGTCCAATTGCTCACCTCTCCTTCTTCTGCTGTTTCTTCTTGGCCTTAGGTGATATCATCTCCTTAGCCTTTCCATTCTCCTTCACTGCAGCCTGTGGCTTCTCCTCTATTGCTGCAGCTCTTGGTGAACTGACGGGTGTCTTGGTTTTCTTGTTTTTCTTCTTCTTCTTGTCACTCTTTGTCTTCTGAATCAGTTTCTGCTTCTCCCGAATCAGATTGTCCACGCCTGCCAGCTCTTTCTGAATAGCCAGACGCCGCACCTCCAGCTCCTTCACCTCATCCTCCAGTAGCGCTGTCATGTCCTGCTGTTCGCGCTTCAACGCCGCCTCCAGCGCCTTAATCTTGCTCTCGCGTTCATCCAATTCGCTCTGCAGCGCGCTCACCACAAACTGCGCTTGCTCCGTCGTCTCGTTGCCCCATAGCCAGCTCATACTGAAGCGGTTCCTGTCTAGAGATTGAGACTATGCGCGTGTCTTGAGCCTCGATCGAACCAAGAAGCTCCTCGTGACGTGGCGTCAGCCGATTGAGGAGAGTCAGATGGGTGGAACGACGTCACTATTTTGTTTCGAGACATTAAAGCGAGGTAAAGGTTTTAGAATTTGTATCCATTTTCATATGGCTACATTTTCTAAATGGAAGAAGTTTTATCGGCGTAGCTTGCGGCTCTCCGCCTTGCGAAACTTTGATACAGCACGGTCATCAGTTGCCTGGTTCTTGCCGACTGTGTGAAAGATAATAAACAGCAGAAAGAAGAGGTTAATGAAAAGCACAATCAATGATACGACCAGCAGTTGTACCTTGCTGAAATCCTCGTTCACGCTGTTCATCTACAAACCAGAAACATAAATCGTTAGCAACAATCCTAGTCCAGCACGAATCCTCTCCTTACCCTTATTCATGCTCTTCATCTCGGCGACGTAGTCCGTTTTGTGTCGATTGAAGTCGGCGCTAAAGTTGCCGGGTACCGCCGAGCTGGCAAGTCCTCCAATAGCGTCCAGCTTCGCTGCAACCGTTCTATTCTCCAATGCCTTCCTCGTCGCCTTCTCCGTGTCTTCCGCATACGACGTCGGCAGTTCCACCTCTGCTATTCCAGTTCCCCCCATGAGCATACCGTTGTCCGCTCCGTCATCGTAGCTCTTGCTGCCACTACCCACATCGGGATTCAGGTGGTCGGGCAGCTCAAAGAGTTTGTCTTCTGCACTCTTTAAAGGCGTAGCTGGGTCTGATCCATTGACTGCATTCTTCTGATCACCTGCTCTCCTTTTCTTCTGCAATCTCTCCTCAATAAACTTGTTCATCAGTTCCTCGTGCTGGTCCTTGTCCGTCGTGGCGCTTTGCCCCGTGAATTGTCCATCCAACAGCTTCATTAGCTTCTTGTTTGTCGATCCATCTTTTTTAGGGTCATGCAGTCCATATTGGTTCGTATCAGTGGCCGGTTCAGCCTTCTTCTGTTTCTTTGTGGCTGTATCCTGCTTGTGGCTGGCCAATTCCTCTCGTAGCACCTGATCTCGCAGTTTTTGGTCCTCACGTAGCTCCTCAATGGATCGCTGGATCTGATCTACATCCGCATCTTCTCCTCCGTCATTGGTAAAGGCGTCTGCGTCGTCTAGAGGCCGCCGAGAACGCTTGCGACTACCAGAGCGCTTGCTCTTCTTCTTGAAGCTCACCTCCATTCAGAATTGGCAAAAATATATTGCTTTTCTAAATAATACTACTACTGTAGTAGTAAAAAATATTGCAAAAAACGTGCACCGAAATAGTGTTCCAACTTGGAACGCTGCCTTTCATGCCTCCCGTCAGTTTGTAGTACATGTACTAGTACATACTACCACCCGTCCGTTTGTACATGTTGTTTGTAGTGGATACAGTCTGACAGGTGATGACTTGAAAGGCGGCGTTCCAACAGCGAATTCGCCAGCCATGCAAAACGACGAAAAGCGCGGCACGCTTTGGTTGTGTGAGCGGTGCAATGCGACAATCGAAGATTCCCGCTTGGTTTTTTTCGGCTCACGATCCAGACGGAAGCGCTTGCAAACACGCGAAGGTTGGAACGCCTTCAAGGCGTTCCAGATTGACCCGAAGGCGGCCTTCGGGTCAATCTGTCGCTCCTTCAGGATGACCAATTGACCTTTACAGGAAGGTTTCATCTTGAGGAGGTTTTCGTCTTGTATATTTATCGGATCTGCCCACTCGCTAGGCTGTTTCGAGGCGTCCTCGGCCACAGATTTTGGCCGAGCTTCTCACTAAACGTCTCAGTGGAAATCCGCACTCGACTATGATAACAGCTCAGCAGGTGGATTGTCGGCTGCTGAAAAGCTAATGAGGACTTTTTTCAGCCGATTCTCCCGCCTGCGGAATGGACGAGAGTGCGGCAAATGGTTCTGCTGCAACATGCTGGTAGACAGGAAGCAAAACCACCTTTAGCTAAGGGACACTACAGTGACTATACGACGCGAATTCCAAGCAAGTCCACCGTGTTGTTGACCGTGGTGGCCTTAGCAAAGAGCGCCAGTCGCGCCAGTCAAGTCGCTTCCTCTCTAAAGGAGCCAGCAGCTCCAAGCAGCACGTCTATTTATCAATACGTCTCGCTGCATGAGATATCCCACTTTGTGACTGCCGCACCAAGTCTCACATGATCATCCAATATCACAGGTCATTCATCATACATTCTTCCAATACTCTGCATCTAATAATCACATCATTTCTCTCATAATACCATCTGTAACAGGTTTTTCATGGCCCCTCCCTCATGTGTTCAGTTCGTAAGTAACCCTCAAACCTGATCGAACGATCACTCTCTAAAGTGCGAGCAGCTCCATACACAAAGGCGTGTCCGTGCCGCCAGTAGCCAAATGGCGCCGAGACGAGATCCGTCCACGCCGTCCACCGTCGCTCCGCGCGCGGTACTGGAGCCCAGCTGGCCAGGGGCAGAAGTCCGCTACAGCTACGACAACTACGACCCGGAAGTGCCGGCCATGATGGACCCGCAGAGCGAGGAGATGCTCCCCCGTCCGAGTCTCTTGGCTTTCAGGCCGTCGCGAATGCTGCGCGTGTCGAATCAGCAGCACCAGAACGCAGTGTACAAGGCGCAGCTTTTGCGTGCAATTGGTCGCAATAGTGAAGACAACAACCGGTCACCAGTGGGTGGAAGAGCGTCCGATACCAGTGACGACGACTGGTACGAAGGCAGTGAGGCCGGTAGCTCCGACGCTGGTTCCACGTACTTCCCGTCCCCCGTGAGGAACCGAGAAACGCGCACTGTGTCGACCGTAGATGAAGACGAAGAGAAGGAGAACTATGCCAACAATAGCAATAGACTCAACCGAGCAGAGTCCTTGCTGGCTGTCATGGCAATGCCCGCTTCCGGGCCAATTCCGTTGCTGGAACGGATGGAAAGCGAAGACGACGACAATGACATCGATACAATCATCTGTGACCCGTCGAGACTGCCACGCACACTGATTGTGGATGAAGATGGCTTCACTTTATCCAGAGAGAGCGTCATGATGCGTGCAGCCAATGTGCCACGTGGAGGAGTCATCAAGTCCGGTCTGTTGTTCAAGCAGGGCTTCGGTCTTCGCTCTGGAGGGTGGAAAGTCCGCTTTGTGGTGCTTACAAGCACCAAAATGACGTTCTTTAGAGAGGAGCACGGTCGGAAACGCGGAGAAATCGACCTGGCCAAGTGCAACGGCAAGAGTATCGAGATTATGCCTCGCGACTCGGTGTTTGATGGTTCTCAAGCCACGATGTGGAGATTCGCTATCCGAGGCAAGAAGGGTCGTGTATTGCTCAGTGCGTATACGGAAGGAGAGATGAAGGAGTGGCTTCGGTGTCTGCATGTGGCGCTGGCTGCTCAGGGCTCCGGTTTTGGCCGCTTTACTGATTTTGTTGTGCCCAGCGGCACGTTTTTGGCTGAACGGAGTGGTGGCTTGCTGCGATCGTCGGGTAATTTGTAAAGCAATTGGCCGAGTGGAGTTAGAATGGGAAGTGAGTGAAAGAGTGAAACGAGTCTCATCCTGGAGGCTCGCAGCAGCCGAGGCGACGGAACCCGCGGACTGCTCTATGCGCTGTCGACCTGAGTGTTTAAACGCCGCCATTGTAATTTATGTTGAGACCTCCGACGTTTCTAGCGCTGCTACTCTGTGCTATATCCTCCTAGTTGTATCAACTCGACAGTAGCTTTAGTTTTGATTCTTACATGATGTACTTTGCTGGCAGGTGTGCTAGGAAGACCAGAGCCAGGAGAAGCAACAAGACGTCCGAGTGGTGAAGCATCAGCATCTGGAACGTCACCACGTATTGTTCCCGTTTGACTAGCGCCTTGGGCTTCAAGCTACGGAGACCACTTTTGAGAGTCTGGAAGGCCAGGCGTTTGCGCGTAAGACTCGCTTGAAGCTTGAGAGCCTCGAAGACTCGGAACTTCGTCGCCAGGTTTGGAGCGCTCGAACGGCGACGCTGGGACTGAACGTATTCGTTCAGAGCTCGAAGAACCTGACGACACGCCGTTCGTTCGCTGTTGGACATTCTGAACGCTTCATCTTCATCAACTTCGCTTATGTACTCGGCACGGTGAAGAACTTCCGAGAACTGTGAGCCTTGGTCCGCTCGCGTATCGTCATCTAATCCAGAAATCTCACTGCCAAAGGCGTCCGAAGACTCCACTGTCGAAGCGTAGTCGAAGTTCTCCGCGCCGCACTGCTTGCACATTTTCTCCGACTGCGACCCGAGACTTGATGTGTCTTCAGCATAGTCGAAAGTCAGTGGCCGAACATCTTCAAGCTCGTGGATCTCGTTTGCACACGCCAGTAGAAACTCCTTGCAGTGGTGAAGTGAGTTGGAAGTCAACGAATTGCTTCGAGCTTGTTGCAGAGCCTTGAACTTCCGTGGACTTGCGGGAGGGATCGCGTTCTCGTATGCGTCACAGTTCAAGGATGAAGGTTTGTGGAGATCACGTAAGGCTTGCAAGCATGCACGTTGCACGCTCGGCTCAGCTAAAGGCAGTGCAGCTGCTGCTTGAAGCACTTCTTGAGCTCCAACGAGAGTATTCACGTCTTGGTCCAGCAACTTCAGTACTGATTGAAGAACGGAAGCACGCAGCTTGGCTTTCAACGGCGTAGAGCGATCAAGTTCGCTTGGTCCAGTAGATGGCGCTTCCGATGCAAAGGTTGATGCATTTTGGAAGTGCTTCTTGATCGGAGACTTGGGCGGTGCCAAAGGATTCGGAGCTGATGTATTGACGCGAGGCTTTCGAGGCGATTGAAGCTGCATCTGCTGGTGCGACACTGGTCGGATCATGACTGTGGAGGCGTTGGCTTGAGTTGAAGACTGCACTTTGAATTGTGTTCTTGGACAACATTTACGATATCTTCGAGGAAACTTTGGTCCTTAGTGATCTGATCCACCGGAGTTTTGCTTTATATAGTGATGAAATCACGGCGTCTTCGAGCTCCATGCTGGGTTTTCTGGGCGTTACCGCTTGGCTATCCTGGTCACTTGTTCGGTGTTAACGGTAGGGTCACTCGATGACTCTGACAAGGCAACAAACTCGAGACGCATATGATGTCGCTTCCAGCGAGGAAACGCTACTAGATCGCATACCTCTAGATACCCATCAGGAGATACACCAAGTTGCTACACTTCAAACCCAACTAGTGAGTAAAACACATCTTCAAAGTCATGTAACTTTAAAACTAACGAAACTTTATACCTGCAGGCGCAGCGTGCTTCACTCAGACCACACCAGTTATTCACCATCGGTTAGTTGCAGGGAAAATAATCCGAACGATGGACCTCAACGACTTGTTGAGCTCCTCTGCTTCATCCCCCGAACTCCCTCAAGTATTTGCTCGAGAAATGAAGAGTTTGAAGGATTTCAACGTGGCTCTAACTACTAGCGAAGGAACCATCAAGACTTTAGTTGAGCACCGCTGAGAAGGAGCGAATGGCTTTACGTCAAGAAGAAAATCTGTTGCAGATGAAGCTCCTCCAGGTGACTCAAAAAATCAATCGAAAGTACCTAAAGGAATTAGTTCCTCGAGATGCAGTGGACTACGAGCGGCACAAGTTGCAGATTCCTGGTCGCTTTTCCACGCAGACGGACTTAGATTACTATCCGCGCAAGATCGAGCCTCGACAACCTATTGCAGACAAGCACCGACGCCGTACAATGCACACGAAGTACGGCAACATCTTAGCAAAAAGCAAATCTAGTCTACGTGGAGCATTTTAACCATCGAATCGACATGCAATTATACAGCCCCTTCATTGGTAATAGGAGCCTATACGCGTAGTGGATAGAAGTTGCTTGACGCGTTCGTCTTCAGCGGAATATTTGGCCACAGCAGGTGCAAATTGCAGACGCTCTTGGAACCGAGGTGACAGCATTCTGGCGATGTTCATTGCATCCAACGAAGACTCTTGTTGGTCTACTAGTGCTTCTAACTCCGCTTCTGCAGCTTGACGGCGCTTCTCTCGTCGTTCGCGAAGTCTCTGAACTGCTTCAGCTGGAGCCGCTTCACCTGCTAGTTGACTGCGAGCTTGACGTTCCTGTTGCAGTGCTTCTGCTCGTCGTAATGCTTGGATCTCTTTCTCTTTTGCAAGTACCACACGTTGTTCACATTGTCGACTCTGTGGGATATCAAAGTGGAAAGGTTAGACAACTTTTAAGTCTAAAAAGTAATGAAGACGTACGAATTCCGCCATTTCTTCGGATGTCCGGCGATGATGGTGCGGGTAAGAGCTATCGCGACTAGAAGCACCAGACCCACTCGCCCCTACTTGCTCACTAGCAACGACAACTGACGTGGAAGTTACTGCAGAAGCTCTCGAACTGCGAGAGCGAGAGAAAACCTCCGGATAACCGGTACGAACCGCCAGCACCTGCATCCGCTCACGCATTAATTCTCCACGTCGTCGCGTGGCATCTCCATGTCTTTCACCTACAAAAAAATGAAATCTAGTTAAAGAACTATGATAAAACCTATCGAGCATTTACAAAACTTACTTAGATGCGCCATTCGTCTACAACTTCAACTTGACTTTTAAATTTGACAAGTTTTTACTCCACAGGAGCAAACCACCGAGCTCTTCAGTCCTGAGTCAACCGTTGCCACACAATACACAATACACAATACACAACACCGCGATGTCGTCAATGCGTTGCAATGGAGAGCGGAGGAATTGGAACGGCGTCCATCTTCCAGATCATCCAGATTTAGTACCTTCTGTGGTACACACCATTGTACCATATTCCTGGTACAATTGCTCGAAGAGCTCCGTTACCAACGCGCAACGGCTGACTCGAGCGATTCCTAAAGCGAATTCCTACCGGCAATTGAAGACACCAACGTCCCATTTGCGTCGCAGAAGACCGACGTTTTCTCCACTCATTGGCCAATTGCCTAAGAAGCTCTTGATACCCGTAGGAAATGGCCTGCGCAAGTCCCAACCAATGGGCATTGACGTCGCCCACTGCGAGCAGCAGCAGTCGAAGCAGTCGCTTACGTCTCACAAGTGGTGACCGACAGGATGACGCTAGCGACGTCGACATTCATGAGGCTGAAGGTGACGACATGATTGAGCAAGTGAGGCAGTTGATCGTTGATTTGATGGTGGATGAACGCAGTTCCCAGGCTGCAGCATCCCATACTGGAACGAAACACCGCAGTAACAACCCTGAAGCGAAGGAAGACACGAGGGAGAGGCTGCTCGAGGAGAAATTGGCGCGTGTATTGGTGGAACTCGCGAGCGAACAAGATAATCTCCGATTGGCTGCAAACGCTGGAAATGCCTTGTTGGAAGAGCTCAGTACTGCTCGGGAAGAAATTGATACGCTACATGACGAACTGGAAGCTGCACAGGTTGATCGGGATCAATCGGTACAAGAAGTTCAGCGTCTCCGAGAGCAGATTGGGGCTCTGGAGAATGAATTGGAACGGTACGATGCTCCGTACGGCTCGTGGGACTCTACGGGGCAACAGAATGCACTAAGTAACATGCAGCAACAGCGTCGACGGTCATCGCTTACCTCTCGATCCGGAAGCTTTACTAGAACGGATTCATGTGAACGCTGTGCTTCTCGTGAGGTGGAAGTCACTCAACTGGAACAACGGGCAGACGAGCTCCGACGTCGATGCTTGGAGTTGGAACTGGCTAGAGAACGGGAACTCCAGCGCCAGCGAGAGTTCGCGGAGGAGATCAACCAACTGCAGCAGCACAACAAAGAGCAACATCTCGAGACTGTTCGCGCCCAGCAGGACCTTGAGATCATCACGGCACAGTTGGAGCAGCAGACACAGGAGCTGGAACAAGTTCAAGCTGTTCGAGATACTTTACGACGCACTGCTCGACGGCTGGAAACTGAGAACGAGGACTTCCGAGAACGTCTGCAGGCCCGTGAGGCTCTTGTGACGAAGCTGGAGAACAGCAAAGCTAGAGCAGCGACGCAATTGCAAGTCGCGGAGAACCGAACAGCCAGTGCACAAGCCGAGACGAAGAGAGTTAGCGAGACGTTGGAAAAATTGCAGAAGCAACTGGAGAACGCGCTACGACGTGGAAGTGATCCGGGAAGCGGTGATACGACACGGGAAACGAGTAAAAAGAGCACGGACGACATGGAACAACTACTGGATGATGCCACACGGGAAGTTGCAGCTCTTCGACTCGAAAACAGAATTCTTCGGCGTCAAAGCTCAGCGGAAGCTACTACAGAAGGGAATCGGCTGCGTGGCAGGAGACGCAAGACCATGTGCACTGGGAACTCTGCGACGACTGCTGCTGACGTGTTGGCACTTGGAATTCGGGAGTCCAAGAAAGAGACGAACTCCAGTGGAAGCGGGAGTGAAATTGAGATGCACAAACCATTGCCACCGCTTGAGATTGAGACTATAAACACTGTAAAACCGGAAGAATTGTTGTCTGGGGACGGGAAAAAGCGACGCAAAATGTCACTGGAGTTGGATTGGGTCGATAGAGTCGCTACTTCCAGTGTTGATACGGCGGTGAGAGAGGACGGGGAAGAGAAAGCCACGGGAGGAGCAGGAACAACATCGGTACTTTCGCGATTGGGTCGTGTGAATGATTACTGCGTCATTTGCGGAACCACCGAAGCGAATAGTTTAGACATGTGTTTGTACGGGACTGAGCACCGATCAGCACGTGATGTGGAACATGTACGGCGTCGAGAACTGCCAATTGATGAGCTTCGAAGAGAAGCCACCGAGTCGCCACCCAAGTCGCCACTGTACTTGGGTCTTTCATTCATAGCGTGTGCTACAGCAGCCACTGCAGCTGGTCTCCTGGTCCGTCGGTAATTGATGATAAAAAAAACATGCAGAGCTTGTGGTTTGTTTGAGATCGCTCCAATCCAGTTACTGCCGACGTCGTTTGTTGGGGTTGCCACGACCGCGACTAGCATTGACTCGTCCGCCTCCTCTTCCACCTCGAGGAACGCTTCGACTTAATCCACTGCGACTGGGACGAATAGTGCCATGTCCATTGGTGTGTGGGCGATCCGTAGGGCTCATCCTAGGACGGCTTTCACGGGACCCTGATCTCGGCACAACCATCTGCACCTTTCGACCGGGGCGAAGAACAGGAGGCCGGCGAGTATCCAGGCGATCGGCAATAGGTCTACGCTTGACCACTTGTTTCCTGGTAAGTAGCGAGTGCTCGTACTCTTCGGCACAACTGTCAGAAGCGTAGTCGTCGCTGACGTTCGAGTTAGTGTACTCATCGTCGTATTCAGCGTACTCGCCTTCGTATTTATCGCGACGTCTACTGGGAGGAGGTCGACGAACAACGAGCGGTCTTTTAGGCTGTCGCAAACGTGGAGCCCTATGCTCAGTATCAGGAGCATACGTGTACTCATCAGGATCAAACTCATCAACATATTCGTCTCGGGTATGCTGATCGTGGACGTATTCATCTTCAATATATTTCCGCGGGCGAGTAGCAGCAGATTGCTTGCGTACTGGTTGGCGTGGGCGGCGTTCGTACTCGACCTCATCAAAATCCCCATGTCTGTAGTGTTCTTCATCTTCATAGTTGTGTTGAGGACGGCGAGGTGGCTGGTGACGTATGATTTGCCGTCTAATTGGCTGTCTAGGAGCTTCATACTTGTCAGCGTAATACTCCTCTTCAAATCGGTTCTCACGATAAGGACGTCTGGGAGTTTCTTCGTATTCGTCACTGTAGTACTCCTCTTCAACACGATCCTCAAAATAATGCTCTTCTTCATCCACGTACTTATCCTCTTCCTCCAATTGAGCATATTCCACCACTTCTTCACGTTGCGAACGCTTCCGCTTTCGTGGGGGAACCACTCGCTTCGAAGAAATGGCATCTCCAGCAATAACCTGCAACACGAGACGCTGTGCGCGAAGTACACAGCTCATATCACCGGAGAAGACACACACACGGTTCTCTTCGTCGTGGGGAGCCAAGAAATACGTGTAGGCCCCAGATTTGTCCGAAATTTCCCGAATGAGTTTGCCGCGCTGGTCCAGCATTAAACTGCAGATTCGAGAGGGGAGCAACACTTTAATCGTCACTTTGTCGCCCTTTTTACCGGTGGAAGAAGGATTTAACGTTCTCGGGCACGACGAGGAGGACAGGAAGTCGCGCAACTTGGCTCCAATGATTCGTCGAGCGTGTTCAGCCTGCTTAGGATTGCCTTGCATGTGAAGAATCCGGTTTATGCTACCCAGCGGCAGGTCTTCGGCTGAAGGAACTTGTAGCCGTGCACCTGTGCGATCTGTGATACTTCTGACTGTGGATCCCTGCGGACCGATCAGAAAACCGGCAGCACGATACGGAATGGCAAAATACTGACCAAGACGACCACTCGCCGTACTTGCAGCTACCTCCGGCCGTCCACCAGCTCTGGATTTAATCTCCTCAATTGCTGCAGTGATTGAGTCTACCGATCCAGTTAAAACCACTCGACGTTCGGTGGTTCCAGGGACGACGGTGTCATCCAGTCGAATCGCGACTCCTGTGTTTTGGCGGATAGCAGCTATAATGCTTCCTTTCAGACCCATTATCTTCCCGGCGTCTTCGCGCTGGATCATCCAGACAAACGGACTTGTGATTTCCAGCTCAGGCTTCTTTCCAGAAGCAACAGCGACGCTCATAGCTTTCGTGATAGATGTGGCTGGCAGTGCAACAGGATGGGTTTCCTCCGACAGATCCATGTAGTTGGGGTCTCTTCTCTCCACCCTGTAGGCACGAATGTGCGCGATGACAAGTCGTTGCGCTAGACTGATGCCCTTGGCTTTCCCATAAATGCGGAGTAGGCGATCATCCTTAAATGGCGACGCATCTGGCTCTCGAATCGATAGTGTGCAGCCTGTTTGTTGGCTGATGCTCTGTATGGGTTGTCCGCGGCGCTCCAGCAGTGCTGCAGTAGCATTGGACGGGATTAAAATGTGTAGCATGTGCTGGAAATCACTGTGTAGCTCGGAGTCCTCGTATTCGTCTGGTGTGAGGAGCTGCAATTTCTTCAGAGTAACCGAAGTGTTAGCTGGTGTTTTCCGTGGATGCTTGGAATGATTTTGTAGAGGAAGTTCCTTTTTTTCTTTGTATTTTTCTCGTGATTCCAGTTTCCCTGTGTGTTTCTCTCGTGGTTCCTGGACCGGTTGGGTATTAATTTTTGGCACTCCGAGTGGTTTGAGTTGTTGCAAGGCTGAAATTCGTTCCCTGCCTCCAGTTAAGTCCGCGATACGGGGTTTTTGTGTTGAATTTAGGACAGCATCTCGATGCTCAGCACTGGACTCAGTGTGCATGGCCTCGTCCTTGTTCCTCCTTTGTGTCGTCCCCCTAAAGACTGGAGACGACGGGTGACTGTGGCTGAACTGGTTTTGGTAGTGTGGGGAATGAATCATCTCGGCTTTAATTGCTGCAGAAGACTCCGTTTTGATAGGAGGATTGCTGTCCATCGCTTGGTCTTCATCTATGGAGACTCTTTGCTCTGGTTGAAGGCCGCGATTCACGCGCGCCTGGTCCAGTAGCACCAGGAGTTTCGCCTTGCGAGTGCCGTCACCGCCATCGGCGTCCAGGCTGGAGGGCTGCTGCATTCGGACAGTTCAATGGATAATGACCACATAATTATGTGTACGACACACAACTGTGTCAGAATTGACTGTAGGAAAGAAACTAGAATGATTGTAGGTTTAAATTGTTGATAGTCATACAGATCCATCCTGTTCACGACCTACATGTGCAAGAAGTCTAAGCCTGCTACTTTTGCTGAAAGTGCAGTAAATGTAGAGATCCATTCACGGTTGTGCAAACGCTGCTTTCCAACGATGCTATGACGAGCGGGCGTATCTAGCTGGATGTCCCGCGTTCGACCGCTTCAACTCGAGTACAAGTATTAATCGTTCTCCTGACATCGTTGACCGCGCAATAAAGACATCTCCAAAGAGCAATATTTTCAGTGCAGCCATCTGCTGTAAAGTATTACCCCTTCACCACGCAAAATCTCATTGAGCACCCGAATCTCCGCTATCCCGAACGGCATCTCGGTGTTGAATCAACCAAATTTCAGCTTGCCGCTCCAGGTGAGACACGGCACTCGAAGCAGAGACGATCGGAACAGCTGGAACTGGAAACTGAAGTTTGGAAACGAACGTGTCGCCGTCAGACATCTTTTCAACCAATGAAATCTCTCTTACTTCTCATTCATTGGTCGAAAGACACCGTGCAATCAAACCTCCAGGATCCAGTCGGGCGCGTGTCCTCTGGAGCCTGGACTAGTGTGGCAAACCTGAAATAGTGCCATCTTTTACCCTCATTTATCTAGAATTACGTATACAACTTTATTCTCGTGCTGACTCGCCGCAGTCATACCTCGCCAATCCCGCCAGACCGCGAATCACTCCACGCACCAAGCGCCAAAGACGCCGCAGGACTCGCATCTGGCACCAGCGGAAGGCTCCTGCGAACGAGCGCACAAGCGAAACGCTCCTCCTTCTTTGGGTTGGCTCGCGTCCAGTTGACAAATTGCAGCTTCCAGAGCAAGTAACAACCCAAAGCACCAACACCGACATGCGACGAGTCGGCAGCACTCTGATCGAGGCGTCAAGCCGTGCCAAGCCACTCACCACGCGGCTGCGTCCATTGCCTCGTGCATTCGCCACAGTTTCACGAGTTCATAAGAATGAGAACGACACGCTGTTGTCTTCTGGTCGTTCTGCCGTCAAGCACGACCACAACCACCATTATCTGTACTACCACAGCAGTAGCCATGCTGGAACTGCTTCAGAAGGAGAGAACGAAGCTGTGTGGAATCACGACCATCATCATGAACAGGAAGTCAAAGACACGAGCTCTTTCTCGCGAGAGTTCGAGAAGCCCAGGATGGATGCGAGTTTCTTGGTCAATAACTACACGGCGCCAGCTCTTGCTGCAGCCTACCAAGACCGAGAATACACCCTTTGGCTCTGTGCCGAGTTGCTCAGCGAGGGCAAGTTGGACGAGCTGGAAGCGGTGCTGAAGCCATATCAGGGTAAGCAAATCCTGCGTTTTTGTGTGCCTTTGAAGAAACTTCCTAATCCAACTTTTTTTCTTTCTGCAGACTTTGCTCAACACGATATGCACGTACAGAGGCAAACACCACTTTCTGGGGCATTTGGCCAGCGCCACCTTGAACGCATTCGCAAGCGTTTAAGTCGCCTCCCACGCCAAATCACCAAGGCTTACTCAGCACGTGCTGCTGTTGTCATTCCACTTTGCACATTCGAGGGCGAACCGTCTGTACTCTTCACACTGCGATCCCTCACCGTTGGCAAACACAAAGGTGAAGTGTGTTTCCCTGGTGGAATGGTGGACCCTCACGACTCTTGCATTGAAGGAACGTGTCTTCGTGAAATGAACGAAGAGGTTGGTCTGGCTCCTGAGAGCGTCGATGTCCTCGGAGTGCTGCGCTGTGACTGGTCCAGTGTCACTTCTATCACTGGCATTGCCGTGACGCCTGTTGTGGGCTTTATTGGCGAAATGAGCGACCGGTCCGTGGCCATCAACGAGGATGAGGTCGAGTCTCTCTTTACGGTTCCTCTGCGCGACCTGATGAACGAGGACAACTGGGTTCGACACAGTAACGCGACCCCGGTGTTCACAGGCGGCCCACACGTTATTTGGGGGCTTACAGCCTACTTGCTGGACATTTGCCTGTCCGAAGTACTCCAAATCAGCAACTAAAGCCAACGGAATTGAGATAAATATATGAATCTGTATCGATATCCACGCTTGTTACAGTAGCAGTTCCGTTGTTTTTCTTGTTAGCTGCAGTTATAGATTTCAAAACTGCATTATACTTGTAGCACCCCAAAGCAACTTAGTGCTGGGCGTAGTATCCTTGCGAAGGTTGGATGGCAGGTTGTGGCTGGTAGTAGCCACCGGGTACAACCAAGACTGGCTGCAACGATTGCTCGTGGCGAGACGCACGCTTGCGTCTGCACAGACAGCGGAAGATATATGTTACGACTGCAACAATAAAGAAGAATGCGAGGACGCCCAGTACAATCGCGAGGATCGTCACGAGGTTGCTCTTGTTGTCGTCACTTGACGTAGTACCGGATGTGCCTCCACTATCGCCACCAAAGCCGCCACCGCCTGTACTGTCACCGGAAGAATCTGATGAGGCTGGCAGCGAAACTGCCTGTGAACCAGGTGTGCATGTGCTGTTTTCGACGCAGTAGAACGCCACGGACTCGTTCACGTTGTAGCTGGTGTAGAACACCTTAAGAAACGTCTCGCCGATGATCCATGTGTTGGCGTAGGCGCCACTGGTGCTGGAGGTCGCTTGGACTTCGACAACGACCATATTCGCCCCCAGGTTGATAATGTAGTCGTCTTTCTCCAAGTAGAACGTCACATCTCCGAACGTAAGTGCCAATCTTGGTAGCTCAATGTCACTTGAGCACATGTAAATCTCCGATCCGGACGAATACAACTGACAGTTTGAAAGATACGTCGATACGAAATCGGAGTAGACGGAGCTGGGCATAGCCAGTAGAGATGTACCGGAATCCACAATACTGTCGCAGCTCCCACTGCTAGCAGTAGAGCACGGGAACACCGCTGTGTTGTTGCCGATCTGTAGAGCGGTCATGCCGATCGTCCAGTGCGTCGGCGTCGATGACTTAAGGTTGATAGTGTACGGCGTCAATCCGTTCGCAGAAATGAGGGCATCGTCCACGCCATTAAGCAGCAAGAAGCTACCGGCAGAACTGTCCTCCACCGTCAAGTACATCGAAAAGCTGTTGACATAGTCGATAAACTGTCCACCAGGCGACGGAAGTGTCGCCAACGAGCTGTAGGCTAATCCAAAAAGGCCCTGGGCATCACCCACCAACAACGAACTGGAGCTGCTTGGGTTAACATTGGCACCTTGTGCGACGCCAACTACGTAATTTGACACGGCGACATTGCCGAACTTGATGTCGGCCGACGATCCTTCGACGCAGACATCACCAGAGCCGTAAGAGATGGTGCTGGCATCTGATGGACAAGTACTTTCACATGTAGAACCCTTGAGGTAATAGCAGGAGATCCACAAGTCGGAGGAACCTGTATCCACTTGTACGACGAACGTCGAGCCATCCACCACGATATCGGCGAAGTAGATTGTGCCGCTGTAGTTCTCCATGTCCACAGCATTTGAGTTGCTGGCACTGCTTACTAGTCGACGAGAGCGCGTCCAGGGCGAATCGCCCCTCCGCATTGGGATCTTCGTCAAAGCTTTCGACGTCATGTAACCTGTCGGTTGCTAGTCGATTTAGGAAATCAACCTTTGAGGATGAACCGACGATCGTGTCCACTTCCGACCGGTAATTGTTACTATAGAACGTCGGTACAGGCAGCTCTGCGACAGATAATTGTACTTGCACTCAGTATGAGTAGGTTACACCTACCTTCAGCTGAGCTTGACGTAGACGTCGGAGCTTGATGAATGGGCCTTCGACCTTGATTTTCTCTATGTTGTGCATTTTGCTCGTAGTGTCAAACTCGGCTGGCTTTTTCCTCGGTCAGAGCGAGGTATAGTGAAAGGAAGACAATGGGGCATAGTCCAGGCGGATGCAACTGTCGGCGACATCACTTGCAAAAGACGATAGAGTTGAATTTGCAAGGGTAGTTGATTAAAGAGGTTCAAAAGTCAAAAAACGGGTAGCCATATCAGAGCTTGAGTGTATCAGATACCAAAGGTCACGTGGCGCTACGACGTTTCATCGACTGCTTGAAACGATCAGCGAGAACCGAGATTGACACACTTTTGTGTCAGCTCAATGACTGCAAACTGTGGAGTTGTTGTCCTAGTCAAAGACGACGACAACAGCCTCGCGCAGCTCAAGACGAGCAGCACTCGTCATTGTTTTTCGGCAGGTGTGTGACACTTCGCGTGCCTTTTGGTCGCATCTTCTTACAGGGAATTACCTGTTACATTTAATAATACATCGAAACAAATAAAACTTGTCTCGACTGATAACACATCTGACAGCTGGAGATTTCGGATACAATGCCGTCGCCAATATTCGCGCACCTGCACTCGTCTCCGCTGGTGGTGCGTCGCCGCTCGGGCGATAACTGGCGCAGTCTCAGTCCACACGCAGACGCCAACGGTTCTTCCAGTGGGTTGGAAGCGGTGGAGCTCATCGAAGTTAAAGCGGAGCGTCATCTCCTGCTCGAAACATTAAGGGAATCCGGTCGCCGTCTCGCTTGGCACTCGGAGGTGGCCGATCTGCACGCGTTCCGGAAAGTTTTGTCGTTCGGATGTCGTGCACTTCACTTCTCTGGCCATGGAGTACCGGGCCAAGTGATCTTCGAGACGCGCAAGGGCGAGGCGCAGTTCGTCTCCCAGCAGGAGCTGCAGGACCTGCTGCTTGCAGGAGGCGCTGAAAGTCGACGTCGTCCAAGACGAAAACGCGACAAAAAGGTAAGAAATCGACAAAACCGACGGCGAAATACAGAATCCAGTAGTAGCAGCAGTGATTCGAGCTCTAGTTATAGCAGCAGTAGCGATTCGAGCAGCAGTAGTGACGCCACGTCGGGGCTTGCAGTTACCAGTCACAGGGTGGAACGAGGCTGGGTGGCCTTATCCCCACCTCCAGTCCATGATAAACCCAAGGTTCCGTTACAGTTGGTTTTTGTGAGTGCTTGTCACTCGGAGAGTGTGGCTCAAGCTTTCGTGAGTGCCGGGGTGCCCCATGTCGTGGTGGTGTCGAAAGAGGAGAAGGTTCTGGACAGGAAAGCGATGGAATTCGCGAAAGCCTTTTACACGGCGTTGTTTGCAGGACATTCCGTTGCTAAAAGTTTCCAGATCGGACGAGTTCAAGCAGATATTGCAGTTGCTAGCAGTTCAGGAGCCTCTGGAAGACCGTCGGAGTTTAAGTTACTTGGAGATGGAGATCATAATGATGCTTTGTTTCGAGATGTGCCGATGGGAGATTGCATCGAGACTGATATGGGTGGGAGGAAGGGAGGACACATGACAGTTAACGAGTGTGATACGGTAGCGGAGGTGTTTGTTGGGAGATCACTGGAAGTTCATCAAGTGTATAAAGCTTTAGTGGAAGGGGCGAGGCTTGTGAGTATCACGGGCGAACGTGGCATTGGCAAGACGGAGGTGGCACTACAGTGTGCGCAATATGCCACAGAACGACGAGTGTTTCGTCATATATTTTATCTTCGATTGAATACCGAAAGTGAGGGTGAAGATTCGTGTAAACAACATGAACTCGACTTATCAGCACTTGTACCAAGGTTTTCTAAGTGTTTGGGTCTTCACGCGACGTCACTCGATGAACTGGCGGAACAAGCTCGTCAGCGGTGCGAGACTGAAAGTCAAGGAGGTGGGAGCTGTTTTCTGTTGATATTGGATGGATGCAACCGATCCCAACGACAGAACTCGAGATTCCGTGCTATTGTTGCCATGTTATTGAGACGTGTGAACTCACTAGCGCTACTACTGACGGGTGATGGGAAATTTGGTGTTTTGGATGGCGTAGGAGAGAAGATTATCTCCGTGGGGCCTCTTCCGCCGGCAGATGCAGCCTTACTGTTCACTCTTCGTGCCCCACGGAAAATTAAAGCTCATGAAATGGGCGGCAGCACCGATCTTGAAGCGTTTGGTGAACACCCAATTATCAAGAGTCTGCGAGGCCATCCTCGAACTATTTGCGCGGTATTTCTCGATCATTATGTTGTTTCATTCTTGCAAATGTGTACCTAACTGTGCTCCTACTTGTCCAGGTGTCACAATTCTTGGAAAATAAAGACATGGAACTGGATCAGTCTGAGTTCATCAATTACATCATACCGTCGGTGAATACAGGGCTTTGGATGGGCAAAGTTGACGTTACGAGCTTGGATTGCGGCTTAAATCATCAGCGACAAGATCAGGAAATGCTATCTCTAACGAAGGCGAATTCCATGGACGGATGCTACTCCCATTCGCATGAACATCACCATCATCACCATGGTATCTCTTGTACTAGTATCGAGGAAGAAGTGGAGTATCAGCACCGACTAAGCGCTCACGAGGCTGCTCTACGACGGATGAAACCTATAGCTTCCCATTCCGACGTGCTCACAGCCAAATCGTCGCTGGAAGTCCCATCAAGTCATAAACCGATTAGCGACGGATTCAAAAGCACTGATTTCCCACCGAAACTCCACCCGCTCATCTCGTCTCGAAGTGAACCGAGTTTGACCGGATCCATTACGGCACCAAGTACGTCACTTCAACAGTTGTGTCTTCTCAAAGTGGCAGACCACGTCAGGCCGATCATCCAGAGCGAAGGTGGCAGTTTGGTGTGGGCTCGAGCTGTGGTTATTAACGCAGCGCTGCCTGACTATCTCAGTTCGAAGGGAGACGGTTATTCCGCGGCGGTTGTGCGTCAGATGCAGGAACTCAAAGACATCCCGTTGGACTGGGTAGCGCCTCAAGTAAGCTGCTTCTTCGCCTCCAAGCTGAAAGGAGAAGCTGCCAAGCGCCCGTTATCTACGCGCAGCATCGATTTTCTGAGTAAAAGCTCGCTCATTTGGGGCCCTGGCAGTGTCGCACCGGCACAACGTGGTGGTGCAGTGAGTCTACGCATGTTCGCAGCCTTTTGGGCTTGGTTTCGTCCACTTGTTGACTGTATCCTGTATTCCACACTGTGGCCTCACACGGAACCGCGACTGCTTCATGGATTCCTGTCCAAAGGTGCTTGCGTGAGTATGCTGGAGCGTGCGCCGCCAGGAACGTTCTTGCTGCGCTTCAGTGAGACGCGTGTGCGTTGCTTGGTGATTGCCTACGTACGTGACGATCAATACGTGCAGTTTGTGCCCGTTACTTGGCAGCCAGAGCGTAGTGGATGGTTCGTTGCTCTGCAAGGGGAGGCAAATGGTGGAGCTGGGAGTAATGGTGTGACTTTCTCCACGTTGCAAGAGTTGATCTTGAGTGTCAATGTGCTCAGGTTCCTTTTCCCACACACGCCAAAGGAAACAGCCTTCGTAGGACAGCACAACCTGGAAATATGTACATGAGGGAATGTAACAATTTGAATTTATGTGAACTTCACATGTCGGTTCCAAACCAGCCGATCAATGGCAACAGATCTCAATTCCTCACGGCACAACAGATCCCGAAAGCGATTTCACGCCATGGTTGGTGGCCAATGTCTATCGTCAAACGTTTTTCTTTCTGCCCCAAGCAAATGAACGCCCGACCATCGATGTTCTGAGTCGCTGTAAGCCTTGGACTGATACATGGAGCTCTAACGTGAAATTACTCGATAGTATCGCGTCGATACCAAGCTCTAAGACCACGTCACTTGATGTTATTTTGCGTGCGTTATCATGACGACCCTGTTCAACACCACCAATCTACCTATCCTAGCATGGAATCTGTTGGAAACACTGCAGGCGACAGTTGTCTCCATACAACGGCAGATCAGATGGCACTCGTGGCTGGGTACCGGTAGCGCTACGTTTGACGATTTTTGAGCCTCGCTCCTTGCTTCCGAAGCGTCATTCCTCAAGTTCCAGTGTCGTGCTCAAGTCTCCGTCCGATGCGCGCACTAACTGGGTTCTACCTATCTGCAGCTTGCTGCGTCCTGGGCCAAGCGTCTGCGTGGGACCAACAGCCCGACGGCTACGAGCTGATCGACGGCCCTGCCAGTCCTGATGCTGTGGACGCTTGGCGAAGTGACTGGACTACTTGGAAGAAGATGGAGTTGGCCACGAACCGCTACAATCCTAAAGATGCTTGCAATGTATACAACATCCAAGAAACGCAATGGACCCAGCAGAACTTCGTCCAAGTGTTTCTCATGATGAACGACCGGGATATCTACGACCGTGAGACGCAGCAGTACACGGTGGACAAGTACGTGGACGACATGACGCAACGCGTGGGTCCCATCGACAGTGTCTTGATCTGGCCAGCGTATCCGAACGTCGGTATTGACAACCGGAATCAATGGGATCTACTGCGGGATCTTCCAGGTGGAGTTGACGGCCTGAAAGCGGTAATTGCTGACTTCCATCGTCGCGATATCCGAGTGGTTATCCCATATAACCCTTGGGATATCGGCACCCGCGACGAAACTGGGCTGGAGGATGTTGTGCGGATGTACAATGCAGACATTACGACATTGAATGAACTGATCCCGGAGTTGCAAGCTGACGGATTCAATGGGGACACAATGTATGGAGTTCCCAAGTCGTTCTACAACTGCAGTAAACCACTGGTAGCTGCACCGGAGGGTGGAGTGCCTACTGCGTGTCTAAGTAACAACCCGATGAGTTGGGGCTACTTCTGGGGTTTGTCGCACTTCCCACCCGTGTCCAAAGCCAAGTTCTTGGAAGGGAGACACATGGTGCAGATCTGTGCACGTTGGTCGCTCGATAGAACCAACGAGTTGCTCATGTCGTTCTTTAACGGCGCCGGGTACGTGGTCTGGGAAAACGTGTGGGGCATCTGGAACGCGATGACGGAGCAAGAAGATGAGACTGCCAAGAGGATGTTTGCTATCCTTCGCAAGTTCGGAACCATTGTCTCCACTGGAAAATGGACGCCGTACTACGCCATGACAGGCAAAGGGTTATTCGCAAGTGCTTTTACGCTGGAGGCAAATGGAGAATCACTTTACACAGTCATCAGTACTGTGCAAAATGAAACGACATTCGAGTTGCCTCTCACCACTGAGGAATCAAGCGACGACTTCCACGTGTACGATGTCTACCACGGAGTAGAGTTGCAGAAGGAAACTGGGAGTAATGGTTCCGTGGTGAAGGTGACTCTGGAGCCCTGTGCTTTTGGAGCGATCTACGTTACGAAGTCTGGCAATGATCTCACCGAATTCCTCGGTGAGATGCAGGCCATGACCACCAAGCCATTGTCCAAGTACTCCACGGTCCGAAACCTGCTTCAACAGCAGCTTGTTCGCAGTAATTCCAGCAACTCTACAAGCACTAGTAGTAACTCGAACGCTGATGACATGGTGCGTGTTTCGGGCACCGAAAACTGGTGGTTCAACGTCAGCGGCGTGCAGATTGAACCTGTGTCAGAGTGGACTCCAAACTTCGCTCAATTTGGGACGGGAGTGCAGTTCCCATGGGAGAACCGACCTTGGAACAACCATTCGACACGGTTGTTCATCCAGGACTTCCTGATCGACAAGCATCCGGTGACAAACGCACAGTATTCGGCGTTCCTCAAAGCCAGTGGTTACATTCCAAAGGTGTTGGATCGCTTCTTGTTGCACTGGAGTAACCGTGAGGGTGTTCCTGCTTCCTGGAGTGTTCCTAATGGTCTGGAGCAGAGTCCTGTTGTTAACGTTGCTCTTGAGGACGCGGAGGCTTACGCCAATTTCCATGGGAAGCGCCTCCCTCATGACTGGGAATGGCAGTATGTCGCCTCCAATGGAGAAAACTACGATGCCTATCCATGGGGACCTAAATTCGACAGTAACAAGGTGCCAAAGGTCGTTCACGGCAAAGAATTGCCTCCTTTGAGCCCGGTTGGTTCGTTCGAGAGCTCTCGCTCGACGAAATTCCAAGTGGAAGACCTTGTTGGGTACGTGTGGCAGATGACTGATCAGTTCTGCGACTCGCACACGTGTGGCCTTCTTCTTCGAGGAGGAAGCAGTTATCATCCGATCTCAGCCACTCATAGCGACCCGAACTGGTATTTCCCACAGGCTTTGGACGCTCAGCACCACAACCGCTTCCTCATGATCAGCGAAGGTTACGACCGCTCTCCTATGGTCGGATTCCGCTGTGCCAAGAGCCTTAACCCGTCCAGAGAGTTTGGTGTCGTGGAGTAAGAGAAAACACTTTCTTTCGTACTAGGGAAGTGAGATCAACTCAAATTCGTTTCAGATAGATAAGGAGAGTCTATTGAATCTAAGCTAATAGCTTCCTGGAATTCTTGACAATGCCTTGCTTTGGAGATGGTTTCTTCGTCCCAGAAGTAGGTTGATCCAGAAGTATGTACTAAGTAGTTATGCTAAGTAGCTCTTTGAGAACGCTTTTTATCACCGCCAAAATTGGCCAATCACAATTAACGACACGTGCTTCAATACAAAAAGCAAGTCTAACTTACCCCACTTAAGCGTTACTTGTTTCCCCCCAACGCATTGACGATTTCGAACCTCGTGTCGATCCACTGGTGGGTGCCCAAAGGCCACACACAGAGAGTCGCAGAGCGTTCGGCAGCATCGGACGTCACCACTTGAGCACGAAAAGACAGACAGCACTTTACTCAGCTGTCGACACAGACCCAACGAGTTGCAGTCAGGTAGGAATAACATGTCACTCCACCGTTGATAACACATAGAGTATAAATAGCTCTGTGCCCTTTCACGCTTCTCATATCGGAGGGGTTATATAGGGGATACAGACTGAAGTTACACTAGCAAAATGATGATCATTGCTTAGGTATATTCACTAACATCCCTCATGCGTATCATGTAGTGTCGAAGCTTGCATCGACCTGCGACGAGGCACTAGATCTCTTTCAATTGACAACCAAGTTAGGCAAGCTGGGGCATTGGAATCATGGGTATGGCATACGACGCCGAGGGCCGCGCGGCGACAGGTGAGCAGGAGACGCCACCGGCCAAGACCGACGGCATCTGTGGTGGTGTTCAAGCAGATGAGTCCAAGACGGATACTCCGGGCCTTAATCCTGAGGAGACAGCCATGATCCTGACTAGTCTGAGCAAGGGATTCTCAGGTTCTGCAGAGTCTAGATCCCCTGACTCGGACGGAGAGGACATGGGCGACTCCGATGAGGAAGAAGAAGCCTCACATCGTCGAGCTGTTAGCGGCGTCGGCAAGGTTCATCGGGTGCAGCAAATCAATTTTGATGGCCCGAAAGGCAGCAAACTCGACTTCACGGACGACGCGGGTTTCAGCCATCGTTTCCGAAACGAAAGCAACCGCGTCAAGAGCTTAGTCACGAAACATATCTCAATTGAGGAGCTGCGTGCCCACTTTGACCGACCCATCATCGACGTGGCGAAGGACTTTGGCATTTGCATCACCCTCATGAAGAAGATCTGCCGTCGCAACGGTATCAAGAGGTGGCCGCACCGTCAGATCCGATCGCTCTCCAAGAGTATCGCGTCCATGGAGGCTGCAATGCTCAGTGCTCACGGCAGTGAACGGGAAAAGTATCGGGACCAGATTGTCAACTTGAAGATGAAGCGTGAGTCCGTCATTGCGGACCCAAACAAGGACAGCTCCATGCGTCCTAAGATGTCGCTGCCGCACTGTGAACCTCCCGTTCACACTGTGCGTGCTATCCCCCACGCTCCTTCCAATCCGAAGCTGTCTCCCCGACCCAGTTCTGATGGTCAAGCTTCGCCTCCGAGCTATCCGGTCACACCTACTGTCAAAATGGAGAATTTGGCGGTAGGTACTCCAGTCCCGACTTCAAGTACTTCAACCACTGGTCCTTCGAAAGGAGGACGGTGGACCAGCGAAGAGCACGCCGCTTTCCTCGAAGGTATCCGCTTGTACGGGAAAGACTGGCGCCGTGTGGCGCAGGTGGTCATGACGCGCAGTGCAGTGCAGACGCGTACTCACGCTCAGAAGTATTTATTGAAATTTGCTGGGCGATTCCCCTTCGATGCCGATGGGATGCTGAAGGATCATCACCCAGCTCCGATACAGACTCAACCGCAGTTCGTATCTGCATCTGACAAGCCTGGTACATCGATGCTGAGTCCGACCACGAGTGTGGCATCAAGTAACACTGCGATGACACCTGCAAGCGACGACAGTATGAGCAATGGATCTTGGAATGCAGAGGAGGCTCAGCCACCGGCCATGGCCATGATCTTGAACGGAAGCCCTCAGGTAGAACGACTTCACGGTGGATCTTTCGCGCTTCCTCCGCTTCCGGCCCGAATGGGGATCAAGATGGAACAGACAGTGGCATTCCAGCAGCAGCAGGCCGCGCAGGATGGAACAGCCCCAGCTTCTTTCCAGTACTTTGCCCAGCAGGAGCAGGTTATACCGTAACTCGTTGCTGGAGACTGACTACCTGACACGCTAACGTGTGCGTAGGAACCAATTTTGCTGACATGGCGGCGACGTATTAGAGAGTGCAGGTTTACTCGCGCTCTTGGTCCCTCAGTCGCAGCGAACCCGAGTCTGTCGGTGCTTGGGTTGTAGGATTTCGATTTTGACTAGTCGTAGGAAAGGAATATAGACGAACATCACCTTGGAGCTCATCGCGAGGACAGGAGTAGCTAAAGCTACTATCCTCGAACAACCATAGTCGTGACTATAGATCTCGGCAAGCGTGTCTTGCACAAGCAGATCATTCACGCAACCCCCCCACAATTTCCTTCAAAAAAGGCGTCTTGAACGAGACCGACCACCAGAACAGCCGAGAAGCGAGCCTGACGAGGCGACCGAAACGAATGCGGGCAATAGTTATCAATTTTTCTGTGGGTTTTCATTTGTCACACTGTTTTTTGGGCATTCTCTCTCAAAGTATCATCGATCACCTCCAACGGGTCGACAGAGGGAGTCAGGAATCTTGTCTGAAGCCTAAAGGTCGAGGTGTTTTTTTACTGCTGCTTGGCTTCCACCTCCTTAACGAGCTTAGCCAGCTCCTCCGGGTTGTAGAGCATAAAGTACTTCTCGATCTGCGGGAGGTAGTGCACCTTGCCCTTCTCCATGTTGAACCAGTAGAGGTACGAGGCGTCGTTGTGCGAGACACCCACGGTGCGCACGTCGTTGAAGGACGGCACGAGGATCGGGTCGTCCTTAGAGTTGCCCTGAGACTCGTCCGACTCGAGAGGGTCGCGGTTGAACTTCTCTACGCCGATCTCAGCGGCCTCCAGCTCCTCGCGTTCACGGCCAACGGCATGCTCGAGATCATTGGGGATTCCGCCAGTGGAGGCGAAGCTGCGCACGGCCAGGCGGGCCGACGAGCGGAGGGGGGCGAACGCGCGCGTCACGAGGCTCATGCTGATGGTGATGGTCTTGGGGGCGGGGAAAGCGGAACTGACCGTTGTGCGGCTGAGAGCCAAGGAGAAAAAAAAACGCGACTCGCTAGACCATCGGATTATCGGTACGTACCGGTTTTTGAAAAACTGTAAACAGTGATATGACGTTAGAATATATTTGCTATAGCTTATTATTTTTAAGCGTTTCATTTATATTAAGCATTGAATTTCAGATGTTTATTCTTTTTCTTATAACGATATTGTAAAATATTATCCCTCTTCAAAGTATTTATTATTGGAGTGTGTAATGGGTACAATGTACCAAAATACGACAAAGACACGAGTCAAGCAGCACCGAGCCATCTTCAGCCATACACGACAGTGTATAGTTTACTTCCACAACCGACTTGCACCACCACAACCTGTTTTGCTTCAACTTTGCATTTGCACTGCATGCTAATTGAGCATACCCGAGTGCAACAAATACTGCATCTAGCAGCACGTTATATTCGTCAGCTTAAAAAGATCGTGCTTTCAAACCCGCTAATCCACCGAAATGACATCCACTTTGCCATCCTTCGGCTTTTGCTGCTCGTCTGCTGCTGACTTAAGATCGTGACGTTTAGGAGGCACTGACACGGGCCCCGCCACCTTCTTGAAAAACGAATCTATCTGTGGCGGCTTGGCTGGAGACGGAGATGCGGACACTGCCTTGGGCGGGCTCGGAGACGGTTTTGATAGTGTCTTATGTGCCTTGATCTTCTGAGGAGTGACCTTGACCGGTGTGGCCTTGGCAGGCGTCGTCTTGCCAGGAGAAGTCTTTTTCTGGGGGACCGCCTTTGCAGGAGTAGACTGAGCTGGTTGATTCGCTGCCGCTTCAAGCTTCTGCTTAGCCCCTTGCGCCTTCAGCTTCTCCTCCTGCAGCTCTTTCTTCCTCTGTTGCTCCTGCCGAACAGCCTCCAGTCGCTTCTGCTCCTCCTTGTATTCTCTGGCTTTCCGCATCAAAGTCGACTCGAAGACCGGCTCGCACAAAAGCTCGCCTGCAAGACCTGCAACATGGTTATCTGTGCAATCTGAGCTTGCGTTGCCACTATACCAGAACGGTCCGATAATCTGAGGTTCCAACTTCGCCGGTTGGACAGCTTTCAAGGCTTTCACTTTCACGCGTTTCTTCTTGTGTTTCACCGTCTCGTCACCGCGATCTTCTGTGGCAACGTCATCCATGTACTCCACGTCGTCTTCGTACGCCAGCCAATCGTCTCCATAGTCTAAGTCGTCTCCCCCAATATCTTCAGCGTCATTTTCATCGTCCGACAAACTCTCACCAGGCTCTTCCTCTTCCCATTCATCATCACTGTCCACAGAGTAGTCAAACTCAGCATAATGTGTGAGTGGCCGACGTCCAGCACGAAGCAGGCGTTTTTTGGAGTTGAACGTGCCGTAATACGCTGGTCGGTTGTTCTCGTAGAATTGAAGCAGCTTCATTACGCCGAGTTTCGGGTCGCGATGTCTTCTTGCGCTCCAGCAACCATCAGACGCTCTGTCTGAATCTCGTTGGCTCTTCAGTGACGAGATAATTGACTCAGCTCCTTCAGCAGAAAACGAAAATGCGTCTCCACTGGAACTCAAAAAGCTGATAGCTGCGTCTATTCGATCCATCTCGGCGCTCTTGGATTCCCCAGAATCCTTTGTCTTGTCTGTAGCTTGGTCGTCGGTAACATCTATAGTGGAATCACCGGTTCCAGGAGCACTTGTAAACAGCTTCTGAAACACTTTCAGTCGCTTGTTTAACACCTTCTTCTTGCTATCCTCCTCCTCACGTTCACGCTTTTTCTTCTCGGCCTCCTTCGCTTCCTTAGCCTGTTGACGTTCCATACCATGTCGCTTCCTCTCCTCTGCAGCACTACGTCTTTCCTCTTCCTTGGCTTCCCGATCTTTGGCTTTTTGCAGCTCTGCATCGATAACCAAACCAAATTTTCCCACTTTCGCCTCCTCAGCACTAACCTTCGCCTCGTCTACTGGTTTCTGGTGCAGCAATTGCACAACTCTAGCAAGGGTTTTCAGTTGCTGACCAAGACGCTTGCGGTGTTTGCGCATGCGCTTTATGACCTTCTGAGCCTCATCCCCGAAATATTTATCCACACTACCAATTTCCCATGTCCATAACGCGTCGACACTTGTGTCTTCGAACACGTTGGACTTCCCTGGGCGGACACCATGCGGTGTGCGTTGTGCAAGCATTTTAATCTCCATTTCCAGTGCCAGCAGTACGGAGCTGTCAACACTTTTCGTTTCGGATGAGTTTGACTCCTCTGTTGACACCAAATCAATTACATCGAGCCTCAAAGCTTTCTTGAACGAAGCGAGAATATCGCTTGCTATCACTGATAAACTTGCAGTGCGTCCTTGAACGTCCTTGGCGACCAAACATTTTACTTCGTGAGGAAATTCAACTGTAGCTGACAGAGTTGCTGAGTCTGTAGTGCTGGCAGATGAATTCACATGGCCCTGAAGCTTTTGCCACGTCTCAGCCAGCACTTGTTGGGACTTTTCAGTGTCAACATTGATATCCAAGTCACGATCCAGAGCTGCACCATAGATTTCTTGCATCACCGCATCACTATTCTGCTTCGAAGTCAGAAGTTCTGTATACTGCCGAGTCAGCTCCTCCATCTTGATCTTGTAAGTGTCGACTCTGGCCTGAACGGCAGGATCTAAAGGCTCCACTTGAACAGTCTTAGCTTCGACCGCTGCTTTTTCTTTCATCTTCGCTTGCCTCTTTGTCGGATTCTTAATTGCTGCTTTACTAGTTTTCGCTGCAGTTGTTTTGCCTCGTGTCTTCTTCTTATCTCCATTTTCCGTCCACGGCTCGTCATCTGCTGAATTCGGCGCAGTCAGATCCACCACAGCTTCTCCATTTACATCCTCGTCCTGAGCTGGTTTCCCCTCAGCTTCCCTGTTAGTATGTGTCTCTAAAATTACTTCCTCTGCACTAACATCCACAATATCTGTCCCCTCCACTATAGCATCGCCCGATATGATAGCTCCAGCAGGAACCACTTCTCCTCCCGTCTCCAATTCAGCTCTGGCTCGCTTAGCTTCGGGTGTATTGAACGCCTCATCATCACTCAAATCCTCGTCCTCGTCACTCTCATCCCCTGCTGCAAAATGAGGAGAAATGCCTCGTGTCTGCCTCTTCTTCTTAGGTTTAGCCTTTGCTTTAGGAGACGCCTTCGTCTTACCTTTTGCTTTGGGTTTTGGCTTCGTTTTACCTTTCATTTTGCCCTGTGGAACCTTCGGTTTAGACTCTGTCTCTGTTTTAGCATCAGCGGCAGTAACCTCCGGCTCAACAGAAGCTTGAGGTCGTTTAGATTCAGCGTTTTTGGCCTCTGCGTCTGCTGCAAACACATCTAATTCTTCGCCAGGCTTCTTGGGCGTGAAGAAACTGAGCATTGAGGCCTGCTTGGACCCTTTATTTTGCTGTAGAAGGAGCGTGAATTGATATATGATTAGTGTACAGGTAGCGGCGAGTAGGCTGCTCAAAACCTAGATACAAGTAAAGACACACCTTCGCCATAATAAGCCGCGATGTACTGCCGACGAGGGTGCTGTTGGCACGGACACGACGTGTGGACGCCCAGGACTAGGCTCCCCGGATTGTTTCGCGCGGTTTTGCGGGACGAAGACTAAAAAAGAGTGACTTCCCTCGAAATAATGACCCCTCTCTAAACTGCTGATCCATTTTCTCGACCAAGCGGATAAGCGGCCAGTGAGGGACCAAAACTGTCGTGCGACGCGAGTTGATTGGCTAAAATTTGCAGTTATTGTAGCCATGCCAGATCTACAGTAGCCCCCAAAAGTCTGTATCATTCCGGGACGACAGCAGTACGATGAGGGACGACATGCGAGTACAATTGAAGACGATTATAGCAGGGTCCGTACAAATGAATTCCTTCACTTCAGCTCTCGCCACAGACCGCAGCACTCAGTGACCCACCATGGAGCTTCCGGAATCCAGTCGCCTGTACCAAGCGGCTATCACCGTGGCCAAGCTTGCGGATCAGAGGCTCAAGATTCGCACGCGGACGGACTACAACGGCAGCCTTCGTCGATTCGCCGCATTCTGTATCTCTGAAGGATATCCCGTCCCACTCAAGCAACGGTTCGTGCAGCTCCCAGGAGTCCTCGCGGCGTACATTCACCAACTAGCGACGGCCAACACAAGTCAGTGGCCGGCTGAAAAGCTTCGTGCTGCGATCAGCTGGCACTACACAAAGCCACAGATGCTTGCTGGTGGCCATCCACACGATCGCTGGGTTGTCGACACGGCTGCGGACGGAACTCTTACCCCGCGAGGTAATCCCGCCAAGTCTGCCACCATTTTGCAGATTCTGGCCGGGTTAAGTAAGGTGAAGAAACGCGAAAGGACCCCTAAGCGCGCCACCCCGATGTCGCTGACCATGGTCTCAAAGATTATCGCCTTCCTGGAGTCAGACCCGATGTTCAACAAGACGATGAGACTGTGGGTTTCGGCGGTATGCTCTCTTGCCTTCTACGGAATGTGCCGCATCAAAGTATCGCTTATAGTGAACTCTATAGGTATCACCATAGGCAGGTTTTGTGAACCGTATCTATGCAAAGGGCTAGTCTCAACAACTACAACGCATTCAACTATACGGAAGATCAGGAATCATCGCAGGAGAAAGAAGCGCCGACGAGTACCACCAGAGCGATTTCGATAGTTCCTCGGACTCGGACGACGCCTAGACAGGTGTAGGTACGGAGGGAGGGTCCCAAATACATAAAATGCATATCAGAAAATTGATATTTTATTGATGATGGTGTGTTTGCAATCATACAATGCAGGACGATAGTACAATCAGGGACGACAGTACAATCCAAGACGACTGAAGTACAATGGAGGACGACAGTACAATAGAGGACGACTAATGTACAATAAAGAACGACTAATGTACAATAAAGGACGACTAAAGTACAATAAAGGACGACTAAAGTACAATAAAGGACGATTAAAGTACAATGTAGGACGACAGTACCAACAAGGACGACGATAAAAGTACCATTAGGGTAACAACAGTACGATGGCGCGTCTACTCGCTCGAATCGCAGCAAGTATCTTGTTGACCGTCAAGTCTCCCTGGAGACGGCCACCGAAATCCTTCTCGAACAAGTCTTGGTCGTCGTTGTACTCTGCACGAATAAACTCCACGATAATTTTCATTCTGGAGAGGCGCGACCTGTGTATCTTGCGTTCGTGTGGAAGCATGTCCTTGCCGGCTCGGTACTGGTGACACGCAGGATTTGGGTGCCAGTACTGATGAACGTAGTCGCGCCATGATTTGGCATCCGAAAGCTCAGACACGAGGCGAGCGGTTTCCTCATCAGTTCCTTCACACGTATCTTCAGCGTGTTCACCACCTTCCGTTTCTTGAGTATCGTTTTGTCCGCACTTGACGCCCTGTATCATGCCACGGAGACCTTCCAGTAAAGCGTCCTTGAGCTCGGCAATGGTCGACGGGTGCAATGCATGGGGAACTTGATCGGGGGCTGCATATGTGGGGTTGAACTGTGGATCGTCGTCAGCATCGGAATACGTGCTCGGTCCATGACATAATCGAGAAGATACCGCGTCACCGTTTCAGCCTTCTCACTCGGTGCCCACCCCCATTTCACCAGCTTTAGCGTCCAGCGTCTTTTTTCAGGAGCAAACATGAACCGGTACTGAACACCTCCCCGTCGAAAGCAGTGCGACGTAAACCAGATCTCGTCGCCAAGAACACTCCTGCTGATTCCAGCAGCCGCAGCGACGATGTTGAGAACTTGCGTAAAGTTGCTGTCCGTCATTGGTGCGCCCCATTTGACTCCAACTTTAGCAAATGAAACCCTGCCGCATGGAACCCTGCTGCCATCCCCGGCGCACCGCTGTCGGTTCGCTCCATGACGAGGAATCTTCGTCAGCGAGTGGAATGCGAAGTCACTGCTCCACCTGTGATGTAGTTCCGTCTGCGCGTGGTGGAACCATCGACTCAGATACGTCAGCGCCTCAGCGGCCTTCTCTTCCTTCGGGAGAAGATGCAGCGAGTACGTTCGACTGGCAAGGGGGTCATGGTCGGTCTTGCGGTCACGGATTGTGAAGCAGCCAAATCGAATCGCGGCACCGGTCTTGCGAGACTTGCGTCGTAGGCCAAGTTGTATGTCTCCCTTCTTAATCAGTAGTACTTCAGCACTAGCTTAGTTTCCAGCAGCCAACCATTAGGTTGGTGGCACACCTCCACGCTAACTGCTACAATGCTTACTTCGTCTTTTGACACCTTCTACATAACCATCTCCTCTACTGCATCTCTACTCGACGTGCCATAGGTTATGAGCCCAAGCCAAGCCTCAAGCGACGAGTTTCCACGCCTCATTGGCGCTGAGAACTTTGACGTGTGGAAGACCCGCGTGTGCGCAGCCCTCGACGGAAAACACCTACTCGGCTTTGTCAAGAAACCCGACTACGATGGCATTTCCGAGGACGAGTCTGATGAAAACGAGACCAACCATCCAGACAAGAAAACTACGCCGAAGTGCAAGCCGGCAGAGAATGACGACCTTGACTCCGATGCCGTAGACTACGAAGCAAGCGACGATGAGCTCAAACCATCGTCTGACCCTGACGACGAGTCATAGGTAACGAGCCCAAAGTTGCATGGAGGTCTGGACTGCACGTTGAACGCATCTAGAGGCCATGATGCCTCCGCGGACAATCGGAACAAGTTGCCTAAGCCAAAGCTACCCTGGCTGAATGCCGTCCTGTGACAATGGCTACGCTAGATGAAATCCCTAGCTACTCCCTTTCAAAGCCGGATGCTACCCCGTGCTAGGAGCTCTACTAAATGCCATGGCATATTGTCGGTACCTGCGAGACCATGTAGTTGATCTCAGGAAGCAAAGCCCTGGATGCTCGCATGTGTACATGTACAACACACTGTAAGACTGCCCCGTACGGTATGCAAGTTGAGTCAACACTACACTACCAGAAACTGGGAACCATGAACAAACAAAGAACGTAACTCAGGTTTTTCTCCTAAGCGAGTTTTCCTTGAACAAGTTTCGTTATAAAAAACTGGCCTATTGACATGCACGATTTACGCATCTGTCTTTACAAGCAACATGCACGAACTACGCCTCTGTTTAGCACTCTTACAAGCACGAATATGATCGCTTATCGAAATGCATGGCACGTAAAATACAAACGCCATAAAATAGTGATGCAAGCACGAATTTCGCTAATGCACAACAGTAACAGTTTGGACATGTAAGGTTAGCACATTGTCATTGAAATGCACGATTAAACGCATATTGGCCAGATTGACAAGCAAACTCTATGCCTCTGTCTTGAAAATGAACCTCGTATGTCTCCTACCATGAACAACATGCACGAATACATCGCTTCTGTGTTCTACGATGAATATCCCAGCATTGAGATAGATAGCATGACTTTATCGCTTCTTTCATTTCACCTAGTTTATCCCATGAGCATAAATGCCAAGCACTTATCTGCCGTTAATGGCAATGAACATGTGCATCTTCTAGTACTACATCTAAAGCTTCAGCATTACTAGTAGCAATGATATTTATCTGCCTCAGTAATTGCTGTTAAGCCCGCTGTTACGCGGCAATATGGAAGAAATCCCATTAAAGTTAACTACATGAAGTTCATCAATAGAGATATGAAGTGACTTTAAGTTACAGGCAACACAGTACCCTCTACACGAGATGTCTGATGCTGTGTCAGTGAGAAGAAGAATGTCCTCACAAATAGAGAAGCTTTAACCTCTTTAACGCTCATGACGAAGAACAGTGCTCTTACGGAGACTCTAATTTTGAGAAGATTCACAAATTGGTGAACAGGATTTTTCCTTTATAATACGGTTTTTCCTGAATAACCAACCATGCAATGAAGCAACCGCATCTAATATCTAAAGCCGCATAATTGACTGCGAGGAATGGATCGGTGAACAGGTTTTCTCCATTATGGTTTTCCTGATTAGCCACAATGAATCCGCAGAGTACAGACAATATATTGATCGCTGCTACTGGCCTGGTTAACAGATTTTCCCTTTTCGAAGGTCTATTGAATCGCCTAAATCATGATGAACTATCCATGAAGATCTGTACTATAGTGACGACGAATATTCCCGTCACGCAGTGAATTTTATCGGCACCTCAATGCGCCGGACGTCGCGCTCCTCGATGCGGGAGGCTGTTGAAGTTTCCATCTCCGAGGCACAACTGTCTTACCGTTTAAGTGTACGAGTATAACACTAATGCATGAAGCATGCCAAATTAAATGCGTACTTTTATTTTTCCCACTGGGTTTTTAAGTTTGTTCGTAAAAGGTTTTCTCCTCGTTGAGGTTTTCCCTGGTCAAGTACCGAATTACAATTGGCATATGAATCTATATCCATGCAGGCACAATAGACAAATTTGCTGGGAAGGTCCACTCCCCAGAAACTGGGAACTACATTTTCTCTCGACGATGATAAAATTTCCGTCAGCTACGGTACTAATTCGGCCAGTTGTGTCGACCATAGTACTCGTTCCGTCACTACATTCCCCCGCTTCTGTGACATCACGTGGCGAGGCCAACGCGGAAGCCCGATCAACTGGCTCCGTGGCCGTCTTCTCTCCTGTCGCGCGATCTGCGCCGTCCACTGCCTCGATACACCGTCCTCCAGCCACCGAAAGGCTCTGTGCACCCTTCGCTGGCACGCGTCCGACGCGCTGGATACTCTAGCGGTTTGCGATGCGCTTCCTGGCGGCCGATCTATTCCGCCGCTTGCGTGGCATACTCTTGCCCGACGCGGCGTCTAGCGCCGAGCTGCCTGGTGGAGATATCCCGGTTTCCCACAGCCTCACCATGGCAGGCTCGATGTCCTAATTTCTCTCGCGCCCTGAGCGCAAGGACCAACGACAGATCAGCTGCCGAGCCACTTCCAGGAAGGCTGCAGGTTGTGAACTGAAGGGTCGCCTGCAGAGAAAACCTGGAATATCTGCTGAACTGTGATAACCAATATCAAGTCGATCGATGCAAAGATGCAGGGAGGCTGTTGAGACTAGCCCTTTGCATAGATACGGTTCACAAAACCTGCCTATGGTGATACCTTTAGAGTTCACTATAAGCGATACTTAGCACTAGCTTAGTTTCCAGCAGTCAACCATTAGGTTGGTGGCACACCCCCACTGCTACAATGCTTACTTCGTCTTTTGACACCTTCTACATAACCATCTTCTCCTACCCATCTGTACTCGACGAGTCATAGTAGTCATTGTCTCCATGTCCAGCTTGATCGTCCTCAGCATCGGATTCGTCGGAAACGAACTCAGAAGGGATGGGAAAGGGATACTTGCACACGGGGCACTTCATATCCCTGCTTCTGTGATTACCCAAGAATCGTGCGCTGTACTGCGCCAAGTCGAAGATATGGCAGCACTGCGGGCCCTCCAGCATCGTTCCAGTGACGACGCGCTTACAGACCATGCACGTCAGTGGCGCATCTACATGCCTGACAACCAAAACCTCGTCATCTTCTACGTCAAGTTGAATTGGATCTCGGCAGTTGCTGCACCGTGCGTCAATCGCGATTTGTCCCTTCACACTCCCGGTGGTACGGTTGGCGGCATGTCTCACGCTCACACACCCAAATCTTGCCGTCGAGAGAGGAGAGACAGATGTTGCAGTCTACCACACCGTCTCTCCATTGCACATTTTCTGCAGCATCTTCAACTCTGTCTTGCCCATCTTTCTCTTGGTTGTCGCCTTGGCCTTGAACATCTTCACGTCGTACAGCAGTTGACGTGTCGTCAGTATCGCCTTCTTGCGCATCCGCGTCGTAAAGTAGGTCATCCAACTGATTACGCAGCGGTTCTGCCAAACCAGATGACTCTTCGGGATCCCTGCTGGTGGCCGCAAGGGACGGGGCAGGAGCGTTCGGCGATTCTTCCGTCGCGTCATCCGGAGCATCATCAGTCGCTTGATCGCGGCGTTGTTAACGCCTCTGACGGTGCCACGCCGCATCCCTCTGGCGCCTAGCATCAGCAACCTGATTGCGGTGCGCAATACGGTCATCCAGTGGACGACACCGTGAGCCTCGCTGGTGGCGCACGAGATGGTGGCGATTTCCACTCACCCACTGCCAGCATATCTCACACAGCTGACATGGCTGAGATGGAACACCTCGACAGGATCGTCGCTGATGCAGACGAAGGTGATCGGATCGAGCGAAGTCGTGGAGACACGTCTCACAGACGTATTCCGGCGAGTCCGCTAGAAGCTCTGATATATCCATACTAAAATCAAAATAAATTTAGGCTTTATCAAATTGGATCAAATTACGAATGTGTACATCGACGTCGTCGCACGTGCGCTTGGAGGTTGTCGCACCGGGAGATCTGAGCACTTCGCGGGAGATTCGATAGTGAAACCATGATTTTGCAGGCTGCGCGCAGGTGTTGAATTCCACTGGTGCGAAATGTATCCATAAAGCCAGCATAAATAGAGCATAACCCTTCTCCTAAATCTGTATCTCGCCTACCACTTCAATAGAAAAGCGTCGGAGAGCTCTCTTGAACCGACTAAACTATTGTCTTAAATTTATTAGAACATATCCAACCCATTTGTTTTGTCACTGTGTTTTCTACAATACGTGAGGTTACACACTTGCTTCTTCACATCACTATTCGAAGGTATGAGACTTATGATTAAGCCGAATTTGCCCCTTCCTAAAACCTATATCTTCTGATAGTCTTTATCAATGCGAAATTATCTTATCCGAGTGGATATCCACTCAGATGTGTACTAGTCTACCGATCTACACTTGTATCTAAACAAAAAAATTATATGTAAAATTCTGTTATTTTAACCCTTCAACCCCCATATGTTGGAGCCACCAACATAATGGGTGTATAGCTCTTGAAAACCTAACCACAGCATCTATACGCATGTTGGAGGCTCCAACATATTCGAATTTAGTCTATATATTTGTATTGAAAGTAGCTCAATACTAAAACCAAATGGAAAAACTGTGAGAGAGAAGTGACGATGCACAGGGGTAGGTCGAATCGAAAGGAGAAAATCTACACAAACGGACAAAGGCAGAACATCATCTGATCTGTAACGAAATACGGTGCTGTTTCCTTGCTATGTGCACCATTACTTGCAAAGTCCTTTCTAATTCGTTAACAATGAACATAATTCCTGTCAATACATTTCCCATTAGATTGTGCGCCCTCTAAGCGCATCACTGGCCTTGATTGTTCTCACAAGCAGGGCCCATTCTGCACATATCATGATTTAGATTGATGGGAATAACCCTACTAGTGCTGCTACTTTTGAGGAAATTATTTCAAGTGCATTATATTTTACTGTACCTAGTGACCTTTGCATGACTCTCATATACGTCGTCTTCAGCTTGATTGTGCGCGTTAATCCAAGCATGTCTAGCTCCAGCCATATTTCTATAATAATACGTAAATAGTAGTACAAAGGTACATGCGTGAGGTGAGTAAGCAAGTGATGCGTTCCTTATACACACTCTTTGTACGACTGAGGCATGCATTTTCTGAACTTGAGTTCGTGCAAAAACTTGATATTTAATAAAAAGTGCATTTCTGAAGGTTGGATCCTCCATCATACTGGATCGTATTTGGCGTTTTTGCCTACATATAGCGCAATATGTTAGAGGTCGCCCGACTTTACACGAGAACAGAGACTGGGGTTTACCTATCCCTCCCGCCAACAAATTCGTACTTAGAGTAGACATATACAAACATCAAGACTAATTATGTTGGTGGCTCCAACATAATGGTCAAAATATACCCCTCGATTTTTTGTCGGGGGTTGAAGGGTTAAAAATAATAGTTTTCGCCTTCAGTACCAGAGCAAAACCTATATTATATATTTTTTCTTGAGACATTTTTTCCTCTAATCTTCACTTTTATTTCTTCTGTGACCAAACCTCGTGTTTCATGCCTCAAGGGTGGTATTGTCGATCTGCAAAATGGTGACACCAATACGGAGACATCAACAACCTATAGCTCGGCTCTCGCGGCTGTTTCATCAACAGTTCCTAAAACACATGAAGAAAACACAAGGCTACGTGATGAGTTTGGTCGGCAGGTCTGGCCCGAGGTTAGCATTGTAGTATGAGCACACTGCCTTGAAGTTTATGGGAACTGTTTAAATTATTGTTTTACTAAAGTTTTATTAGTTGGTTTAGAGTGGTGGAATAGTTCTCTATCGCTAAAATTTCATTTTGGCAAGCGTGAAAGCATGACGAACGCAGTACTGGTACTTATCCGTTGCCGCAGCCGGAGTCTAACACCCAATCACAACACGACACGTCAGTAACTGTTCGTTCAATCAGTTGTGGGTACAAAGCTCTTACCGTGCTCTCGATGTCATGAGACGCCGTCTGGATGCTGCTGAAAGCTTCCGAGACTTTTTCGGTAAGCACCGGTACCTTTTTAGGTTCGAAGTCATCGACGTCATCGTCGCCACCCATTGGTGTATCCGATACCACAGTCGATCCTGGGGTTGGGGGTGGGGATGCCATCAGTCGGCCTTGGCCTGTTCCGGTGTCATCCTGTTCCACAGTGGATCTTCTGCACGTGCCGCAGCAACAGGCGTTGCTTGCTGGATGGTTTTATGAAAGCCGCGGGGGAGTAGGTCCGGAATCTACTCGGACTTTCTTTTTCGATGCGACCCTATTGCTCTTCACATGAGCAACACCAATTTCCTTGGCCTTCTGGAAGATGTTAAATCGGTGACAGCCCTGGCCTCGTCACGTTGCTTTGCAGGACAGTCCACCCTCCTGTGTGGCCTGTCGTTGCAATTGTATCTTTCATCGCAGTAGAAGCACTCATCGCTCTTCTGAATTTTGCGCTTGCCCAAGCTGCCCCGGTTTTTCACATGATGAACCGGTACTGTTGACACCGAAGTCATTGCTTGAATCTCGCTACTGCTCTTGTTCATGAACACGTTGCATAGCAGGGCTTCTACTTTGTCAAATCAGAAGCCTTGGCGCGCTGGATCAGCTCACCCACGGAGCTGAGATCTATCGACAAAGCCTTGTCGAACTCTGTAAGCAGAGTGGCCATTCCTTGCGCATTGGATTTGCCGAAGGTTGGCTCTAGTCGTGTCCATACGACTGGCAGACTCTTATTGTTGAATGAGACGCGCCGCGTCTCAAAGGTACGGCCTTGGTAGCGTCGGACTCAACATCGACCGGATGTAGGCATCCTGATCGGTCAGCATAACTTGCTGCCACTTGTGCGCCTGAATCGCCGCCTCGTCAGACACGTCACTGAGACTTGGCACAATGCACTGTGTCCGCAATAACGTCTACTAGCCAATCACAGCTTGGCTACGTACTTGTCAACTGACCACAGACTGTATCGTCACTTGATTAACCTTAGCTAAACTATTACCTTAATTAACTCAATTGGCTCAGTAGCCTCCGAACCCACCTGGAGATCAGATGTGTCGGTTGCCTAACGACACAGTTGACTTCACAGAGGGTTCTCCTCTGCGCCTGATCTTCCAGTAGAGATCGGGCGACAACAACTACCTTACAATACCACCGTTTCATATTTGTTAAGTTTCATATGTGGTTTGATGGGTAAGTTGCTTGCGCCATGTTTGGCGCATTAGAAAAGACTTAGGTTTGTGCTGTTGCGCAACTCTATTACTCCCTCCGTTTCACATTACTTGACCAGATTCAGTACTTGACATGTATTGGAAAACCTTGGGTTGTAACCCCTAACAAATTGCACATGGAGCTAACGGGCTTCAGCTAGCGCGTAAAATGGACTTCTATTCGCTGTTATTTCATTTAATCCGGCGTCTTTACAGTTGAAAAGGATGATGCCAATACAACAACCAAGTGTGTCAATGAGCTACTAATTACGACAACAATTAGGGTTATGCGACTCCCTAAAACCTAATTTTTATTTGATAATAAGTTAAGGACACGGCGGGAATCGAACCCGCGTCCTTCCACACAAACGGCGGTGCTCTTATCCAGGAAGGCGGCAATACTAAGCTTTGTTTCTGGAGTGAGGTCCTTGTTTCGTTGTCGTTCGCCGTCCGCCATCGTGAAATGGCGCCAACTCCGCAGGTCTAATCTGTAGTTTGAGTGCGCTAATTCGACGAACTGTAAAAAAACCTTCGTCGAATTTAAATAACCTCGATTTTTAGCGATATTGATTGGATGTTCTAAGCCAATGAAAAGTAGTAATTTGGTATTCCACCAATCATTTCAATTTGTCAAGTAATGTGAAACAGAGCAATCTCAATTCAAGTCAAGTATGGAGGGAGTATAAAGCACTGTATTGGTGCTTTTAGAGTGCTTTCGTTGCCGAGAAATTGCGGTTCTAGTGTTGTAATGGGTCTGCTTAGACCTATTAGGTGGCGTACACGTGCGCTTACGTGTATGAGGAAGCGTGCAATTAGATTTTACTTAATTTAAGTATACTTATTTAAATAAGTATAATTAAATCAAATATAAACAATCAAAACTGCAAAATACCGTAAATTGAGAACTGTTATTGAATTTGGCCCGAAACCAATTATGGAACTTCTTAAACTGTTTTGATTTATTTCTAAAGGGTCTGCCAACGTGTGGTTGACATAGTCTCTGCTCTGTGATTGGTAGAAATCCATTACTTTCTACGAATAACATGCACAAATGAACACAAACCACCCAATGATGTGGTTCGCCCATGTAGCCATTGGTGTGTACAGCACACCAAAGAACTTCTACCACCTCTCAGTGCTCTACTCAAACGCAACCAAGCCTCTTTAGTGGCCGCGTCCGACGACACCGTTCTTCCTACACAGAAGCGCTCGAAAGTGGAGATCCCGTCCACCTACTCAAAGGATTTACTGCTTAAAGAGCCTATCGATCTAGAGGAGGAGCAGGTTACCCATGACACGGTCATCACACTCTTAGCAGCTCGCTACCACCCCGAACCCAAGCCATAAAAAGCCGCCATGAGCTCTCATCACGCATCTGACTGGCATGCTGCGGCTCTCTCCGAGTATCACTCGCTACTGGGTCCGAGTATCACTCGCTACTGGGTCCGAGTATCACTCGCTACTGGAGAACCGCACTTGGTCCCTCGTCCCTCGCTCTCGCAACCGTAAGGTCCTGCAGTGTCGATGGGTCTTTGTTCGTAAGCGCGATGAAAATGGTCGCGTCGTTCGTTTTAAAGCATGCTTAGTCATCAAAGGGTTCCAGCAAAAACACGGGATAGACTATACAGCGATATTTCCCCCGGTTGTCCGCATGGAAGTCCTACGACTCCTGCTTACCCTAGCGGCTATCCTCGATTACGAGATTGAGCAGATGGATGTAAAGACTGCATTTCTCAACGGCGACTTAGACGTTGACATCTTCATGGAGCAGCCCGAAGGTCTTCAATCTAAAGACCACCCGGACCTTGTCTGTAAACTTGGTAAGAGCCTCTACGCCCTCAAGCAGGCTCCCAAGGTCTGGTATCACACCTTCGCTCGCTACCTCGAAGAACTCGGTTTCAGTCGCCTCGCCAAGGATCGTTGCGTGTTTTACAAACTGATTTTCAACGCACCTTGTTATATCTCGGTTTACGTCGACGACTTGTTGATCATCTCGCCATCCAAGCAAGTTATTGCTACGGTGAAATCGGCATTACACTCTAAGTTCCACATGATCGATTTAGGGGGAGTATCCTACCTACTCTAGGAGGAGACGAAAACTTAAAGCTTCTACAGTCAGATGAATATCTCATGGCTTTTACAGACTCGGACTACGCCCAGTGCACTGACACTCGGAGATGGATTAGTGGATACATCAGTATGTTCTGCAACAGTCCCATCAGTTGGGTATCGCGTAGACACCACACAGTCGTTCTCTCAACGACTGAGGCAGAGTACATTGCGCTTTGCTACTGTATGCAAGAGCTCATCTACATCAAACTGCTGATTAGAGAAATTGGCTATGAAAGCACGAAACCCACACTAATCCTAGAAGACAACCAAAGTTGCATTAAAATATGCAATAACCCCGAGTTGCATGGACGCAGTAAGCACATCGACATTAAATACTTCTTCGTCCAGGAGAAGTATCTCGAAAAGAGTTCACTATTATGTACTGCAATACAAGTGAAATGTGTGCGGATATCTTTACGAAAGCACTTGCAAAACCATCATTTCAAAAAGTGAGAGATATCTTAAGAGTTACAACTAAGAGCTAAGTATCGGAGAAACAATAGAATGGCAGGCATGCAATTTATTGTCCTCGATGTAAAACCTACCGAAAACCACCTTAGACAGTTCTCTCACCTATTCACGAGGCTTGAACACGCGGAACGGTCGCACAAATGAGTAGAAGTTAACCCTTCTACTCCGGCCATTACGGATTCTCCGGAATTTAGTTTCAGGATTGAAAATATTCAGGGTTCTCCGCAACAGATTCGGGACAGCTCAAATTTCGCATATAGAAATTTGTATAGGATAAATTTTACCAGGTCCAATGCAGCGTCGCTGTTCGTTGAGACATGGGGATTTTAGGAAAGGGCTAGGGTTGAAAGTATAAGAATCTGAGGGAGCTGCCAGCCTTTCATTTCAAGATTCGCGCGCAAGGAGAGACATTCACTCCGGATGGCTGAGCCATTTATTGACCCCAAGACGTTCCAGTTGATTTGGTACCAGCTGACCAAGCGTGGCTGGACCTTCCGTAAGTCTGTAGGCCTTAGCAATGACCAGCGCTACGTACCACCGGACGGAAACGTGAAGGGAACCGAAGGTGTTGACTGTTTCGTTGGTAAGGTTGCGTTGTACTCTTTTCGAATTTTGGTTTTACTAACACGGGTTTGTAGGGGAGAGAAGCTTAGTCAAGCATTGCATGCAGCAGGGTTGGTTCTCCGAATTCCTCGCGCAGCCTCCAGGAGTCCCTCTGCGCTCGCCGACGCCAGCACACGATCCCTCCAGTCTCCACGACACCAAGTGCGACGGCTCCCGACGTGGTTGAAGCCCCAACGACACCCTCCGCAGCAGTTCAGCCATCGCTAACGGCGTCTCCTGTCTTCCAAGCGGCTGCGAAAACTGCAGCAAGAACTCCTAGGACCGCCGCCAAGGCTACCAAGGTGAGCTCATCGCACGACAAGAGTAGCAGAACACCGGCGGCTGGAAAACGGAAGGCCGCATCTAAGTCTACACGGGAGAAGCGCCATCGCACTGGTATGTTTTTTGGTTGGATTCGGTTGTATGATACGCTACCATGATGCTATTACGGATTGTACAGATGAAGCCGTCACGGAGGAGTCCCAACGTGTACCAGATATTCCTGAAGTGCTTGTTCCGGATGCTCTCGAAATTGTTACGGATAGTGACCATCACACTGTTCCGGATGTACTGGATGATGTTCTGGAGAGTGACGAAGATGCTGTGCCGGTTGAAAGTCAACAAGATGCGACCCGTCCTGCACGTGACTCTCGCTTTGTTTCGCTTGATGACTTTGATTCGGATAATTTTTTGACGGCATTGCGGCGGGACCGCTTGTTTGAGCCCTTGGATAGTGACGACTTGAACCGTGGTGAAGCTGACTGGTTACTTGAACTCGACTCGGAGGCTGAGGGTGATGAAGATACCATACTGATTGACAAGGACAACGACGATGCAAGCGACGAAGAGCTGACGGCGTATTTGCCATACGAGGAGGAGGATGATCCTGTCGTGTTCGACTTGCGGAAGCCAGAGCTTGACAGACTGCAGTTGGAAGAGTGGGATGTATACGACGAGAATCACGCGAGCGACTTGCAAGTTGATGCTGCGCCTCTCTATGATGGGCCGTACGGTCCGACGAGAGCTGCATTAGCTTTTGCTGGCAGCCCCTTGGCAATATTCTACTTTTTTCTGCCGAAGGAGCTTTGGCGACGGATTGCTGAAGAGACAAACAGCTACCGCCTCGTGTGTAGACGAAGTTGCAGTGGCAATGCGTACACGTGCACTGGAGCGTCGAAGGACGGTGCCGTCCACAGTGGTGTTGTCGGTAGAAGAGTACAAGTCCAAACTTCGCCGTAAACATCCTGTCTTGCCGCACGAACTCGTTAGATTCATCGGTTTGCTTGTCGCACGATCGTTGGAGCCACGAAAGGAAAGCTTGAGTCGGCATTGGATCACCAAGGTCGAAGGAGCACTGTCGCGTGAAACTTTCGGGCAGTTTCTAAGTCGCGATCGTTTCCAAGACATCACGCGGTACATGCACTTCAACGACAACTCCCAGCAAGCAGAGAGCGGCGACAGGGCTTTCAAGATCCGACCCGTGCTGCAGACGTTGCAGAAGACTTTCTTTCGGGGCTATCGGTTGGGTGCACGGATATCGTTTGACGAAGGCATGGTACCAATGAGACATCGACGCAACCCCATGAGGCAGTACATGTCTGCCAAGCCCAACAAGTGGGGCACTAAGTTCTACATGACCTGCTGTGCCGAGACAGCGTACTGTTCAAGGTAATTGGCAACAACGTACTATCCGTGATATGTTCTGGATTTGACAGGTTGTACCCCAATATATACTGACGTTATTCCGGATGTTGCGCTATAGGCTTGATATCTACTGCGGGAAGGCCAACAAGGAGGAGAAAGACGTTGCTCAGCGAGCTGTTGTGAAGAACCTCGTGAATGTTTTGAGGGACCAGCCTGCTCAGCGCTTGGTGTGTACGGACAACTACTACACGTCGATATCCCTATCTGACAAGCTGCTCTCCATGGGCCACTACCATGTCGGCACCATGCGCCAGGACCGCCTGGGATGGTGCAAGCAGATCGATTTCACGCAGAAGAAACGACCACAGCGCATGCCGCGCGGAATGTTTCGAATTGCGCAATGGCGCAACCGACCTGAGTTTGTGGCGCTGGCCTGGATGGATGCGTCCGGTTTCTTGCTACTGGATGCTCCACACAGCCAGCTGTAGTCCCTCGTTGGGAGCCCGATGGTTCCGTAACAATGACACCGTGTCCTCGGCTGGTCGTGAACTACCACGAGGCAATGGGTGGCGTGGATGTCCACGATCAGCTGCGGCTGCAGCGCTACTCTATACAGCGCTCAGTGCGCATGCGCAAATACTACAGAACATTTTTGGGGCTCGTGGATATCGCATTAGTCAACGCATTTATCATCTACAAGATTGCTATGAAGAGGCAAGACAAGCCTGTTCCGACCCACGCTGAGTTCATGCGGCGCCTGCATGTGGACCTGCTATCTCAAACGAAAGCCGACTTCGCCGCAGGACAAGACGGCCAAGAGCTGCTGACGGCGCCAGCACCTCAAATCCCGCACATCTTGCAGAAAACTAAGGAGAAGAACGACAGCAAGACCAAGACGCGGCAGTGGCTGTGTAAGGTGTGCTCGGCATTTGCGGGGCCTGGAACTCGAAGCTTTGAGAGCGGATTCTTCTGCAAGGCGTGCTCCATCGCTAAAAAAGGCCGCGTGGCACTTTGCAACAAGGCTCGCCGCCTAGAGCACGGCAGCGACCTGACATGCTCGCAAGTTTGGCACCAGACCTGGAAGAACGGGACTGCTATCCCGCCGGAGTATCAGGACAAGATCCGCTTTATCAACAAGCGCCGCGTAGAAGACGTAGATAGTGAGGAAGAATTTTGGTAATGACAGAATGATAGTCGTTGTTGGCGTGTACACACACCTCTAGTAGTTGCACATCGTAACGGTTTTGCCAGGAGATTGCAATGAACAGTTTCTTGAACCAATTTTGCACAGCAGATCCCACCCTGAAACCCAATGAAATTGCTTGATGGCGCTACGTGGCACGCGAAAGGGCTTGATGCATGATATATAGTACTGATATTGCGGCATACGTTAATTCATATATTAAGTATACCGGAAAATCCGGAAGATTGGCCGGAGTAAAAGGGTTAATCCACTTCTGCTTGGCCACAGGCATTTCCAAAATATTTCCGTCACTGTCTTCGTCGAACACCATGCGGTCCCTGCCGTTATTCTCCACACGAAGCACGACACAGTGTTCGTAGAAGTCGCGGTTGTAGGCACCAACGAGGTAAAATCCATCATCTAAAGGGAGGTCTAGGAGAACTCGAGCTCCACGACGACCACCCTGCACCTTGTTCTGTTGGAGTTGGTTGACCACAATGTCACACTTGGCCTTTCGCAATCTTGGTAGCAACTTGGCAAACGTCTTCCATGTGCAGCCTTTGCGTAAATCACGACCCTCCTTTAACTCATCAGCGAGAAACTTAGCCACCACGTCCTTAGGAATTAAGTTCGGTCTTCCGATCAAACGAGCTGCCAAGTTCAGTCCATTGAAAATGCAGCTGTAATCGTCACTGGCCACGATAATGCGTTTGCCGTAGTCATCTTGCTTGCCGAATTGATAGAAGTGGGTGAAGCTGCTAGCCTTCAAACAAAGACAAGCTGAATTTCATCGGCAGGAGTCTCAGACATTCGATCGATTGGCTCCCAGGTCCTATAGCGCTTCGCGTTCTCAGCCGGACGCCAGTCCCACAGCACGCTGACTTCGTAAGCCTCGGAACCGATATTGAGCCGCACATCATCGATCTGCCAGACTGGCCACTTGCGATCCGGTCTGTATCCCAATGCGGCCCTGAGACGTCTTCATCATCGCTAGTGTATGGGTCGAGCTCTTTGCCTGAGTCACCGTCGCTGGGAAGGTCATCTCTATAAAGCTATCATCCACGTAGTCGTCACTGCACGAGGAATCACTACTCTCGCTTTCTGCCGACGACAGCGCAATGTCAGTAGCCGTATCGGCCTGAGCCGCTGCCGGCACCACACGCGCTTTCTTCATGGTCTTCTTCAAAGCAATTACGCGCTTCTTCTTGCCTAGAGATCTGGGTGTTGGGGCTGCAGAAGCCACCACCATGTGAGCCTCCTTGGCTGGAGTTTTGGACACCTCACGCCCCCGCGGGGACGCCACACTTTTCTCTACTAACACTGGCTCAGACATGACATTCAAGCCAAATGTTGCAATACTCTAAAGCACTACTGAAAAATAATAATAAGCCAAAATCAAGTCGTCAAACCTTTACCAAAAGGTACAAAGATCTGAGCAGCAACCTTAATTTTTGAACTATACATGTATGTTGTGACAATTACACGGTAAACACCCTATATACATCCCGTCCCTCACGGACAAATGACAATTCCTCTGTAGGGGTGTGTGAAGTAACAGCTCACATGTCACTTCTCTCTTAAGTGACTGTACTGTAAAAAAGGTTAATTACGTTAGTTTCTAGACACTTACTACATGAGCGGCTGGCAGGTCGTGCTCTCACTCTTAAGTTTCTGAATACCACTTTGCTTCTTTGCTTCTACTTCTCAAGTCTCCAGCTCGTCTCTTTCTCTGAAGTGCCCCCTCGCTCCCAAGAAGTCGTCATGCCACGACAATCGTACAATAGTCGTCCTCCATTGTGCTTCATCCTTCATTGTACTGTCTTCCTTCATTGTACTTTAGTCGTCCTTCATCATACAGTCGTCCCTGATTGTGCTATCGTCCTGGATTGTATGATTGCAAACACACCACCATCAATAAAAATACTTTTCTGAAAAGTATTTTATGTCTATGGGACCCTCCTTTCTTACTGACAACTCCCTAGGCTTCGTCGCCGGGATTGTAGGCCTCGTCCGAGTCCGAGGAGCTATCGAAGTCGCTCTGGTGGTACTCGTCGGCGCTGTTTTCGTCATTGGCCACTATACCCGTCATTCCTTCCTGCGATGATTCCTGGTCTTCCGTTCGAATGCGTTGTCAGCCTGAGCGCCCTCAGCATCAGATTCGTCGGAAACGAATTCAGAAGGGATGGGAAAGGGATGCTGGCACACGGGGCACTTAAAATCCCTGCTCCTGAGATTACCCAAGTATTGTGCGTTATACTGCGCCAAACAGTCGTAGTCGAAGATGCGGCTGCACTGCGGGCCCTCGAGCTTCGTTCCAGGGACGACGCGCTTACCGACCATGCACGTCGGTGGCGCATCTACATGCCTGACAACCAAAACCTCGTCATCTTCTACGTCAAGTTGAATTGGATCTCGGCAGTTGCTGCACCGTGCGTCAATCGCGATTTGTCCCTTCACACTCCCGGTGGTACGGTTGGCGGCATGTCTCACGCTCACACACCCAAATCTTGCCGTCGAGAGAGGAGAGACAGATGTTGCAGTCTACCACACCGTCTCTCCATTGCACATTTTCTGCAGCATCTTCAACTCTGTCTTGCCCATCTTTCTCTTGGTTGTCGCCTTGGCCTTGAACATCTTCACGTCGTACAGCAGTTGACGTGTCGTCAGTATCGCCTTCTTGCGCATCCGCGTCGTAAAGTAGGTCATCCAACTGATTACGCAGCGGTTCTGCCAAACCAGATGACTCTTCGGGATCCCTGCTGGTGGCTGCAAGGGACGGGGCAGGAGCGTTCGGCGATTCTTCCGTCGCGTCATCCGGAGCATCATCAGTCGCTTGATCGCGGCGTTGTTAACGCCTCTGACGGTGCCACGCCGCATCCCTCTGGCGCCTAGCATCAGCAACCTGATTGCGGTGCGCAATACGGTCATCCAGTGGACGACACCGTGAGCCTCGCTGGTGGCGCACGAGATGGTGGCGATTTCCACTCACCCACTGCCAGCATATCTCACACAGCTGACATGGCTGAGATGGAACGCCTCGACAGGATCGTCGCTGATGCAGACGAAGGTGATCGGATCGAGCGAAGTCGTGGAGACACGTCTCACAGACGTATTCCGGCGAGTCCGCTAGAAGCTCTGATATATCCATACTAAAATCAAAATAAATTTAGGCTCTATCAAATTGGATCAAATTACGAATGTGTACATCGACGTCGTCGCACGTGCGCTTGGAGGTTGTCGCACCGGGAGATCTGAGCACTTCGCGGGAGATTCGATAGTGAAACCATGATTTTGCAGGCTGCGCGCAGGTGTTGGGTACTGGTGCGAAATGTATCCATAAAGCCAGCATAAATAGAGCATAACCCTTCTCCTAAATCTGTATCTCGCCTACCACTTCAATAGAAAAGCGTCGGAGAGCTCTCTTGAACCGACTAAACTATTGTCTTAAATTTATTAGAACATATCCAACCCATTTGTTTTGTCACTGTGTTTTCTACAATACGTGAGGTTACACACTTGCTTCTTCACATCACTATTCGAAGGTATGAGACTTATGATTAAGCCGAATTTGCCCCTTCCTAAAACCTATATCTTCTGATAGTCTTTATCAATGCGAAATTATCTTATCCGAGTGGATATCCACTCAGATGTGTACTAGTCTACCGATCTACACTCTTATCTAAACAAAAAAAATATATGTAAAATTCTGTTATTTTAACCCTTCAACCCCCATATGTTGGAGCCACCAACATAATGGGTGTATAGCTCTTGAAAACCTAACCACAGCATCTATACGCATGTTGGAGGCTCCAACATATTCGAATTTAGTCTATATATTTGTATTGAAAGTAGCTCAATACTAAAACCAAATGGAAAAACTGTGAGAGAGAAGTGACGATGCACAGGGGTAGGTCGAATCGAAAGGAGAAAATCTACACAAACGGACAAAGGCAGAACATCATCTGATCTGTAACGAAATACGGTGCTGTTTCCTTGCTATGTGCACCATTACTTGCAAAGTCCTTTCTAATTCGTTAACAATGAACATAATTCCTGTCAATACATTTCCCATTAGATTGTGCGCCCTCTAAGCGCATCACTGGCCTTGATTGTTCTCACAAGCAGGGCCCATTCTGCACATATCATGATTTAGATTGATGGGAATAACCCTACTAGTGCTGCTACTTTTGAGGAAATTATTTCAAGTGCATTATATTTTACTGTACCTAGTGACCTTTGCATGACTCTCATATACGTCGTCTTCAGCTTGATTGTGCGCGTTAATCCAAGCATGTCTAGCTCCAGCCATATTTCTATAATAATACGTAAATAGTAGTACAAAGGTACATGCGTGAGGTGAGTAAGCAAGTGATGCGTTCCTTATACACACTCTTTGTACGACTGAGGCATGCATTTTCTGAACTTGAGTTCGTGCAAAAACTTGATATTTAATAAAAAGTGCATTTCTGAAGGTTGGATCCTCCATCATACTGGATCGTATTTGGCGTTTTTGCCTACATATAGCGCAATATGTTAGAGGTCGCCCGACTTTACACGAGAACAGAGACTGGGGTTTACCTATCCCTCCCGCCAACAAATTCGTACTTAGAGTAGACATATACAAACATCAAGACTAATTATGTTGGTGGCTCCAACATAATGGTCAAAATATACCCCTCGATTTTTTGTCGGGGGTTGAAGGGTTAAAAATAATAGTTTTCGCCTTCAGTACCAGAGCAAAACCTATATTTTATTTTTTCTTGAGACATTTTTTCCTCTAATCTTCACTTTTATTTCTTCTGTGACCAAACCTCGTGTTTTATGCCTCAAGGGTGGTATTGTCGATCTGCAAAATGGTGACACCAATACGGAGACATCAACAACCTATAGCTCGGCTCTCGCGGCTGTTTCATCAACAGTTCCTAAAACACATGAAGAAAACACAAGGCTACGTGATGGGTTTGGTCGGCAGGTCTGGCCCGAGGTTAGCATTGTAGTATGAGCACACTGCCTTGAAGTTTATGGGAACTGTTTAAATTATTGTTTTACTAAAGTTTTATTAGTTGGTTTAGAGTGGTGGAATAGTTCTCTATCGCTAAAATTTCATTTTGGCAAGCGTGAAAGCATGACGAACGCAGTACTGGTACTTATCCGTTGCCGCAGCCGGAGTCTAACACCCAATCACAACACGACTCAGTAACTGTTCGTTCAATCAGTTGTGGGTACAAAGCTCTTACCGTGCTCTCGATGTCATGAGACGCCGTCTGGATGCTGCTGAAAGCTTCCGAGACTTTTTCGGTAAGCACCGGTACCTTTTTCGGTTCGAAGTCATCGACGTCATCGTCGTCACTCATTGGTGTATCCGATACCACAGGCGATCCTGGGGTTGGGGGTGGGGATGCCATCAGTCGGCCTTGGCCTGTTCCGGCGTCATTCTGTTCCACAGTGGATCTTCTGCACGTGCCGCAGCAACAGGCGTTGCTTGCTGGATGGTTTGATGAAAGCCGCGGGGGAGTAGGTCCGGAATCTACTCGGACTTTCTTTTTCGATGCGACCCTATTGCTCTTCACATGAGCAACACCAATTTCCTTGGCCTTCTGGAAGATGTTAAATCGGTGACAGCCCTGGCCTCGTCACGTTGCTTTGCAGGACAGTCCACCCTCCTGTGTGGCCTGTCGTTGCAATTGTATCTTTCATCGCAGTAGAAGCACTCATCGCTCTTCTGAATTTTGCGCTTGCCCAAGCTGCCCCGGTTTTTCACATGATGAACCGGTACTGTTGACACCGAAGTCATTGCTTGAATCTCGCTACTGCTCTTGTTCATGAACACGTTGCATAGCAGGGCTTCTACTTTGTCAAATCAGAAGCCTTGGCGCGCTGGATCAGCTCACCCACGGAGCTGAGATCTATCGACAAAGCCTTGTCGAACTCTGTAATCAGAGTGGCCATTCCTTGCGCATTGGATTTGCCGAAGGTTGGCTCTAGTCGTGTCCATACGGCTGGCAGACTCTTATTGTTGAATGAGACGCGCCGCGTCTCAAAGGTACGGCCTTGGTAGCGTCGGACTCAACATCGACCGGATGTAGGCATCCTGATCGGTCAGCATAACTTGCTGCCACTTGTGCGCCTGAATCGCCGCCTCGTCAGACACGTCACTGAGACTTGGCACAATGCACTGTGTCCGCAATAACGTCTACTAGCCAATCACAGCTTGGCTACGTACTTGTCAACTGACCACAGACTGTATCGTCACTTGATTAACCTTAGCTAAACTATTTCCTTTATTAACTCAATTGGCTCAGTAGCCTCCGAATCCACCTGGAGATCAGATGTGTCGGTTGCCTACCGACACAGTTGACTTCACAGAGGGTTCTCCTCTGCGCCTGATCTTCCAGTAGAGATCGGGCGACAACAACTACCTTACAATACCACCGTTTCATATTTGTTAAGTTTGATATGTGGTTTGATGGGTAACTTGCTTGCGCCATGTTTGGCGCATTAGAAAAGACTTAGGTTTGTGCTGTTGCGCAACTCTATTACTCCCTCCGTTTCACATTACTTGACCAGATTCAGTACTTGACATGTATTGGAAAACCTTGGGTTGTAACCCCTAACAAATTGCACATGGAGCTAACGGGCTTCAGCTAGCGCGTAAAATGGACTTCTATTCGCTGTTATTTCATTTAATCCGGCGTCTTTACAGTTGAAAAGGATGATGCCAATACAACAACCAAGTGTGTCAATGAGCTACTAATTACGACAACAATTAGGGTTATGCGACTCCCTAAAACCTAATTTTTATTTGATAATAAGTTAAGGACACGGCGGGAATCGAACCCGCGTCCTTCCGCACAAACGGCGGTGCTCTTATCCAGGAAGGCGGCAATACTAAGCTTTGTTTCTGGAGTGAGGTCCTTGTTTCGTTGTCGTTCGCCGTCCGCCATCGTGAAATGGCGCCAACTCCGCAGGTCTAATCTGTAGTTTGAGTGCGCTAATTCGACGAACTGTAAAAAAACCTTCGTCGAATTTAAATAACCTCGATTTTTAGCGATATTGATTGGATGTTCTAAGCCAATGAAAAGTAGTAATTTGGTATTCCACCAATCATTTCAATTTGTCAAGTAATGTGAAACAGAGCAATCTCAATTCAAGTCAAGTATGGAGGGAGTATAAAGCACTGTATTGGTGCTTTTAGAGTGCTTTCGTTGCCGAGAAATTGCGGTTCTAGTGTTGTAATGGGTCTGCTTAGACCTATTAGGTGGCGTACACGTGCTCTTACGTGTATGAGGAAGCGTGCAATTAGATTTTACTTAATTTAAGTATACTTATTTAAATAAGTATAATTAAATCAAATATAAACAATCAAAACTGCAAAATACCGTAAATTGAGAACTGTTATTGAATTTGGCCCGAAACCAATTATGGAACTTCTTAAACTGTTTTGATCTATTTCTAAAGGGTCTGCCAACGTGTGGTTGACATAGTCTCTGCTCTGTGATTGGTAGAAATCCATTACTTTCTACGAATAACAACAAACCACCCAATGATGTGGTTCGCCCATGTAGCCATTGGTGTGTACAGCACACCAAGGTCTGAGGCCCATTTCCAACCTCTAACAGTTGTCGCAACTGTTAGAGTTACAAGTGGTGTAGCCACTTGTACGTGTAACCCCGTTACAAGTGTCGTCGGCGCAACCATAGACCCGCACTACATGCCTCGAATTGAGAGTGAATGCGAGTTTAAAAGTTACAATAATGGGCAGATATGCTCAAAATTGTAGGCTTTGGAGCATGTGCCTCGACGTTTCCGTAAATCGAATAAAAATATCGAGAGTATGTGATCCAAACGGTTGTTATTGCAACTATTTCCCAAAAATGATTCTGGTAGCTTTTTCTAGAAGACATGTAATTAGAATAGGTAGCAAAATGTGGTACTGACATGATTGATGCGACCAGTCGCCAAATCAATTTAAGTAAAAAAACGATATGTCGGCGGAAAATCGGTACGGATGAATATCATCACGGTGCCGACAAGAGAATTTTGGCTTCGTTTAACTATAGTGTTTTATAGATTAATGACCAATCATGGCATGGATAATTTGATATTGACCAATAAATTTTGCAAGGGCTAAGTTAAAATGTGGCTGACGTCGTGCCGACATTGTGCCGACGTATAATGTAGGTACGAGGGGGAAAATATGCTGCGAGTCGATACCAACTAATTTAGCTCGAATCATTACCATATTTTCGATTGTGCCGACAGAATAAATGAAAACAGTATGAGCCTCCAAGACCTCACACCAGTAAACTCGCACCGCGCGACGATAGGGTTGGCTTTGTGATTGAGTCCCACCCACTGAGACGAAGGATTCAATACAGGTCTTAACAGGAACAGGCCTCATCTTGGCCAAACGAGGTTTTTTGTTGAGGTCACGCGAATAGGTCATGGAGGTTAATCGCAGGTATTACATAGGTCTCACCAGCTCCATCCATTTGCCACTTTCAGTTTTGAAGAACCCAGCACGCTTAGGATGGTCGCCCACTCCGCTACTCGAAGCCAGTACCGCGCTGTCAGGAACGGTGATGATGCAGGCCCCGACACACCTGGCCGTACTTCAAATGGAGGGGGCACCCAGCAAGCTGCCGAAGGAGAGGCTGCTCGAGCGACTCGAAGCTGGCACGATGGCGAGGGAGGAAATGCAGGTGAACGAGACGTTGACTCCGGAGATGGTGGTCGTATGCACGAGCAAGTGCCCCCTGCTTGTCGACATGAACAAGCCCAAAGAGCTGGCGGGCATCTAGGTGGCGACATGGACACCGTCCAGCGAGTCGAGGGGAGCGACAACGTCTCGTCGGACACTGATGAAGCGCCCTGGAACTCAGATGCCGACCACACGTTGAGTAGCACCGAAAGCTCTAAACGTTCCCGTTTAAGTACCCGTCAAGTGTACTCAGGCGAGGAAGACGCCCCTGCCCGCAAGAAACGCGACGGCGCCACCAAATTGTACATCAACGGCTACGAGTTAACTCGCGCAACCATCACGCAAGTCAAGATCTCCTATCGGTGCAGCTTCTACCGCAGCCAGGCCTGCAAGGCTAAGCTAGAGTTTATTGCTGCGAGAATGGAGTACGACTTTGCAAACAGCATTCCACATACATGCGTTCCTCCTGTGATGCAAGCACTGACGGCTAACGAAGCGGCTGGCGTACAAGATGTCACAATTTCCATGAAACGTGAAGTTGACAGACTAGCAACTACATCGGTGGCAACACCAGTACAAGTCTGGGATGAAGTTAGCGCTAAGTTCTACAGAGCAACTGAGCACAACGTCGCAATCCGAGGCTTAGCCCGAGGACAAGTTATTCGACGAGTCCATCGCCCGTGCACTGCACTACGGAACTGACGTCCATGGACGGGCTGAAGTGCCTCCGTTGGTAAATTGCAAGAACAGCAACTTGCTATTCTTGCAGTTTCATCACGTATGGGCTAACACCAAGAATACGTTGGACAGAGTCATCGGGTGGGCCAATCCAGCTCTTCTCAGCCTGCTTCGATACGAAAACATCACGTTATTCGTGGACGGCACTTTCCGCTGCGTACCAGACACCTTCACTCAATGCATCGTCCTAATGGTCTTCGATCGAGGCACAAAACTCTACATTCCAATTTTCTTCGTGCTCTGCACGTCCAAGACGTACGTCACGTACTGGAACGTGTTCCAGTTCGTGTCCAACGCATGTGGAGAGGACATCAAGCCCAAAGAGATTGTGTGCGACTTCGAAACCGCGCTGATTAATTCTTTGAGTGACAGATTTCCTTCTGCAGCCATCATAGGCTGCTTGTTCCATTTCAAGCAGGCCTGTAGGCGCAGCATGGTCAAGCATCGTATCCACGAGGATCAAATAAGGATCGCAATGAGACGAGGCTTTCTGGACATGTTGACGGTGGTGGAGCGAGACATCATTGCATCAAAGGCCGTTCCATGGGTACAGGACGCTATCGAGAAGCATTGCGTCCAGGAGAGTATTCCTTACTCGGCAACAAAATGGGTATCCTTTTGGAAATACTTCGAACGGACGTGGTTGAAGCTTCTACCTCCAAAGTTTTGGAACGTACATGGCTACAGCAATACCGTGGTTGCCCGCACAAATAATCCGCTCGAGCGGTTTAATCGCGAGCTGAATGCAGCGTTCGGAACTCCGCATCCATCGCTGCCGCGGTTTATCCAGACGGTTGAGGACATATCCCGCCGCCGCGTTCAGCTGCGAGATGATATAAATCTGGGTAGGGCGATGCCTCCACGTCGTACCGAGCGATACGAACTTCCAACCCCGTTCGCTTTAGACGACGAAGCTGGTAGCACAGTAGAGTAAGTAGACGCTATAATGTATGCAGTCATCTTGTGTGACCTAGTGTTGGTCTCGTTCCCAATCAAACAGACAGGTCACGTGACCTACTCCTAAGACCTCATCTCTGTATGACCTGCAATAAACCCTATCCACTGAGAAACCTTCTGGTCTTCACTAGTTGTGTTGAACACGTCCACGAATGCCTTGTTGGTTGCCGTCATATCCCACGAGCCACGATCAAATATCCACTGTTAAGTGCTCGCCAAAATGAATAAGATGTCAAACTTGAAGTTGGCTTGGCTTTTGCTTGGGCTTCAGATGCACACTTGACAACTCGGTTGACGTACGCGTGTTTTTTCATGTTATCTTCCGTTGCACTTTTTCTGCGGTGGTTCACTTGCGTACTAAACGTCACCGCATGTAGCTAGTGCTACAGTAAGCGGAATGTCCATCGAAGCTGTCATATCTACGTCCTTCCCAGCAGCAAGATGAGGGTGGTCGAGCAATTGCGCGCAGAGACAATCTTGCATAGCTAACGCCATCACGATTGAGTGAAAAGGGCATGTGATGAAGCTGTCCTTGTCAGGGAAAAGCGAAATACCTTGCTCTTCAGCTGTCTTCACTCGAATAAACCGCACGAAAACCACTTTATCGGGACTGACAGACAAGTTTCCTTTCATGACAAAGCCCAGGTCGGAGGCACCGCCGAACGCGTACCACATGAGAGCAAGCAGAGCCGCATCTTGGTAGTCCTTAGCGCTTGAAGCGTCGTAGTAGAGTCCGTCCACGAGTATGCGCCTTCCTTCGTACATGCAGGTGCCTTCTTAATAATCCCTCCCTCTACACGCTTGAGGCAATGCCGCTCGAGACTCTGGGCCACCTTCAGCAGCTTCTTTTCGATGCTTGCCCTGTGTCTTGGGTAAATATCGAGCAACCAGTTCTTTACGTGCCGGTAGTAACTCATTATCGAATTCCGTGCTAGCGGCTTCCCCCCTCGGCCTTCTACAAAGGCCAAATACACACAGAAGCGATCCATGAGCTTCACAAATACCGACCCACTGGCGTCACCCACAAGAGAGGCGGCGATGAAGTCCATGGTGACCCTTTCAATGGCGAGGAAGCGGCTGAGGGTGTTGATAACTGTCTTCAGCCTCAAAACCTTAGGGAATAATAATTGAATTGACATTTATTTGTGATTATAGATTAATCGGTAGTCAATTTAAAATATTATCTGAAATTTGTGCAATAGATTATATTAATAAAGAAAAACGTTTTGAAATCGTTTACCATGCCTAGAGAAAGTGTTAAAGAACCTGTACAAACAGGTTTAAAAGCTGTAGATAGTTTAATTCCTATTGGTCGTGGACAAAGAGAATTAATTATTGGTGATAGACAAACAGTATTGGTATTTCAAGAAATCCTTCTTTACAACAAGAATTAAACTATTTGTTAACATTTCTCCAATCTCGTCTAATCTCGTATTAAATTGTTCACACAAAATATAACTATCTTCGGACCTAGGCTACGTGCAAAAACAGCACGTGTCTGTCTCAGCCGTGGTGGATTCTACCTATGTCTGCTCCGTGTCAAGACAGCAGAAGAGCAGGGTCTAACACTGGTACCAGACAAGGACAAATTCTTGACATGTCCACTACACACACTCGCCGCGGCGTTGGTGATGCAGGACTTCCCGTGCGCATCGCTACCAAGTCAACCAACTACCAGAACTAAGTTTCCACGAAGCTGATCAACTTGACCAAGGCAAACCTCTGCATGACATCCTAGCAGCTGAGATGCCACATCTTCAGAGCCCGTTGGTCCAACGTTTCTCGGTAACGCAGGCTACACCTTGAAACGCTGACGAAAAACTGCAATCCAAGATGAGTAAAGCGAAGGCGCGAGGTGAAGACGCTGTACAAGCGTATGTCAACAAGCTGTTGAAACGAGTGGGCAAACCGGCAGGAGCAACCACGAATTTAAGTTCGCATTCCTTTCGCCGAGGGGGAGCCCAACACGCTAATGGGAACGACAGATCAACACCAATAAGGGCTTTGCGTACTCTTCGAGAGGACAGAAAGGTGGCCCGCGTTCTAAGTGGTTGGGATACTGATGCGTCACCCCCTGTTATTGACATTGCTGTGCTGAACAATTATACTCGCGATCGCCTCGGGTGTTTGCAGGGGCTCATCTTCAATTCCTGTACAAGATTACAGGAACAAAAGCTAAACAGGAGTGGCAAAGTTCTCAATGTACTCACATCGTACCTTGTACGTTATTTTCCGCAGATGAAGTCCCTATCTACGGCCTCTCCCTACGTCAAGCGCATGGAGGCGTGTTTGGTGAAAGCTGGCATCCCCAAGCCAGATTTACTTGAGTGGTACGTGGCTTAAAACAGCGAAGTAGCTACCGTCGAGCCGTCCCCAACTCAAGATACCGAGCACTCATGTCACGGCTGTCATCTTCCAACTGTCATTGAAGAGTTAGACTCCCGCATTTTTAGCTACAGACGCCTTCGTGAAATTGACAAGATACAAGACCCAGCACCTGCCGAAACACAAGATATCCTGCTTCCTCTGTGTTGAGTGGCAAGGGCGCGCAGTGCGCGCCTCTCGCAAAAAGGCAGACAGGGAGTCCTGTCGGCCAAGAGTTAAAAATAAACAACTGAATAAAACACCTCTCTAAGTTGTATTAATTCTGATTAGCAAGTACGAGAGGATGATCTGGATAGCACAGGCAGAGAGCTGCCTGCCATCCATAGTGCGATGACGATACGAGGCGAGGAGTGCAGCCGTCGAGGACGAAGTCCGAAGACGAGCTCACTTCCTCTTTTGCCTCGGACCCCGAGCACGAGTCTGCAGTATAGGCATTATAAAGAGGATAGAGAATAAAAGTAAATAAACTGTTGTGAGCTTTCCTCAGTTGTACTGTTCATTTTAACATTTTAAGTATGAGCAAACCCGAGATGGACAAGAGCTCTGTGGCGTCGTTGAGATTCAACGGCAAGCCTCTGCACTTCGCCGCGTGGAAGAACAAGCTGATCATTCACTTGAAGGCATTGAGCGAGCAGCGTGCGCTCGAAGAGCTGCAGCACAAGCGTGCAAAGCCGCTGAGTCGGTACGAAGATTTGCTCAAGAGCCAGCCGACACTGCCGCCACGTCCGCCTGCCGAAGACACGGAAGCGACATGGCAGCACGATTTGCACGAGACACTGCTCTGCACGCAGTCTTCGTACATCAAAAGACTGCTGTGTGAGACGCTGCCAAGCGATTTCAAGGGGATTGCTACCAAGCGTATGGACGAACCAGTCCATGTGATCTGGCGACTGGTGAAAAAGCAGTACAGCCTCAGCAACGCTACTGGCGTCGTCGGACTGGTTGACCAGTTCATGAAGATCGTGAACTCGGACTTCAAGAGCGTCGGACAGCTCTTTCAAGACCTGAACGGCGTGCGAAGCCAGGTCAACGTCAATTCGCGTGAGGCCTTGCACACGCACATGCTGTCATCACAGCTGATGCTGGTAATGGTGCTTGGCGCGTTGCCAAGGCACATGTGGGGCTCCTCAGTTGAGTTTACCCCTGAAGCTTTTACGCTGGAGAATGTCAGCGAAAAGCTGACCAACATTTTTGGCAACCAGAGCAAGGCTTCAATTCTGGAGCTAGGCAACGGGAAGGCTGTCAACCATGTTGCAGCGGTGCCGACCAAGCAGAATGGCTCGGCTTTGGGCAAAAGAAAGGCCCAGTCGGCACCAGCGAATGATCGGCACTACAATCAGGGCATAATGAAGTGCCACTATTGTGCAGGCAATTTCAATGGTATGAACAATACCGGCCCGCACAAGCTGCTCGATTGTCCGAAGCGCGCCTTTGACAGGGCAGCTGGAGTACATAGGCGCAACATTTGGTCAAAGCCAAGTCGCCTGAAAGGAAAAGCGGGGCAAGTTGCCAAGGCAAAAGCAGCCAAGGCAGAAGCAGCAACCAAGGCACAGGCGGTCAAGGACAAAGCTAAGACTCGCCGTGAAATCTCTTTGGAAGAGTGCCAGGCTGAGCTTGCTGTCGACGCATGCGATGCTGTGGATTTGAAGTTGCCGGCTACACCGACTGGCTACGCGAGCCCACCACCATGCTTTGTGGAACTGCCACTGACACCAGGAAAGGGCACATCCCCGTATTCAGACGATGACGAACCAATGGATTCGGTTGTTGAAGTCGACCGAGCGAACACCGGAAAGGCCACCGATAAGCAATCGGATGGTGACGTCGAAATGAAAGACACTCAAGAGGAGGTCAGCAATCCAGCGATTGCCGTGACGACGAAGAACTTCGCCGGCATGATGAGTGAGCTGGAAGAAAAGACTCAGGCTGCGGACACGGCCTAACAAGCGAGATGGCTCGCTTTGTTAGCAAGAGACCCAATACACAGTACATGTTTACCTTTGCTCAGGGCTCTAAGCATTCTAATACACATATTGGTACAATCAAATTGTATTTACGTGGACCAAAGGGCATAAAACCGTTTCTATTTGACAATATAGCAATGGTGCCGCATGCAACCTCGAACATTCTGAGCGAGTTCTGGCTCAGACGCAGTGGGTACCAAATTTTGGGTTCACTTTGCGGGAAGTTCAAATTTGTGCTTTATGACAATGAACTTGTGTTTGTTGCAAAAGCGATAAATGGAGCATACTATTTGCAGAATAAAACGTTAATAGAACGGCAAGATTTCTGTAATGCTGTCAAATCAAAACCCTGCAAACCACTATCAAACCTAGAGATTGGGAGATATAAAGAATATTGCAGGAGTGACATGTGAAACTTGGTCACCTAAATAAAGACACAGTCATCGAAATGCTTAGCAAAAAGCTGGTAGGCGGGATGCCTATGTTATCAGCTACTGGACTCAGGAAAGTCCCGTTCTTTTGTTTAACATGTGCAGAGATGAAGAAGCGGAGAATGTCCTACCGCAATATGAAGGGTTCGAGAGACGAACAACCTATCAGTACCATTCATATGGATACAAATGGACCTATGAAAACCATGGGTGTGTATGGAAGTTTAAGAAGAATCAAGTACTTCCTGAGTATAATTGATGACAATACGTCGTGGAGATGGACATTTGTCCTACGCGACAAGAAAGAAGTTTATGAAAAGGTAGAGGAGCTTCTACTGCAGCTAGAACGTGAAGGGAAATTCACAATACGTCGGATCCGCTCCGACGGTGGCACTGAGTTTGTGAATGCTGCATTCAAGAACTTCTGTAAAGGAAAAGGTATTGTCTTTCAGAAATCTAACACTTACAGTCCAGAGGAAAATGGAGCTGCGGAGCGTGACCACCAGAGTAAACTGGATAGAGTGCGGTGTGCATTGAAAGACGCTGATATGGCAGACAGATGGTGGCCAGAAGCGCTGATGTACATGACCTATGTACAGAATCGCACACCTATGAAAAGGTTGGGATACAAAACACCGTATAAAATGGTTTATGAGAAACCACCCAACGTAAAAGAGTTGCCTGTCTGGGGTTCAGTCTGTTTTGCACACGTGCCAGCTGCCCTACGCAAAGACAAGAAACTGTCCGCTCGAGCTGTAAAGTGTCGACTCCTTGGAGTGTCAGAAGAAACGAAGGGTTTTCGGTTATGGGACATCTATAACAACAAATACATCCTATCCAGAATTGTGCTGTTCGATACTACAAATGTAGCCACCATGGTCAAACGAGCTTTCGGACAAGCCGACCAAACCCTTACTTCTGAATTTGCAGCGCGCGAGTTACCCGCGGCAGAAGAAGTGGAAGCAACTGTCAACGAGAATACGAAGGCAGTGGGAGCTGAAACACCCGAGCAGGGGTTAACGGAGGCAGTGGGAGCTGAATCAGCCACTCCGGGAACAACCCCAGCAGTGGGAGATAAGAGTAAACGCCGACGAGAAAGGCTAGTGGAGGCAACGGAAAGCCGAGAACCACGCCTGCGTCGACAGGTTAAGAAACCTAAACGGTATCAGGACTATCAGTGCTTCCAAGCGATGTTAGATAAGAACATTACGCAAGAGATTGCGGAGCACAAAGTGCCTACACCCCGATCGCTCAAAGAAGCCTTAAGGGGCCCTCATAGAGAACACTGGAAAGCAGCTCTAAAGCTAGAGTACGACTCCTTGATTGAGAATGCAACATGGAAGCTCGTAAGACTGCCACCTGGGCGAAAGGCTTTGCCATCGCATTGGGTACTAGTAGTAAAGTACAATGCCGACGGTAGTGTCGAGCGGTTCAAAGCGCGCCTAGTTGCACAAGGTAACCACCAAGAGTTTGGGGTAGACTGTGATGAGGTATATGCACCGGTGGCACGATTCGAGTCATTGCGCCTAGTGCTGGCAATTGGAACCATATTGGACTGTCATATCCATCAAATGGATGTCCATACGGCTTTTCTTAATGGCACAATGGAAGGAGAGCAAAAGATCTATATGAGGCAACCTCACGGATTTGTGAAGTGAGGCCACGAGAATCTGGTCTGTGAACTTCAAAAGAGCATCTATGGCTTGAAGCAAGCCCCTCGAATCTGGTATAGAGTACTTCATACATTTTTGACGGAGATGGGTTTTGCACGCTGCCACAAAGAGTTTTGCATCTACGTGCAAAAAGTGGGAGAAGAATGGCTAATAGTCGTGGTATATGTTGATGATCTGACGATCATGTCGCGAAGCATGCGACTTATCAACACGCTAAAAGCTGAATTGTCTAATAGGTTCAAAATGACCTGGGTGACATTCACTACATCCTGAAAATGGAGGCGCGACGCAATAGAGAACAGCGCGTGATGACGATCTCACAAAGCAAATACATTGCAGAACTTATCACCAAGTACAAAATGGTTGATAGTGCACCAGTGATGACACCACAAGTAGCTGGCTTAACACTAGAGCCAGAAACGGAAATGACAGCAGTGCAGATTGCTGCGCAGCCTTATGACTACAGAGGCATTGTTGGATCGCTCCAGTACTTAGTCCGTGGGACTCGGCCTGATATCGCCAATGCGGTTAGAGAACTTAGCAAGTTTTTGTCTTGCTACAACCGCACACATTGGGATGCAGCTAGGCGAGTACTCAAATACTTGAAAGGGACGTCAACGTACGGTCTGTTTCTCGATGGAAAAGCGAGAGATGTGACTTACGAAGTGTACACTGACGCGAGCTTCGCGTGTCAACCAAAAGAACGTAAATCCGTAACTGGATACGTGATCCAAATGGCCAATACGAGTGTATCATGGTGCAGTAGTAAACAAGGAGGCGTTTCGCTTTCGACTGCTGAAGCAGAACTTATCGCACTAAGCGAGGGAGCTAAGGAAAGTGAGTGGTTATGGCACTTGCTGAGAGAAATGGGATTTCCCCAAAACGTACCAGTGCAGGTATGGTGTGATAGTAATGCCGCCATCAGCATTGTAAAGAATCCTGGGAATCACAAAGCAAATAAGCACATAGAAATTAGATTTCTGTTTACTAGGGACCTTGTAGAACACGGTCACCTTAAAATTGCTTATTGTGCTACGCAGGAAATGACTGCTGATATTCTCACAAAAGCTCTGCCGACAAAGCAGTTCCTAAAACTAAGAGAAAAGCTAGGTGTTCGAGATCTGAACTTACCCCCTAGTACTTAGTGGGAGTGTTGAGTGGCAAGGGCGCGCAGTGCGCGCCTCTCGCAAAAAGGCAGACAGGGAGTCCTGTCGGCCAAGAGTTAAAAATAAACAACTGAATAAAACACCTCTCTAAGTTGTATTAATTCTGATTAACAAGTACGAGAGGATGATCTGGATAGCACAGGCAGAGAGCTGCCTGCCATCCATAGTGCGATGACGATACGAGGCGAGGAGTGCAGCCGTCGAGGACGAAGTCCGAAGACGAGCTCACTTCCTCTTTTGCCTCGGACCCCGAGCACGAGTCTGCAGTATAGGCATTATAAAGAGGATAGAGAATAAAAGTAAATAAACTGTTGTGAGCTTTCCTCAGTTGTACTGTTCATTTTAACACTCTGGGACAACCACAACGCTCGCGATCGTTAGGATTAGCTGTCGAGAATACCCGAAACGCCCAGCGCCGTGGCGTTGTGCTTCTTTGCCTTCTTATAAAAAGAGTAATGAACAGTTTGGTGGTTGTTAGTGATATACAAATGCAACAAATTTGGACCAATCAAAATATAATTAGGCACGTGTCGAGTTTGGCCGATAAGGATTGTCAGTTTAAAAATAATGCCCAATATGCCAAAGCAAACTACCGTCGCAGAGAAGATTGAGCTCACCATGCTTTATCCCAGGAAAAGCAAGCATGCGCTTAGTGATGCAGCACAGAGACTTCAGCACACTACATGGGGAGAATTTCATAATTGACGTGGTTCTCACCTATTATTTTCGCTTGCCCTTACCGCCATATGGCAGGACCATTGTAAAGAATGCCAATATTTTCGGGTACATATACCAACATTATGACCTGGCGAGCCAAAAGATGGAAGTGGCATACCCACACTGCTGTGGAGCTACTGCTACATTTCCGTATGAAAAGTATGACATTATGCACTGGACTTTTTCCGTCGTCCAAAATCCTGTACAACCAACGCAAAACGTAAGGCGGTGCATGGTCCATGTGGATTCGCTTAGTGTTGCAAGCATTAAAACGATTCAAAAGGTGGTGGGAGGATATTTCGATGCAGAACTCCGACATAAGTACTCGGACAGACGTGTGATTAAATTGGCCGTGAAAGGCGTATCCACACCACCAAGGCAAAGAAACATGCACGACTGCGGCATTTTTGCGATGTACTTCATTAAGCACGTGTTCGAGACTTTTCTTGGAGGTACCACCCTTCCTCTTAGCGATATAGAGAGACTATGCACTGCTCTGAGATGCGCGCGCTTCAATCCGACCATGGAGCGAAAGCAGATTGCTAGACATGCCATAGTATAAAATTTGGATAAGCATGATTAACTTTAATTACTACCTATTAAATCGATCCACAATTTGACTACAGCTAATTTCCTAATAGCACGGTCGGTGCATTGGTCTCCTTGAACAGAAGAAGAAGCAGGCTCAGCGACGGTGTCCTGCGAGAAACACCATCTGGTCGACGCCCAGCATCCAGTAGCGGACCCAGCGTCCAGCAGCAGTCCAACGTCCAGCTGCGTGGCAGCAGTAGTCCAGCGCACAGCAACCGGCAGCAGTCCAGCGAAATAACGTCCAGCGTCGTCTATTGTCGTACATCCCCTCCACCACCTACAGTTTGGCGGGTATCGATCCTGCCACCGAGCTGCGCCGCCATGGAGAGTGGGGACGGGGAGGGAGGAAGGGGGGAGGGTTGTGGGGTCGGTCTACGGGTTCGCTATGAAAAATCAAGACTGAAATCTTGCTCGGAATGCCGGAGGAGCTTTGGTTGGCTAGAAATGGATGCGTGTCTACGCACAGACACATGGACCGATTTAATTGGCTACTAAACACCTAAAACACCTAAGCTGAGGTTTTTCCTTTTGGATGTGCACCAAAAAGTGCCCCCCACAGGTTTATCGGTCTTATTTTTCAATTTGCCACCTCGAGAGAACATGGCTCTTGAGGCAAAAACAGTAAGAAACCTAAAAATACCCGATTTCTCGGCTTAGAGGCCGTTTTAGGCCATTTCCCGACGCCTACAACTCCGTTTTCAAAGCTGACCGAGGTCTGGTTGTCAAGTCCTTTTTATACGTTTTCTATTCTACCAATCAAAATCGATCAGTCTTCTGAATCGCCAAAACACGAGACCTTGCCTGATCGTCAGACGTTTCGGAAACGGTTCCCGTGTCGGAACCGTCACGATATGTCCTAATAAATTTAAGACAATAGTTTAGTCGGTTCAAGATAGCTTGTTCTAAACTAGAGGATCGCCAACTAGTAGTCAGAGAAGGGACTGTGCAAAGTGAACGATTTGGACTAAACCCACATCGCAACAAGAGTAAGCGAGGTGATGCAATAGTGGATGTGGAATCATTTTTTTCTTTTGCTAAGTGCATACTTTAGTAAAGTACACATCCAATGGAAAACAGTTGTTTCGTTAAGGAATAGATTGTGCCGAATTGCAAGCAATGCAGTTGATTGTAAACAACATGCCATGGCATCCGCGGGTGAGAGAGAAATGGTCGACATTCTAAACCAAAAATAAGTTGTTTTTTCGCGAAGTCTCGTTAAGTGGTTCGACGTGCGTAAGCTTACACAACCTCTCACGTAGACGGTATTCGTGGCCAAGGAGTAAAAACCGTTTCCGCATGAACGCCTTGTAAGTATCTCAGGTGCGTACAGCTTGGCTACGATCACAGCCTGCCATGAACTGTCGGTGCTATGTAGCACGACACCATGGTGACAAACGCAGCAGAGTTCAGCACCATTAGTGGTTGGTTGTCGGCGTTGTACTGCTCTGTGGTAAAACACGAGAGTTTGGTTCTCATGGTACTTAGGGGAATCAACCTTGTGGGCAGCCGGTGGCTTGATCGTCACGTTTTCCCTTCGCGCCGCTTGGGCGGCGATTTGCTCATTCATATGAGCGTGAAATTGTTATTGCTGCTGTGTGAAGTAAAGCGCCTTTCTTTTAAATTTTTTTTTTTTTCTTTTTTTTTTTTTTTGTTGGGGTAATGGTCATGAGGCCGGAGCAAGTGTACGTTACGCAAAGATTACTTTGATAGACGTCGAATACTTGACAACGACTAGTGCTACTATGTGATAAGAAGATTATTTTTATCCTTTAAAGGTAAACTGAAAATGTATTGATATTTGATTGCCTAAAGTTTGGTTTTCAACTGCAACTGCTCTTTTACAGTCAGTCGATTAAGTAACCAAAGAATTATCGCTAGTAATAGCGTTTTGTCCCATACCATAAGGGTGCCGACACGGGCCGACACCATGCCTACGCACTGTGATTGGCAAAAAAAACTGTGCGTCCTATTGATTGCTCCCGATCTGGCTGCACATCCCTTCCGGTGCCCAGATGGGGGGCAATCAATCTGGCAGTTTATTGCTAATGCACGTTGTCAACGCGTTGCATTGCGTAACTACCAAGGCACAACCGTTTTTCGCGTAGTTACACGCACATCAACTGCAGATTAATGGACAGCATTTATTGACTGCTTTAGCTAGACCTCTTTCCTTCTCACTTTTGCTTTTGCGTTCACTCGAGCAGGCGTTCTACTAGCTACTGTACTGCGGGAACGTGTCGGTGCAAAGCTTAAGTTGGGTGCCTGGGTGCGCATCGCTCTCCACTTCCGGCGATCTGCTAGAAACACCGGACAGAGATGCAATCCAACGAAAAGAGAGAACGGAGGACAAGGAGCGGTCAAATTTGTCAGAACCAGAGCGGAACGAGTGAGAAGTATTCCCTCTGTGGGCTGTATTCAGTCAACAACGCTGTTCAAAGCCGCGACTTCCTATCAGTCGAGGAGCTAGCTCCCATTGCGTACCGTATAAATGCGGCTGCTGAGGAGCGGGGATCTGATTCCGATGGAGACGTCAAGTACGGCGGCTACCCGACTTGTAATGGGTCTACCTAGACCTATTAGATGGCGTACACGTGCGCTTACGTGTATGAGGAAGCGTGCAATTAGAATAGACTTAATTTAAGTATACTTATTTAAATAAGTATAATTAAATCAAATATAACTAAATTAATACTGCAAATACCGTAAAAAATGAGAACTGTTATTGAATTTGGCATAAGCCAATTATGGACCTCCTAAAACTGTTTGTTATCTATTTCTAAAGGGTCTGCCAACGTGTGGTTGGCAGAAACCCTGCTCAGTGATTGGTAGAAATCCGTTACTTTCTACCAATAATATGCACAAATGCACACGAACCACCCAATAATGTGGTTCGCCCATGTATCCTTTGGTGTGTACAGCACACCAAGGTCTGAGGCCCATTTCCAACCTCTAACAGTTATCCTAACTGTTAGAGTTACAAGTGGTACAACCACTTGTACGTGTAACCCCGTTACACCATCCCCCCGTTAAGATTCGACGTATCGGTCTCGATACGTCAATCAACAGAACTTGACAAGACCGTCAAGTTCCCGAGAGAAATCCGAGTTCATTTCGCAATGGACTCGCCAACGCCCACGTCTCCGTCCGCTACTGCGGATGCGCAAGCCTCACCTGCTGCCTCTGCAGCAGGAACAACGACCTCCGCAGTGCTCACTAGCACTGCTGCTTCCAGCGGTCCGACAGAGAAGATCTCTGTCACCAAGTACCATGCTCTCCATAAGGAGAAGCATGAGAAGAAGAAGAAGTCTTCTTCTCTAGCAGAGATTAAGAATCCTGCTGTCCCTCTCAAAGAACTCTTTGGAGAGGACTACGAAGACATCCTCGACTACGAGGAGGATGTCGAGGAGGGGGAGGTTGATGTCAAGGCTCCCGCTCCCGTGTCTTCGTCTGAAGACACGTCAGACCCACCCGTGGGATATCGACGACCTCGTGATGAGGCCTCGGACGCTTCAAGCTCGAAGCGTCCGCGCAGTGATGATGAAGCGTCCCCCATGTCGAGGGCGCTCACTGCACCGCGCACTGATCCGCCAGTGCGCACGCCATGGATGCCTACTGAGGCAGCAATCCATGACCGGTTCGGTGCTAGTTCACCACCGAACCCGATACTGTTGTACTCATGCAACAGTATCAACGACGACGACGTCGCCGCTAAGGTTGTCTTTGAGTCCGAGACTCAAAGACGCGACTACTATATCGGGCTCTTCCACGAGCTCCGATACTATGCAGCGAAGAAGACTTCGCGCAAGAGCAAAGTGCCAGAGTGGCAGGCACTTTGTCAGTCGTGGAACGCCTTTGTTGATAACTTCAACAAAGACCCGAAGGCATATCGCGATCGCGTTGCTGCGGCTCGCGATCGCTACTACACTTACACTACACGTGGTAAGTGTGAACGCCTCCATGATCAGTCCATGGAAGCGGGGATCACATGTGCCGTTCCCTTTGGCACACCCTGTCCGTGTTGCCCACCCTTGGCAACACGCCTCACCGAAAGTGATCTCCTGGGGTACACGGTCGTCCGTGTACCCGATCACATCAAGGAGCTCCGTGGTCGTATTGTGCCACGCGAAGCTCCGAGTGCTGTGGCTGACCGCAGCACTCCTCGTGCAGGGATTACCCCTGCAAGTTATGGTGGGCTTCGTACGCCCTCACCATTTCCGGAACGTCCTCCATCAGGACGTTCCGCGGCTCCCATGTATCTCGATGGGGAGGAAATCCTCTCCAACGAATACGAAAACGAACCCCTTGAGAGTTCGTTCTCTTATGAGCCACGATCCGCTCCACAATCCAGCGGATCGCTCCACGCGCGTCGCGCAACGGCGGCGGAGGGGGTGGGAACACTCCCTCCGCATGGTCAACGCTATGACCACGACGATCGTGCCCTGCACGATCGAGTTGCTGCGCTGGAGCAGACACAGAGCGCTGAGATAGCAGCTCTGAAGCAGGAGGTTCGTGTCCTCCGTGCTGAGGTCTGCGAGGCAGCTCAGACTGCCTCGAACCTCTCGTCCGGTCTTGGGACGAGAGTGAACCGATTGATCGACCGTGTCGACGGTCTCGAGAAGGCCTTCCAGGCCTCTCGCACGCCTCAGTCGGACTACCAACCCTAGGTAGTCCGTGCTGCACGTACGGCTTCAACCACCCGACGTAGAAGGTCGGGTGGAGCCTCATGCTGGACGGTATGTCCAGCCGGTACGCGTTGCCGTGCCGTTCAAGTACTTTGAACGGCCCAATGAATCTTGGAGCAAGCTTGCTTGCTACAAAGTCAGACACTGCATGTCTAGGTAGGTTTTGTGTAGCTAACAAAACTAATGAACCCTTTTCGAATTCATTTGTGTTGCCTCTACCAACAGTATCAGCGTTCAGCTTCTGTCGATCGACAGAAGCTGCGATAGCATCCTGGACAAACCGTATGACGGCTTGTCTTCGCTGGACAAAGTCTAGCGCACCCGAGCTGAATCCTTTCAGCTTGTCGTTCTTGTCAGCAGCAGGCCCTGCCTGCTCGCTATCATCTCTCATGTCTGTGCCCGGCACAGACATCGCGCGCTCGTTCCTGCTCGAACGAGACGTCGCACGCGTCACCGCAGCTGATAGTGTGCTGCTATCAGTTGCATTCTGCGGTTGTTCGGACGCAACCGTAGATCCCCCCCCACTTAAGGAGGAAGCTACCCCGCCGAGCATGCTCGGCAATCGTGGATGCCTCATGGCGTTCACGTAGAACGGTGTATGCCCTGTCGAGGCATGCACCGAGTTGTTGATGGCAAACTCTGCCATCGGCAAGCACTCGCTCCAATGCGGGAACGAGTGAGCGTAGCTCTTCAACGTGTCACCCAATACACGGTTGACACGTTCGGTCTGTCCGTCCGTCTGCGGATGATCCGCAGTCGACATTGATAACTGTGAACCAAGAAGTGTAAACACTTCTTGCCAGAACCGCGCTGTGAAGCGTGGATCACGGTCCGACACAATGTCGAGCGGCATGCCATGGTGTTTGAACACCATGTCAACAAACAGTCGCGCAGTCTGCGCGGCTGTAACAGTAACCGTTGACGGCAGCAAGATGAACCATCTTGCTGAATCGGTCCACAAAGACAACGATGCCCGTCCTCCGCTTGCTGTCAGGCGAAAGACCGGAAGACAAAGTCCATGGACATGGACTGCCAACACTCCGACGGAGTCGGTAGTGATTGAAGAGGAGCCTGCGAGAACTGCGCAGGCTTCACGCGTTGACAAACCTCGCAAGCACGTACGTACTTGCGCACCCACTTGTACTGGTTGTGCCACTAGAAGTAACGCGTGAGAAGAGTGTATGTCTTCACGACCCGGATGCCCTGCCGTGGGGCATCGTGATACTCGAACATGATCCTCAACCGGAGGTCATGATCATTCGGAACGACAATGCGATCCGCATTGTCGTCTACTGCACTGTACAACAGTAGGCCTTCGTGTACACGATAGCGGTGTACACGAGCTCGAAGATGAGGGGTTAGCTTCCGACGTGCCATGTCGGAAGGTGCTGCGAGGAACTCCAGCAGCCCCTTCGCGTCTGCATCCCTTGCATACGCGTTCTTCACGTCGTCAATCAACGTTGACGACGGCACACTTGTCCTCACGACGCCAACAGCGTTGGCGTCGACCGTCTCCGCATAGTCAGGTCGACGCGATAACGCGTCGGCCACTACATTGAGTCTTCCGGGTTTGTACTCCACCCGGAAGTTATACTCCGCGAAGAAGGACAACCATCTCGCCATACGTTGCGAGATGTGCGGCGACTTAATCGCCGTACGCAATAATGCGTGGTCCGTATAGACCACGAACGGTCTACTCCCAAGTAGATACACTCGGAACTTTGCGAGTGCATACTTCATGGCAAGGAGCTCCTTGTCATGTACGGGATAGTTACGCTCAGCTGGCTTCAGCTGACGCGATTGATAGTAGACCACACGATCACGCCCTTCGTGATCGTGTTGCATCAATGCACATCCGATTGCAAAGTCGGATGCATCGCACACTACGTGGAATGGACGATCTTGGTCCGCCACGGCCAAGATCGGCGCTTCAGTCAAGCCCTGCTTGACTGCACCGAATGCCTCCTCGCACTCGGTCGTCCAAATCCACTCAGCTTCTTTCTTAAGCTGTGACAACGGGCGAATCTTGCCCGCGTAGTTCTCCACGTACTTGTGCAAGTACGTGGCAAGCCCAAGGAACTGCCTCAGTTCCTTCACATTGGATGGCGTGGGCCATTCATTGATCACTCTGACCTTCTCTGGGTCAGGGCGCACGCCGTCGTTCCCCACGAGACACCCCAGCACGGGTATCTCGCTCGCCCCGAAGATACACTTCTTCAGGTTCGCATAGAGCTTATGTTTTCTCATAAGCTCTAGCAGCTTCCGGAGATGCACCTTGTGCATCTCAATGTCCGTCTTCCCGTTCACAGCCCGGCTGTGGACGAACACGTCGTCGAAGTAACTCGGTGCGAAGTCACGCACCGAGCGCAATAGATGTGTCACGCATCTATTGAACGTCGCAGGGGCGTTCTTAAGCCCCTGTGGCATGACGAGCCACTCCCAAAGCATACCGCTTGGAGTGCTTACCGCAGTGAGAGGGATGTCCCTCTCACGCATGAGGATCTGATAGAATCCATCACGCAGATCTAGAGCACTGAAGATAGTGCTCAAGGCCATCGAATCGATGATAACATCTTTTCGCGGTATCGGCGTCTGCGCCGGTATCGTCGCATCGTTCAGCTTGTTATACGCATGAACGATGCGCCAGCCGCCCTGTGGTTTCTTAACACAGAACGTTGGAGCACTGTGCGGGGACTTTGATTCCTGCACTTGACCTGCAAGACGACGACTTTCAAAGAAGTCGTCGATCGCTTGTACTTGTTCACGCGGCAGTGGCCACTGCCGTGTAACACAGTACTTCGTGCCCGGCACGAGATCAATCTCGTGCTGTACGCCCTTGTCCTTCGGAAGCTCCGAAGGAATCTCGTCCGGGAGTACATCCTTGTACTCCCGCAGAACTTCGTAGTAGGGACTCGACCTCAACGAGTCCCAACTCTGCTCTTCGAAGCGCTGCTTTAGTCTTTGCACTGAAGTCATCACCTCAGTGATCCCATCGACGACGAGCTGCTTCAGCTCCTCGGCTTCGCGATCCACTCTCTCGATATCCGAGAGAATGCAAATTTGTTCGATGCGTCCATCGTACAAGTCCCGCGCGAAGCGCTTCCAACTCATCGTTGGAAGTGCGGTCAACGCCGACGCACATGTCGGCGGATTCTCCAACCGCATCCTCTGGTACTGTAACCCAGTACCAGTACGTGTCAAGACGTTCAACGTCTCGACACTCGGTGTCTGCCCTGCAGATACACCCTTCTCAGTCACGGACTGAGGCTCACACAGCTCACTGAGCTGGTGCCGCGCGCTCTGATATTGTACCGCAGTATCAGTTCGTGTCAAGACGTCCAACGCCTTGACACTCGGTGTCTGCACCGCAGACACACCCTCCACAGTCATGGACTGGGACTCGCAAAGCTTCCTGAGCTTGCGCCGCGAAGGTCTGCCATGGAGCTCAGCTCCAGGCGCTCCACGTCCAAGGCATCGCCCCTTGGACGGGACGTTATCGCAATCGTCAGCGGATTCCTTCCGCTGACTCGCACTATCAAGCCCGGCTTGAGTGCCGCTGCACGCGAGCACGCAGGTTGTTCGGGTGCTGGGCGTTTGCAACCGCCAGCACCTCCTGCCGCGCAGTCGGTTCCCTGAACCGCTGCGCCTCCATCCGCTCCCGGAGCGGATGAAGCAACCGCATCGTCGACTCCCGGAGTCGACGTGCTCTCGCTAGCTTCCTGCGCTAGCGAGTGTTCGCTTGTACACATATCATCCGTTCCCAGAGCGGATGTACGATCGCTAGTTCCCGGAACTAGCAGCGACTGTTCGCCTATACACGTCTCATCAGCTCCCGGAGCTGATGACCACTGGCTAGGTCCCGGAACTAGCAGCGCAGCGCCAGTGGCGTCAGCTCCCAGAGCTGACGCACGTCTTTCGGGTCCCCGAATTTTATTTTCTTCGTCAACTCCCAGAGTTGACGCGACGTCGTCGGCGCGACCCTTGGGGGCTTGAAGTACCTCCAAGGATACCGGTAATACCGGTATAATACCTTCTCTCAGGTGAATCTCATTCACCTGACCATCACTCATGTGATAAACATCATTCAGATGTTTACGCGTCAGGTGATTCACATTCACCTGACCATCACTCATGTGACCGCGACCCTTCGGCTCAGATATCTGAGTCGACACACATTTTCTCACAACGACTCCCGGAGTCGTTGATGGTCGCCGGCGGCGATCGGAGGCAGCGGCGGCCGCTGCTGCCTCAACTGGGGATCCACATGCACCGGCCGGTGCATGTGCAGCACTGACAGGGCCATCGCTCTCTGTCGCGCATGTGTTGTTGAAGCGTACGAGCGTACGCTTCTCCCAGTTGATCACCGGGTCATGCCGTGCAAGCCACGGCATGCCTAATACCAAGTCGAACTTATCGTCTAGATCCAAGACGATAAGATCTTCTACAAACGTCCTTCGTTTGTAAGAGAAGCGCACACGGACTACGCGCTTCTCAGTCCTCACGGTGGCACCCGTTGCCAACCGCACCTCCAACACGCTGCGAGGCGAGTCGGCCTCTTCGAAGTCAAGTCTTCGAAGACTTCCCTGTCGAACAAAGTTGTTCGACGCGCCCGAGTCCACTAAGCCACGAAGAGAGTTTACTCTCTTCGACATCACGTTCAGGATGACAAGGTTTGGCTTGTCATCTTGCAGCTTACAGCGAGAAACTTTCTCGCTGGGGGCAGCAGTCCTCATCGTCGCGTGTCCAAGCTCGACACGCGAGACTGCATCACCAGTAGGACGCCCCGCGCCTACTGGTCCTTGGCGTTTTTTGAACGCCCGCCCGCTGTGCACTTGCGTGCATAGTGACCGATGTTACCACACAGGTAACATCGAACCTTGACGTTCTTACGCTGCTGTTGACCAGCAGTCGTAGCACTCGAGAGGTCCATAGGCTCCGGACCTCCCGTCTTCGCAACAGGACGCGCCGGCTTCGGCGCGTTCGCATGGAGTTTAGCTAGACGTCGGCTAAACTCCTCTTGCATCGCAAGGCTGATCGCCTCCTCGAGAGTATTCGGATACTCTCGGAAGAGATATGTTTTGACGGGACCATCTCTTAGTCCCTTCATGAACGTGACGACCTTGGTCGCCTCGTCGATCGGGTTGGCCACTATGTTCGATACCAAGTATCGAGCACGCTGGGCAAAGGTGTGAACATCATCCTTGCCCTGTTGCAGATCGAGAAACTCTGCTCTCGATCTGAACTCGTTATTCGGAGGCTCAAACGCAAGCTTGAGTTCCTCCTTGAACACCTCGTACGTGCTGAAGCACGTAGGATCCGAGAGTCGGCGCCCATAGACCCAACTCCTCGCACGTCCGCCAAGACATGACATGGCGAACGCGACCTTCGACATCGGATCGACGATACGTCGAGCCGCAACGGCTGTGTCGAGTTCGACAAGCCACCGAAGGAGGGTCTCGTCCTCCTTCCCCGTGTAGGTACTCACGTGGAGTTTCAACGACTTCCACGCGTGCAAGCTTCAGGGGAAGCCACCGAGGCAGCAACATCTCGTTGCTCCTAACAATGTACCCCAGAGCAACACCGTGTTGCTCTGTCGGCGATAGCGTACGAAGCATCGTCGCTACCGCTGCCTCTCCAATGACTTGTGAAAGTCTTTGGAGAGCTTCCCACTCTGGATCTGACAGGTGGGCACAGTCCGTGCGCGTCACGGACATGTGAGGGGTCCCAGTGGATCCCTCATCCATTGGGGAGTTCTCTACCCCGCGTTCGTATGACTCCATACGAACGAACAGCAGTCGGTCGTGGGACGGACTACAAAGTGCTACCAGGTGTAATGGGTCTACCTAGACCTATTAGATGGCGTACACGTGCGCTTACGTGTATGAGGAAGCGTGCAATTAGAATAGACTTAATTTAAGTATACTTATTTAAATAAGTATAATTAAATCAAATATAACTAAATTAATACTGCAAATACCGTAAAAAATGAGAACTGTTATTGAATTTGGCATAAGCCAATTATGGACCTCCTAAAACTGTTATCTATTTCTAAAGGGTCTGCCAACGTGTGGTTGGCAGAAACTCTGTTCAGTGATTGGTAGAAATCCGTTACTTTCTACCAATAATATGCACAAATGCACACGAACCACCCAATAATGTGGTTCGCCCATGTATCCTTTGGTGTGTACAGCACACCAAGGTCTGAGGCCCATTTCCAACCTCTAACAGTTATCCTAACTGTTAGAGTTACAAGTGGTACAACCACTTGTACGTGTAACCCCGTTACCCGACTGCTGCGCTGCATGAAGCGCTTCGCGCCAAGGGCTACCACCTTAGGTATTTGAATAAAGCAAGTACTTTTAACTGTAGCGCTAAGAAGTGATTTAAGAAGCTAGCTCTATCTAAGGTTAAGCATTAAATCATTATTGGTAGAGCCTCTGGCCAGGAAGAGGGCACCTGGCACTGCACTGCTCGTGCTGAAGTGAGCGAAAAGTTCTACTTCATCGACTCAGATGAGTTTGACTACAAGCCAAGCACTGGATCTGGCTTACGTCACTTCTTTGCAGAGGTGTCAGGTATTTACGCGGTCGAAGCGATTAAATTCTCATAATAAACCCTTCTTTTACCCTACGTTTATCTATTATCAACCCTTCGTGATCTTATATATTATAACTTTGCGGAGGTTTATTTCCTTACACAAGTTAACCTCTAGTGGCAATGTTTTCTAGAGAAATCTCTGCAACATGTAGGGCACTAGATCTTTATACTGCCGGACCGTGTGCTCAGTGACGTTGAATATTGTTGTCCTACCAACACTAACCATAAAATATTGAAGGCTCTGCTTAAAAGGAAATATATTAGACGCTCACAGACGTATCCGTGTGAAGTAAAGCGCCTTTCTTTTAAGTTTTTTTTTTTTTTTTGGTGGTGGTGGGGGGGGGGGGGGTAATGGTCATGAGGCCGGAGCAAGTGTACGTTACGCAAAGATTACTTTGATAGACGTCGAATACTTGACAACGACTAGTGCTACTATGTGATAAGAAGATTATTTTTATCCTTTAAAGGTAAACTGAAAATGTATTGATATTTGATTGCCTAAAGTTTGGTTTTCAACTGCAACTGCTCTTTTACAGCCAGTCGATTAAGTAACCAAAGAATTATCGCTAGTAATAGCGTTTTGTCCCATACCATAAGGGTGCCGACACGGGCCGACACCATGCCTAAGCACTGTGATTGGCAAAAAAAAAACTGTGCGTCCTATTGATTGCTCCCGATCTGGCTGCACATCCCTTCCGGTGCCCAGATGGGGGGCAATCAATCTGGCAGTTTATTGCTAATGCACGTTGTCAACGCGTTGCATTGCGTAACTACCAAGGCACAACCGTTTTTCGCGTAGTTACACGCACATCAACTGCAGATTAATGGACAGCATTTATTGACTGCTTTAGCTAGACCTCTTTCCTTCTCACTTTTGCTTTTGCGTTCACTCGAGCAGGCGTTCTGCTAGCTACTGTACTGCGGGAACGTGTCGGTGCAAAGCTTAAGTTGGGTGCCTGGGTGCGCATCGCTCTCCACTTCCGGCGATCTGCTAGAAACACCGGACAGAGATGCAATCCAACGAAAAGAGAGAACGGAGGACAAGGGGCGGTCAAATTTGTCAGAACCAGAGCGGAACGAGTGAGAAGTATTCCCTCTGTGGGCTGTATTCAGTCAACAACGCTGTTCAAAGCCGCGACTTCCTATCAGTCGAGGAGCTAGCTCCCATTGTGCACCGTATAAATGCGGCTGCTGAGGAGCGGGGATCTGATTCCCATGGAGACGTCAAGTACGGCGGCTACCCGACTGCTGCGCTGCATGAAGCGCTTCGCGCCAAGGGCTACCACCTTAGGTATTTGAATAAAGCAAGTACTTTTAACTGTAGCGCTAAGAAGTGATTTAAGAAGCTAGCTCTATCTAAGGTTAAGCATTAAATCATTATTGGTAGAGCCTCTGGCCAGGAAGAGGGCACCTGGCACTGCACTGCTCGTGCTGAAGTGAGCGAAAAGTTCTACTTCATCGACTCAGATGAGTTTGACTACAAGCCAAGCACTGGATCTGGCTTACGTCACTTCTTTGCAGAGGTGTCAGGTATTTACGCGGTCGAAGCGATTAAATTCTCATAATAAACCCTTCTTTTACCCTACGTTTTATCTATTATCAACCCTTCGCAATCTTATATATTATAACTTTGTGGAGGTTTATTTCCTTACACAAGTTAACCTCTAGTGACAATGTCTTCTACAGCGGGTAGATTAAATGAGCGCCCACCCGAAAATTCATTTGATTCTGTATTGATTTTATGTTCCATACAAAAATGCAGTCAAACTAAATGTTGAAGCTCATCTTGAAGCACCTTTTCAATACTTAGTGTGGCCCCCAATGCTGTCACGCACAGCTTGAAGACGCTTAGGCATAGACAAAACTGCATTAGCCACTACGCCGTCGTCAATGTTGGCCCAAATGCTGCTTAGTTTCACTTTCAGATCCTCGATCGAGGTCGCAGGGGATTTGTTCAGTTCCCGCTTCATGATGTACTAAATATTTTCAATCGGGTTCAAGTCTGGGCTCTGTGGAGGGTGTCCTAGGGAAATTAAACGTAGCTCACGAAGACAGCTACTTGTCATTTTGGCTGGATGCGCTGGTGCATTGTCTTGAACGAACAGAGTCTCTCCCTTTAGCCCTAAAAATTGCTTTGTCAGTGGAATCTCATAGCGGAGTAACCGTCGATAGTAGTCACCCGTTACAGATTCGTTGCAGAAGTGCAAAAGCCCCACGCCATCTGCGGTGATAGAGCTCCAGACCATGAGGGACTTCCGGCTTGATTTAAACATGGGAACCACGCACCTTGTATCGAAAGCCTCATGAGGCCGTCTCCAAACCGAAACCCGACCTGACGTGCCGTGCAACTCAACACAAGCCTCATCGCTGAACAAAACCCTCCTCCAGAAGAGTGGCGACATCGTGCCGAACCTCTTTGCGTAGGCCAGCCGCTGGCGGCGATGCATAGGACTCAGGTACGGTTTTTTTCGGGCAGAGCGTCCATGAAGCCCAACTTCGCGAATTCGATCTCGGACGAGATCGGTAGACACCGGTTGACCAATGTCCTCGGACACTTGGGCAGCAATCACTGCAGCACTGACGAAGCGGTTCTTCTCAACTTCTCTAATGATACGTCGGTCTTGACGAGAGTCGGTAAGGCGAGGTCTGCCTGGGCGTGGAATCAGCTTTGAGCGACTATGCTTCTTCGTGTAGGCGATGATGGTGCGAACACTTCGCCTTAGCATTACAAGGTGCGATCTAATCTTTCTTGTACTGCATCCTTGCTTCCACTTGATAATAACCCGTCTGCGGAGGTCTTCAGAGTACTGCCGCCTTCGAATTGGCGCCATTGCAGGCAAATTGAGAAGTGAGAGGCATGACACTCAAAAAGTTAGTTTTTCGGGTAACATTCGTGTAACATTCGGGATTTGATAGAAAAGCTAAGTATAAAACCTAACTGCATTATAGCCATTGCCTCACGATTAGCTGCTGAGATGAACCGTAGCGCAGTCCACCAATCAAATTAAAGCGAATCCGTTGGGGAAAACGATCCCGTGTTGTTTGCGCATCCAATGTCGTTTGTTTCGTTTCAATCGAAGCAATATTGAAGTCGCTATGATTGAAAATGTGCTTCAGTTTGGGGTGGGCGCTCATTTAATCTACCCGCTGTAAAGAAATCTTGCAACATGTAGGGCACTAGATCTTTATACTGCCGGCCCGTGTGCTCAGTGACGTTGAATATTGTTGTCCTACCAACACTAACCATAAAATATTGAAGGCTCTGCTTAAAAGGAAATATATTAGACGCTCACAGACGTATCCGTGTGAAGTAAAGCGCCTTTCTTTTAAGTTTTTTTTTTTTTTGTGGGGGTGGGGGGGGGGGGGGGGGTAATGGTCATGAGGCCGGAGCAAGTGTACGTTACGCAAAGATTACTTTGATAGACGTCGAATACTTGACAACGACTAGTGCTACTATGTGATAAGAAGATTATTTTTATCCTTTAAAGGTAAACTGAAAATGTATTGATATTTGATTGCCTAAAGTTTGGTTTTCAACTGCAACTGCTCTTTTACAGCCAGTCGATTAAGTAACCAAAGAATTATCGCTAGTAATAGCGTTTTGTCCCATACCATAAGGGTGCCGACACGGGCCGACACCATGCCTACGCACTGTGATTGGCAAAAAAAAAACTGTGCGTCCTATTGATTGCTCCCGATCTGGCTGCACATCCCTTCCGGTGCCCAGATGGGGGGCAATCAATCTGGCAGTTTATTGCTAATGCACGTTGTCAACGCGTTGCATTGCGTAACTACCAAGGCACAACCGTTTTTCGCGTAGTTACACGCACATCAACTGCAGATTAATGGACAGCATTTATTGACTGCTTTAGCTAGACCTCTTTCCTTCTGTCGCGAAGTCGGTGAAACTTTGGTCGCGGAGCAGGGGGCGTATAGTGAACCCTAGTTATACGACTACTGAAAAAGGGTTTTCAGAGCCGTACAACGGTAGGTTGGCGTGTGGTACCTTGCGGTATCCTCGTGGGTTCGTTGTCTTCGGAAATATGACCCTCGCCGGAGTCTGAGAATGTGTTGTGAAGAGAGGTTGGGGTTCCCTTGGAGTCTGGTGTCGGTATTCAGGAAATCCTTCCAGGAGCGTTCGGGAGTCGGAATCTCTGGAAACAAAAGTGTTTTCCAGGAAGTCGGCGGTCGAAAAGAGGTTAATATACCAGAGAAAGTCTGAATTCGGTGTCTGAATATCACAAATCCAGAACCGAGATACCTGACTCTCAGAGATAAACAACCAATATACAGAGTTCGAAAATATACAAATATATACAGCCGTTCTTATTCTTTCTAGGCCCTTGAACGGTGGGCTAACACTCCAGGTCAACTAGGGACTTACTACCAGACACCTGGTCTGTCTGGTATCCCTTTACGTTCGCGCACCACCCTCTAATATAGAGGGAAAATATAAACCAATACAATCGGCTATATATAACAGTCTACCTTGCACTCTGAAAACGACTGTCTAGTTTCCAGAGCCTGTCCAAACGATCAATATGAAATGGGCTACCGCTAGAGACAAAACAAACGACCCAACTAGGATATGGAATAGGCGGGTCCTTTCAGGTCTCTACGTTACCTGATCTCCACCTAAGGGATTGAATTTGGTGGAGATCACACGACGTACGTGATGACGTAGTGGCTTGGATACCTCTCAAGCGGACTTGTGCAGTAGCAAGCAAATTGAACTCTGTTTATCGTTTATCTTCCTCATAACTATCATATATCTCTGGTAATTCTCTCCTTCTTGTCGTCTTTTGCGTCCTTTATGCAGTCAGTCTTCATATCTCAGGTACTCTTGGTCTTTGTATACATCTGGTACTTTGACTTGGTCTCAGTATGCAGTCTGTGCAGCCGATCTCGATGGGTTGACAGGTAGAGACGTCATTACGGGGGATGTGCAGGTCAGTAATCACTTGAATGCGTGACTTGAACTTGGGTTCACTTGGTTTCAGTATGGTCTTGAATCTTCGGTGGTTTCAGAGTCTGGTATCCTGGTTTTCAGAGTCCGATATCACTTGGTTTTCAGAGTCTTGGTCACTCAGAGTTAGAGATACCAGAGTCTTGAATACGAAACCAGAGTACGGAGCACTAATGCTTCAACGTACATGAAGATCTTGAGGGTTGCGCGGGTGCGCGGCGTCCGGCGCGCGATACTTGGTCTCTGCGGGTATATATTGTGAATCCTTGAACCATCCATCGTCGCGCTGGACGGTAACGGGATGAGGTCTCTCAGAGATACGTTCTTCTGAGAGACTTTCCGCCAGAACTTAGGCACTCATCGTCGGGTCAAGTCCGGTGACCAGACCGAGTGTAGTTGATCTTCAGAGTTGTGCACACTCTGAAGTACACTTCTGGTCCTTTGGGCCCCTTTACAGTCAGGCGAAGGTTTATCCACAATCTTCCACAGATGTCGCACGGGTGCGGCCGCGTCCCAAAGTCCCTTTCGCTTATAACCCATAGTATAACCAATCACATCGTAACGTAATATCCACCTGTCGCTCGAAAAATCGGAATTAACATCATGTCAACCGCCCCTCCTGGTCACGATCCATCAGTGCGGAACTTTCTCCAAGCTGTGTATCATGGCCAGGCCTATCAAACATTCTGATAGACGGTTTTCAGATCGTAGCGTAGCTGCAACTCTTTGTCAGTTACCTGGTTTTCAGAGTCTCTGGTGTCCCGTCGCACAATCTGATTCTCTCAGACTCAGAAACTTGAATTTGACTTGCCAAACAGGCGATCATTTTCAAAACTCCGTCCTTTCGCTCATGACTGAGGAAACGAACGCTCCTCTGAGCTTAAACGCCCCACCGAATGGGGCGGCAGGCGACGCCACAGGCACTTGTCCTGCTTCGGCAACTGCCAATATGTCGCAGGGTGGAGATGTTGGTTCGGCTACATCGCCAGGTGGCAGCCCTAGCGCCCCAGCCCATGCATCCCAACCTACCGACTCACAGGTCGATGGTCCGACTGAGGATCTCCCTGGTGATGACATGAACTCGGCCGGTGTTGATGATCTCTCGCCACCAGTGGTTTCACGTGGGGAATCTCCCTCTGAATTCTCTGAGGGAACTCCTGGTGTCTTCAGACCGCGAGCCTTTGGTGCCCCACGGCTTTTGTCTACGGAATGGGTCGATCGACTGTTTCGTCAGGGTCTGGTGACAACCACAGGGGATCAAGTCACGGCGTTGGGGGACTCTGATGTTCCCCAGAACTATATCGCTCCCAGCGTGAAGCCAGAGGGACGTGCCTTTCTGGTGAGTACCCCCGCGCGAGCTGAAGACTTCAGAAGAGGGCGCCACATAGCGAATGCGTACGGTGGCCCCTGTGTGCTCGTGGGTTACGAGGCACTTACTGATGAAGACCTCCGGGAGCTGGAGCGAGTGATTCCAAGCTTCGACCCCGCCGAAGTTGTGTCTCCGTGCGCCCAGACTCCAGACGTGCGTACTCTGGATGCTTTGACGTCGTCTGTGGATGTTCGCCGGGAACTGGGGTCTCTGGTTTCTCATGTCTCTCCCACTCGGCTTGCCGAGAAAGTTTTTCGGACGGCCGGATGCTTAAAGCTTATGACTGCTGCTCACCGTCGCCTTCGGGAACGCGTTGGTTCTCAGAACGGTGTCGCCTTGATTGATGCTGCAGCAGCGCGCTCTGAATGCGAAGAAATCAAGCGTGAGTGGGTACTGCACTGTCAATACTGGAAACACGAGCTTAAGTGTGCCCAGCAAGACGCCGGTGCGGTAGAAGAACGCATGACTTCGGAGATTCAGGATCTCAAAGCTCACTACCAGGACCAAGTGGAAGCTCTGAAGTCGGACAAGGCAGTTCTGAAGTCCCAAGTCGCTGATCTTCAAGCACAGGTCTCGATTCTGAAGTCGCGTCCTGAGGTCAAGCCCACAGATCCGTGGGGGTTCTCAGAGTTCTTACAAGAGAATTCTGAAATCTCTGGCAATTGGGATCGGCTCCATGACCTTCTGGTGTCATACCAAGAGGACACCATCGTCCCTGATAACTGGACGACTATCATCAGCGTGACAGCCTTGGACGCGCGAAAGAAACCCGTTCCTGACTTCAAGAAACGGCTTTCTGAGAAACGAGCTCGTCAGGCTGCTGAGAAGACCGCGAGGACCTCCAGAGTTCTGGATCTTACTCGTCCAAGTACTGAAACCTCAGAGTCCAAGAGCAAGAGCCCACGGTACCTGTCATATCCGCCGAAGCCCCAGACTCTGAAATCACCTCCAAAGCGACCGCTCAAGTGGGACTCCAAGAATTTGCAGCGTCGCCCGTCCGGACACAAGCCCGTTGAAGAATCGGCGCTTCCGGCGAATGCAGATTCTAAGGTGGCAAAGTCTGAAGTCCACAAGAGACTCCCTGGTGACGTGGTCTGGAAGGAAGTTCGACCCGACCTCCGCCAAGCCCTGCTATCTGGGATCAAGTATGATAAAGCCATGGAGTGGTTGGCATCGGATAAAGCGGCTCACAGTCTCTTCAGCAGTCCGGCTCTCATTCAGATGTTGGTGAGCCTGGTATTCTCTCGTCGCCTGGATGCTACTCTTTGGGCCAAGTACGTCCCTGAAGTGTATTACCAGATGGCCGACGAGGTGGTGGATCGTCACATCTCAGCTGGTACCGAGCCTGCAGCCTGGGGTGATCTGGATGGTCACGTAAATTATCCAGAAAGTGATGTCGAGTCCACCGCCGACAACCCCAAGGACGATCCGGATTACAAGGATTCTGGTGTGATCGAGTCTGAAGACGAAGACGACGACGAGAGCTCTGATGATGGTGAGTCTGACGACAGCGATTCCGAGAGCGACAAGTCTGAAGACAAGAAGTCTCAGGACAAGAAGTCTGGGAGCAAGAAGTCTGGGGACAAGAGGTCCGGGAGCAAGAAGTCTGGAGACAAGAAGTCTGATGACCACCCGCGTCCTGGTTCCAAACGTCCCCGGGATTCTGATGACGACTCAGACTCTGATGATGGACCTATCATCCCCACCAAGAAGTCCAAGAGGAGTATCGCATCCGTAAAGGCCCACACCAGTCCTAAGTCTCGCCCGAAGTCCACCAGTGGAAGTGGATCGAAGTCCAAAAGTTCTTCTGGGAAAGCGCGTAGTCTGGTGTCCAAGCCCTATAACTCCCTGACGGTCAAGGAGCTCCAGGTGGTGGAAACACCAGACTGTGAGGCATCCTCCTGGTTGTACTATGGTATCAGGGTACAACGAGTGAGCTCTACCAAGACCACCACTGGCCAGACATTGGGTTTTCCAGACTACGAGGTGCACAAGCACTCATGTGCCATCCTCAAGAAGCGCTGGGACTCTGAGCGGTACTGTGCAGTCCTCCGCAAGAAGCGTGCCACTTGGAAAGTCATGTTCGACAACCGATTCTCAGAGTTTTACTTCCACAAGCGGGAAGAACTGGGGCCCATGGTGTTGGCTGACGTGGAAGACATCGTGCGCAGCATGAAGAAGCATGCTCAAGCCTTCTGGGAGCGTACGCATTGGGTGACCATGGATGTTGAGGCTGACGACAAGTCTGCGGAGCTTCACAAGTACCGGTCCATGCGCCGAGCCGCCATGATTCGTCAGCACAACGCCCTCATCCGAAAGGTCCTGGGGCACAAAGATTTCCCAGAGTCGCTGCTTTCAGAGCCTGGCATCTGGGTTGTCCCAGACAAGTCCTGCCCTTGGATCTGGCAAGATCCCAGAGTCGCAGAGCTGGGGGGTCCCAAGTGTCTGAGTCTGGAGACGCAACTGGGTGACTTGGACGCTATTGAGCCTGCTCGGATGCAATGGGCCACGGTGAATGCGGACGAAAAGTGGCTCCAGTATGTCCCTGCTGACATCAAGAAGGATCAATTGACACCTGCGGAGCGTTCCGAGAACCCGATCTCCCTTCACTACTGAAGCTCAGGTGTCCACCATGGTTCCCACGGGAAGGCTGCATCTTCGAGAAGCCAAATAGTTGTCTGCATTTGTGACGTAAATCCCCGGCCTCAGTGTAGCTCCCTAATCCTTTAATCTTTCAATATCACTCCACATAATCACACTCCTTCTCATCATCTCATCATTCATAACTTTGTATCCTCCCTTCACTACTGAAGCTCAGGTGTCCACCATGGTTCCCACGGGAAGGCTGCATCTTCGAGAAGCCAAATAGTTGTCTGCATTTGTGACGTAAATCCCCGGCCTCAGTGTAGCTCCCTAATCCTTTAATCTTTCAATATCACTCCACATAATCACACTCCTTCTCATCATCTCATCATTCATAACTTTGTATCCTCCAGTACTTAATTCTCCACAAACTCACTTCCATATTCACACAGTCGTTTTATATAAGCAGCAACATGGTCGATCACATATCCAAACGCATGAATTTCAGAAATAAGTCTCTGAAAACACGCACTCAGATTACCACACTTTAAAAGTCAATATCTGAAATCCTTCAGATATCAGACTTCCAGATGTGTTTTCAGAGTTATTAGACTCTGGGATGATCGTCTCCAGCCTGCATCGCCTGAAAACGGGCTCGTGCTCGTGCACTCTGGTTGAATTCGTAAAGTAATGCTCCACAGTTCAACTTCGATAACGGTAACCACTCAGTTTCATCGTAACCTTTCCACTTAATCAAATATTCGCGCAGGCGTCTGGACGTCCTGGTACGCTTGTTCCAACGGGTATCCAGAATCTTCTCTACTTCATACTCGCCGTTTTCAATATCAGGTTCCCAACTATCTTCTGGTAACAGGGCGGCGTCAAAATCATCATCTTCTGGAATCTGGAGTTCCACCGTGGGTCGTCTGGGGAACATGGCCCTTGGCTTTAGACGGCTCACATGGACCCAGGGGTTCACGCGGTAGCCGGTATCTTCAACCTTGAGTCGTACTCTGAAATCGTCCAGCGTCTCCTCGATCCTGAAGGGTCCGTGCCACATGTGTGCTAGTTTCCTGCTCAATCCCGTTTGTACCTTAGGGATGTAGAGCCATACAGCGTCGCCTATAGCGAAACCTGACTTCAGACGCTCTGACAACTCGTTCCATTTTCTGGTCTGTTCTTCAGACCGGTCACGCTTTGCCTTCTTCTGGAGATCTTCGGCACCTGCCAGAGCATAGCTATAGTCTCGTTGCATCTTCCGTCTCCATTCGTACGCAGTTCGCTCCTGAGTCGTCGATGGCTTGGGTCCAAGCATAGCGGACACCGTCCCATGAGCATCCCAACCATGTACCAGGTAGAAAGGCGTCTCCAGACGGGTGGCATCGAATGACGTGTTCAGGGCAAACATCAGACGTTCGGCGTGATCATCCCAGTCACTTTGATCAGCTTCAGAGATATATGCCTTAATCGCGCGCACCACAGTCTGTACTGATCTCTCCTGCTGGCCGTTGGCTTGAGGCCGGTATCCTAGAGTAGCGCGTTGTCTGCTACCCAAAAGTTCCCTGAAACACTTGAACACCTCACTCATAAAACGAGGATCTTGATCATGACGAATCAGAGAGCTAGCACCAAAGTTTCTGAAAACGCGTTCCTCATAAGCCTCTGCTACATCCTGAGCAGTGGTGACACTCATTGGTTTGCACATTACGTATCCCGAAAACATATCCTGGAACAGCAAGAGAAATGTGTTTCCACGTGCGGATTTCGGCATGTGTGTCACAAAATCCATAGACACCACTTCAAATGGCCGGTTGGGCTCAATATTTCCAGGGGACGGTCCAGGATTTGGGGGTCGCCCCTTGCCACTGGCACAGTCTACGCATTCCTTCACAAATCTCTCCACATCGGCATACATACCCAACCAGTAAAATTCCGAACTCAACTTCTCAAAGGTTCTCCTGATTCCTTGATGCCCACCTTGGTAGTCTTCATGAGCATAGTGTAACAAGTCTGGATACAAGTCTCTGGGAATCACCAGTCTGAGTTCGTCAACATTGTCCCGGGGCCGCTCTCGAGTAGCGCGACTCAGGCGATATAGTACATCTCTAGAATCCAGAACGAAGTCCTCAGCAACTCTGGCAAGCTTCCTGACTCGGGGTCGTGGTAAATCTCCCACGTCACCTTTCAGAAACTTCATGAGTTCAACAAAGTACGGGTCCTGACTCTGATGCGCCTTGATCCGTCGCCAGCGTTCTGCCTGGAACTCCAAAGGTCCCAAAGGTTCTCGTTCGCCATCACCCTCAGGCAGATTAGCGTCAGGCGGAGCTTGGGCACGGGTTACAGCAATCAACACTCTGGCCGATCGAGGTAGGGGTGCGGATTCCGGATCAAAAACATTCTCAGACTCTGGTGACGCATTACGTTCTTCAGAGTCTGATATTTTTGACTCTTGAGCTTCCAGGTCCGGGGCTGAGCAAGGCTTCATCAGTTTCTCATGAACTTTGGATACCAGTTGCAGGTGCATGAGTTCATCCTCGTCTTGCACCTGCCAAGCTTCCCCAAGAGTCAAAGTCTTCGAGGTCAGGTAATCCGCTGCTTGGTTAAACTCGCGCTTCACATGCATCAACTTCAGAGTCCGGAACTTGGTTTTCAGAGACTCAAATTCGGCCAACCTCCGTTGCAAGTTAGGCTGATTGCAGTTGATTAGCCCCTGAGCCTGTTGTATCGCGATGCGCGAATCTCCCACAACCACCAACTCCTGTATTCCGTGGTCGAGTGCCATCTTCAGACCATAATTCAGGCCACAGTATTCCGAGTCATTCACCGTGACATCCGTCAGGGGAAACCCTCGGGCTTCCAGAACGCTCCACCCCGGGAGTTCCCAGAGTATACACCCACAGCTTCCCAGACGGGTAGACGTCTTTGCGGCACCATCAAAACTCAGAACATAGCCCTGATAATCTGCTTCCAGCATTTCCACACTGATAGGAACTGGCGGCTTGACTCGCCCCTTAACTGGGATCAGATTTTCAGAGACCTCGTCCAGATGCTCCCTGGGGGTAATGCCCGCACCGAGTATAGCTGGGAGTCCATCTTCGTCACGCTGTACCCGGCGGATCTCCAGGTTCCACTGCGACAACTTCATACCCCACTTGACGTTTCTGCCGTCGGTGGAGTTCGATGTCAGCAACCATTTCAGGACAGAGTATCTGGTATAGACCACAATCACCGGACTTGACTCCACCAGAGCTCTGAAGTTTTCCAAAACTCTGAGGATCGCAATCACTTCCTTCTCAGCGATATGATACCTGAGTTCGGCGTCGTTCAGGACACGACCCGTGAACCGGACCGGGTGTATTATTCCCTCATATTCTTGTCCCAAGACTGCTGAAGCAGCCCAAGGGTTCGCATGCGGAATGACAACGAACGGTCTGGTTCGGTCTGGATGTCGGAGTAGTGGGGTAGAGACTATCTTGCGTTTCAGAATCTCGAATGCCTCTTTCGCACGAGTCAGGTCTCGTCCAGCACGGATCTGCTCGTCCGTCAGCTCATAGAGGGTAGCAGCAATCACCGGTAAATCCTCAATAAACTTGTTGTAATAGTTGAGGCTTCCCATGAAACTCTGAACTCCCTTCAACGTGGACGGAAATGGCAGTTCTTCAACTCCTTTGACAATCTTAGGTGTTGCCCTCAGACCCTCGGCACTGATTTCGTGGGATAGGTACGGTATCGACAACTTCCCGAACTCGCTCTTGGGCAAACTCACAGAAATATTCCAATAGCGAAGTCTGAAAAGCAGGGCGTTCAAGTCGTCACATAATTGGTCCCAAGTCGGTGCTCCATGTGCGATGTCGTCGATGTATGAACTCCTCCCCAGGACTGGGCCCATGCATGTGGGGACGGGAATATTCCTCTGAAAGACGGTCATCTGACTTGTGAGTGCTGGCATCTCTGAAATCGGAGTATGGTTCTCAGAGTCTGAAAGATGCTTCTCAGAGTCCTGAGGCTGGAGTTGTAGGAATTCCAGAACCTCCGCATCAACTTCAGCTTCTTCTTCTGGTGACAGTCTCACGAATCCCCACAGGCAATTGTCTAACATAGCCTGATACACAAGAGGGGCGTTCTTCAGACCAAACGGCATCCTTACCCACTGAAAATGCCCAAACGGGCAAATGAAAGATGATATCAGTCGTGCGCGCTCCGTCATCCTGATCGCCCAGAAACCACTAGCCATATCCAGGCTCATGAACCACATGGCAGCCTCAAAACCAATTAAGAGATCGTCAATAAGAGGTAGAGGGTAACGTGACAGTTGAATGAAGCCATTCACGATGCGATAGTCGATGCACATTCGTATGTCAACACCATTCTTCTTGAGAACGATCACAATAGGAGATGCCCACGGGGAGTTGGAGTACTCGATCAAACCAGTTTCCAGGAGTTTCTTTAGAAGCTCGTATACCTTCAGCATGAGATGAGGAGCGACGGATCTCGGACGTTGAGCTACCGGTTTGGCATCTCCCACATCCAGATCACAGACCACGCCCCTTGCCGGTGCGGGTGCTGCATTGCCATCTCCCAGGAATATTTTCCTGTGGTACCTCAGAATATCACGCAGTTTCTTCTCCATTTCTGGGGTCGTCTTTCCTGGTTCTCCAACATCAGCGCTGTCGATATCACACTCTGGTGTCAATTCTTCCAGCTCAGGCAACATGACCAGTTGGTCGCGTAATTGAGCGGGGAGTTCCGTGCCTTCTCGCATATATACACCCGGCTCCAAGTCCAATTCTTCATTCGAAACATTCATGCACCGTTCGTATTCCACTCGTAATTTTTCCACAGGCGTTCCAGGCATCCCCTGAATGGGAATATCCCAGGATTCATCCATTAGGTCGAAATCGTCCGCGGGTAACTCAGGGGTCTGAGAGTCACCTAATAGACACTCAGGCTTTGAGTCAAGGACGTCACCGGTAATAACAACGGACGAGTCACCAGGGTCTGTATGTGGAGTACTTTCAGAGGATGTTTCCAAATCTCTGGTATCTGTACTAATGTCCGCACTTCCCGTTGACTCGCCGGAGCAACCATTCTCCGTCTGGGTGAATGCATCCAGGGCGAAGCGTACTCGTTTCACGGTCGGTGTTGACTCTGGTTTCACGAACTGCACTCGAGCGTTGTCAAACCTTGGACGTTGCAGTATTTCAGTCGGCCATGGGTAGTCCGGGCGATCTACACACGGGGGCTGCGGCATCAAAGCCTCCAACTCCGCCTCTCTCTTCATACGTTTCTTAGTCTCTGGTGACGGGGTGCTTTCCAGAATCAGAACCTCCCAATCACGATAGGCAGCGGAACCTGGACGCACGAAACGTCCATGCCTTGGGAAGAAACCACATTCCACGATCCTCGCGACATCAGAAAGTTCATTGACCCACGTGTTTTTATCGGAGATGTTTACCACGCGAACGGCCACAGGCCAAGATCGGGCCGCATAGATCAGCTGGGTAACCCAGCGGTCACCGCGTCCGGCCCACACGACTTCCCTTTGGGGGTTCGTTGGCCCATAGTCAATTCGGACAATGAACTCCTCGCCCGGACTCAGAAGAACAGCCTCGCTTGGTCTAACCGACCTGTTACGGCCAATGTGATCACCAGGTTCCCAATTACACATCATCACCACTACCTCGTCTGGTAACGACACCAGACCTTCACGAGCACTAATTCTCACTCCAGCAGCAAACATAAAACCCATTCCCAGAAGCACGTCAATTCCTTCACCGATATTCGCGACCCAAACATCCACAATATATACTACTCTTGGCCCAAGCGTCAACTTGATCTCAGCGCTGGCACCGATATAGGTTGGAACACCACCCATCCCCGACACTTTGGTCTGCTTGTGCGACTTGAGTCTGAGTCCGAGCTTACGCGCAAAGTCGTAACTCAGAATATTTATGGTCGCACCAGTGTCCAAGAGAATCTTGGTCCGATGGTCATTCACAGCACCATACACCATCACCACATCCCTCTTTGACCGATCAGGGTAGTTATCTTCCCACCAGCCATAACACTCGCCATCCTGAACGACACTGAGTCGTCTGGTGTCGGGTCGGCGTCGTCGGCGATCTCAGGTAGCTCGTTCCCTGAGTTTCCAGAGGGTATGGTCGATTCTTGGGCAAAAGTAGTCATGCATTGTTGAGTGTTATCGTGAATCTTTCTCAGCTCTGGCCTTACACACACTAGAACACACAACTCTGGGGTAACGCCATGCCCGGCGCGTTTCGGATCCCTATCCGACGGGCATATTAGTTTAACGGCTTCCCAGAGTCTGCCTCATCACTCAGGAGTTTCTCCCGTAGGTGGTTCGGCATGTCCTTGAGTGCACATTGTCGAGCGAGTTGCTTGAGTGCTTCCAGAGTTTTCAGATCTTCGCAGGGTTTTCCAGGGTGTACTCTTCCACATACTTCACAGGGTGGCATCCGACACATTCGACTCGGGTGTCCCTTTTCCTGACATCGGTCACACGTGACGTCTCTCCAGCAATCTTCTTCTGAGTGTCCTGAGCGTTGACATTTTTCACAGAACTTGTTCCAGTAGCCACTATTTTCATGACGCCTCTGGTGGAATCCTTGACCTGACGATCCAGACGGGGACTGGGGCGGCGGACGCCACCCCATGTTATCCATCACTCGATATACCTCATTTGTCAGAGTCTGCGTCCAGTCTGCACTTGGTGGACCCTTTGAATTGTTCGAAGATGCCTGCGCAGTACTTTCATCGCGGGTAGACTCTGAAGTCGCACTTGGAGTTCTGGAATCACCTGTCTGATCTCTGGTATCCTGATTGGATTTCAGAGATTCCTTATGATTTTCAGAGTTGTCAGAGTCATAGTCTTCAGAATCCATATCTCTTGCGACATAAGTCCGATGCACACGCTTGGGCTTGAACTGTCCTCGCGGAATATTGTCAGCCCGGAAGTCTCGAGACTTGGCAGGGGTCACTTCTTGGTCACCAGTTCGCCACACATCTTCATCTTGCTGCAACGCATATTCCAAGTCTGAAATTCGTCGAAATCTCTGACCTTGCAGCGACGTTTTCAGGCGTGCATCCTTAAGCTTCGTGATGAATCGCAGTACATGCTTCTCAAGACGCTTGGACGACTTCCGGAAATCGATGTCAGCTTTTCCAGCGGCAGAATTAAGTCGGTAGAAAAATTCAAGCGGAGTCTCAGAGTCTTTCATAGCCATAGTGAAGTATCTCTCAGAATACGATGACCGAGCTTTGCAATAACGTTTCTTGAACTCTGAAGACAGCTCTTTCCAGTCACGGGACACACTTTTGGGTAGCTGGTTAAAACCAGTCTCGCGCAGACACAGGAGCTTCAACTTAAGTTCCTGGATGCGCGTCTTAGTCGACCAACCTCCTTGAGAAGCCATATTCGTAAATCGCTCCCACCAGTGGACACGTTCCCTGAGAGTAGCTCTGGGGTCGAATTCCCCAAGGTTGTTCGAGTTCATGAACGGCCTTAGCGTCAGAAGTGTGGTTCCGGCTTGTGCTTGAGTTGCTGCCGTCAGATTCACCACTTCACCTGGCTCTGAGTCCTCCGATGACGAGCTCGCAGAGTCTGAGCTTGAATTGTCAGAGTCTCCACCAGAGTCTGGTGCTCTATCATGACGCTTCGCTCTGCGAGACGCTCTTCGATCTCCATTAGGCCGTCTAGCTTCAGTTTTCTGCGGCGGATCTCGTCTCGGAGTAAGCGCACGTCTAGTATCGCCCTTGGTCTCTGTCACCGAGGTCGCTTGAATCACGTGGGTGGCCGTAGCAGCAGTAGCGCCGCCATTCCTCTCAGGCTTCACTCGCTTCGTCCCCGTGCTTCGTGCAGGGGTGCCTTGCTGGAAGGTTGCAACCTCTCGAGATTCCGTCTTGAGAACCGGTGAATGTGACATGGGTTCAACCTCAACCCTTCTTGCGTCACTTGTGATTTCTGACCCGGATACTGGATACATAGTTGCAACTTCAGGGTTGCCTGTATGTAACACTTGGTTCGAAGTTGCCGAATCAGAGTGACTGACCCTTCGCGCCTCTTGAACTTGGGATAATGTCGCTCGAAGGTTTCTCAACTGACCGGCTTGGAACCGTTGCATGTTCTGAGAACTTTCTTTCTCCCTGTCGCGCTCAGCTTCCATGACTTTCATTCGCTGTTGTAAGGCTTCCATTTGGGAAATCCAGTCCCGTTTCATCTCGTCAGTCGCACGCGCACGTTCGGCTTCAATCTCAGCCTCTCTTTGTCGCCAGCGTTCAGCAAACACTGATTCCAGCCGTTGATTTTCAGAGTTCTGGAGCTCCGTTTTCAGAGTTTCCAACTCTGCCGCGCTGCGATTCCTGAGCTTGCCTTCAGATACCAGACTTCTGCGTTCCTCAGCATCGTCGGCGCGTCTCTCAGCCTCCAGCCTCGCGTTTTCCGACTTCAACAAGCGCTCGGTGAGCGTCTGAATTTCGCGCCTTGCCTCCAAGTCACGTTGCTCTCGACGACGATCGCGTTCCATGGTCTCCAAGCGTTCTCGGGCCAAGAACTCCATCTGCGCCTGCTCCATCCGGTTTTGCCACTCCTGCTGTTGCCTCATGACGTTCAACTCAATCTGAGCAGGTCCTGATCTCTGAGAGCTTCGTGCTTCAGATTTCGTACGACTCGACGCAATGGAACTCAAGCGTCGGGACGGTGGTCTCGGAAGGTCTTCACTCTTCACACTTTGGCGGTGGCTCTGGTGACTTTCGCTTTGGGTGGAGGCAGATACAGGCAGGATCTCCAGAGACAATTGTTTGAAATCCCGTGCAGAACTTCCGACAGACACCTGGTTTCCAGACCCCGCACCCGGCACCTCTGGTCTCTCTTCCGGCATGTCGACATCCTCGGACTCTGGTTTCACTGGTAACAGCGTTCGCGTCACTTGGATCCCCATGCCTTCAGAGACTGTTCCTCCTACATCAGCGCCTTGAGCGATTAACGCCAGACTTCCTGTGGGCGGCGGCATATGTGATGCTGCCCCTCGACTCATGGACATCAAGGACGAATCCGTAGAGCTTCCGCGGGAAGTCTGGAATCCCGACGACGGGTCATCCGAGGTCCCAATGACACTGGGAATTGGCACGTCCGACATCTGAGTCTGAGAGATGCTGTGATCTTCGGACATTGGATTTTCAGACTCTGGTCGCGTGTTATCAGAGCGGCTCTCGTACTGCGGCAGTGAAGATAGCGATGGCGTCGATAAAGCTGACGGTGTCGACGGGATTTGTGGGCGCGGCGGTCTCTGCTGTAAGCGCTTGGACTGCGGCGGCCCGTCACTGCTGGAACCGTCAGAACTGTGCGTCACTCGGAGTCCGGTCACCCGGAGTCGCATGATCAATCGTTGTCCTTGTAGGTCAGCGTCCTTGTCAGGTAATATACGGTCTGCTTCATCTTGGCTTGCTGTGTCTTCTCGTTTCATGTCTTCCAGGAGTCGGTTCACTTGTAACCTGGAGGTCACGGTGGCCCACTCAACCAATTCTACAGCGAGTCGACTCTGAAGTTCGGACGCCACACTGCGTACTTGAGACTCGAAGACAGCTGACGCCTGGGTCTGAGACCACGTCGGGAGCAGGTTCTGGAATTCGAATCCTGCCTCGTACAACATTGTCTGAAGAACAGCCACACACTCCGGTGCTGTCAACGTGCTCATCGGAATCTCCACATAAGATAAGTCTTGGATCCAACCAAAACCATGACGCCTCGCGTGAAACTCTGAGATCCACATATCCTCCGGGAAAACGGAGGAACATCGCCATTTGATGTAGTCGCCGGTCGCTGCAGCAGCCTTCTGGAAAGCATCAGCACTAGGCTTCATCGTCGGCCACATATACTCGACGCTTGGCGGGACGACCTTGCCTGTGTCCATATCTCTCCAACGGCGGAACTCACGGCGCACATACCTCAGAGCTCGTTCCCCGTCAAGCGAATCAGCCCTCCCAGACTCATCAGACGGTGTCTTCAGAGACTCTTCAGACTTGATCGCCATGTCATCAGACATTGGTGCGTCTTCAGACTTTGGGGACCGTGGAACATGTTCTTCAGAGAGTCCGGGTTCTGGTTTCACTTCATCCACGGACTGGCCGGAAGTTGCCGAATCTGAACACAGATCGATCACTTCCGGGGACTCAACCATATCGGCGCCTCCCTCAGACGCCTCATCACCACCCTCGCGGGCAGTGGTCGCCTCGTCACCAGAAGCTTCGACTTCTGACGGGCCTTCAGAACCTTGTTCGCCAGAGGCAGCAGGTGTCTCCTGAGTTTCTGGTTATTTCAGCAGGCTGGTCTTCGACCGCCGGTTCTGGGACGCTCACATTCTCAGCTGCCTTCTTCTCTCGCGCAGCTCTCCTCTTCTCGCGGGCCGCCTTCTGGATAGCATCCAAGTCTGGTTGCTCTTCAGGCGACAAACCTTGTAGACGCTTGGATTGACGTGTCGGAATGCTCCGACCACGACCACGGCGTCCTCCTCTCGTAGAGCCTGGCGTAGCCATCTTGAATATAGACGCTTGACAGGAAACTTTCTCTTCTTGTACTCTCAAATCCGGTGATATCCTCGGTTCGAATCCGGGCACGCGCACCAGTTGTCGCGAAGTCGGTGAAACTTTGGTCGCGGAGCAGGGGGCGTATAGTGAACCCTAGTTATACGACTACTGAAAAAGGGTTTTCAGAGCCGTACAACGGTAGGTTGGCGTGTGGTACCTTGCGGTATCCTCGTGGGTTCGTTGTCTTCGGAAATATGACCCTCGCCGGAGTCTGAGAATGTGTTGTGAAGAGAAGTTGGGGTTCCCTTGGAGTCTGGTGTCGGTATTCAGGAAATCCTTCCAGGAGCGTTCGGGAGTCGGAATCTCTGGAAACAAAAGTGTTTTCCAGGAAGTCGGCGGTCGAAAAGAGGTTAATATACCAGAGAAAGTCTGAATTCGGTGTCTGAATATCACAAATCCAGAACCGAGATACCTGACTCTCAGAGATAAACAACCAATATACAGAGTTCGAAAATATACAAATATATACAGCCGTTCTTATTCTTTCTAGGCCCTTGAACGGTGGGCTAACACTCCAGGTCAACTAGGGACTTACTACCAGACACCTGGTCTGTCTGGTATCCCTTTACGTTCGCGCACCACCCTCTAATATAGAGGGAAAATATAAACCAATACAATCGGCTATATATAACAGTCTACCTTGCACTCTGAAAACGACTGTCAAGTTTCCAGAGCCTGTCCAAACGATCAATATGAAATGGGCTACCGCTAGAGACAAAACAAACGACCCAACTAGGATATGGAATAGGCGGGTCCTTTCAGGTCTCTACGTTACCTGATCTCCACCTAAGGGGATTGAATTTGGTGGAGATCACACGACGTACGTGATGACGTAGTGGCTTGGATACCTCTCAAGCGGACTTGTGCAGTAGCAAGCAAATTGAACTCTGTTTATCGTTTATCTTCCTCATAACTATCATATATCTCTGGTAATTCTCTCCTTCTTGTCGTCTTTTGCGTCCTTTATGCAGTCAGTCTTCATATCTCAGGTACTCTTGGTCTTTGTATACATCTGGTACTTTGACTTGGTCTCAGTATGCAGTCTGTGCAGCCGATCTCGATGGGTTGACAGGTAGAGACGTCATTACGGGGGATGTGCAGGTCAGTAATCACTTGAATGCGTGACTTGAACTTGGGTTCACTTGGTTTCAGTATGGTCTTGAATCTTCGGTGGTTTCAGAGTCTGGTATCCTGGTTTTCAGAGTCCGATATCACTTGTTTTTTCAGAGTCTTGGTCACTCAGAGTTAGAGATACCAGAGTCTTGAATACGAAACCAGAGTACGGAGCACTAATGCTTCAACGTACATGAAGATCTTGAGGGTTGCGCGGGTGCGCGGCGTCCGGCGCGCGATACTTGGTCTCTGCGGGTATATATTGTGAATCCTTGAACCATCCATCGTCGCGCTGGACGGTAACGGGATGAGGTCTCTCAGAGATACGTTCTTCTGAGAGACTTTCCGCCAGAACTTAGGCACTCATCGTCGGGGAAAGTCCGGTGACCAGACAGAGTGTAGTTGATCTTCAGAGTTGTGCACACTCTGAAGTACACTTCTGGTCCTTTGGGCCCCTTTACAGTCAGGCGAAGGTTTATCCACAATCTTCCACAGATGTCGCACGGGTGCGGCCGCGTCCCAAAGTCCCTTTCGCTTATAACCCATAGTATAACCAATCACATCGTAACGTAATATCCACCTGTCGCTCGAAAATCGGAATTAACATCATGTCACTTCTCACTTTTGCTTTTGCGTTCACTCGAGCCGGCGTTCCGCTAGCTACTGTACTGCGGGAACGTGTCGGTGCAAAGCTTAAGTTGGGTGCCTGGGTGCGCATCGCTCTCCACTTCCGGCGATCTGCTAGAAACACCGGACAGAGATGCAATCCAACGAAAAGAGAGAACGGAGGACAAGGGGCGGTCAAATTTGTCAGAACCAGAGCGGAACGAGTGAGAAGTATTCCCTCTGTGGGCTGTATTCAGTCAACAACGCTGTTCAAAGCCGCGACTTCCTATCAGTCGAGGAGCTAGCTCCCATTGTGCACCGTATAAATGCGGCTGCTGAGGAGCGGGGATCTGATTCCCATGGAGACGTCAAGTACGGCGGCTACCCGACTGCTGCGCTGCATGAAGCGCTTCGCGCCAAGGGCTACCACCTTAGGTATTTGAATAAAGCAAGTACTTTTAACTGTAGCGCTAAGAAGTGATTTAAGAAGCTAGCTCTATCTAAGGTTAAGCATTAAATCATTATTGGTAGAGCTTCTGGCCAGGAAGAGGGCACCTGGCACTGCACTACTCGTGCTGAAGTGGGCGAAAAGTTCTACTTCATCGACTCAGATGAGTTTGACTACAAGCCAAGCACTGGATCTGGCTTACGTCACTTCTTTGCAGAGGTGTCAGGTATTTACGCGGTCGAAGCGATTAAATTCTCATAATAAACCCTTCTTTTACCCTACGTTTTATCTATTATCAACCCTTCGCGATCTTATATATTATAACTTTGCGGAGGTTTATTTCCTTACACAAGTTAACCTCTAGTGGCAATGTTTTCTAGAGAAATCTCTGCAACATGTAGGGCACTAGATCTTTATACTGCCGGCCCGTGTGCTCAGTGACGTTGAATATTGTTGTCCTACCAACACTAACCATAAAATATTGAAGGCTCTGCTTAAAAGAAAATATATTAGACGTATCCGTTAACAGATATAGTTGTTGTGCTACGCTATCGGTGCTACACGCGCGAATAACCTTTGGGTTTCGTGTGGAGCTGGAGCTGTTATGCCTCCGATAACAACACGTGCTCGAAAAGCGGCGACACGTATATCAAGCTTGCCCTCGCGGTAGAACGAACGGAGTTTCTTCAGCACCGAGGATCCATTCCTACGCTTGATACCATGGCCGTAAAAAAACTTGAAAAGTTGAGCTTCGACTCCTGTTCCGTAACGAAGTGTGGCGAAGTGGGTGGACACTTTTGACCGCCCAGGGGTTGCGTATAGTGTGCCGTCCAAAAGGAACAACCCAAACACTAAACACTATAAAAGAGAGTTAGTAGTAAGGTGTCCTAGTTGGAGTGAGTCAGCACCACCTTCCAGTGCCCAAATGGGTATCCGGAAAGTGGCTTGGCGTGTGACCTTGTGACTACCCTCGTAGGTGTCGTTTGTCTTCGAACGCGAGGAGTCTGCACCGAAAGTGTTATCTCCAAAAGATTGTAGAACTAGATCCAGAGGGAGAGTGCTAACCAAATAAACACTTCCCAAACGGTGGTTAATTAGTCCGAAAGTGGGTAAGCACTTATGGGCAAAGTACTTCCCCTCCAACAGTTAACCAAATATACAAGAGAGTTAAACCAAAATATACAACCGCTTCTTATTCTTTTCGGCCCTCGAGCGGTGGGCACTCCAAATGCCAGTACGACTAGAGCAAAATCCGAAACACTGGCACAGTTCCGGGGCTCTTTAAACAGCGCACCACTTCCGATAGATTCACTAGTAACCTTCGGAAGAATAGAATCCAATATATATGTCCCAAATACTATGTAGTATTTAAGAACACACACAACCAATACAGTCCAAACACACAAGCAGTCAAATCAATCAATTTTAGGGGTGACTACCACTAACCTCCCAAAACGCAGTTATAATATGAAATAATACCCGAAAGTATCAACTGGAATATGAAATGGAAGGGGTCACGCACGGGATACGCCGCCCGGATCACCTTTCCAACTTGGTCTTACCCTGGCGGAGATTCACGCGGCGGTGACGCTTGGCGACGCGGCCTGACGCTTGTTCGGCTACACGTGAAGCCCTCTTCTCGAGGCTGGTCCACGGCTCCTCACAGTGTGTCTTGGGAACACCTTCCAAGACTTTGCACTTGCGCCCTTGGTGGCAAATTGAACTCTCTTTAATGTATAATAGCTAGCACTACTTAAACATGCAAAACTATACTTGGTTTCACTATGTAGTAGGGGCATCTCATCAGGAAGAGGCTTGCGTTTTAGTAGAATACCATAGCAGGGAACACGGAAGAATTCCAGCTGGCTCCGGACACATCATCGTCGGTCGTCTTGGTCGGTCGGAAATATATGGGCTTGAGTATACTCGAAACTCAACCAGGATACTGGGATCAGACAGTCACCGATAGTCCAACGTTAACCTCCACTTCGAACCTTCGACTGCCAGCTCGGGACTCGCATATAATCCAGAAATATAACCCCTTGGTCATGGCGTTACCGAAAAGTCACTTGGTTTTCACATGGCGAGCCATCAGGAATGTATCATCCGGAGTATGTCAGAACTTTTGAAGTGGTTTCCATCTTTTGGGGTTGGCAACCCCTTCCCAGGCTTGCCCTCGTCCCTTGGCACCCACAATTGCGCCTTAACCCTGAAATTATTTGGACCAATAATATCCTCAACGCCGCTTTGGCTCTGGGAACCGGCAGTCCATAGAAAATTTGTAGAGTCACAGCTTCACAGAAGGACTTCGTTGCAGTATCCTGGTGCTGACGGATCCAGCACAAATCCTTCAGGTAAAGAGAGCTTTATGTAGTTCACTTGTAAGCTGATTTTTTTGGCGATCGCCACACACATCCCACATGCGTGGAGTCTTGGCATACCACTCAAACCACATTGCGGCAGGGCTCTTAGATAGCGCTTTTGTTCCACAACCCTTCGCATTGTGGCTGTCGCTACGTCCAACTACCGATGCTTCTGCATCTGGCTCTAAATACGATGTTGGGCTCTGGTTGACATCTTGACATGTGCTTTGCTTGGTTTCCAGTAATCTCACACGCTCCGTCAAAGCTTTGTTCATTGACACCACCTCACTGGTTCTGGTGGTTTATGATCTTGACCTCCCTCGAAAACTTCTCCTCGGTTTCTTCAGCAGCATAAATTTTGTTTAAAACTAGATGTAAATGAAGGAGCCCCTAATAATTTAACAATTAAATTACTTAATGGTGGATAATATTTTAGATAAAAATTTTTTAAATTGGAATAAATGTTTTTAAATATATTTAAAGAATGTTTTTTTTAATGTTTTTGTAATTTTTCAATTAAATTTAGTTGGACTGTAATACCTTTAGGATTTGGTATGTTTTTTACTGAATTAAATATAGGTATTTTATATTTATTAGCAATTTCATCATTAGGTGTTTATGGTATTATTATAGGGGGTTGAAAGTAATAAAGAAAATTAATCAATTTTTTATTAAATTAAGAAACAATTTGTTTTTAATCAACATACTAAACAAGGTTAATTAGGGCAAAAAAATCACAAAAAAACTGTAAAAGATAATAATATTGGCTTGCGGGCTGGAAAGCCCGGGTCTCGCAGTTCTTTAGTTTTGTTTGTACTAGCGCTAGCAGTCCTTGTGGATCTGCCATTCGACTGGAGGAACTACCGCGTGTATGGACGGCGGCATTTTCTGTAACAAGTACAACCAATGACCTGGCATCAATTATTGACTATTAACGCAGTGACCAGGACGTCTACGTCTACGGACTGAGTTAACGCTCGTATCTCGTGGAAGGACTGGGCCACTTTGCACCTGCGAGTGTCATCAGTTGATGGAATTGTATCGGAGAGTGGAGACACAGTGGAGAAACGCTCGACGTTCTCGAACTGGGACCACAACTGTGGTGTCGTGGCCAGTCGATTCCTTGTATGGCTGAAGACTTCTGCAAAAGCAAGTTTTCTAGTGACAGATCTTAGCTCTACGACAAGCTGGATCTGCTGTACCTGACGGCAAGCAAAGATCTAACGCCTGTGCTGACGCATTAGCACATAACGGCAAAAAGCCTTCGTACTTGCTCCGATCTACCTTTGGTGATATCTTCCGACCGTATGCAGATTCCAATCCTTGCAGTAATTTACCCGCAGCGATGCGGATACTGATGCGCTCGTTTACTTTGCTGAATCGGAGGATGATGCTGGATTTGGTGATGAGGAACCCGAGACGCTGCTCTACGACTCGGATTTGATGTTCTACCTTATTGTGCTCTCGGAAATGTGGGAGTCCCCTACTCCATACAAGGCGACGTTGATGAACAGGTACGAGAACTCCACCATGGCATCGGACAACTACTTGTCGCTACCATACTATTGTTTGTACACTGGAAGCCGGGAACGTCCCTATTGCTCTGCCTCTGGTGGATGAACGTGAATGAGTGGCGAGCGGATGCTCGTGAACTTTGATGACAGGCCACTGCACGACATTCACTGCACCAACGAACAGTGGTGGTGCTACGTGCGGTGTGTAAATTCCGATATCCTACACAAAAGAAAAACGGCGTGTTGGAGAACGTGGATACTAACTGTATGGACGACCTGAAGCCGGGGAGTTTTTTTGCACGAGCGACCTCTACGACAGCTTGGATTCAGATTGGTAAAGCTCGAGTGGAGAAGAATGTATTAAACAGAGTTGATCTTAAAGTGTAGCCCCTCTTATCAAGCAAAGAATAATGCAGCAAGAAACGAGTCAACACGTGACAAGTTTTAAAAGAAAGAAGCATGTTACAAGCCTAACGTACGTCCTAGTGTGATTGCAAACCTGTCTGTCCTCGACCGTAATGAGCACTTGCAATTCTTCAGAAGAGCCCTGGATACTCACGCATGGCCTCGCACATGAGTAGCACCAAGGATAACGAGACCTACAACCACCAACAAGATGACTTCACTCAGTGACCATGGCACGCCGCCAGAGTAATGTAGCTCCTCTAGGGTAGCCGTTGCTCCCTGCTCCTCATTGGTACCCATCTGAACAGTCTCGAGATTCAAGTTGTCCAAGCCCTTGGTGGTCGACAGGTGGGCAAACCATTTCGCTGCTGGCCGAGGAATCCAGGGAAGCTCAGGCGTCGTATAATGGACACCAACGTGAGGCTTGAAAGACCCCCATTCGTTGTTATCCACAAAAGATCACGCGGTGTATCTGATGATCGGAATCTCTTCCTCCACAACAGCTTTATACAATTGTTCCACGTACGTTTCAGAAGCACCAGAGCTAACCACTGTAACAAAGTTGAAATACGACTGGGTACCTCTGCCAGAATGAAACTGGAGACTGGAGAGAGAAATGCAGCCACTGAGCTCTGATTTCAGAGCTATGAAAATGACAAATTCAAACTCCTCAACAACTTTCCGTTGAACACATTCTCGATCTCCACCTTCAGCCGACAGTGCATCGAACCACTTGACCATATCCTCGAGTCGAGGCTCGGTATTGGCAAAAAGGCGACCTGGTACTCTTCGCATTTAGTTGCGCCACAACATTTACCAGCCCCAGCCTCCCCAGCCACCAAGGTCGCAGCAACCACCCCATCCGTATCCACCCCAAAGACCTCCCCATCCCCAGAACTCCTTTTTGTTGTTTCCGTCGATACGCTCAAGTATGTTCATCTCCTTCTCTGCAGCTTCACGCCAAACAAGCCCGCTACAAAGCCCATAACATAAACGCTCTAGGTGACATACATTTTTGCATAGTATATGCAATCGAATTATTCTATGCCTTCATATCGAAATATGATATGACTCCGACGGTTGCTTGAATGTTTCATGACGGTTGTACGATCACAAACGTCCGGCAGGCCGCTAAGCGACAGTTCTTACGAACTGCGAATATATATTGTAATGGAGCTGAATCTGAAATTTTGATTTTCTATCATTTCTTTGAAAAAAGTTTACAAGAAACAGGAATTCGCCTAATGTTGCATAACATGTTTATTTTTTTAATTTTTAATTTTGAGAAACCAGAATTTAAACGAATTCTAGCATATTTATTATTAATTTTCTGAATTAATTGTGCTGAAAGTTTTTCTTGCATCAGCAAAATTAACTCTGTAGGCACACGTAAGTGTGGATACTCATCAAAATGCCAAAGCTTAACGTTCCTAAAATACGACATCGCCGTGTTTCGAGCAAACTTACCTTTCTTACCTTCATTAGTAGATAGAACCCTAAGTGATCCATCGTTGCCGCTAGACACTTGCCTGACTTATCCATTGAATGCTGGCCATCACAAACACTAAACTGACGTCATCATCTCCCAGCATCCTTTTAAAAGAGCCGAGAGTTGTGGCTCGTGCCTTCTGCGTATTTGCCGGGACAAACGCAGCTAGGCTCATGAATACGCAGCGATGACAAACGGAGGTGCAGCAAATAGGGACCTGCAAAGATCCCCCCCTCTATCTCCTAAGCTAGGAAATCCCCTAGTTTTACTAATTTTTGGGATATGTACAAAACACGTAGTATACTTCAACTTTGTATCGTTAAAAATATTTTGACTGCGCTTCCAACAAATATTTGTCGGAATACGTCGGAATCGTCAACCTAATCCTAAACAGCTTAATTGGATAAAAATGGTCTTATAGGTGATTTTGATACGCTTAAAATTTCCGAACGCCAGCGTTGTCCGCAAAGTTGAAATGCATAAGCCTAACTGGAAGCCTTCAAGGTCTGCTACAATAAGGAGATCAGCAAGTAGCGGTCGGTATGACAAAGTAAATTGAACTCTGTATCACAATGCAAATTGAACTCTGGCTATCTCTCTCTCTCTCTCTCTCTCTCTCTCTCTCTCTCTCTCTCTCTCTCTCTCTCTCTCTCTCTCTTCTGTCTTCTGTCTTCCACATTTTCAGGTATACTTGGTCTCAATATAACTCATTATATTGGGTCTTCACTTGGATTCACTATGGTAGTCGATGCGCAGATCATGTCGAGTCGACACTTAATGATGTCATTACAAGACAATTGAAAATGGAAGGTAGCAAAACGCCTCCTTCGACGTGTAGCCATTTTGAAGGGTCGGCGACCGTTGAGAGGGCTACAACACAGAGGAGCAAAACGCTACCTTCGAAGCCTTTTAAATAAGCTCTGCTTTTGGCCACAAATAAAACTTTAATCTGCGAGTTCCAAAACACGGTAGTGTTTCCGCGACCCTTCGAGTGGGTTCAAACATCATCCACTTTTGCAAAGACTGTCGTTGGCAGCAGAATGCATCCATGTGCGCGAAAGGGTTATGTCGCGAAGTCAGTGAAACTTTGGTCGCGGGAGCAGGGGGGGCGTATAGTGAACCCTAGTTATACGACTACTGAAAGGGGTTTTCAGAGCCGTACAACAGTAGGTTGGCGTGTGGTACCTTGCGGTATCCTCGTGGGTTCGTTGTCTTCGGAAATATGACCCTCGCCGGAGTCTGAGAATGTGTTGTGAAGCCTGACTTTCAGAGATAAACAACCAATACACAGAGTTCGAAAATATACAAATATATACAGCCGTTCTTATTCTTTCTAGGCCCTTGAACGGTGGGCTAACACTCCAGGTCAACTAGGGACTTGCTACCAGACACCTGGTCTGTCTGGTATCCCTTTACGTTCGCGCACCACCCTTTAGTATAGAGGGAAAATATAAACCAATACAATCGGCTATATATAACCGTCTACCTTGCACTCTGAAAACGACTGTCAAGTTTCCAGAGCCTGTCCAAACGAGCAATATGAAATGGGCTACCGCTAGAGACAAAACAAACGACCCAACTAGGATATGGAATAGGCGGGTCCTTTCAGGTCTCTGCGTTACCTGATCTCCACCTAAGGGGATTGAATTTGGTGGATATCACATAACGTACGTAATGACGCAGTGGCTTGAATACCTCTCAAGCGGACTTGTGCAGTAGCAAGCAAATTGAACTCTGTTTATCGTTTATCTTCCTCATAACTATCATATATCTCTGGTAACTCTCTTCGTCTTGTCGTCTTTTGCGTCCTTTGAGCAGTCAGTCTTCATATCTCAGGTACACTTGGTTCTCGTATGCATCCGATATCTTGACTGGGCTTCAGTATGCAATCTGTGCAGCCGATCTCGATGGGTTGACAGGTAGAGACGTCATTACGGGGGATGTGCAGGCCAGTAATCACTTGAATGCGTGACTTGAACTTGGGTTCACTTGGTTTCAGTATGGTCTCGGATCTTCGGTGGTTTTAGAGTCTGGTATCCTGGTTTTCAGAGTCTGATATCACTTGCTTTTCAGAGTCTTGGTCACTCGGAGTTAGAGATACCAGAGTCTTGAGTACGAAACCAGAGTACGGAGCACTAATGCTTCAACGTACATGAAGATCTTGAGGGTTGCGCGGGTGCGCGGCGTCCGGCGCGCGATACTTGGTCTCTGCGGGTAAATATGTGAATCCTTGAACCATCCATCGTCGCGCTGGACGGTAACGGGATGAGGTCTCTCAGAGATACGTTCTTCTGAGAGACTTTCCGCCAGAACTTAGGCACTCATCGTCGGGGAAAGTCCGGTGACCAGACAGAGTGTAGTTGACCTTCAGAGTTGTGCACACTCTGAATTACACTTCTGGCCCTTTGGACCCCTTTACAGTCAGGCGAAGGTTTATCCACAATCTTCCACAGATGTCGCACGGGTGCGGCCGCGTCCCAAAGTCCCTTTCGCTTATAACCCATAGTATAACCAATCACATCGTAACGTAATATCCACCTGTCGCTCGAAAATCGGAAATAACATCATGTCAGTTAATGCGGGATTATCTTATCCGAGTGGATATCCACTCAGATGTCTACTACAGTACGCGGCAGGATAGATCGGCCACCCACGTTGGTGGCCGTAACTCAGTCAATTTTAGGAGTTGGAGCCTGCTATTTAGATATGTTTTGCAGCTATTTTTGACTAAAGCGGTGTTTGCGCTAACGAGCTGGATATTGCAATTCATCGCGTGGCTAGCATACAGAGGAGCACTTTTGGCACCTCGACAGGTTAGATCGGCCACCACTACTATACAAATCTCAAATCAAATGTGACTAAATGATTGCATATCAATAGGGTCGATGAAGACGAGTGGTTTGCGTTGGTGCTTTCAGCGCTTATTTGTCAAGATGCCACGCAAGTAAAGCCCCACCAACCCCCGAAGAAGACCCGCCTCACTGATAATGAGCGGGGTAGAATTCAAGGCCTTCGGGAAGCGGGTGTGAGCGCTCGTTACATTGCACTGCTGACCTCCCGCAGCCGAGACACCGTCGCCCGTGTTGTTGCCCCAGCTCCCACTGCAAAAACGAAGCGCCCAGGCCCCCCACCTAATCTAACGGATTGTGAAACGCGGCGCCTATAATAATGGAAAACAGTATGAGAGCGTAGCAACTGTTGCACTCTTTGAGACAAAATCAATCCCATTAGCTCTACTAAAGTCCTTCATCGAGTCGATGCCACGTCGATGCGTAAAAGTAGTTGATAGAAACAGAAACAGGACTCACTATTGATATGCAATCATTTAGTCACATTTGATTTGAGATTTGTATAGTAGTGGTGGCCGATCTAACCTGTCGAGGTGCCAAAAGTGCTCCTCTGTATGCTAGCCACCCGATGAATTGCAATATCCAGCTCGTTAGCACAAACACCGCTTTAGTAAAAAAAAAAAAAAAGCTGCAAAAAATATCTAAATAGCAGGCTCCAACTCCTAAATTGACTGAGTTACGGCCACCAACGTGGGTGGCCGATCTATCCTGGCGCGGACTGTAGTCTACCGATCTACACTCTTGTCTAAACAAAAAATTATATGTAAAATTCGGTTTCTTACTGATATTTTTAAAATAACAGTTTTCGCCCTCTTTACCAGAGCAAAACCTATATTTTATTTCTTCTTGAGACATTTTTTCTCTAATCTTCACTATTATTTCTTCAGTGACCAAACCTCGTGTTTCATGCCTCAAGGGTGGGATTGTCGATCTGCAAAATGGTGACACCAATATGGAAGATATCAACAACGTATGGCTCCGCTCTCTAAAAGAAACAAAATTCACGATTTCGTCACGTTTAAGGCTGTTTCATCAAGAGTTCCTAAAACACATGAAGAAACACGAGACGACGTGATGAGTTTGGTCGGAAGGTCTAGCCCGAGGTTAGCCTTGTAGTATGAGCACACTGCCTTGAAGTTTATGGGAACTGTGATGGCACTGTTAAATTATTGTTTTACTAAAGTTTATTACCGAATTCCTTGGTGAGCTATACTCGCTAAAATAGTTTGGAAAAGGGCATAGCCCATCGAGGAGAGTCGCCATTCCTACGATTGGCTAAAAAAGACAGGTATCTTTGCTAGCCGTGTGCAAGCTGCTAATCTCGAAGAAGCTCGATGCCAACCAAAAACACGAGAAGGACAGTAAAAAACAAGGTGAAGATTCTTCTTCAGGCAGAGCGAGGGACTGTCAGAGGCACAGCACGTCTCTACAAGGTGCAGCCGTCTCAGATTAAGCAGTGGAGGAAGAAGTAGGCTTACCTGGAAGCTACGGTGAGGAGAAATCCTCGAGGACGAGGGTAGTTACGAGATCGAAAAAGCGGCTGAATGTGTGTTTCGCTTTACTCTCTGAAGTAGTTTTCAATGTCCGTGAGTAAAAGAGAGCGAACCATGCCCATATCACTCTCTGAAGGAAAAAAACGGGTATAGCTCACCAAGGAATTCGGAATTCGGTAGTTGTTTTTAGAGTTCTCTATCGCTAAAAATTCATTTTTGCAAGCGTGAAAGCACGACGAACGCAATACTGGTGTTGTGGGATGACTTCACTTATCCCTGGACTGACGAAGTGCGCAAGCATGCTCTATCGATCGACATAGAACTTCTGAAACCCCTCCCCCGAGTGCCACATCAGTTTACTAGCCTACTAATGTGGCTTGGAATCGCCCATACGAGGCCAAATCACGTGCGTGTTGAATAGCGATCCTGCGTGAACAAACCTGAGCTTATACCCCAGGATCTCCGCTTCATTGAAAGCATATGGCGAAATTAACGCTATCGTGAGCCCCTTCACTATAGCATACAAAGCTAGCACTTTTGATTATTCAAAAGCATTTTGCTTGGGTTTTAGACTAGTGGTGGGTCACTCTGGCTAAGTACGCTTTGGATACGTGATTCGACGCGGATTGTAGATGAAGGTATGTCGTCCCACATATCTTTTATCTATCGGGCCACAATGACTCGGTTTGGCGCTCTCATTTTGAAAGACTCTCCTGGAACTCTTGCACGAAGTTGGATGGCGGATGGAGCTTACCTATTTTCGCCGCAGTCGGCCCTTTAACCCTCCTAATCCGATGATAATTCCGGATTCTCCGTTATTCATAATATATGAATTAACATATACCGGAAAATCAGTAGTATATATCGTGCGTCAAGCCTTTTCGCATGACACGTGGTCGAAGCGAGACCATTGATTGGGTGGAGGGCGGTGATTTGCAGTACAAAAACAAAGCAAATTGAAATCTCCTTGCAAAACGGTTATCGCAACAAGCAACAACGTGACAACTCAGACACACCAGTCAACATTTTTCCCATTCACTGCTACTCCTCAAGTCTCACTGCTTTTCCGAGCCTACTCCTCGTCGGTCTCCGGGATAGCTCCAGGGCGGCGCTTGTTGACGAACCTGATCTTGTCTTGCAAGGCAGGAGGAATCGCCGTCCCATTTCTCCAGCTGTGGTGCAACACTTCGTTGCACGTTAGCGCGGAGCCGTGCTGTAAACGCCGCGCCTTGCTGCACAGAGTCACTCTTCCTTGCTTGGCGCGGGAGCACGTGGCGCAAAAGTAACTAGTCTCGAAGCTGCGAACTCCTGCTCCTGCGTAAGCCGAACACACTTTACACAGCCATTGCCGAGTCTTCTTGCCGTTCTTTTCCTCCGTCTTCTCGAGCGTGTGCTCCTGCTGCGGCAATGCCTCTGTCACAAAGTCAGCCATATCGTCGCCACCGTTGAAGTCCTCGCTCGTTTGGTTGAGTAGGTCTACATGTAGCCGTCGCAGGAATGTGGCATGAGTGGGGACAGACAGGTTTTTCCGCTGCATAGCTATCTTATGCACGATGAATGCATTGACCATGGCGATATCCGCGAGGCCCAAGAAAATTGTCTTATAGTACTTGCGCATCCGAATAGAACGTTGAATGGAGTAGCGTTGCAGCCGCAATTGGCCATGCACGTCGACGCCTCCCATGGCTTCATGGTAGTTACGTACAAGTCGGGGCATGGTACTCGAGTGATAGAACCATCAGGCTCGCGACGTGAGACTTGCGTCAGCTGCGTTGAACACCCCGTGGCCAGGAAACGCACCGGGCGGTTGTCCATCCATGCCAAGGCAACGAACTCAGGGTGGTCTTTCCATACAGCAATCCGATAGGTTCCGCGGGGCATGCGCTTTGGTCGTTTCTTCTGCGAAAACTCAATACCGAGACACCAACCTTTCCGGTCCTTCCTGATAGTGCCGACGTGATAATGCCCCATACTCAGCAGTTTGTGCGACAGCGGCACCGAGGTGTAGAAGTTGTCGGTACAAACCAGTCGTTGCGCAGGCTGCCCTCGCAAGACTTGGTTCAGGTTCTTCACTACTGCTTGCTGAGCGACAGCTTCTTCGTCGGCATTTGCCTTCCCACAATATATTTCCAACCTAAACACAGTAAACCGTTAGCTCCGGAATAATTTTGGAAGGCTTATCCAGAACATATAACGGATTAGCCGGTGTAGCGAAAAACTGATACGACGTACCTAGAGCAGTACGCCGTTTCCGCACAGCACGTCATGTAGAACTTCGTTCCCCACTTGTTCGGCTTCATTTTCATGTACTGCCGCATCGGGTTGCGCCGGTGGCGCATAGGCACCATCCCTTCGTCAAACGGGATTCGAGATCCAAGTCGGTATCCACGAAAAAAACGTCTTTTGGAGTGCTTGTAGGACGGGTATAATCTTGAACGCACGATCACTGCTTTGGGCTTGCAACGAGTTGTCGTTGAAATGCAAGTAACGAGTAATGTCTTGGAAGCGGTCTCTGCTCAGAAACTGCCCGAAAGTGCCTCTCGACAGTGCCCCCTCCACCCTTGTGATCCAGTGGCGACTGAGACTCTCACGTCTGGGCTCGAGTGTTCGCGCCACTAGCAGCCCGATAAAGCGAACGATCACGTGCGGCTGGATAGGGCTCTTCCTCCTTAGTTTGGTTCTGTACTCTTCCACCGAGTATACCATTGTCGACGAAACGGTCGCACGTCTTGTCTGAGCTCGTGCTCGCTTGGCTTGTGCAATTTCATCAATACTATCCGTGCAAAACTTGTTGGTCTCCTCCGCAATCTTCCTCCACAACTCCTTCGGAAGGAAGAAGTAGAATATTGCTAAGGGATTTGATGCATACGCCAGTGCAGCTCTTGTTGGTCCATGCGGCCCGTCGTACAGCGGACGCGAATCCAACCGCAACTGGTCTGACTGCTGCTCCATGAATACGTCCCATTCATCGGCTTGCAATCGATCCAAATCGTCTCCAGTCAAATCGAACTGAACTGGCACTTCATTCATCAGCTTCTCGACAGGCCTCCAACTCTTCTTCAGCTCCTTCTTCTTCAACAAGATCACGGCCGCTCGTTTCATCTTCAGTGTCGTCGTCCTCATCAAATAAGACTGCCTCTTCATCACCTTCCGTTTCCGAATCAAGAGCGAGAAGCCAGTCATTGATGCCAACATTGATATCATTAACCACATCTCCATCAAAAAGAGTGTCACGACCTAGTGCATCCAGAAAGTTGTCCGAGTCAAAATCGAAAAGTAGAGCACGGCCTCGAACTTCAGGAACTTAGGTTGCATCCGTTGTAGCATGTTCAGAAATATCAGGAATAGCTACAGGAGTCTCCGGAACAGCAAGTTCGGTGTACTCCGTATCATGAACAGAGGTATACGGAACATCTAAATCGGGAACATCCGTAACAAGAATATTTATTAGAATCAAGTCAAAATAAACCAGCACGGACGTCACGTACCACACTGCCGACGCTTCGTTGAATGGCTGGATCCGGATGCCTTCCGTTTTCCTGTGCGAGTTGACTGCTGATCAGTTGTGGGAGCACTAGCTTCTTTGTGTGTCTTGCGTGGAGCTCTACGCGTTGATGGCTTCGCAGAAGCGCTATCCTTTCTTGCTGATGGTGATGCCTGCTCAAGAAGGGGTCTGCTTCGCATCTGCGCGTGATTTCGTCGGCTTCTTTTTTTCAGCGGGAGGAGCTGCAGTCGGTTCCAGTGTGAATACCGGGTCATCGAGCGGCGCCGAAACAGCTGGAGCCACAGGAGACGTCAACGGTGCCGCAACTGCTGGAGACAGAGGGGACGGTGATGGTGCCGCAGTGTTTGGCGTGGGGCCAAAGGCAAGCCATCCTTGGCGCCGACAGTATTGGAGGAGACTCGCTTCGCCTACACGTAGCACATATCCGTCAGAGAAGCAGTCACTTACAAACTCCTAGCAAACCTACCGACGAAGTAGTCGACCCCTTCGCTCCCTTGGAGGTTCCCGCCAGGTGGTACGTATCGATGATCGTTGCTGAGGCCCTTCGACTTCTTGAACGTCCATCCTTTCTTCTTCAGCTCGCGCCAAATCTGCTTGAAGCTCTTCTCATACACCACGGTGTACATGATTGCGCTGACTGTCTCCTTCGGCGCAGATTCTGGAATGAAAGGCTGGGAGCAGCCCGCGGATTTTTATATTTGCAGCGCTATGTGCATCCCGAAAATCTCATGTCTCACCTGATAGAGACACTGCAATCAACCTGTGTAATTTTTTCAATACAAACTTCTATATGCGAAATGGCGAGAGCTAATATTTGCTGCGGAGATCGCCGAATACTTTCACCTCTACAACCTGTATTCCGGATTATCCGTAATGCCGGAGTAAAAGGGTTAACCCCCTGGTTCCCGGAATTTTGGCCCCAAACACGTTAGTTACGGTACTCCTACGTCATAACTTATGACGTAGTAGACCACTTGAGTATTGTATGTCGTGCATATACACCTGCGGGAAGCGCTATAAATTTTCAACAGGTTTTCCTATCGATGTCGTTAGTTATACGCCATACCATTGCTTGGCAGCTCCTCGATGTCGTTACTGACTCCGTCTTCAAAAAGAAAAGACACCTGACAAGGAAAAAGACGAAACAACACATACAACAAATCCGCAAAAGTGCATTTCAGTTTAACAAAAGCCACTCATCGCTGATGGCACTCACCCTACGGCGTGCACTCACTGCTGATCACTACCCTTGTCGTTTCCCGCTCCCTCGTCGTCTGCGTCTCCACTGTGCAGCTGCAACTCTCGCCGAGTCTTCTTCCGCAATCCAGCTTCTTGTCCGGGACGCCGCAGTACACCCATGAGCCTGGAAACTTCTTGCCCGACGACACTCCACACGCTGTCGCCATGGAGACCGCAAACGCGATGTAGTCGTCATCGTCGTCGCACCAATCAACGTTGCTGGCACCGCGACCACCTCGGCCGCGTCGTGCTCCTCGATTTTCTTCTTTCTGCTTGGTCCAGCACTACCTTTTTTGCCAAGCGTCGCAGGAATCGCCTGACCGCACTCAAACTCTTCGTGCCAGATAGCGAAGCAGGTCTTCGCTTCGCCCCGGTAGGTGTGCCTAATCTTGTTGCATAACCAGCACTTCGCGTTGTCCACGGAGCAACTTTCACAGTAAAACGTTGTAGCAAATGACTTCTTCTTGTTGTCCGTTCGAAGTAGGGCACATACCTTACAGGATCTCTGGCGACGCTTCTGCACTCCACTAACCGTAACCCAGTCCTCTGACTGTTCAACTTGGTGTGCAAGTCGCACTGGTATTGTAGTTTTGGTATACGGATAGCGCCTCTAAATCAACGACAAATCCTAAAAGTTTCTCCCACAAAAGGACGTAACACAACGTTAAAAAATGTATTTTTAGACGCATGCAACGGAGTCTCGCATTTAAAACTTTGCGTGGCAGGTCAAGCGTTCTTACCACCCTTGCGTAGCACGCGTCGAGCCGTACCTACCTCGGTAAGTATCATACGTTATTGAGTGAGAAGATTTCACTAACGCGTGCCGTATGGGTAGTTTTGTATAGCGCTATTACGATGTGTCTCCCTTTGCCTGACGAGTTGCAGGTTCATTTAACAGTGAAGATTGGGCAGCCATACACAAACAGCAGATCCGTTCATGGGGCACCGATTATATTTACTCTCATGCCTCGGGATGGACACGTCGTTCTTCGAGCCAAGATCGCCAACGAGCTGGCAGTATCCACAGACATTTCGTGGGAAGCGAACGCGCCGATTCTGGTGAGGCCAAGTGCTAATACGTCACAGGCAAACTTTATCGCACTTTCAACTTCACCCCAAGACTTCCTTAACCGAATTGAACGGCTGTGGACGCTTGCGAGTCGTCGGAAAAATGGGTAACCGTTTTTAGTGATGTTGAATTGAATGTGCTTAATTGATTATGAAAAAACATATTTTTTAGGCAAGCCGACTTTCGACTTGAGCTGTACGTGTATGTACAGCGCATTAGTTCAAGAACAGTTATTCGTCGCGCCACAGAAGCGCGTGTTGAAGCATCTGCAGCTGCTATAAGCAGTCTTTTAGAGCGTGAAGGAACGTCGGAATCGTACTAGCCAGCTTCACAGCGTTATTGGGCAATTTCACATGCCCGACAACCAGAAGGAACCGCTTTAGAACCACCAAGTAGCGCGACGTTCGCGCAACTTCAGCGCATCGATGCTCTTCAAGCTGAAATCACTCCTACACAAGACAGCCAATGGGAGGGGCCGAGTGAATCTGGTCAAAGGCAATTTGTACGTTACATGTCGACTAAATGGAGGCACTATCCCATTAGATTTGGATATTTTAGAGCTTCGGAGAGCTGTTGGTTTGCCTCCCTATGACTTGTTCCCGCCTTTTCGACCTAATCTGGACTCAGCAACTCCTGCTGAAAACGTTGTTGATGAAGACCACGCAGTGCCAATGGAAAACTAAACTAGAATAATTCGAAGCAGCAAAACTATTTGAAAAATACATCTTTATTCAGACCATATTTTTCATAGCCGCAATGTCCATACAGATTTCCACTTTCTTCATTTGATGGATCCATACATTTGCGCATGGCAACGTCTAAAGTACGTTTCGCATCAAAACGAAATGCAAGGTGCGCGTGACACGTCAACCAACGTTTTAATAGACCGAATCCTACTTCGATCGGGTTTAGCTGAGGTGAATACGGCGGTAAGAAGAACAGAAGAGCTCCTGTCGAATGGATTAGCTCTTCGAGCTCTCTATACATGTGGATTTTAGCATTGTCAAGAATGACAATCGATCTGAGCCGAAGATGTTAGTCAAATATGAAAAATATTGACTTCAAAAAGCACGACACATACCGTGGGAGTGGATAGTAATTTAGCAAAGGAGCAACAGTTTTTCGGAAGGCTTCATGAAATCGATTTCTGTCAAAGGTTCCTGGCGTTGATTCCCACGCAATGAAACCAGAAATGTCCATTGCAGCTAGAATTGAAACACGATCACCTTAAAAATACAAAATAATTTAGAATTCGTTTTTTCCAACAACAAAAACAAATTTACCTCTGTCAAATGGCTGATGAACAATAGCCGGAGTGTTCCTTGCTGACCATGCAAACCGTCGAAGTACGTCTCGTCCATCTTTCGCAGTCTCGTCGAGAAAAACCAATTGTTCGGGAACACGGTAAAAAGAGGCCAACTTCTTGTAGTACGCATCAATTTCGGCCGGAACACTCTCCCTTGCTCTCTTCGCTAGAACTTTACGCGTGAGACCAAGGTCAAATCGCAAAGCTCTGCAAATTGTTGCAGTTGAAACGTTGGGTAGAGCAGGAAATCTCGTCTTAAGGGCTTCTTGGAGTTCCTCGATATAGAAACAGGGATGTTCCTCCACAAACCCTTTGACAAACTTGATGCATTGAAGAGGCCACTGTGTCTTTCGTTTAATTGGTACGTTAGGCATGACGTTTCCACGGCGCCTGAAGAGCAAACCCCATCGCGAAATTGACCGTGTAGAAACTCCCATCACTGACGCTACAACTGTTAGGTCTATATCGTAGAGGTACGTTAGAACGATAGACCGCCAACGCATGTCAATTGAAATTGTCATCTTGCTGTTAACTCTGACTGAAGGAGAGTGTTAGAGTATTCTAGACGTGGGTTTGACGCTTTTACTACAGCCATTCAACGATATCGGCCTCAAAATAACCTTAACTCTTCACTTTAGACATTTATTCAATGTTTATTCGAAGATGGCTTGCTCTAACTTAACGTTGAATACATCTTTGAGATTTGCTAAAACAACGATTTAGCCTGTGGTTTAGCCACAACGCGTAAAGGCACAATACATGTTTGCCTTTATGGCAATGAGATAGTGGTGTCATAATGACTCCTGCAAAGTCTTCAGCCTTCAACTGAAGAAGTTGATTCTGCAGGACGCAATACCAGTCTCCACGAGTCATCGCTTGAGTCCCAGCAAGACTTTCAGTCTCTTTGTGGTAAATAAAAAGCGTTCACACATGCCAGGTCCACTATGCCAAGAAACAAGCTCATTTAATACTTCTGGAACTTGGTAGAAGTCTGCAACGAGAATTTCTGGAGGCGGCGTTGATCGTGCACATCAACCCCGCCCATCTAGCGCTGGTAATCCGTAACAGCCGCAGGACATAACACCGTGATAGGCCCCACGCGCTTCACATTCCTGTTGATGGTAGACTCAGACATCACAGACCCCGTACACAAGTAGTGAACGGGTTTGCTGTCCCACCAGTGGTAGGCTACCATGGTTGGGATGTCGGCACAGCGGGAAAACGTGAATGCACCACGAGGGATACTTTCTGCGTGTTGCTTGACGTTCTTGTCCTAGCCCTGTCTATCTGTCATGATCGTCCCACGCTCATCCCCAACAGCTCAATCGCAAGCAGAACTGAAGAGGAAAACCGGTCAATCACGACCAAGTGCCATGTGCGGCGGCGATTCTCGGCAAGGACGATCCTCAAGTTCCGGACGACGGCGGCAGCACCCGTCTTTTGGTCAAATGAAGTGTCTCCAGTGTCGCCACTGTGCCGTTTCCCTGCGTACATCTCGAATCTAGCAAGTTATGACATAGATTGTTAGCTTTGAGACCCCAGACCATAAGTGATGACATAAATTAAAAATACAGTACCTGTGGTAATACGCAGTTCTAGCATCACAGACCATAAACATTTTTGAGCCGTAGCGATGCGGCTTATCCGGCATGAACATTCTCGTTGTATTTCTCCTCGAAGTGGACGGCAGAACTCCCTCGTCGAACGAAAATACTGCTGGAAGAGTCCAACCTGCCAAGAAACGCTCCTGGAGTTTGTTCACAATCGGCCGAAGTTTCCACAGCTTGTCACGTGAGCGCTCGCCCTTATTATCCACAAAATGGAGGTCCCGGAGAATGTCCTGGCACCTATTTTTCCCCATGAAGCGTCCCAATGTTCCTGCTGGAACTGCTCAGTCCTCCGTAATGGACCAACGCGCCGCAAAACGCCGAATCTGCGGACAGAGCATCTGCGCGATGAGTAGCCCCAGCACTTGAAGAATCTCATGTGTCTGATACGCCGGTTTTGCTAATAGCCGGCGTCGGATCTGCGCTACGCTTTCGGCCGTCCTGTCGCTCTGCTTGACGTGAATGGCACGGGCTCGTTTCGTTATCTGTTGCGAACAGTACCGATTCGTCTCAACATTGATCGCCACCCACAGAGACTTGGGCATCAAGTAGAATAGCGTTAGGAGTGGTGAGTGACAAACACTTCGCAGCTCCTGCACAGGTTGAGCCTCTTCTCCATTCATACGCGGGTGCGCAGTCGACGCCTCCTCAAACGGGGATGACACGGGGGTCCATTTAGTTGCTCGTAGAGCACTCGATCGGGCTTCCAACTCCTTTTTGTTGAAGCCGCCTTTTCCTATCAAAAGTGACTCGACAAATGCGTTGTCCATGTGCGGAGCGTCGTCGTCAGTCAAGACATCATCATCGCTTGGTGTGTCTGCTATAGCATCATCATTGGTGTCCGATACCGCTCTCTCCAGAACTGAAACCCTCGTAAGAGCTCAAATTTTCATCCTCCGGAACAAAATTTACGTCCTTTTTTATGCTTGCGCGTGGTCGGAGTACAGGTCCGGGAGTACTAACACGGTCATTGCCAGCCTCTGTCTCACTTTCAGCAGCAGAAGCCTTCGAGAGCAGTTGAAGATTTGCAGCCACTTCACACAGCGACCCAGCGGCCTCAAGATCCTCAGAGGATAAACCAAACGCACGTGGCACAGCAGCCTGCGAGAGAGCAACGTATGAGTCACTCTCAGACCCAAATAGATCGTCCAGAGTGCCTTGAGATAGCTGCGCGGTAGTATCAATCTGCGAGGCTTGGACACCGCTGTCCTCGGCTTCTTCTGTCGTGGCGCTGGCGTTGTACTCAACTATCTGCTCCTTAAATTCGTCATCTATCAACAATCCAGATTCTAGCGCTTGTATGACGACTGCATCTTCTCCGATGAACACCTCAAAGCCGTCTGGAGTCACGTACCTCCACTCAGTTTCAATACCAGTCGGGCCCTTCGCTGTCGAGCCAACACCCCGTACTTGCCTCCACAGGTGACGAAAATCGATGTCCCTTGCTGCTGCAGCCACCGCAGCCGTCTTTCCACGCTGCGTCGTCCGAATGCGTGCCATCAAGCAAATTTCCAGAATGACAGGCATGGCTAGTTGTTCATATCTGGTCTACATGTCACACTTCCCGTTGAGTCCGTATCTCATTCCCACAACCTAATCCTGTTGGGTTTCTGTTCAATGTCAACTTAGTCTCTCGCAACTTATATCGGTTCATTTATCTTGAATAAAGTATTGCCAAGCACATTTTCTATTGTCACACCCACTATGTCGTAAGTTACGACATAATGGATTAGCTATGGCGTAAGTTATGACGTCGGGAACCAGGGGGTTAAAGGCTTTATCTGCCCAATCTCCGCTGTAGTCTCGAGAAGCAACACGATGGTGCTTGAATCGGCACACTAACCTAAAGTAGTGCTCGAGAAATCGCATTACCAATTTGTTATTGAGTCACCTTTTCGAATTGTCATATATTAGCATCGCGGTTTAAAGCTATACCGGATCGATTTTCTTCCAGATACCAATGCCAAATCCGTGGCGTTCACTTATATCCATGTTTCGGGAGCGGTAGACTTGTCGTACTTGTAGACTAGCAACGCAGGATTCTTCTCCCGTCTAATTAGGCCAGAAGCATTGCTGTCAGTCGTTGCGGGCATTGAAGAATAGATGCGCGACCAAGCTCGGCTTGAGACGCTTTAGTGCACACTTTTTTGCGTGGAGAAGTTCCTCTCAATCACCACACTCAAGCACACGCTCTTAAACAGCTTTTGCAGACCCTTTTTGAAGGTAGGACTGGATACTCTTCGAACGCGTTCGAAAATCATCGACGTAGCAGTTTTATGACCAGTGGATCGGCACCAGTGTTTATCAACGCGGTGGCACCACCGAATCGAACTGAGTGTGTTGAAAATCATGTCTCGTCCACACCAAAGTCTAAAGCTGTCATCTTGATCACTGTAGATATATCTTTCGCCGATACTCCGCCTTTTCTCGGGACCTTCCAATTCCGTTCCGAAAAATATTACCACTTTATTTATGTATCCATCGTGCAGCTCGGAGGGGCAAATCATCTTGTCAGTCGACTTGTAGTGATAGCGCACTTCCTCTCGCCCAAACTGATTGTGTTTTTCGCGCCGGTCAGCGTGATCCCCACATTCTTCAACCTAGGAGCCACGAGTTGCTCGTTTGAATTAAAAACCGGATTGCTGACAGCCGGAAGATGTAGCTGTACTGTCGTTTGTCAATAAAGAGGTAATCGGATCGTCTAAGTAGAAAAAAGTAGCCGAGAGGTAACCCGCCCCACAACAGATCACGTGGCCTCGTTAGATCCATCCGTTGGAAGATGGCTCGAAGGTGGTTCGCTGACAGGGTTGCTGCATGACGATGGATCTGTGAAGCGACGAATTCCCTTTAATAATATGGTATGGCTAGCGTTAGCACCAGGATCGTATCCGGCTGGGTTCCGATGGTACCAGCGTACAGCACATAGTTTTGTGCAGATTGTAGAGTACGTATTTCCAGTGTGGCTGCAATTCATGCCATATCTCCAGAGATAAACAGCAAAAGCGCCAAGTTGCTCCGTGTTGGTGTACGTGGTTGTCGCTTGAGCCAGGGACTATATCGCATCATTTCGCACCACGCGAACCATTGAGCCTAAGCGCGGGAATAATGCTGTACATGGTTGGCGCCCAAAGAAGCGAGAGATCGCGAGAGCCGTCCGGGATGTGCTGCATCTGTGACCATGAGTTAGAAAACTTGGTCGCGTGTGATGTCGACTGCCACACCCTGCTTCCTGCGCCAGCCTTTTCGTTATTTTGACCAGCCACATGCGATGACGAGGAATAGATGTTTATGATGTACTTCGCAAAATCAGAGAAGTCGAAGCAGCAACTGCGCATGGTGGTTCCTGCTTGACCCGTAGTTACTCCAAGCCAGAAACAAAGCACAAGACCACGATCGCTGGCGTCCATTTGCCGGACTCCTGTCGTCGCGTGAATCTTGACAATGGAATTGCATTCAACTTGCTGGTGTTAATAATCAGTAAACCATTTCAAGTCATCCTTCGCTTTCTCTGACACATCCACCGCACCGAAGCATGGCGCTTTTCTCGCCAATAATGTGACACGTTGAATGAACGGTGATGCTTGGCGTATGCAAGTATCCACATGCCGGAGACTACCGAGAAGTTTTGCAAGTGTGTCCGCTTCGTTCGACGACGTCCCAACATTTCCTTGATGCGCTACGTGTCCTTCGCTACCTTCTCTTTAGGCATAGATATCTTAAGAGCAGATAGATCCCAATCCAATCCGCTTTACATCGAGGACAATAAATTGCATGCCTGCCATTCTATTGTTTCTCCGATACTTAGCTCTTAGTTGTAACTCTGAAGATATCTCTCACTTTTTGAAATGATGGTTTTGCAAGTGCTTTCGTAAAGATATCCGCACACATTTCACTTGTATTGCAGTACATAATAGAGAACTCTTTTCGAGATACTTCTCCTGGACGAAGAAGTATTTAATGTCGATGTGCTTACTGCGTCCATGCAACTCGGGGTTATTGCATATTTTAATGCAACTTTGGTTGTCTTCTAGGATTAGTGTGGGTTTCGTGCTTTCATAGCCAATTTCTCTAAGCAGCAGTTTAATGAAGATGAGCTCTTGCATACAGTAGCAAAGCGCAATGTACTCTGCCTCAGTCGTTGAGAGAACGACTGTGTGGTGTCTACGCGATACCCAACTGATGGGACTGTTGCAGAACATACTGATGTATCCACTAATCTATCTTCGAGTGTCAGTGCACTGGGCGTAGTCCGAGTCTGTAAAAGCCATGAGATATTCATCTGACTGTAGAAGCTCTAAGTTTTCGTCTCCTCCTAGAGTAATGTCATAGGTGCGTGTACCGCTAAGGTAGTGTAGACCATGTCTGATTGCTCGCCAGTGCGGCTTGCCAGGGTTGGCCAGATACTGACTCACTTCTCTAATGAAATAGGCGAGATCGGGTCTAGTGCCGGTCATCAGGTACATGAAACTTCCAACAGCTTCACGGTATGGTTTTGCAGCCATTTCAGCCTTGTCGGCTTCGTTGTCAGGGCAATCAGCGGTACTCAGCTTCTGAGCAATAGAAACGCTTTTGGGGTGGCAATTTAGCCTTGAGAACCGATCCAGAACTTTGGTAGCGTAGCTAGTCTGGTGGATAACGATAGAGCAAGTGATTCTGTTTCTCTCGATGGTCCAACCAAGTAGGTAGGATACTCCCCCTAAATCGATCATGTGGAACTTAGAGTGTAATGCCGATTTCACCGTAGCAATAACTTGCTTGGATGGCGAGATGATCAACAAGTCGTCGACGTAAACCGAGATATAACAAATTGCGTTGAAAATCAGTTTGTAAAACACGCAACGATCCTTGACGAGCGACTGAAACCGAGTTCTTCGAGGTAGCGAGCGAAGGTGTGATACCAGACCCTGGGAGCCTGCTTGAGGGCGTAGAGGCTCTTACCAAGTTTACAGAAGAGGTCCGGGTGGTCTTTAGATTGAAGACCTTCGGGCTGCTCCATGAAGATGTCAACGTCTAAGTCGCCGTTGACAAATGCAGTCTTTACATCCATCTGCTCAATCTCGTAATCGAGGATAGCCGCTAGGGTAAGCAGGAGTCGTAGGACTTCCATGCGCACAACCGGGGGAAATATCTCTGTATAGTCTATCCCGTGTTTATGCTGGAACCCTTTGATGACTAAGCGTGCTTTAAAACGAACGACGCGACCATTTTCATCGCACTTACGAACAAAGACCCATCGACACTGCAGGACCTTACGGTTGCGAGGGCGAGGAATGAGGGACCAAGTGCGGTTCTCCAGTAGCGAGTGATACTCGGAGAGAGCCGCAGCATGCCAGTCAGATGCGTGATGAGAGCTCATGGCGGCTTTGCATGTCTTGGGTTCGGGGCGTAGCGAGCTGCTAAGAGTGTGATGACCGTGTCATGAGTAACCTGCTCCTCCTCTAGATCGATAGGCTCTTTAAGCAGTAAAGCCTTTGAGTAGGTGGACGGGATCTCCACTTTCGAGCGCTTCTGTGTAGGAAGAACGGTGTCGTCGGACGCGGCCACTAAAGAGGCTTGGTTGCGTTTGAGTAGAGCACTGAGAGGTGGTAGAAGTTCTTTGTGGACAGGTAGGACATTGTTAAGAGGGTCAGGAGTGGCACGCTCGAGGGATGTCAGAGTAGGGAATGTGTTCTCTTTGAAAGTGACATCACGGCTGTAGATAATTCTGTTCTCCGTTGTACTCAGGAGTCGGTAGCCTTTTTTTGTTTTGAGGCAAGCCGAGAAACATGCAGAATTTGGCACGAGACTCAAGTTTGTTGCGGTGTGCTTCTGGGGTCAGCGCAAATGCTGCACCTCCAAACACCTTTACATACTGCAGGGAGGGCTTCCGTCCATGCCAGAGTTCATAGGGTGTGACTCCTGGTGGCAACACACTGCTAGGGGTCACATTGATGGGGTGGGTGACATATTGGCAGCACTCCCCCCCACAACTGACGTAGTAGATCACCATTAATGAGAGCCCGGACGCGCTCGAGAATAGTGCGCATGCGGCGTTCTGCAACTCCATTCTGCTGTGGAGTATAGGCGTTGGTAAACTGAGCATGGGTGCCGTACTTATCGAAGATAAGTCTGCCAAGTTTTTCGTACTCTTTACCATTATCGCTCTGAAGCCGAGAAATCTCGGGGTCATATTGATTCAGCTGGGCCTCTAAGGTACCGACTACAGTGTTGAAGCGGTTCTTTGCTGCCTTGCGAAAGTTTTCATAGCACTCATATAGATCAGACTTGTTGTGCACAACATAGTGGTGCCTGAATCGCGAGTAGTCGTCAATGAAAGTGATGAAGTAGTGAGCCCCGCTAAGACTGGGATAAGGTAGAGGACCGTTGATATCAGAATGAACCTTTTCAAGAGGTGCCTTGGCACGCTCGACATGGCTATTGAATGGAGCACGATGTGCTTTAGCAAAGATGCATGATGGACAGAAGTATTTCTGGATGCCAGATGCCTGAGAGAATGCTAGCTCTGGAGCTGCTTGGTCCTTAGACATATGTCTGCAAGGAACGAAAGTTAGGACGACCAAGTCTTTGTGCCAAAGTAAAACAGTAGGATACATACCTGGTTGAGCCACTAGGGCTTGAGCGGAATTATCGTCCGCAGTAGGTTCAGCCACAAGTGCCTTAGGCGGCATTGGCGGTGGCGCATGAGCCTTGACTTGGAAGAGATCCATGTCAGGAGACAGATGGACATGCATCTTGAATCCCTTTCCCACGAAGGTGCATTGGCGCAGTGAGTTGAAAACGACGCGAATGCCAATCTTTAGTAGCTGGGCGATGGACAGTAGGCTGAACTGCATATCCGGGATGTACAGCACATCGCGAAGTTCAAGTTCACGTTGCACGCCACTGGTGTCGGACACGTGGAGGACCACGTCACCAATCCCTTGGATGGGCAGCTGCTGCTTTCCTCCAACCATGATGGAGCTGGCGTATGGGCAGATCTCCTTGAACCACGATGCTTGGTAGGCAGCATGACGCGTGCAGCCAGAGTCCACAGTCCAGATGGGGTCAAGAGGTGGGATGGTGGTCGCAGAGAGACCAATCGCTGGAGACACCGAAGCAGTGAAAGCAATCAGACCGGCTTCGCGACCATGCGAGTTGATCTGGCGTTGGAGGTCGTGAAAGCTCACAGGGTTGCCAAAGCGATCATAGATATCAGGAGCCTTGTAGCCATTGTCCGTACGGGGTGGACCAGGGCGTTGGCGATCATCTTGGTGATTCTGACGAGGGTGCTTCGCTGGGAAGGTGTTGGCATCGTCACGCGGTTTGCGATCAATGATGGCAAAGTTGACAGGTAGGACTGTGCCTTCTTTCACCGTTCCCGTTCGTAGATGTTTCTGCAGCACACGGCAGTCGCGGATGACGTGGTTGGCACGCTGACAGTAGGAACAGGTGACGGGTTGACGAATCGATCCTTGTCGTGGTGGCACGGGAGTCGGAACCGCCTTCAGCGCAGTTTCGCTAGCGGTCAGGGTGGACTCAGGGCTCCCCTTCGCGATAAAGTACTTGCGTTTGGCGTAGTCGTCAAGCACCTTCCACTCGATGTTGTTTTTGAGGTGGTGTACGGGATGAATTTCTTGCTTCCTTTCCAGATGGCAAGGTCCGGCTTCCAGGAGCTGAGCATGGCATGGTAGAGGTGGAGAGAGTTTTGCTCGTCATTCATCACGATCCCAGTCGCCTCAGCCGCACCCTTGAGTGCATGCTCGAACTCGAGGAAGAAACCCATGAGGTCGGAGCCCTCCTCGTATTTGATCGTCATCAGATAGTGATTGATGTAGTAGGGATCTCCGTGAGCAGTGGAACCTTCGTAGCGGTCACGCAGCTTCTGGTAGATGGCGAATGCGGCCGCGCACCCCTCGACGAGAGCACGTGTGCATCGTCAATCGTATCGATCAGGAACGATCTAGTTTTGCGCTCCATGCGGCGTCTTTGGTGCGAGCTCGGTTTGCGGGCTGCACGTTTCTTGGCCGCTCGGTGCTTAGCACAAGACTTCTTGAAGCATTGCTCGGCGTCTTTCCTTGTCCCGCTTTGTGTCAGCAAAGGACTTGGCAGGGGGCTTGGCCGCGGCCTTCGATTGGGCCGCCTTACCGTCCTGAGGCAGCGCCGCAGAGGAGTTGCCGGAGGAAGAATCCGAGGCAGCATCCGACGACGTAGCAGGAGCCTTGGGCTGGGCAGCGGGGTCGAGCGAGTCGGCGTCCTCCTCACTACCCAGAGGCAGAGTGCCCTTGTCGGAGAGCAGTTGTTCGGACGGCGTGGGCGAGGGTGGCCGGGGAACCTTGGGTGGGCTTGCGTCGAGGACTTCGTCGTCCGAGGAGTCAGGAGAAGGCTCGGAGTCGGCGTCGTGGGTCTTGGCCACGCACTGCTCGACCACCGTGTCAACGGCTTGGCTCTTGGCCATGTACTGCTTGACCGCAGCTTCATTCTCCTGGCTCTTGGCCAGACACACGCTTCGACGCTTTACGACGCCTTGGCCATCGTGTCCTCTGGGTTCTGACGCTCCTTAGCGCCTTCAACATCCTTCACCCCGAGTCCCACTTGCAACTTCTCGAATCGCTGCGGGCCTAGTGCCTTGGTGAACATGTCAGCGACGTTATCCTCCGTCGAGACGTATTCGATGTCCACCTTGTTCTTCATCACCAGCTCCGCAATATTCCGACCCTTCTTAGCGTAGCGCTTCACGCCGTCGAAATTGCCGGCGTCGGAACAAACATAAATAGCCGTCATCACCAGCTTCCTAACTTCTGGCTTGAACTTCAGCTCCTTGAGCAGATTCCTCGCCCAAAGTAAGTCGCATGTACCCGCAGCCATCAGCTCTGACTAGCAGATATCATCCGTCACGGACGCCTGCATCTTGCTTTTGAATCCGCCATTCAGCTGAAACACGTAATCAGTAACCGATCTTGACGTATCCGAGCAGTTCGCACTCAGAGAGTGTGTACACGTAGTGGTTAGAGTTTTGTTTCCCAATAAGAACAGCCAACTCAGGCTTACGACCACGATTAAAGCTTCTATACACCATTAGGGAGCCCCCACCATTCTGCCGCCGCACGGTTTATCGATTAGGAAGCCGTAGGCCTTGCCAGTACTTCTGGTATCCATCTGGACCATCGAGGTTTCATTATTTTCGTCCGAAAATATGACACTTGTCTAAACATTACTGGGGTTGAGTGGCCACGTTTTGGCGTACTCCAAACGGGTTCGCTTGTGCTCTGGTGTCAGGTCTAGTGTATTGTCCATTTTGGTATACTGCAGCCAGTCCACTCGCTCTAATACCCTCACATGCACAAACGTATTGGTCTCCTCTTTAAGTTGCGCGGCAAAGAAATCATCGGTTGCCGCCTTCTGTAACAGCCTCGTCTCTTGCATTTTAGGCTTCTTTGGATGAGGCGGATTGATCGCCCGAGCAACCGTTTGGTCCGTGCGCCCCACCAAACGCGCAATAGCACGGTTAGATCATCCTGCTTCATGCAGACCCTTAATTCGCCCGCGTTCTTCGTCTTCGACGCGTGGCCTAGGTAGCAAGTTCCGGAACACCTACATAAAATGTTATAACAAAAAATAACCATCATTCTGAGCATATGAATTTTTGTATGTGGATTAGTGCATGATAATTTTGTCGCAGTGGTAAATTTACTAACTTGTATGGGATCCCCATGCGTACCAGCAATATCTCGCTCGTTAGCACAAATCCCAGAGTCGGCCGCAGCAACAGGAGACTCGTATCTATCCTCTACACCAGCCATTGACTTATTTGCTCGTTTGCGCGTAAATGCTACAGGACCATCGGTTCCGGCGCGGCAAACAACATCCAGTGAGTCGCGCAGCGCTCAAGATCGCCCCCTGAATACATCTTGGTTGTGAAATGCACTAAAGTACTCGACATGAAACCCTCGCTTACGTTTGGTACAGGGCGGATACTCATGGCGATCTCCAGTCCGCCGTAGGCGTTGAACTCATTTTCCGTTAGTTTTGGCTGTCCTTTGGAAGCTAGCACGTCAGATGTCCATGTAAGTAGAGTCCGCCTAAATGCCACCGTCACAAACAAAGGGGACAGCCCATATTTAGCGTTATCACGGTAGGCTTTTGATGACTCTCGCGGGGGCGGCAGTATGGAGGCCATTCTGCGTGTTGAGGGAGTCCATGTACGTGCAGCCGAGTGAGCTAGGTGCATGAACACTCTGAGTGCGAACGCCAGTGACTTCAAGAGCTGATGGTAGTGTCACGCCGTCGGCGTTGCACAAGAAGGCATTAACAGACTGCTGAAACTCGTCAATCCGTTCTGCATGTCAGTTACAGCCTGTTGTGCGTCGGTACCGTTCTCGAGCTCGAGCTCGTGCTGATGCTCTTCTTGTAGGGTCCTATCCCAGTCGTCTACTAGAGCCCCCACCGCGATGTTGTCAATGTGCTGCTCGAGGGCGTCCCATTCTACGCTGTCCTGCGGATCCATGTCGTTGCTCGGGTTGATGTGCACGAAGCTCGATGAAAACCTTATATAGCTCTGTCGGTCAGATTTAGCGGCCTGTCTAACACGCGGTAGAGGTCTCAGTGGGCGACTCACTGGTGACCTTTCCCTAAATCAAGCGCATTTATAACCAATTAGCTTTGCTTTTGTACGGGTCTCAGTGGACCCCTATAGCTAAAGGGTTAATCAAGATGAATAGTTATTTTGTCCTATAACCCACTTCGTAGTACCTCTTGCATTTTCGGTCATTATGATTGGATAAAAAACAGCTAAATTCATTATCGGTCGCAGGAGACCAAGTAATGGCGCGGGTACCCCGGGGAGTCACATGCCGCGAGTGCGGCTGCCTCAACTTCAGCTCCGAGCACGAGGTGTGCGACAATTGCCGCTCTAAGACGCTAAAGTTTCGTCCCACAGCGCGGAGACAAGTGACCGATGGTGCTAAACGAGAGGAGGCGAGCACAACATCCTCCATTGGCGTTAAAAGGAGCCATAACCCCTCTAATAAGGGTAATAAAGCGCCGAATCAGCCAAAACCAGCACCGAATAAGCAACCTGTTGTGATTGACCTGATATCGGATGACGATGACGAAGAAAATGAAGAAATCGAGATGCAGCAGGTTATTAAGAAGAGCTTAGAGACATTTAGAGATCAAGAGCAGCAGCGTGGAATATTTCAGAGTCGAGAGTTCCCTACTGTGACGTTCGTGGCTAGTGATTTCCCTACTGTGGAAGAAAGCACACAAATGAGGAAGAACTGGGTTGGAGGGAGCCGTTCGCAGCCAACTAGGGGGAGAAATACAGAGATTAATGGAGTAGCAAAGCCACCAACATTGGTTTCTCAACCGGTAGCTGCATCTAAAGAGAAGGTTGTCCAGAAAGAAGGAGCATCAGCCGTGGAAATTGTTGAGAAGAAGGTAGTAGTGACACCCGAGAAAAAAAAAGAGGATGCGAGCAAGATAACGGAGGTCAAACAGGAAGACAAGAAGACGCAGAAGGAAAAGGAAATTGTTCCTTCTCCTGCTGAAAAGGAAACAAAGCAGAGCGAGAAGGCCGTTGCTAAGTTGGAAATGGAGGAGAAAGTGGATCCGTTTTTTCAGTCGCGAGTGTTCGACGCGATCGAGTTCAAAATGTCGGACTTCCCTGTACAAACAGAAGGTTTGGCGGTGGCGAGACGAAGCGTTCCACCAGTATCATCGTTTAACACAGCACCTTCAGCAACAGCGGGACAGTCCACCGTTCTACCAACGGTTTCTAAGCCGAATGATGGGCTAGGACCACCAAAAACACCAACGGTGGTATCAGCTACAAACCCAACTAAACCGGCCAATCCAGCGACTGTGACACCTACGACTCAGAAGACAACTACTCCAGCAACGCCCTCAAGCATGGGTAAGGCCCAGTCGGCGTTGAAAACTCTTACGGGATCTGCTGTGAAGGCCACACCACAAAAATCTGCAGAGTCAGCTCCCAAACCACCAGTAGTGATGCCAGCTACCAACGAACCAACCACTCCACTAAACTCCACAGTTGTGACGCCATCTACGAAGGCACCAGCAGTGCAATCCTCCCCTGCAGCAGTACCAATAACTACCCAAGTAACGTCAGCACAAGTGACTTCCACAACTGTGGCGTCTGCTAAGGCAGGAGCAACACCTCCTCAATCGAGGAAGAGAATAAGTCCAGGGCTTCCAGTGATAACGAAGCCAGCTACCCCAGCATCGTCTACCACAAAACCAAGGTCTACGGAAACAACTACAACAACGCCACCCGCTTCTAAGCCAACGGTTTCGGTTCCTGTAGCTGCCACTAGTGCTGCTACAAAGTCTCCTTCTGTACTAGCTACTGGCCAGAATCAAGCAAACGGGAATGCTAACGTGCTCCTACCCAAGAAAAGAGTTTCTGAAGATGTCCAGCGCACAGATGATGCGAAGCGGCAGGCAAGGCCGACCCCGACCATTGTAAAAGCTTCTGTAGATGGAGAGGGGGTTGAATTTGTCAAGGTCAATCGTGCTATCCCTCCTGTTGAATGCCCTGCATTAGGTTATTGCACCGCTGAGTTTTTAGCGTTTATGCGTGAATGTGGAGATGAAGACGGTGACGAAGAGGAAGACCCGGAAGAAGTGAATCGTTCACAATTGAAGCTCCTGGATGTGGTGGATCTGACGAATTTGAGCGACTCAGAAAATAGTGAAGCTGAATCCCCCATGCCGACACCCCGTGGAATTCCACTGCAGAGTCTTCCTGCCACTGGACAAACCGCAGCAGTGGGTGCATCTACTGCTACTGCCCCTGTGAGCGTGTCTGGAACACGAACGTGGTACGTTCCAACGCTCGATAGTGAACGGAAACGGACGCAGCCTGAGAAGGTGATGTGCGAGTTGTGTGAGGAGAAGGGATCGCCTAACAGACTGATACACTGTCCAACGTGCACTAAGTATTATCATAAGAAGTGCGCGAAGGAGAATGGGGACGAGAATATCTGCTGGAACTGTGAGCTTGGAACGATGATCGACGACAGTGAACTGGATGAGGAGCATGCGAGACACAATAGTGAGTATTTGGCGTATTTGAAGGCGATCCGACGGTCGTCATATCCTGAAAATGAAGAGAATGAGGGAGAGGTAGGTGATGAGAATGAAGAACAAGTAGATGAAGGGGTTGAAGATGGAGATGTTGAGATGCCGAATGCCGATGCAGCTGAAGAAGACAACAGTCAGGCCGGCAGGAGTTGGATGGAGTTCGTTGGAGATGTAACAGGTGACGTTGATGCTGGTTTCCAAGAAGTCACAAATCGTATTACAGAGGAACTTCGCGATGAAGAGAAGAGGAATTTGTACACTCGTGGTTTTGTATCTCGCGAGGAGTTCGAGAAGCAAATGACGGAGGTGGAGGATTATTATATTAACGAGGAAGCTCGATTGCAGCAATTGGAACGAGAGAGGGCGATCGAGGCAAAGAAAGCAGCGGAGGCAAGAAAAGCCCAGGCCGAAGGGGAAGAAAAAGCTAGTAGTGATCAGCCTGGAAGTAGCAGCTCCACTGCTACTGATGCACCTTCAATTTCGCCATCAGTTGCTCAAGGTGGTGGTGCTACTGCCAGTACTAGTGCAAATCCAGCCGTGACAGCCACTCCAGTCCCTGCTACACTGCCTTCAGCAGTACCTCACCCTGCAGTCCCTACTCCTGCAATGTTGCCTCCTTCAGCAGATTTCAGCGAAGCAATAGCAAGGGCATCAATCTTGAAGGCAGCAATCGCGAGGTCAGCCCAACTGTCCCGTGATTCTTAATCTTTCTCGTAATATAGTGCTGATGGAGCACCAAGAATCTAATAGTAATAATTTTTTGGAAGTTGAAGTGGTGAATTTGGTTGCAGTTGAAGTGGTTATTCATAGGTGGTGGAATGCAAAACCGAGTGCATTCTTGTAGTCGTACGGATGCAGGAATGGCTGTCGAAGGAGGTCGATGAAGACATGGAACAATCTACAGACAGCGACTACAACTCGCTGTGGGATGACGTTGACGTACCAGACTCATTGAGATCTCCCAGGGACCATGACGTTCATTCCATCATCGACGTTTTATCCAGTCAATTGCAGAACCGGGAGATTCCCCAGTATTTGGATGAATTCGAGGTGGTAATTCCCGATGCCGAAGTGGTAGTTGGTTCTGTACCTATTGAAGAATTGCAAGAGCGAGAACAACAAATAGAAGAAGCAAAACTACGTCAAGCGGAGTTAGAGAGCGCTTTGTATCGACAGCGAGAGATTCATTTAGCCAAGCAAGAAGCTTTTGCAAGAGAGAGATTACTACAGGAAGCTCGACGACGACATGCAGAATTGGTATTGAAAGACCGACAAGCAGCTGAAATGATGCAGTGGCGAGCTCGAAGGATTGGTCACGTGTTTCAACAGGCTGAAACACACTTGAAAGATACGTTAAAGAAACAAGAAGCTCGGGTAGAACAACTTTACGGTTCCTTAATGCCGTCGAGAGTCCCTGAAAGCAGAAAACGTTACCGAGTAGAATGGGCACGAATACCTTTGACGATCCGAATTCGAGGCAGAATGTTAAACGCTGTCAAGGACAAACTGCCACCCGGCCAGTACGTTATGGTGGCCACTTTGTACGACCGATTAGGTGGACACGCACTGCACTGGACGAATTGGGACCCAGAAGTAGCCCCTAACACCTCATCAACCGGTCCTAATGAACCCAAAATGGGGCGTCCAAACTTCACAAAACCGTTCCACCACCGCGGTCGCTTCTACAACACTGAAGTGGCCGTGAACCAGGATATGTTTGTCGTTTGTCCGCCAGAAATCGAACTCCGACCTGGAAATGCTTTAGTGTTTGAGCTTTTCCTGCTTTCACAGTCCACAGCTGCAGCGTACGCTGGGAATACGATGCCGAGAAGAAAACGTCGCGGAGGTCATTTTCTAAACCAGACGATGGCTATGCAAACCGATCACGTTGTCGCTTGGGGTGCGATACCGCTTACCACGCCTGAGTTTCAAGTTATACAAGGCAAGCTGAAATTGCCTCTTCTACGCGGTGAAATGGATCATACGATGGATAAATACCAGGACATTGAGAAAATGTACCAAGCCGATCTGTCCTGTTGGCTCTGTAACTTTTACTTCCAAGTGTATCATCTTCCGAAACCTCCAGCTGTATTACTGCATCGAACTCCTCGAAATCGACCTGGAGGTGAAGATCCGTTTGATGCAGAGATTGATGAACGTAAAGGATTAGTACGATTGATGTTGCCCGAGGTGGAAAACAATCATCAACGATATATGCGCAAGATGTCAACCGCACCTCCCGAATCATCGACAATTAGAAAGCGCTCACTTCTTACTCGCAATGGGGAGTTTGAAGAAAAACACAATGCTGCAGTGAAGCCATACTCCTCCGCTTCGACACCACTGGATGAAGATACCTTTTACCCGAAGAAAAGGAAGACACAGCCACCTCGAATTTTGTCCCCTACGCGGTGGCGGTGGAAACGTTGGTTTGCAGCTTTCAATCCATCAAAGAAGACGCGCATTTACGTACGTGAACTCTGCGATTTTATTCTGATTCAAACTAACCATTTTTTTTTTCGTGAAAGGGTAGTCTGGTGATGCTATGGCAATGCAAAAGCAGAACTCCAGTAATAAAACGATTCCGATTAAGAGTGAAAGGCGAGAGGATGAGGGTGAACCAATGTGGAACAGTCAAACAAGTAGTCCTCACTTAGGTCTGGATGGACTTCAGTTGGATAATAGCGAAGATTTGGATGATGACTCAACCGTAAAACGGCATCAAGAGCTGGATGTTGAGAACTACACATACTCCGTAAATGCTTCTGCTTCAATGGAAACAGCACGTCATCAGCGCTTTCACGCTCAACGGAAGATGCACTACCTTCGACACGAATTGCTGGTGGATTTAGGTTTCTCGAACTGGCACACACTTGAGTTCTGGCGACAGATTGCGATGCTATTGTTTGCCTGTTGGATACGTTTGTACGTGCACTACATGACCCAGTGGCTCTTTCTGCGGGGCAACCGAGTACCCGTTTACGACTTTCAACCGCGATGGACTACGTGTACTGTCAAATATACATGGCAAACTGTTGCCACCCACACGGAAATTGGTCTTCTATCACTCGGGGTACTAGGCAACACGATGATGTTTGGCTTCTTGTCCTGCGCAGCAGCCATAGGACAGCGATACGTGGGCGATTTACCGGCATTTGGCTCGAATTTCGTCGCCTGTGCTGGGATAGCTACAGTTTTGGACCCCTTTCTCGTGCTGTTAGTAGATATCCTCTCACACCACTACGGATGCTCCCAATTGAGTGAATGTGCCATATCTCTTACTGCTTCTGGTTGTTCCTGTGTGAATGGCGACTGGTTCAAGCTGTACGTGCGTTTCCAGGCTCAAGAAGGTAGCGGTCTCGTTGGTATCTTCATTGTCCTCATCCTGTACGTTGCACTTACGTGTCTGTCACTAGTGGTGCTGTATGTCTACTTACTGTACATCCACATGAATGGACGAATGCTCGACATATATCGCCGTATTCACGGCCACGAAGACGCGTTTTTCGTCCCACATGATGCTGAAATGTCACTGCAAGAGCTGCAGACGGTCTGTGCACAGGCCACACGCTGGAAAGGACCACGAGGTACACAGCGGAAGGTGTTTGTACATGAATACGCACTAACGGACCCTTTAGACGCTTTATTTCGCGAAACAAACACACACATCGCTGTGTACAACGTGGAGCTTGATGGAACTCGAGAACTGCATCGTCATTTTCTCAAAATGCCTGATGGGGCTGTTCTGGAGCTGTTTGGAGAACTCGGGGCTAATACCGATGGAAATTGGAAAAGTGATGCACCTCAAGGTGCGGCGTCGCTCGCATTGCTGTACAATATCCTCCAGGACGTTCAACGAGAGGACTATTCGACTGCAATGACCAGTGCTGGTCTTTTTGAAGGTCTGTAGACGAAAATGATCTGGTCGGGAGATGAAAATGAATTCAAAGCTACGCACGAAATCTATCATGATGCCCGAAAATCTGTAGCGCCTTCATCAGTGTAGGGCTGACGCCCTATGCTTGCACCTGTCATGGGGATATTGCTTAGAGCCATTCCCAACCCGATTTTTTGGTCGCATGCGACGAATTCTCGGCACTCCATTGGTTTGCGGGGTAGGTGGTCGCATGCGACGGAGTGCAAAAATAGACGCTCATGCGACCGATAGGTCGCATGTGAAAAAATCGTCGCATGAGACTTATCCGAAAAACACCAATCAGCGCGCGGCGTCCGCTGTTCGACTATCGAAACCATCGTGTTGAAGCTGCCTTGCTGTCTAAAAATTCTTGCACAAAAGGTCTAGCTTTCACTAGTGATGAATGGCCACCCCCAATCAGCCGAAGATGCAGATTTTGTCGCTGTTATAATGCCTGCTGTGATATACATCGTCGCTAAATACCGTCGTCGAGGTGGAGAACAGCGTGTTGTGCGCGAGAGAATTCAATGGTATTCGCATGCTGAGCGCTTACTACTCGAGGGCGATACTATCGAATGAGTTTTGCAGGTTTTGAACGCTTGCTGTTAGAATCGCGTAGCAATAGTTCGTGTACTGTTCACTTACCCAGGAACGGAGTGCTTCCCTGTCGTCTAGATCTAAACAGCTGAAGCGGCGGCAGTGGTTTGAAGTCGCATGACCAGTCCCAACCGAATCGGTCGCATGCGGTCGCATGGTGCAAAAATGTGCGATGCGATGCGATGCGGTGCGGCCGGTTGGTGTTGCAGTATGCTCTTTGTCATACAATATTACGATCCACCCTCTGTAAGTAGATAACTATGGATTCCACTATAGTTATAGTATCTACTAGTACAGGTATGCCAGAACCAACAGTTCTGCCGGTGCACACACGAGGAACTCTAACTGCTAAATCTACCACTTCGCCTTTCACTGAGTACAACAAACATCTCTTCTTTCTACACTACTTACGCTACTCGCCAGAGGTTATGAGCCCAAGACAAGCCTCAAGCGACGACTTCCCACGACTTATCGGCGCCGAGAACTTCGACGTGTGGAAGGCTCGCGTGTGCGCAGCACTCGATGGCAAGCACCTGCTCGGCTACGTGAAGCAGCTCGACTTCGATGGTGTGTCAGACGAAGAGAGTGAAGACAGCACTAACGACATGTCCGACGACGACGACCCTCCTGCCAAGGCCACCAAGGATGCTGAAGTCGACTCTGACGCTGTGGACTACGAGGAGAGCGATGACGAGCTAAAGCCGCCCTCGGACTCTGATGATGAATCTGGAGCCAGCTCAGATGGATCGATCAAGCGCAAGGACCTTCCAGCCGTCCGACCGTTCAACTCGCGTGAAGCTCGCCGAGCACGTAAGCACCTGAAGAAAGAGAAGCCTCAGCCTCTTAGCCAGCGTGAGCGCCGTCGCCAAGAAGCCAAGACCAAAGCCTTCTTGATGAAGACGATGGACAACATGCACGTGCGGCTGGTCAAGAATCTCAAGACTTCCTACGAGATTTTCAACTACATCTGCCAGAAGTACGAGGGAGCAGCCTTTCACGGAGATCCGTACTTCATCCAACATTACTTGATGGAGATCAAGTATGAGGAAGGATCTGACTTAACTGAATTCTTTCTCAAACTTGAGAACGCGATGAAAGCCGCGTCCGAAGCCACCGAGTCGGTGATGACCGAGGGACAGAAGTCTATCTACCTGTTCCATTCGATGCCCAAGTCGTGGAAGGATGATCTCCGCATTTGGAAGGGCCAACGGAAGTATATCCCGTATGAAGATCTCAAGCAGAGTATCGAAGGCAAGGTTCGCGACCTCCAAGCTCAGGAGCGCTACACCTTGGCGAAGGGTACCCTGAGACTCCTGCTACCAAGGGTGAGCGAGCTCTTGTGGCAACTGGGCCTTCTGCATCGCATGCTCCAGAGCGCGACAATGCCAATATCTGCTCGTACTGTGATCGCCCACGCCACAACATTCGCCAGTGCCGCGGTCTACAAAAGGACTTGCGTGATGAACGAGTGAAAGCTGGAACGGTACTCCCTGCTAACTTTGCTTTCAAGGGTAACTCGAAGCGCGATCATCCGTATCGGAACTCGAACAACGGGCGCAGCTACAAGGGAAATAACAACCGAGAGTTCAAGGGCAACAACGGTGGCAACAACAAGAAACACGGGAACGGTGGCAAACAACGTGGCCAAGAGCGCTACAAGGGCCGCCCTCTCGAGTCAGATAATGACGACGATGATGACAACGACAGTGAATCTGGCAACCGTAAGGTGTCTCGCCAAGGACGTCGTGATACCGGTCTCATTGCTGTCGCCACCACAGTCAATCCCCAGTTTAGCCTGACCGCTCAAGCCAAGGTTGAACCTGACTCCACCTGGACGATCGACTCTGGCTGCACACGCCATGTGTCCCATGAATCCCAGTGGTTTACTGACATCACCACTAGTGGTGGATCGATCACGGTTGACGGAAACAACAAGATCCCCATTGAAGGCATTGGACGGGTCGAGCTGCAAGTCTCTGACTCCAAGGGCAACATGCAGAAGCTTATCCTCCATGGTGTCTTGTACGCTCCCCAGCTCCAATTCAGCCTGCTGTCAATTCCAGCAGCGGTGAAGCATGATTTTCGCTTCAGCTTTGACCGCAAACAGTGCGCTATGCAAACCGACCAGCGCTTCAAGATCAAGGCACTCATGGCTAATAACACGGACTTGTATCAGTTCCAAGCCAAGCCAGCGGCACCACCAGCGGCCCTTATTGCCTCAGGTAAGCAACGTTCCTTTCTGCTCTTACATAAACGCCTTGGACATCCTAACGTTCGTGTCTTGAATGACCTATCTAGGAGCCAAGCCATAGATGGACTCGACGAATCTGTACCTCTAGGTTCGAAGACAGATTTCTTCTGTGTTGCATGCACGTTAGCGAAGTCACACCGCTCCCCATTTTACTCTAATAGAGTTGTTAAACGTGCCACATCACCTTTGTCAAAAGTCCATTCAGATATCTGTGGTCCACTACCTGTGCCTAGTCTTACTGGTTGTCGTTACTTCTTGATCTTCATCGATGACTTTTCTCGATTCATGTTCACTTATGCAATTAAGAACCGTAGCGAGTTGTACGACTGCTACGAAGACTTCAGGAAGAAAGCCCTGAACATCTTTAGACAAGATATCTCTGTCATTGAGTACACGTTCAGTGCTGAAGACGATAAGTCTCACGAAAATTTCGAGATTCAACGTCTCCAAGCAGACAATGCGAAAGAGTACGAGAAGCTGGGTCGAATCATCTTTAAAAAGTATGGGACTCATGCACAATTCACCAACGCGTACACTCCTCAGCAGAATGGAGTTGCTGAACGCCGCATGCGTACTATCATGGAGCGTGTCCGAGCCCTTCTACTTGACGGCAAACTCTCCAAGAGATTGTGGGCCGAGTGTGTCTGTCACGTGACAACTCTCATCAACATGACGCCTAGCTCTAAGACGGACGGTCGAACCCCGTACGAGCTTTGGTACAACCGAATCCCATCGATGCAATACATCAAAGTTTTTGGATGTAGTGGATATGTCCACATCACGGAGCAATACCGAGACAAACTCGACGCTAGAGCCCGTTTGTGCATGTATCTCGGTGTACCTGACCACAAGAAAGGATATCGACTGATGGACATTAACACACATGTCATTGTGTATAGTCGTGATGTAGTCTTTAAAGAGGATGAGTTTCCCCCTCTCACAGGCCTGACGTCTACACCAGAGCCCACCCAACCCACCAACAGGCAGCAACCTGCTGAACCTGTATCTGTACCTGCGTCACCTGCACCTGCTGTGCTGCCACCACAAGAGCATGAATCTGAGCCTGAATCAGAACCAGTGACGACAACATTACCCACTTCAGGTCCAACGGGAACCGTACCAGGTACAGCCACCAAACGGGTACTGCCCTCTTTGAGGGAGGCTATTGATCGAACAGCCATCCATTACTCATTTAGAACGGAGACGGTCTCTGAACCTCCGCACACTTCAGCTCCTAAGCGACCCCGCCTCACTGCGGAAGCCACTGAGAAATGCCTCAACTCTGAGAAGGCCTGTGACGTAACCCTCAACTCTGAGGAAGACATCCACGAACAGGAGCAACGTCAGCATTTACTGTACACATTACTAGCTATTCGGTATGTGTCAGAGCCCACTACGTATCGGGAAGCAATGAAGTCTTCCCACGCTAACCAGTGGCATTCAGCAGCTAAATCGGAATACAAGTCCCTCATGGACAATAACACTTGGGTGTTGGTAACCCCTCCTAAAGGGAGGAAGATTTTGAGTAGCCGATGGGTCTTCGTAGTGAAGTATACCGGCACTGGCGAAATTGACCGCTTTAAGGCGCGTCTGGTGATCAAAGGGTTCCTACAGGAATTTGGCATCGACTACAATGAGATTTTCTCACCTGTCATCAGGATGGATGTACTCAGACTACTGCTTACTATTGCAGCTCTTCTCGACCTTGAAGTCCACCAAATGGATGTCAAAACAGCATTCCTTAATGGCTATTTGGAAGAAGAGATCTACATGGCTCAACCGGAAGGTTTCAAAATCCCGGGCAAGGAGAATCTAGTGTGCAAACTTCTTAAGAGCTTATACGGGTTAAAACAAGCACCCCGTGTCTGGTACCAAACATTGTCTGCATTTTTAGAGAGCCTTGGGTTTCTGAAACTCATTAAAGATCGATGTGTCTTTCGTCGCACTGTTGACAACGTCACTTGTTATATTGCAGTGTACGTTGACGACTTACTGATCATTGCGCCTACACCAGCACTCGTCAGTGAGCTGAAATCAGCCCTGAAAAAGCGATTTTCCATGTCAGATTTAGGGGAGGTGAAGTACTTACTCGGCTGGTCCATTCAACGTGACCGTAAGAACCGAACGATGTTTATCCACCAACACAAGTACGCTACGAAGGTCATCGACCGCTTCAGCGACTACATTCCGTACCCTATTGCAACACCAGCAGAACGGAACGCCAAACTCTCCGTAAGCAGCCAACCTAGTAGTGAGCAAGAGAAAGATGCGATGAAATCTATTCCGTATCGCCAAGCAGTAGGCAGTGTCATGTATCTAATGGTCGGGACACGACCCGACATGTCATTCTACATGCGTGAGGTCAGTCAATTCCTAGCCAATCCAGGCATGGAACATTGGAAAGCAGTCATTCGTGGACTAAAATATCTGTCAGGAACGAAAGAATATGGTCTCCTTCTGGGAGGCTCGTCCGACGTTACCTCGGAGAGCCTAGCCGACCAGCTACTTGCCTACAGTGACTCTGACTATGCTAACTGCCCCGACACGAGACGCTCCGTCGGTGGATATGTGACTATGCTCGCAAGCAGTCCAATCTCATGGCTCTCCCGCAAGCACCACACTGTGGTTCTCTCAACTACAGAGGCAGAATATATCGCCCTGTGTCACTGCATGCAAGAGATGATTTTCCTCAAACTTCTCCTCAAAGAACTTGGCTTTGCTACAACGCAGGCTAACATCATTTATGAGGACAACCAAAGCTGCATCAAAATCTGCTACAACCCCGAACTTCACGGACGATCAAAGCATATACACGTACGATACTGTTTTGTACAAGAAAAGGTAGAGAGGCATGAATTCAACGTCACCTACTGCAATACGAAAGAGATGATAGCTGACATCTTCACTAAAGCTTTAGACAAGCACCAGTTCAGAGAACTAAGGGCCAAGCTCAGGGTAGAATCCCTGAAAGCTGGATTCGGCCACTCAGTATAGAAATACGCTGATAATACAACTGCATGTAGCGTGCCTACCTCCTGCGTCCTTTTAGATTTTTTTTCCCACTGGGTTTTATCTTTTTGTTCGCTTAAGGTTTTCCCTCGTTGAGGTTTCCCTGGTCAAGTACCGAATTATCTAGGCACATGAGTTTATATACAACAAACCATGCACAAAGAAATTAACTGCTGGGAAAGTTCTTTATTGATAAGGCAAACCCGCGGAAATCCCTACCAATTCCTTCTAAAAGCACTCGTCCAGGCTCCCATGTCCGTTGATAGTATCGCCCACCCACGCTCTTCTTGAGACACCACAGAACTCGGTACATGAAGCCAGATCGACAGGGTTTTCGCTGGATAATCCGAGCAATATTCCACGTCTGCTTAGTCGATACAAAGTCAGACTTGACCGTGAGCCGCTCGCGACCATAATTCTGGTCATAAATGTACCAGTAGTTTAGCTCAGACAACACAGCAGTGCCTTGGTCTGTAGCTCCAGCCTCCTGGTCGGTTACAGGAGTCTCATGGCTGGCGGTCACAAACTGCACTGTGACATTAGGTGTGCGATTGGTGGCGGAATCTTGGGTTTCAGTGACAGCACTAGTAACATTGGTGGCACAAGAATTGTCACTATATTCCCTCGAGTTAGTGACATCACTCATTACTGGCTCCGGTGCGTGCTCTCGATCAGCCCATGGAGCGGCAACATCCTCTCGACGCTCGGATCCCCCGGCTACGCCTCTCGACCCTCCTTCAGAGACGCTAAGGAGCGCAGCTGCTGCGTCGATCTCAGCTGCTCCTGCCGTCCGAGCTGCCCGCGCTTTCCTCCTTGCCTTCTTGGCCCTCTCCTTGGCTGCAGTGGAAGGAGGCTTCCTTTTCCCGGAGAGAGACGGCTTGCCTCCTCCACTGCCCTTGACAGTCTTGCAATTTCGGAGCATGGCGTACGAAGGTGTCTCCCTTCCCCTGAACAGCTAGCTGTCGGGGCGAAGTTCGATCAGCGAACCTCCGTTTCCTCACTCCAAAACTTTTGTGAACAGTCACCTGTACAATATTGATATACCTCTGTGTTGTGATTTATCACATAATATGCAAAGATGCAGGGAGGCTGTTGCAGTATGCTCTTTGTCATACAATATTACGATCCAACCTCTGTAAGTAGATAACTATGGATTCCACTATAGTTATAGTATCTACTAGTACAGGTATGCCAGAACCAACAGTTCTGCCGGTGCACACACGAGGAACTCTAACTGCTAAATCTACCACTTCGCCTTTCACTGAGTACAACAAACATCTCTTCTTTCTACACTACTTACGCTACTCGCCAGAGTTGGGAATGGCTCTTAGGTCTTACTTACATCTGTCGGTATGATATCCTGCATGTGCCAGGATTCCTGGCCAAGGAATGTAGAAGTTCGGACTACACATGTACTACCGGTACTGTAATACAGTGTGAGCTACCGGTAGTCGCATTAGCAGGTTCGCTTTACATGTACTCGTGTAGCCGAGGTGGTAAGAACATCAGAACGCGCATTCTGTTGAAGGCGCAATGCGTGCGCTTCATCTTTCATGGGTTTGTGATCTCGTTTCGCGAGATTGTACACAAAGAGCGACCTACGGTTGCGGTTGCATTGGTAGAAGAGTGCCTGGATTGTCACATTGGCTTACAACAAGTATTGATGCAGCCAACCTCGTAATCGACAGCCCGTATCGCCAGATCCTTATGATATAAGCTGCCGTGTTGCCGCGGTGGTTAAACCACTGGTTTATGCCGTAGATAGGCGAACAGCTGCCTAAAGCTCGGTTGATAGCCAACCCTTTCTCTCTTCCTGCGATCACAATTCAATTGCCACTGAGCTCCTCAAACTATTCCTTCCATCTTAGGGATGACGGACTCAAATTCCAGGTCTCCGAATTACTCGGAAATGGACGCAGCTAAGAAGCGACCACGGCGTTCACAAGATCACGATGATTTTATCCGACAGTTTTCCTTAGAGACAGAGACTCGTCCGCGTGGCAGACCCCGCGTGTCCAACAAGACTCCACTCAGCGCTGCACACGAGATCCGTCAATTGAGGGCTCAGGTGGCTTCAATGGAGGACGAACTGCAGCAGCTGCAGTCCAAATGGTCCGAAGAACTCCCAGACTCTCGTACGCTGAAAGTTGCACAACATTCGGCCCGTGAGAAGCACGATGTAATCCAAACAGAAGCTACACAGAGAGAGCTGCAAGGGGTGCTTCTGCAGCAGCAATTGATGTTCGCCACACTGCAATCTGCTCTCCTTCACGCGCCGTTGCATTCGAGTGGGGAGGAGATCCATAAGGCGCTTCATTTTTACACCAAACTCTGTCGAGACGAAGAAGAACGGGAGAAATCCTTCATGGCGCACCACGCGCGGTCTTTAGCTACGATACCGTCGATTGTGGACAAATTCGCGCAAATAGCCATCGACAAGGTCATTGCACGCAGAGAGGAGGAGGATGTCGGAAACCCAGTGACCCCGTTATCGCAGATTGACATCATGGGGTGCAGTGCGTTTTCTCTCATTTCCAGTGTTTTTATCTCGGAGATCCCACATACATCGTTGGCAGAAGTGTATGAAGCCATTTTAAAGTACTTTGAGGAGATCCCGTCATGGATGGACCGCCATTTCGGCATTGATGCGAAGCGTAAGAAGCTGAACAGTACGGACAGTCTAGCCCAGTACTGGCGGTTGAACCTCGACGGCAGTGGAGCCCCAGCAACAGTGAATCACGTACTGTGCTCGGAGCTGACGAATTCGTACGGCATCTTTCACATCGACGCCATTACAGATGATCCGTTGTATCCGGTGTCTTTGACGAATCTGGTGCAGTATGGGCTCAATGGAATCAAGATCACGCCGCGAAGAGAGTCCATTACTGGTGAAATCACGTCAGTGACTTTGAAATGGCTGGTGGTATATCGCTACAATCTCCTACCGGATGATCCTATTATTCGGGAGGAGCTAGAGAATATCCGCCCGATATTGAATGGCGACTTGATCACGTCCGCCGTGTGTGGTTATCTCCAGGCGAACCAGAAATCCGATAATGAGAACGGGCGCGACCGGTGAAAGGATACCGTACGTCTAGGTAGCGTGTATGTTAAATAGCGTGTTAAGTGGTACGGTGCTGCACTGCAGAACCACCTTGTTGTTTCATCATTATCGTTCATGTGCTGTATCCAAATTGGGGCGATGTGTTGTGGTTGTCACAATGATTCTTGAACGGATTTTGCAGGACATTGTCAGGACATAAAATTTAGCCAATAGAACGATGAATACGTTTAAATTTTGACCTATGAAAGTCGGCTACAGTTGCCGCTTTCGGTGCAGACGCACTATGGACACCCAGCTTAGCTGCCCTCTGCGTCGCTTCCTAGAGTGATTAGTGCTGTGAGGCACCTCGACAGCAGGCAAACACGCGGTGTAGACTCTTACAGCTTCTTCTACCGACTGTCTTGCTCGCAGTAAGTTTCTTGCTGTAGCGTACGCCTCAATTTTCTTCATAAGGTATCGGACGTCACTAAGTCGCTTTTGGCAGTTTCGGTTTGGCAGGTCAGCAGTTTCATGAAGATGCAGAGGCGGCACCTGCTTTTCAGCGTTCCCGCACCGCCACAGCGTCCACAAGTGAGCAACCGAGCACTTAGAGAGAGCAAAATCGGGAGGGACTCTACGAAACCTTCCAGCCCAATAGAAGTAGGCATTACTGTACGTTCATCGGAAGCTGCTGGATTCATCGTGTCTGGAGGAGCTGATGCGTTGTGCTGGTTGCTTAAGTCATGAATGCCTACTTCGGCAAGACAAACGCGTAGCGCTCACTTTTTCTGCAAACGAGTCTATTATCAAATGGCGATGGTTTACATGAATACACAAGATGAAGCGACAGTAGGAGTTGATGTAGGCAGCTCGTGAGCTTGGACTAACAGTGTTATCACGGATCTGTTCTGCCTGTCGCCTTAATTCGGCCAGGTTGTCTTGGTGTGTGCTTTCCATCTTGCGAAATGAATTGATTTCTTCCAGGACAGATTGTCCTGCAAAAGCACGGAAAAATCAGGTTTTTGTTGCGTCCAGCAATAATACTAGTTTTTGTATGCCCAAATCGGTTCGAGCGATTTCGGTTTGGAAAATGCAGGACATTCTGTCCTGTACTATGAAGCAGATAGCAACCTGTTGTCCTGCAAAATCTGGAGAATGTATATCTTGCTTGACTTGTGCAACTTGACAACGGTTCTATGATGACTGGTGGCCCTTTCCCGAGCTTAGAAGTACGTACCTGCAATACTATACCGCACAGCTTTTGTTGCATCCTGTACATGTACATGTACTAGTAATCATAAATACTTCCAGATCCAATCGAGAGTTTTCTACAGATGCACCTAAGTCTTCTTCGGCATTTACATCTTTCGGACCGCTTAGAACTGAGTTCACGCACAAATTCCGAGCGCAAAGCCCATCTCGGGAGTCTGAATTAAACTGCAACATTGACTGCTGTTTGAAAGCGTTGCGCGTTTGTACATGTACGCAATATCCATGAACTGTGTCGGGCGTGTGGTGGCACCACAGTGGTGCTGAGATTGTGCGTGGAGGGCTGGGGTGCTGAAAAGCAGCCGACTGCAACGTGAGTGCCACCGAAAAACGGGTCGATCGCTCATTCTTCAAGCAGCCAAACCGGGGACAGGTCGAGGCACCGAAGCGTGGATTTGTTCTCGCTGGCTTGTCGAAACCAACTCGTTATTCCTCGAATTCCTTGGCTCCCCACAGTATGGCAGTCATGACTCCTCTTCCAAGACCAAACTCCCCTCGTAGAGCTCAAAGCTGCCCCGAACCGGACACCAACACGCACCCGAAGAAGCGCCGTCGATTCAGCGAAGTCCCTCAGACCAACGAAGAGCTGATCGTCGCTCTCACTAGCGGCTCCACCCGACCACGTGGCCGACCTCGTGACCCAAACAAAGTGCCGCTAAGTGCTACTCATGAAATCCGACAGCTGCGAGCTCAAGTGGCGTCGATGGAGGAAGAACTGCAGACTCTGCAGTCCAAATGGGCCGAACAGCTCCCGGACAAGCGTACGCTATGCACCGCTCACACTTCTGCTCGTCAGAAACACGCTGCCAGTCGGTCCGAGCGAGCTCACACAGAGCTCCAGCAGCTCCTTCGTCAGCAACAGCTTCTGTTTGCTACACTTCAAACCGCCGTCCTTCACGCCCCGCTCCATTCTAATGGCAGTGAAATGTTCGAAGCGCTGCACTTCGATACACAACTGGGTCGTGACGCTGCGGAGCGTGAGAAGATGCTCGCAGCACACAACGAGCGTTCTTTAGCGACGTTGCCGTCTATCGTGGGCAAATTCTCCCAACTGGCGGTTAACAAGGCGTTGGCGAAACAAAGTGACGAGAAATCCGTGATGCCGCTGTCTCAAATTGAAATCACGGGGTGTAAGGACTGCACGTTGATCACAAGCGTCTTCATCTCGGAGATCCCGCATGGATCTCTTGAGGAAGTGTATGAAGCGGTGCTGGCTTACTTTGACGCTATCCCGACGTCGATGAAGAAACACTTTGGGGTTGAGACGAAGCGTAAGCGCTTGAATAACGCAGAGGCGTCTGTTGTGTATCGGCGCTCGACTTTTAACGGGTCGGGAGTGTCATCGACTGTGAACAACATCGTGTGCTCGGAGCTTACCACATCACATGGCATGGTTCATATTGATGCCGTCACAGAAGACCCGTTACATCCAGTGGCTGAATCTGCTTCCTCGCAGTTTGGAATCTGTGGACTCACTATTACGCCTCGGAAAGAGCCCGTGACGGGAAAGACTTTGGCTGTGACGTTGCGGTGGGTCGTGGTATACCGCTACAACATGCTACCGTGTGATCCTGCGATTAAAGAAGACTTGGGGATCCTTCGACCCATTTTGAACGGAGACCTGATCACTGCTTCAGTGTGCGAATACATCCAACAACAGCAGATACTGTAATATATGGGTGCTTTGTTATCAGTTTGAAGAATATTGCTACCTTTGCTAACGTAAAATGTATGGATAATGATAACCAGGCAGGGGAAAAGTGCCTACTGCGCTATGAATGTACAGCCATGCATGTACCGACTGGTGCGCCTTTAAACAATATTCGAAGCATGGCGTACAGACAGCGCTCTCAAAAGCTACGGCAAGAGTTACCGTATGTGGTATGTACTGCGTGAAAACTTACCGTCGGTAAAGTTACCGGACATGTACATACATTATAGTGTTGAAAGGCAAAGTTGTAGGGCGTGCAGATCTGGGGGGAACGTCGACCATTTCAGGTGGAGGTAACAGTAGTTGGATAGGTATGCTAAGCTTTGCAATCTCACTCTTCATTTTGCGTATTAAGCCACAGGCTGATCCCAACGTACATTTCTAACAGGTTTTGAGCCCAGATGGACGCAGCCTCCCAAGACGCCGAGCTCGAGCAGAAGATGCCCGTTCCGGTGCCCGTCGGCCAACATGACGGCGGTGAAGTAGAGAGTCACGCCACAGCTCCTGGTCAGGGCGGTGGCGGCGATCCCGGTACCAAGGACGCAGGTGCTGGGAACAAGGGTGAAGTGGAAACGGAGGTGATGGCGCTGCTGCGCGCCATGGCTAAGCGCATGGATAAACTAGAGGAGTCTAACGCCAAGGTGGAGAAGACGTTGGCGGGGAAGAAGGATGACTTGAGGGTCGAAACGTTCGTGACTCCCCCAGCAAGCCCGTTCGCCTCGCGCATGGGCATGGATGCCCGCATGCATATTGACTCGCTGGTCGGGTCACCACGGCCGCCGCGGATGATGACGCCACCGCGACGGGTGGAGCCAGTTCACCAGTACTTTGCAGCACAGCAAGACCACGAGATACCACTTTCCCGCCTGCAGCATCTCTACGCTGCGCACCAAGCACAACAGGCGGCACAAGCAGGAGCAGCGCAAGGAGTACCTCCAGTTCACCCACCACCACAAGGTCCACAAAATATCATAAACACCATACATTCCCTGACAAACACAATGGGATCCAGCTCAGCACCATGACAGAGACGGCTCATCTGCCAGCATCCTGTCAGTCAGTTGCCGTTAGGTCTAGGTTAAGGTGTCTCACCTCCCCTCCCTCCCCATTTAAGAACCTGACTGGGTGGACTGAGCGCGGCCTTCAGCGGAGCGTGTCGTCGGTGGTCTGCAGCGCGCGGCCTGTGCGGCGGGGGTGTCGTCGGTGGCCTGCAGTGCGTGGACAGCAGAACAGGAGAAGCGTCGGTGGCCTGTTGCGCTCGGCTGGCGCGACCAGCGCATAGCCACAGATCAGCTCTACGCGCTGGTCGTCTGCTGCCTGCCTGGACATTTGCGTGCATAACGCAATGAGCGTCATTTTGGTCGCTGGAGGATCGATACACAATCTCGTAAGTGCAATAAGTGTTATGGTTGCTTTACTCCAGGGTGTTATATTTTCGTCGTTAACATGATGCGTTCTGTATGTGTGGTTTAGTCTGTTACTGTGTAGATAATGGCAAGCATAATGGATATGTGAGTGCTGCAAACGTGTGTTATTATCATTCCTACCTACAGACGCTGAAGCGCGTGGCCAATACTTTGCGGGCGCCCAGCGTTTCGAACTCGCTTCCTGTTTACAAGGATTTCCTCGCCTGACTCGTCCACTACGCTGCGGGACTGCTGGGCAAACAGCAAGTGACAGCAGTACCCCATTTTGAAGTGGTATTTACAGGGACAGTATGCAGCCCGAACGTCGACCGGCCAGCCGGTACGAGGCTGGCCCTCGACCTCCATGCGCGCGTAGTGAACACCGAACTGGGCGGAAATCGCCATGTCCTCTCTCGCACGGTTGAGATCCGGGACGAACGTCCTCACAGGAGGCAGCGCACGCACATGTACCAGTTCTGGGTCGGCGTCACCAAGGAGAAAGTCGATGCTGGATCTGGTGACTACGTTTTCGCAGAGCAGGCCACGGCGACGAAGCCCACGTGTGCGGGTCTGGAGCGTCGTTGCGCAGGAAGGCGCGAGGGCGAATCGAGGCAACGCCATGGAGCGGTGACCGCAACATGCAAGTAGCTGCGCAAGCAGCAATCCCATTTTCAGCTGGCGGTGATGCGTGTAGTCGCGCTTCAGCGCCCGGTTGAACTGCTCAACAGGGTTGTTGGTGGTGGCGAACCCGGGCGGGGTAAGAAAGCACTGCCAGTTCGCGAAGTTACCCTCGAGCCACTGGGACTTCACGTATGTGGCAAAGGCGGCGAGGTCAGCGTGCCCAGCCCACTCCTTCAGCATGGCCGCCTTCTTGTCCACGTACTCGCTCTTGCTCTGCGCAAAGTGCAAGTCGTAGACGCCCTTGTACACTAATGCAGAGAGCTCCGAGCTCAATCCGCGAGTCCTCTCGCGCAGCTTTGCCACTACGTGGTAGAAACACATGAGGTACGTAAATGAGCAGTCGGCGAAGACACTGCGGAAGGCTTTGTGTTGTGCCTTGTCTGCATCTCCAAGAACGAACTTCACCTGCCACTCCGCACCGTTGATCCGAGCATACACACGGCGTAGCGCAACGAGCGCCGCTTCAAAGTGCACGTACTGGAGCTGCGACGTGATGAAAAGCGCCACCAGGTGGAAAGTTCTGGTGGTGTCGGTGATGCCGCAGACAAGAACAGGGTAACCAACGCTGTTCAGTTTGAACGTAGCGTCGAGGTGCAACACAAAGGTGCTCGCGTCCCGCGCAGCGTTGCGCAGAAGTGCCTTGGTGGTCATGCCGATCAAGAACGGCCGAGGATCTGAGCCGTTTCCGATCTCGGGGAGGCCAGAGGTATCATGCGCACTAGTGAACGTAAAGGCATCGTGGTCGCCTTCACGTCCACTAAATGCGGATGCCCGCACCGCCTCCACAATCGCCTTGTGCTTGTCGTTGCCGCCGAGCCGCGTTCGACGAAAGTGATGCACAATGTTTTGCACCGAGCGCAGGCTGGGTAGTACGGCAGGACGGAGACCAAACTTGCGTCCCAATGCGTGCCGGATGCGTAGCGGCATCAGGTTTTCGCGGGCCAGCTCCTTGATGAAGTCCCGCTGCTGCGGCGTGATGCACAACTTGGACGGCGTTTGCGCGCGCGAATGGTGCTCGCCTAACTCGTGGATGTCGGCGACGTCGGTCTCCTGGCAGACCAGCACCTTCAGCCGCCATGGGCAGACCTGGTAGGGAACTGCGTCCGTGCAGTGCTTGCAGGCGCAGCGCAGCACCTTGTAGCGCATAGAATGCGGAATGCCGCTGCTGCAAGCCGCGCATGACATCAGCTGGCTCTTGACAGTCTTCCACGTTTTCATTCCTTGGAGAAGGAAAGCGGTGTCTTCGGACGAAACACCGCTACAGAGCAGGTTCCAGGCGTGTGGGCGGGGCATTGTCGAGAAGCGAGTGGGGATCTAGGCGAGAAAGAACTTATTTAGAAGTAGAGAGAGTTTGAAGCAGCAAGGTCTCGGACGAGCGCCACCAGTCAAGTTGTACTATAGGCTGCGCAGCGCGTGATGTGATTGGGTAAAATCTTCAAATAGAGGTATATGATTGGGTGAATAGTATTGGTTGTGCTGGTGCGCACTAAGGGATGTTTGCTTATAAATTTTTGTGGTTTCCTGTGATTTAGCGGTGCCCGCGAATGTTTTTATGTGGTGAAAACACGTGGTATTGTGTTTGTCAGCGTGCATGGTGTTTTTCAGGCATTTGTTGTGGTTTTGGAACTTTGTCCAAGGTCAAGGTGGAGCAGGAGAGCAAGGACAGGGGCAACCGGGCTACGGATACCCCGACGCGCGGCAGAAGAAGCTGGCGATTAGGCCCTTTAGCGGAAAGGAACTCTATGTGGGGCTCGGATCTGGTTTCCTGGAATGGGGAAAACGCTTCGAGAGGCAGATTGTGCTCGCACAGGCAGCCTGTGGGTTCACGTGGACGGAGTTCGTGAAGATCGACTTACTTGGAAACTACCTAACGGGAACTGCTGAGAGATACTACAACCGGCAAGTGGAGTCATGGTGGTCCCAGATGCCGACACTCCAGTACGTCATGGAGAAGATGCTAGAGACCTACAAGACCAACTTGACACCTGCACGTGCGATGCAGCTGTTTACGGCCCCGAAGGACCCGAAGAGGACATGGCCGGAGCACTACATGTACTTAGTGGCGGTCTCGGAGGCGACTGGTGGCGGCGCGGACTATTTAGTGCTGAACAACATCGTGCAGTACGCATCGGCGGACTTGAGAACGGCGCTTATGGCTAAGGTCGATAGCACACGCACTGACTACCTGGCGCACGCGGAGGAGCTCGCGCACTTTGCTCAGGCGTGGGAAAGCGAGACGAATAAAAAGAACCTTGGTCGAGAACTCGTCGGAGCGGTTAGTGAGCGGGGAAAACGCGAAACACGCCGCTGCTACAAGTGCGGACAGGCTGGTCACCTGAGGGCTGCGTGCCCAGGAAAGGAAGAACAGGAGGAGCCGGACATAACGCTTGCATTGAGTGAGGCGGCCATCAAACCTGGCAGAGACTGGATTTTGGACAGCGGTTCCAGTCGCCACCTCGTAAACGACCAGTCGTGGCTGGAAGGTTTGGAGCCGCACGTGGATTCGTGCACGCAGCCGAATGGAGATCCGCTCAATATCACGATGAAGGGTACGCTAACGTTGCGCGTGAAGGCGTGTGGACAGGAGCAAACTTTGAAGCTCACGAATGTGTATTACGCTGCGGACGTGGTGCACAACCTGCTGTCGTACGGTTCGCTGGATGCGATGGGATATTCGTTGGCGCAGCGAGATGGAAGACGGGTGCTGGCGGCCAAGGACGGAGAGCGCGTGGTGTTTGACGTGGACCTCCGAAAGAATGTGCTGGTCGTGGAAGGGACTGTGGTGAAGCTCAAGGAGGCGCCGGCAGAGGTCATAATGTCGGCGCTTGATGGGGAAGCGCAGAGTGGAGATGATTTCCCCCCGGATGTGCAGCAGGGGACGCTGGTGGATTTCCACAAGCGCCTAGGCCATCTGAACTACGACTCGGTGGAGAGGCTAGCGCGAGACCCGAGCTCTGGGATCGCACTCACGGATCACAAGCGCGTCAACTGCTTGACTTGTGCGGAGGGGAAACAGAGCAAAGGGCGACAATCGCGGAAGGACAGCGGGGCCCACTCGCCCATATATCGTATCGGCGGGGTTATATGCTCGGACCTGAAAGGCCCGATGACGCCGAGAGATCGTCTAGGAAACCGCTATATGATCAACTTTGTTGACCACAAGAGCAACTACGTGAGAGTGTTTTTGGCGAAGACGAAGGACCAGGCTGCGAAGAAGTTCGAGCACTTCTTGGTGTTCTTCGAGAAGGAGTTTAACTGCAAGATTCGTGTGCTGAGGACAGATTCGGGCGGGGAATATCGAAACGTGGATCTGTTCTGCAAGACCACGGGCGTTGCGAGGCAGCGCAGTGAGGCCAACAACCAGGCCAGCAACGGGAAGGCGGAAAGGATGCACCGCACCGTGATGAACATGGCACGCTGCATGATTTTTGCGTGCGGGCTCCCTTTGAGCTTTTGGGGGATGCGGTACAGTATGCTGCGTACATTCTCAATCGTGCGCCGACTAACGCGAATCCTGGACGCGCGTCGCCACTCAAGGTGCTGACGAAGGAGACACCACAACTCGGGAAGATAGTGGTTTTCGGGTCGCCGTGCACGGTCTACAGAGACCCCAGCAACAAAAACTTCTCGCAAAGGGCACAGCAGGGTATGATCGTCGGTATTGGAGAGGAAGTGAAGGGCTACAGAGTCTACTTACCTAAGGACAAAAAGGTGGTGACGTCTCAGCATGTGCGGAATATCGAAACGCTGGACAAGACGCAGAACTTGCAGGTGCAGAGGCTGTACGAGGACGAAGCTGGAGCCGAGGCTAAGGGGGCCAGCGGAGCTTCGAAGAGAGGCGGAGCGGACAAGGTGAGCGGCGGGAAAGGCCGCGGTAAGGAGCGCAAGAAGAGCTCAAGGAAAAAGAAAACCTGGACGAGAGAAAGACATGTGACTCGATCAGTGGCGAAGGCTGCTGGGGCTGATTCGGCTGAGACTGGTCAGCAGGACCCGGCGGCGGAAAATGTCGTGAACAACGTCCTGGAACCGGATCCCAAGAACTACACAGAGGCCATGCGCGGCCAACAGAAAATTGGCTGGGAGAAGGCCATGGTTGATGAGCTCAGAGCTCTGGAAGACAACGGTGTATGGGAGGTGGTGCGACTACCGAAGGGAGTGTGCGTCCTGCACACCAAATGGGTGTTCAAGACGAAACTGGACGCGGAAGGATTAATCGAGCGGCTCAAGGCTCGACTCGTTGCGTGCGGAAACGAACAGACGTTTGGAGTTAACTACAGCGTAACATTTGCTGCAGTCATCGACATGACTAGCGTGAAAGTCATATTCGTACTTGCGAGGAAGTGGCGCGTGCCGGCCAAGCATGGTGACGTGCCCAATGCCTATGTGAAGGCGGACAAGGAGGAAGACTTGCGTATCTATATTAAGGTGCCGCAAGGGATGAAGATCTCTGAGGAGATTCTAAAGAAGCTCGGCGTGGAAACAGACGCTGAGGTAGCACTGGAGCTAAAGAAGGCGCTGTATGGGCTGAAACAAGCGGGTCGCCTTTGGAGTAAGCTACTGCACTCGAAGCTCGTGAATATTGGCTTTCACCAGAGCCTCGTGGATATGTGCGTGTACTACAGGTACAAGGCTGGGGTGCTGATAGTCGTGGGTGTCTATGTAGACGATCTGCTAGTGACGGGGACACAGCAACACGCTGTAGATGTGTTCTTTGAAGAACTGAAGTCGCTGGACATTAAAGACTTGGGGTGTGCTCGCAAGTTCCTGGGAATGAGGCTGGAGTACTGCGAAGACGATGGGTACGACCTGGATCAAGAAGTGACAATAGATGAGTTACTGCAGGCGTACGGGTTGGAAAAGGCACATGCTGTGCGCGCACCTATTGGTGAAGACTGGAGTGAAGTTCTGGACACGTCGAGTGAAATGCTGCCCATGGATGGAGGAGCTGGAGCTGTGACCGTGAGGACTTTTCAGTCGCTCGTTGGAAGTTTGTTGTGGATCGCGCGCTGTACGAGGCCGGACATTGCCTTCGCAGTTCATAAAGTCACCCGAAGGACGCAAGCTCCGACAGTTGGAGATTGGAAATTAGCGAAGCGCGTGTTACGCTACCTAGCTGGAACGAAGTCGCTGAAGCTGCGTATGAAAGAGGTCGATGACAAGGGTCAGTCGCTGAGAGTGATCGGGTACAGTGACGCGGACTATGCTGGTGACAAAACTGACAGGAAGTCGACCACCGGAGGACTCGTGACAGTGGATGGTATGCCCATTAGTTGGATATGTAAGAAACAGGGCGGTGTCTCGCTTTCCACAATGGAAGCTGAGTACACCGCCGCGTCCGTAGTGGCGCAGGAGATGCTCGGAGTACGGGAGCTTCTCGGTGAATTGAAGTTGCCGTTAGAGACGCCAATGGAGCTGCGCGTGGACAATCAAGCCGCGCTGAAACAGCTCGGAGGAGAACAATCGTCTGGAAAAGCAAAGCACATAGACGTACGTATCAAGTTCGTTGGGGACTACGTGAGACGTGGCGTGCTGCGAGCTGAGTATCTGGAAACCAAGGAGATGCCGGCGGATCTGTTGACGAAGGCGCTGAGTGTACCAAGAATGATCGAGCTGCGGGATCGTATCGGACTGCATTGAGACTCGCTGAAATCGTCGACGAGGAGGAGTGTTGAAAGGCAAAGTTGTAGGGCGTGCAGATCTGGGGGGAACGTCGACCATTTCAGGTGGAGGTAACAGTAGTTGGATAGGTATGCTAAGCTTTGCAATCTCACTCTTCATTTTGCGTATTAAGCCACAGGCTGATCCCAACGTACATTTCTAACATATAGTGTGCAGCGAAAGCATCGGCATGCTTACTGTACCTCTGGGAAGTTACCAAGGATCTTACGATTTGCTTGGAAAACTCGATGCGTGCATGGATTTCATCTGTCAAGCGTTGCAGCGTGAGCGAGTGTGTCCTGCAGTCTGCGAAAAAGACAACCGGGTTGACTTGCCTTGCTCTCGATTTCGCCACCTTTTCGGGTATATCTGCAGGACCGTTATTGACAAAAAAATATCAACCTGCATGTTATGTGCTTTCAGCTTCGGCAATGGTACATCCTTACCTTTTCCTTCTGAGGTGGCAACGTCACGGAGTTTGAGGCAAACTCACACCCAGGAATCGCAAGTCCAAGGAGCCTGATGCTCGATTACGCTCTTCGCTGGCCGAACGCAACCAGAGAAGGCGATTCACTCGAAAACCATCTTGAACATGTCGCTTCACATTCCTATTATGCTTTCCCACTCCTGACAAGCGGCGAATCTTGAACGGAGTGGTTACTGCCACATACACTCCGCGCCAGGATAGATCGGCCACCCACGTTGCTGGCCGTAACTCAGTCAATTTTAGGAGTTGGAGCCTGCTATTTAGATATGTTTTGCAGCTATTTTTGACTAAAGCGGTGTTTGTGCTAACGAGCTGGATATTGCAATTCATCGGGTGGCTAGCATACAGAGGAGCACTTTTGGCACCTCGACAGGTTAGATCGGCCACCAACACAATACAAATCTCAAATCACATGTGACTAAATGATTGCATATCAATAGTGAGTCGTGGCATCGACTCGATGAGGGACTTTAGTAGAGCTAATGGGATTGATTCCCATGCCTCAAAGAGCGCAACAGTTAAATCTGCTACGCTCTCATACTGTTTTCCATTATTATAGACCCTCCTACTCATAATAGACCACAGATTTTCTATGGGATTAAGATCCGGTGACTTTGATGGCCAATCTAGAACATCTACAGCTTGCTCCGTAAAAAAACCCTTAGTTTGCTTGGAGACGTGAATGCTTGCGTTATCTTTCCGCACTAGCATGGTGCGAGCCCACGCCTTACGAGCGGCCATGTCCTCCAGTTTCAATGGCAACTTGTTCTCCATCTTTGTGTACATCATCCAGTCTACCCTGGAAAGGGTACACTGTATGGTGCGCACGGAGACGGAGGGTTTCAGCTCGGCCTTGAGCTTAGCGGCAGAGAGGTTGCCCTTGGACGCTTCGCGCACTAGGCGCCGCGTTTCACGATCCGTTAGATTAGGTGGGGGGGCCAGGGCGCTTTGGTTTCGCAGTGGGAGCTGGGGCAACAACACGGGCGACGGTGTCTCCGCTGCGGGAGGTCAGCAGTGCAGTGTTACGAGCGCTCACACCCGCTTCCCGAAGGCCTTGAATTCTACCCCGCTCATTATCAGTGAGGCGGGGCTTCTTCTGGGGTTAGTGGGGCATTTTCTTGCGTGGCATCTTGCCAAGTAAGCGCTGAAAGCACCAATACAGACCGCTCGTCTTCATCAACTCTTTTAATATGCAATCATTTAGTCACATTTGATTTGAGATTTGTATTGTATTGGTGGCCGATCTAACCTGTCGAGGTGCCAAAAGTGCTCCTCTGTATGCTAGCCACCCGATGAATTGCAATATCCAGCTCGTTAGCACAAACACCGCTTTAGTCAAAAATAGCTGCAAAACATATCTAAATAGCAGGCTCCAACTCCTAAAATTGACTGAGTTACGGCCAGCAACGTGGGTGGCCGATCTATCCTGGCGCGGAGTGTATGCATACCAAAAAAAGTACGAGTATGTGCCTGGTATGTGGTTCGTTAAAAATAAATAACTTCGCGCCCGTTACCTGCATAAATTAATAAATGACTTGCAGCCGAGCGCCACTCACAGGCCACACGTTCAGTCGACGATTTGCGAGGGAGGGGAAAGAAGCCAGGAAGCGTGACGGACGGATGGCGCCAAGCCGAAGCAAGCGCGCAAGAAGCGTTAGACGAGTCTGGATGAAGTGCCTGATTTTCTGCTAATGTTGCAGTTGTGTGTAGGAGGGTTCCGGCTCGAGTGTATCCAGTTACGAGCCCAAAAGCTGCGGTAGTGACTAAGAAAATGGCTCGGAGGGGCCACTTCCCGCGAAAATGCGCGCCAGCAGCAAGAGTGGGGACAAGCGCGAAAAAGACACCGACTCGTCAGGGTCTGAGGGGATTCCCGCGTGCCGCCGGATGGAGAAGACTGCTTTTCCAAACTGGCAGACTTCTTTTTGAGTTCGTTTGATGAATATTGCGAAGTTACGCATCAACAGTTCAGGTATTTTTGATGCTGGGCTGGAATTGTGAAGAATGAATTAACCTATTGGTTAAATCTACAAGAAAACGAAACTCAATTAGTGCTGCAAGTCGAAACAAGGTCAAGATAAGGGGGGTGGCAGTTTCCTGATGAACCTGCAGAGGAGAACTTTACCAGATGATATAAATGTATTTAAAGTTTGTGATGGTATGTGGTAGTATGTGCTGATCACATTGCCCCTCGCTGAGTAGGTTTGTTTCTTATATGCTGGTGTTTAGAAGTGATGAATTGTTAAATGACATGGGCATACGGCTATCATGACCAAGGATCGAGTTGATTTCCAATACGTGGATGGTGGCTATCAAGAGAGCCGATAAAATCGCCAAGAAGACGGGTATAAATGTGGAGTCCTCGTCATTCACTTCATGGGAAGCTACATCCGCACATGTGTCGTGAGGCAACCAAACCCAGTGTTACTGCAGAGTATTCGCCTATCATACTTCGTCCAAGGTCTCAGCGGGAGACCTCAGCTTGATTGGATAAAACGCACAACCTCTAGCTTGCTTATATCGACTCGGTCATTTATCGCGCGAGCATAAATAACCGTGGAAAATCGTGCGGTTGGTAATTAATCGGATCACATATCGTCCACATACCCGGACTTTTTCTGCAATGCGTATGTGGCAGCATACACGGCCAATCTTGAACTTGATGCGCGGAGGGCCCGGGCGAGAGAGCGAGATCTACGGATGGCGGTGCTCAACCGCCATATGAGCAGCGTTGACTGTACAGGGCAAGTTGAGTGTCAAGGCAACCGCAACGCGCTGCTTTGGCTAGAATTCGCAACATTGCCTCGATTTTACGAGAAAAGCTACGTAAATACACGTTCATTGTAAAGATTTGGGGAGTGTATATGCACATTATCGAGCAGTTCTCAGCACACTTGTACGTGTAACTAAATGACGAAGTTTGCTGCAATAAACTTTGTAAACGACCACAAACATGTCGAGGTTGACTCCCGCAGTATTTCGTGTGCACGACGTGCCCAGCTTATTCGGATAGACGAAAACAGCCGAAAAGCTCCAAAGCGTATCGTAGCGGCTACGGTAGCCACCTTTCCACGTCAATACAATTGGCAATTTTCCCGCTTCAGCACACTGATCAGCCTCAAGCCAGGACCGAGAAACAACCAGCCAGTGACTGGTCCAGTCTTCTTTCGACTTCCATGAGCCTCCGTCCAACCAACGTGACACTAATAGAGGCTCAGTCTGGAATGGACTCCTTCCGATCACGAAAGCAAGAAATACAAGCCATAAAAAAGCGACGTCGACCTTCGTTAACGAACGAAGATATCATCTCCGCTCTGAAAGGCAAAGGCCCCACCTCTAGAAGATCACGGCGCGTCGCCAACAAAGCCCCACTCACAGCTACCCATGAACTTCGCTCACTCAGAGCGCAGGTTGAGTCCATGGAAAACGAACTACAGGGACTGCAGTCCAAGTGGGCACAGCAACTACCGGACGAACAAGTATTAGCCACAGCTCAACAGACAGCTCACAAGAAGCGCGAAGTGTCTGTAACTGAGGCAGCTCACATTGAGCTTCAAGAGATACTTCTCCAGCAGCAGCTTATGTTTGCCACTCTTCAAGCTGCCATGTTTCGAGCACCGCTTCATTCGAACGGACTGGACGTTTTCAAGGCGCTGCACTTCGACACTCGCTTTGGAACAGATCCAGTACAACGCGCTGATATATTGGTTGCACACAATGAGCGCTCAATCGCGACGGTACCGTCATTGATGAAAAGATTCACACAAATGGCAGTTGATAAAGTGCATAGGCTTCAAGAGGAAGACGAACCGGCACTACCAATCTCTCAGATCGATATCACCGGTTGCAAGGACTACACTCTTGTGTCCAGCGTTTTCATGACGGAGGTCCCGCACAATTCCGTGGAGGACGTGTACGCTGCTGCATTAGCCTATCATGATTCCATCCCCGCAACAATGAAGCGTCACTTTGGTGTCAATGCGACGCGGACAAGACTTAATGGGGTTGATGCGCCTGCAGCTTACTGGCGTTTGAATCTCGATGGTGTTGGACTGCCAGCGACGGTAAACCATGTACTGTGCTCGGAGCTTACAGCTTCACATGGGATGATTCACATGGACGCAGTCGTAGACGACCCTCTGTATCCAGTTTCACAGCACAGTCCACTCGAGTTTGGGATATCTGGGCTAACCATGACGCCACGAAAAGAACCATTGACTGGAAGAACTGCGGCAGTGACGCTGCGGTGGGTTGTCTTGTACCGCTACAAATTGCTACCGGATGACCCAGCGCTTAGAAAAGATCTGGAGATTATCCGTCCCATTCTAAATGGAGATCTCATCACAGCGTCTATTTGCAGTTATATTCGTAGTCTCCGTTCGTAATATTTTCTTAAAGGTGTCAGTTCCTAAGGAGCTTCTTCTGCTTCAAGTGGATTTCTTAAGAAATTTTCTAAGGTTTAAGTGATCCTGCTTTTCGAATACCGGTACCATCGTCTTACTGGGTAAATCTTATGAGAGCTCCAACACACAATGTCTGTGCGGTCCAGATAGGACAAGGTTGCATCTTCGTATTTCTTTTAGTATACACATGTATTACTGTTGCAAAATATGGTAGACTCCCTTCCTGAACAGGATATAGGTAGGTGAGGGACCAAATTGCGGTGGCACTAATTGGCACGAGGAAGCTCGGGTTGGACGACTTGCAGGACTTCGACACAGCAAGCCGGGTAGATGGAAGCTAAGGCTAAGGAAGGTTTGATTTGTTGGTTAGAAGTGTTTCTTCGAAGTGACTGTTCCTAGCAACGGGGTAGCCAAATTTCTCGTTCTTACCGTTAGTCAACGGACCAACTCCGCCACACGACCTCCTTTAGAGAGGCCGCTTCTCCAGGTTGCTGTAATACTGTTGAATGCATGTCACTTGATTATGTCCTTGTTGAGTTTTCTTGTTCTTGATACGAATTGAAGCTCGACTTGGTATCTTGTTTGCTTTCCGATGATATTCACGAATTAACCCTGGTACTGATAGCAGGTTTTCAGTGGGTTCCCACGTGATGTCATCGCTCCGGCCGATCCATTTACACTTGTACTGTTCTCCTTTGTCTGTGATCTTGTAATCCAGGATAGTTTCAATAAGATGGCCTTCAGTACCATCTTTCAGTCGTACAGGAGGTAAAGTTGTCTCTCGCCGAAGACTTGTTGTGTCTTTCCGAAACTTCTTAAGGACCATTGTATGAAAAACTGGATGCATGCCCAGTTCTTTCGGTAGATTGAGTTCGTACGCTGCACCGTCATGTAGTACCTTGATGACTTCATACGGTCCAATCCACCGAGCAGCGAATTTCCTTTGCACAGCACCGACATTTGTCGGTGTCAAATTCTGTGTCGATATAAGCACCATTTCTCCGATGTTGAACTGCTGATCTCGACGGCCTTTGTCATATAAAAGCTTCATTTTCTCGGCCCCTAGACGAGCTTTCGCCTGCAACTTTCGCAGAATTGTTTGTTGCTGGAGGATAAATGCTGTCGCGGGGGTTTTCGTGCTGGACAGGTGCAATTCTGCCGGTAGTTTTGGATTATATCCGAGGTCTGTTTTAAATGGGCTCATCTGGATAGTCGATTGGTACTGTCGGTTATACGCAAACTCTGCAAGTGCGAGATGCTGGTCCCAATCATTTTGAAAGCCGCTCACGTAGTGACGGAGGTAACCTTCCAGGACTGCGTTCACTCGCTCAACTTGTCCATCGGTTCGCTGGTGGTGCGCGGAAGCCATCTTCTTCAGTTTCGTGCCCAACATTTTGGAACACGAACTCCAGAATTTTGACGTAAACTTCGAGTCGCGATCCGAGACCACATCTGACGGAAGACCATGTAGACGGACGTAATGTTCAATAAAGAGTTTTGCAAGCTCCTCAGCAGTAATTGTCACCACCGTCGGTACGACATGACATCGTTTCGTTAGTCGATCAACAATGACGAGAATGGTGTCGTGACCCTCCTTTGTACGGGGTAGTCTGGTAATGAAGTCCATCCCAATGGATGTCCATCTTCCTGTCGGAATCTCGAGAGGCCGCAGGAGCCCTGGAGCTTTTCCAGTCCTGTTTTTTGTTCTTTGACATGACTCACAGGTACTGATGTAGGCTCGAACTTGTTTATGGAGATGTTTCCAATAAAATCGCTCTTGAATATCTGCAATTGTTTTCTCGATGCCAGGATGCCCAGCCGCTGGTATGTCGTGAAATTCCCACAGAATAGTGTTTTGTAGTTCATTGTCGCTAGTCGGGATCGCAATACGCCTCGCTCCATCCAATTTCTGGTAATACACGAGCAAATCGCTTGGGTCAAATGTAAGCATTCCCAAGCTCTTGTCCGATTTCAGAGTTTCTTCAGTCCAGCCTGCTCTACGTTGTGATCGTCGAATCAATGTTAGCAATGTAAGTGGCTTCAACCTAGTAGCACTTGCATCTGGAACTGTTTCTGTTTTTCGAAATCAACAGCAAAGTCAGGTCTGCGACTTAATGCATCCGCTACGGTATTCGTTGGTCCTGGAATGTACCGGAAACGTAGGTTGAACTCTGCTAGGAGATCGTACCATCTACATATTCGTCGATTGATGGCTTTCTGAGTTAGCACTCTTTCCAACGAATGATGGTCTGTCTCCACAGTTCCACCCCCATCCACGAGGTATACTCTCCAAATGTTCAAACAGTGAATAATGGCGAGCATCTCCTGCTCATGTGTCGGGTAGTTTAATTCTGCAGCTTTCATTTTTCTCCCACAGAAAGCGATCGGTTGCTCGACCTCCTTCCCTCCGGGCACATTCGTGCTCATTTGAAATAGCACTCCGCCTACTGCATATCTCGATGCGTCTGTACGCAAGAAAAATGCTTTGTTGAAATCTGGAAGTGCGAGAACCGGAGTCTCCGTGAGAGCGGTTTTCAACCGCTCAAATGCTTTGGTACTCTCTGTAGACCAAACCAGTTTTCGATGCTCCTTTCGTTTGATCATGTTGAACAACGGAGCACTAATTTCTGAGTAGTTTTTGCAAAAGCGTTGAACATACACCGTCGTCCCCAGGAAGGACTGCAATTCTTTAGCCGTTCTTGGTTGTGGCCAGTTCCGTATCACCCGAACTTTGTCTGGGTCAATTCGTACGCCATGACGACCAACATAATCGCCTAGACACGGAATTTCTTCAGCACACAGTGTCGACTTGGACAATTTCAAGAAGAGTTTTTTCTCTCGACAGCGCTCGAATACTCGACGGACCGCTGCAAGATGAGTCTCAATCGTTGTCTCCTTTGTAAACACATACAAATCATCAAAATACGTGGCGACAAACTCCCTCATGTCCTCAAATATACCTTGGACTATGCGGTTGAAAGTCGCAGGAGCATTGCTGAGACCCATAGGCACGGCCAAATACTCGAATAAGCCATCGGGTGTTTGGAAAGCTGTAAACGGAATATCCTTGAGTCTCATTCGTATTTGATAGTAACCAGAAAGTAAATCGAAGCAACTGTACCAGATCGCACCGCTCATACGGTCTAAAATGATGTCTTTACGTGGCATTGGAGTGGATTGTCGAATAGTCCTCGCGTTCATCGCTCTGTAGTCGTGAACAATTCGCCAACCGACCGGCTTCTTTATACAGAAGGTTGGTGCAGCGTGAGGAGACTTACTAGGCCGAATTAATTGTGCTCGGAGCATGACTTTTGTCCATTCGCGCAAGCCACGTTCCTGCTCCGGACTGAGCCGCCATTGTGGCGTATAAATGGCTCGTTTTGGCTCGATGACTTCCATTTCATGTTCGCCATGTTGCGGAGGTCCGACAGGTAATTCGGTACGAAAAATATCACTGAATTCTTCTAGAAGCTGGAAACCAGGATTGCCCTTGAAACTATCCATGTCAGTTGACTGCTGACGATGCATTTTGTCGGTAGCATTTCTGCTAACCGCATGTACAGCACCAGCTTGCGATCCAGCAACTTCTCGAAGTGTCTCCTGATATAAAGCATTGATCGTCTCGGGTGGGATTAGTGCAATGAATTCCACCTTCTTCTTCCGTACCAATTTGTCTGCTCGCTTGAAGTTTATCACTTTGGTCACTCCAAATTTACTGCAAACATGATAGTTTTTCGCCCGATGCGTACTGTTGTCTGTTGGTTTTGCTTGCTCGACGGCTTCTCTCGCGAATTCTTCCTTTGTATAAACGCGATCTGTTTTCCAGTTGATAACTGGATCACAGGCCCGTTTCCAAGGAACACCAAGCATCATTTCGCATTCGTTTGGGATGTGGCATAGTTGAAAGTCAGTAGTATACCCTGGAACACTATCAACGAAGACGGTTAGACGAATTGTCTGATTCTTGACCGACTCTGTCTTGCCGTTCGCATACTTTACATCCATCACTCCAAGGTCGTTCACGTACTTCTTCCACTTCATTTTCTCCACGAAATCTCTCGATATTCCACAGAAATCAGCACCCTCGTCGAAGAAGGTCTTAGTAATTCGTATCTCATTGTCTCGAATGCAACTCACATTTTTTATCAGGTAATTGGACGGCAATGACGTTGTTTCCTGCCGTCTCTGGAAGTACAGAGAATTAGCCGCCGTACCAGGATCGAAGACCCAGTTTTCACGACTGCTATTGGCTGAGTTTGGCCTTGGGATGCCACTGCCAAGGCCAGCTAGTTTAAATCACCTTTCAGCTTGGATAGATCACTCTGTATCGAGTTGAGAACCGACCATAGATTCTTTTCTCCTGTGTCCTCGCTTGATTTAGAGGCTGAGGCAGCGCCTTTGCTCGTCTTCTTTCCGGGACCTTTCCACCGTTTCGGCTGCAACTCCGGATGCAGCTTCCAGCAGCGCTCCTTTGTATGTCCCTGTTCAGTACAGTGTGATGCTGTGCACCGCACCGTTTCCGCCTTTGTGTCGGGCTTTGGCGAGGCTGACTTGCCGCTTTTACTGCTTTTCTCTGATGAACGAGCCGTGTCCCTAGGATTCAAGGTCCTTGACGCCTCCATGAGTTCATCAAGCGTATTAAAGGTCTTCGTCTTCAGTAAGTGTACCAACTGCATGGATGACAGTCCTTGTTTGTACCGAAGTACTTTAATGTACTCGAAACTCCAGCAGTGCGTGCAAGTCGCCGAAATTCGTCATTATAAGTGTCCAACGATCGATTACCTTGAATACAGTCGAAGAATTGAGCAACTAAATCTTCTTGGCGGGATTTAGTCACGAAGCGCTGTTTCATCCGGCGAACAATGCTACTCCACCGTTGATCACCATGGTACTCCTGCAGTAGCCATGACTTTGCTTTTCCCTTCGTGTGATTCATCATCAGTTCTCCGACACGCACGTCGACTTGATCTCTACGGAAGTACAAGCCATACGCTGCGTACCACTTCACCATGTTGAGAACGTAAACTTCAATGTCCTCGTTTGGTTCACCTCCATATATTGGGGTTTCTCTTTGTTTGTGGCATTTTGCCACACGCACTTCCAACTCGTTGCTGTCGAATATGGGAATATTCGCCGGCATTGGTCCACACACGTCCCATTCTGCACTTGAATTCTCAGTAGTTCTGGCGGTGTCAGGTGCAGCTGATGGGATCTCTGCTGTGGGGTCTTTGCTCGCCAGTACTTGTACTTGTCCCCGAAGTGAAGAGACTTCTGACTGTAGCTGTGTGATCACAGATTCCTGTGAACTCTCCCTAACTGCATTTTGGTGCGCGTAGTCTTGTAGCTGCTCAATTACTTTTTGTAACAGCTCCTGGTTCGCTCTTATCTCGTTGTAGTTTTCATTTTGACGACGTTCGGTCCGGTTTCCGAACTTTGTCACGGATTCGAGCATTAAAACCTGATCTTGTTGTAGATCGTTGATTGTCTTCTCGAGAACTCCCAGACTACTCAGGACTGACCTGACTTGGGCAATTTCGCTGGCTTGGAGTTGTTCCTCCTCACTCTCGTGGTTGTACTCATCAACATCGTCTCTTTCCATCTTGCTATACCTTCGTGAAGGCTGCTATGTTGCAAAATATGGTAGACTCCCTTCCTGAACAGGATATAGGTAGGTGAGGGACCAAATTGCGGTGGCACTAATTGGCACGAGGAAGCTCGGGTTGGACGACTTGCAGGACTTCGACACAGCAAGCCGGGTAGATGGAAGCTAAGGCTAAGGAAGGTTTGATTTGTTGGTTAGAAGTGTTTCTTCGAAGTGACTGTTCCTAGCAACGGGGTAGCCAAATTTCTCGTTCTTACCGTTAGTCAACGGACCAACTCCGCCACAATTACGCACTAGCCATTTTGCCAACGCTACGCACTTCGAAGAGTACATGTAAGGACGCGCGTTTTGCCGATCTCACCGGCAACAGCTTGCCCAGGATCTGACGGCAACGCACAACCACAAGAGAGCACTGCACGCTGCAAAGTCACGCGCCTCGAACGGAGTGTAAGCTGAGATAAACCCTTTCCAAGTTGGCAGAACAAAACGCAGTCACTACAAACCGATTACTCAGTCGATCGCCACTGGGATTCCGCATCATCGTGAACACAACGGACACAACACAACGCGCGATACAGCAAAGCGTGACCTGTGCAAGATTCGGAAGCCTCTTCGAATCTGCCTGCCAAGTTGACGGTCAACAATGTACGGACGTGCCGTAGCATTTCTTCGTCAACACTCTCAGAACAGCCTTGGCAGTGAATTGATTTCACGAAACCGTCAGCTTTTGCCTGTCAATCATAAACTTTATCATAAGTAAACTACTGTAAATGGTCTCTACATGTACAGTGTACCGGTATGTACTTGTGCTGCCCAGTGGGCAGTGGGCAGTGCCCACAGCTCGATATCATCTCATCAACATCTCGCCGTCATGATGGGTCGCTCCCTTTCTGCGCTCCCACTTTTACACTTGCATACGAAAGGCAAGTCAAACGCTTTCGCTCACGTGGCTACCAAAGCGTTTGGCCAGGTTACACGACCAACCGCTCGTCCTCGTAATCGACGGACCAACCTGTATAAATCATATTTGGAATAGAGTATCAAATGTATCTAGTATTGCGGGTTTAACACCGGTGACAACTGCCCGAAAGCGTGAATTTGCAGCGGATACTGTTCATTGTATGCAAGCGCCGCGAGCAATTATAGCTTTGGGTGCCATGCACATACAACAAACGCATATGCGCAACAAGTAATCTGCGAGAACACTTCCATTCACAACAGTCACCTGATGTTGAGTTTATATGCAAAACGCTGTAACTTTTAGGAGTTCTTCACAAAACCCAGTTGAACAACGTCTGTAGCAGTGCAATCCATCGGAAGTGACATTAGTTACAGTGCGGTATACATTGCATTTGTCTCCTCGTCAAGAGTTTACATTCACGCTCCTACAGCCGGCATCGCTATATCATGTTTTGCAGATCCCGTGTGTATTTTCGCCTCCCTCTGGTGCTCCTCCTAGGCAGCCGACAACAATCAAGTGAGACGTTTTAGTTTGCATTTATCCAGCTCGAACCCCGACCAGACGCAGCACCCGAGGACGCTCAGAGCCCAAACGTTCAATGAGCGCACAACCGACCAACGTGATCCTCATGCCGCCACTGCCAGACATGGCGTCCAGCACGTACGCGACAGCTCCCAGCAGTCCGGAGCTCAATTCCGTCCAAAGTCGCAAGAAACGCCGTCGTCACTCGCCCACTCGAACAGGTGCCAGTCCAGCACCCCCACGACCCCGTGCAGCCAATGGAGCGCCACTTTCAGCCACTCATGAAATCCGACTTCTACGGTCTCAAGTGGCCGAAATGGAGGAGGAACTCCGCCAACTCAACGACAAATGGGCTGCGCACCTCCCGGACCAACGGACATTGGCTATTGCGCAACATTCAGCTAGAGAGAAGCACGGTGCCATTCAGACCGAAACGGCACACAACGAGTTGCAGCAGATGCTTCTCCAGCAGCAGTTGCTGTTCGCCACCCTGCAGTCGGCCGTGCTACGGGCTCCGCTGCGTTCCAATGGCCAAGCAATGTTTGAAGCGCTCCACTTTGATACCCACCTCGGTCGAGACGCCGATGAGAGGGAGAAGCTCCTCCTGGCTCACAATGACCGTTCGCTCGCGACACTGCCGTCGATCGTCAACCGGTTCACACAGATGGCTGTAGATGCAGTCATGGCAGCACAAGACGAGCACAACGCCAAGCCCGTCCTGCCGCTGTCGCAGATCGACATTACTGGTTGCAAGGATTGCACGCTCATCTCAAGCGTCTTTGTGTCGGAGATCCCGCACACGTCCTTAGAGGAGGTGTACGCGGCGGTGCTGGCCTACTTCGAAGGCATCCCGACGTCCATGAAGCGCCACTTCAATGTCAATGCTAGACGCGTCCGACTCAATAGTGTAGACTCCCCGGTGGTGTACCGTCGCTCAACGTTTAACGGGGCGGCATTGCCGGCGACCGTGAACAACGTCGTGTGCTCGGAGCTGACCCCTACGCACGGAATGGTGCACATCGACGCCATTACAGACGACCCGTTGCACCCGGTTAACAGGACGACTCCGTCGCAGTACGGTATCTGTGGACTGACAATTACACCGCGTAAGGATCCCGTGACAGGCAGGACGATCTCAGTGACGCTGCGGTGGGTGGTTGCATACCATTACAACATGCTGCCGGACGACCCAGCCATTAAAGAGGACCTGGAGGTGATCCGCCCTATTCTAAACGGCGACCTGATCACAGCGACTGTGTGCGGGTACATCCAAGAGCAGCAGCAAAGTTTAAGGAATTAAATGCAGTATCTAGATGTTCGTAACGTGCCAAGAACTTCATGTAGGAAATGCAGTAATTTTGCGTTGAGCGATCTTGTGTCCCTATGGACGCGCTCAGATATCCCGTGATGTGTGTTCTTCATGGACTTGGGGCAGGGCAGGTTCCGAAGCTGGCCAGAGCGTAATCGCGGCGAAACACAGTGAGTTTACCAAGACAACACCATACATGTACAGTATGAGTGAAGCCGCCGTCCTACGGCCCGTAGGGACCTACAGGTCCCAAGCCACAAGAAAGCATAGAGCAGAGCTTGCCCACTGCAGAGATTTGCCTTCGACTCACATGCCAAAAAAAATTCTGATACACCTGCACTTTTGCGGCACTCTTCAAGTGATTGCACTTGTCGGGGCATCGACAATTCATCGATCTGCTGATGACATTCGGCATCGGATGTGGTCCAGCAATCCGTTGCTCGTGATGCCTTCCCGCGGTGTTTCTGCAGGCAGGCACGCATGGATCTGGACCGCAGCAACTCGCTGCACGAATCGCGTTGGCGAGTTGCGGCTTGTCATCGCAGACCAGTTCCTCTCGTAAACGTGTTGGTTGCGCCTCGAATGGTGTCCACCGGCTGGGGACCAGGTGCATGCAGCATTTCCCGCTCAATGCAGCCGTCCAAGCAGCAGAAAGGAGGCTCAGATGTTTACCTGGGATAGTAACATGGCTCCCAGTAATGTGCGCACCGCAACCGGGCGATTCTCCACAACTTCGACTAAGACTTTGTCAGCCGCGATGATACCGCACGAGTCTCCATTGCAGCTTGTGTAGCATGTACTAGTACATGGTATGGTATAAACGCACCAGCATGTAAGCGGATTCGATGCAACGCCGTTAGCAAGCAGGCAAGAATCCTATGCAACCGGGAAGCTTTTCTCTGTGATCCGTGCGCGAGAGTCGTCGCGCGTGGTGATTGCTGAGCACCCGCCAACGCCCGGCGTTGAACACCGATCTTCCGCCGTCGCCGAGCCCTCCACGCATCAAACTTGTCGCCAACGCGCGCCACGGATTGGCTGCGTGCTTCCCATCGGCGCCGTCAGTTCCTTTCTCTGGAAACAGTATGCTGCCTCTACATCCCGCTGTTCCCGGCGCGGGGCTACATGATGAAATCGAGTGGCTACCGACAACGAGACGAAACGCTTCATCGGCTGCGACCGACCGACCGGCATCGGGTCTCCTCTGATACGGTCGGTCTCCAGTTGGTCTCCGCATCATCATCCACTTCCAGCTGACCCGCGCGTTAATTAACTCGACAGCCGATCCGGACACGCTGGTAGCAAGTACCAGTATATCACCTGGGTATCCGTCTCGCTAGGAGGACAGCAGACTGACGAACGTCGGTGCATTCAACACGTCGTCCCAGGACCTGTTCGCCGTGTTTTAACGCGCTGCGAAACTGTCAGCATCGATCAGTTCGACTGCGACGCGACGCAAAATGACAGGTCGGCAAGGACGACCCCCTCGTGCGGAGCAAGCGGACGTGAGAGGCACCTTCATGGCCATCGCCAACGCCAGTGGTAACAGCAGAAAGACCGGTACTAGAGGCCGCAACGCGTCCGGCACGCCGACGCGAAAGACCGCCATCCCCGCTGCTGTGCGTCTTCTCAAATTTGAATTTGAATTCACGTCTTGTGTCGGTATTAACCGTCATTTGTTGTTGTAGCATGAGGTGAAGGAACTGCGTAGCGAAGCTCAAAGGCTCGACGAGCAGTTCACGGCACTGTGCTCCAAGTGGAGAGAAGCCTTGCCAGAACGTGATGTGTTGCTGGCGGCTTGCACGGCGGCCAAGCAGAAGGCCGTGACTGGACGTGTAGAACAGCTCAACCTGCGCCTCAAGGACGAACTGCTTCAACAGCAGCTCTACTTCTCAGCCTTACAACAGAAACTAACGGAAGCCCCACTCTGGTCGCGTTCTGCGCTCTGCCAGGAGCTGTTCGACCGTATGCACGGATATCTGCACCTAACAGGATCGGACTTCGACAGTCGCAAGGAACAACTGCAGGCGCGCTTTGAGTTAGGCGTACGGCTCGCACCGGAGCTAGTAGAGAACTTCACGCGTGAATTCGTACCGCTGACGTCACCTGTGCTGCCGTTTTCACGAACCAGTACGGCCGCTACGACGATTTCGTCCCCATTGGATGCCCCACAAGGTTATGCCAAAGACAGTGACGGCAGCATCTGCGGCACACTGGTGTCGAATATATTCGTGTGCAAGGTACCTGCTAGTGCCAGTATCCCCCGAATCTTTCAGAAATTGGTCGCCAACCTCAAGAACACCTCGATCGAGCTTGAACGCCGTCTTGGCGTGCTGCTTGAAGTCAAGGTACCGATGGTACTGCTTGCCTCCTTCATGGCGCTTACTTATCCTCTTGTGCTGACTTGTGTCATTCTGTTCCTATAGCACGAGATCGAGATGGGACCATCTACCTACTACGCGCGTGTGGAGCGGCAGGACGGTGAGATGCGTGGGGCCCACACGAACCGCGCGTGGACTGGCAAACTATTGAGCGATGACTTGGCCGTGATCGTGACGGACTTCGTTGATGAGGACGACGAAGAAGGAACGGATGCAGCTCGGAGAGAAGCTCAAGAAGTGCAAATTGGTAGCGATGGCGTTCCATTGGTGCCGTCCACGTCCAAGTCGGGACTCCGTATTGATATATGCATGGTGCTCACCATTGCGAGGGTGAAAGACCCTGAGACGCAGGAGCCGGTCGTGCTGATGCGCCGACTGCGTGTGCATCGATACAACTTGCCACCCAATTCTCCCGTGATCCACCGGGAGCTGAACAAATTGCTGTCATATTTCAACGGCGACTTCCACATGGCGATGCTCAGTGACTCGTATATGAACGACGATCGCTCTTCAGTGGCTGGAAGTGAAAGCGTTCGGTCGGAGCCTGAAGACAAGACGGTCGTGCAGCAAACAAGTGGAAAGGAGCAAGAAGATACCGAGTCAGACGAGGACAGGAGCGTGAAAAAGCAGAAGACCAGCCCCGTGAAGCAGGAAGAGCTGGCTTCAACGCCCAGTGCAGTCGAGACAAGTAGCCCCAGCAAGGCGTAATGATATACTTGATGGTGAAGTCAGATAGGAAAAAAAATGCCCAGTGGAAGGCAAAATAGGTGATCCGAAGCAGTTAGACGAATAATTTAACGGTGGGAATGGCGTTAATGTACAACGAAGCACTTCTTCAAGTGATAAATTCTATCTTGTCTATCTTGTCAATGCCCTGGCAGGACTTCCTTGCTCCAGTTGATGACTTCCATGAACAAGTCTCCGTTGAACCAGGGCAATGTGGACCGGATCTCATCGTGCAACCTGGGCGACGTGGGCGGGATGTTGTACCGGTTCACACTCAGACGTTGCACGAGCACGTGCTCCTGGCCGGTCATCGGATCTCTCTCGAGCGTCATCAGCAGCCTGTAGAGATTAAAAAAATGCCGTCAGATCCGAAGATAACGCGAAACAAACGCAACAACTTCAACAAACGTACGAGAGGCACGAATCCAGCCCCACACGACCTTCTGACGTCCGATCAATCGGATAGCGAGCGTCCTGGTCAACAAAATCGGCGACGACCACCGCCGAGTCGGGCGTGATGCGCGCTGCCAACGTCGTGTTGCTTGTAGACGTGAATTTTTCTCCGTTTCGATACCGCATCTGCGAGTAGGCACGGGCATCACCCAGATCCTGCATCAGTTCGAGGTCGCAGTGCACGCCTAAGTGAACTTTGAGCTCTGTTGACAGATTCTGGAAGTAGTGAAGCGCTACCCCCACAGTTACCTCCAATGACCGGTGTGGGGGGATCCGACACAACAGAATGTTCGACACGTACGTGTAGTTACTGTCGGCCATGACACTTGTGTGTGAAAATGGATTGCTGAAGGTGGCACTGGGCAAATGTGGGCGAGCAAAGCGACCCATTAGTGCTGGAGCCAGACGAACCCCCAAGTCGCATTGTGCTTGCAAGTGACTGGTCCGTGGGTGCGGCTTATCTTCGAGTAAATTTCAGGGAAACTTCGAGTAAATTATTTTTTGGCGGTTTTTGAAGTAAAATTTAACTGAAAAAGATAAATTTCAAGTAGTTGGTTAAAAGGAGACAATAGAAGTAGATTGGCTGGCTGGAAGGCGTTCATACATCCATTTGTGTTTTGATGAGCCAAGACACCGTTGGGAGCGGAGCCAGTGACTTCGCCGCTTCTTCTGAAGAGGATGAGCCACAGCCTGTTTCCAAGCGAATGTGTTTTGAGGCGTGTGAGACGTTCTCGTCGCTAGATGACGCGAAGGTCGGAATAGACCTACTGGACGGCTCAATGTATAAATACATGCACAACTACGGGAACAAAAGCTGCGCTAGAATATATCGCTGTGTGTCCCACACAGATTGTCCGAAGCGCCTACGACTCACGAAGTTCCAACAACACCCCGACGGTAGTGAGCGGTTCACCCTAGAAGTGGCAGAGATGCACAGCAGTGAAACGACTGCTGTTATTCGTCGAGGGATCCACGGCGCTCTTAAGCGAGATGTGGACAGCCTGCTTCTCGGTGGAGCTGGACCCCAAAAATGCCGAAGGCTACTTCTTGACCGTTATGAAAATAACCACGAGTTGCTTCAACATGTTCCGTCTGAAGAGAAGCTGAAGAACCGTAAAGCAGCGCTGCGCAAAAAGCTGTCAGGTACGATAAACTCATAAACGATTTCCAAACCAATGTTTATTTAAGCGATTGTTGATATTGAAGGTGGCTGGGAGATTACAAACTTCGCAACCTTGCTCGAATGGGCTTATACCCATTTGTGCACCACAAATGAAGAGTTTTTCGGCAGCAGAGGCCACGGCCCCGACACAATTAGTGGGCGGGAGGAGTCTGATTTTGAATCTGCAACCCGCTTGTTTAAGCACGGGGTTATCGCACTGGAATGTTTCGAACATGACATCATCGATGAAGGTGGCAAGAAGGGCAAGTCGTTTGGATTGATCCTTACCTCGAGAAGTACCTTCCATAATGTGATTAAAGCGCACTCAAGCCAGCAATCTACAGGGCTTCTTGGTGTTACAGACGGCACCTACAAACTTCATTTTGGTAAGTGCTTTTGGTTTTATGCTGCGCTCGTTTGTGCTAATATTTAGTGTTTTAGGCGGCTGGACATTGGTAGATTTTGGCACTTACACCACGCATTACCGCCGTAGCCAGTACTCCAAGACGTTCGTCCCGTGGGTGTATATGTTCGTGAAAACGGAGCATCAAGTTGCGTACGCTACAATGTTCAAGACGGTGAAGCGTTTTGCTCAACAGTTTTTTGGTATTGACTTAATGCTGCGATTTGGGAGTCTTGACAGGGCCCAATATATCGCAAATGCATATTTGGAGGTGTGGCCAGACATCGTCCCGTTGAATTGCTATCCACACCTTATTCGCAAAAGTCGCGAAAAAATCAAGTTGCTCACGGCTCCCGCTTTTTACGAAGACAATGTGCTGCCTGACATTCGGTACCTTAGCCGCGCTCGCACGAAGAAACAATTTACCGCTCTCGCTTCGCTGTTTCTACAGTATTGGGAGGAACAAGGCGAGACCAAGTACGCGAAGTGGTTTGGAGACTATTACCTGGGCGATACGTGGGGGAACTGGTTTTATACTGCTGCTACTCCCGGAATAACGCCGTCTCAGAACGCCCTAGAGTCGCATCACCGTGTGATTAAACAGGCATGTGTTGGTCAGCTTCGTGCAAGTACGGCGATAGTGCTGAACGATTCCATCCCTCGAATTCTGCGGCTTCAGGAAAGCCAACCCGAACGACCATCGCTAGATCATTTCTCGGAAGGTACGGGCTATGATTGCGATTTTTTTTCCTTGCTAATAGTGTGTGCGTACAGGTCCATTTATGAATGAAGTAATCGTGCGTGCCCAAGCATTGCTGGCTGAGAAGGCAAACTACTATGTCATTAAGGATACTCGCTCCAAGGTGGTGAAAGGAATCCTGTTTAACGCTTCGAAATTTTTGGTGTCAGCAAAGAACATCCACAGCGCACCAATGAACCGTTCGCGAGTAACGCTGTAAGTGGCTTCAACTTGTGAGTTTTGTATCATTGGTAATTTTTCTATTTGAATATGTGTATTAGCTACAGAAACTCTCTCAAGGGGAAGCTGCCAGACGCGTTGACCGTCAATACGGTGGATTTGCATTGTTTGTCAATGCACCAAGTTCAACTGCTCCGCGTAGACCCAGTTATGGAATCCGGTATGATCACTGCGGCGCCGTCAGTTTCGAAGGCAACGGTACGAGCAACATGTTAATCATTTCTGGTCATTGTATCTGACAATTGCACGCAGATTCAGGCAATCCGTAAGAAGTATATTTGCGACTGTGCGAAGTTTTTCCATACAGGTTGGCAATGCTCCCACGTGGTGGCGGCAATGGCTCTACAGCGTGACATCAGCGTTGAAGGAATTCTCAAATCCTTGCCGGTCAGAAAGCTGAGTGGTGGTCAACGCAAGCGGCCTGGTCCGTTAGCAGAAGGAGGCGACAATACTCACCGGTTCTCAGTTGACATTCTCATTCGAGACATGCTGAAATTCCCTGCACGACCTTTGCATTGGAATCTCATGAGAGAGTTTACGCTCGTTGCAGATGATGGTGCTGAAGACGAGCAATTTCTTCTCGGCAAAGTCGTATCCTGGGGGGAGAAGGATGGCATTTACTTCTGGATGACCACGTTTTCGCACGGTGCTCAAGTGAAGATGGAGTGCCAGGAGCTAGCCGAGTGTCTTAATCGAGCCTATACTCACGGGGCAGACGTTGCAGGAGCAGTGGCTTACTAGTTCTCGATGGGGCGGCCACAAGCGGTTTCTCAAGGATTCGCTAGTGAGAAGGCTTTAAAAGCTGAAGACTTGGTGCACAGATAAAGCTTGTGCTGCAATACACTTCTGTGTTGATGTACTTCAAATGTATCTTTTTGAGTTTTACTCGCAAATGCGCTTTTAGCGATCTCGATTACTCGAGGTTCATCCTTTTGAAGGATTACTTGAATTGACTCCGATTTTACTCGTGTTTAAGCCCGTTCGCTGGTCCGTTGAGCTTCGGACATTGCAGCAGTCAGCTCGGAATACCCGTGCATTCCTTCAAAAAGTTCTTTACTTCTGGACGGTGCCAGGAACGGTGACTGGGTCATGAAATGTTGCAACGAAGCCAGGTACAGTTGCTGTTGCAACACTTGATCTTTGAGAGAACGGTTGATCTGTTCCGCTTGGGATGAAATCCACTTGGTTTTTGCTGCCATGCAGGCAACTTCACGAACCGAAGGGTCTGGGAGGTTTTCTTGCCATTTAGCGCAAAGTGAAGCTAATTGAGCTTCCATTGCTGCTGCATCGGCTCGAAGTTGACGCAACTCATGCTAAAGTGGATAAAAAAGTTAGACACAGTTTAAACACAATTTTTGCCAATGCAGTTGCTAACCGTGGCGGATGGTGCCAATTTGCGTTGCGGTTTGTTTAACCCACTGAGGAAAACGTCTTCTTCTTGCTGTAACTTCGGTGCCTGATTCTTGTCTGCCATATCGCGGCCGTTCCGACATCCCTACATTTTTCGACAAGCAGGAAACTCGCCAAAGCCAGGGCAAATCGGAAATAGTGAAAAATCGTAAGTTATACATTATGTACGGTACATTTATCGTTTCAAGTCAGCTTTCATACTTTCATACAACCGCGAGGAAATCGCCTCTAGAGGCCTCTGGGCCGAGAAAAACGCTATTTTGTGTATTCAAGCATATTTGCTCCAGAGCACATGTGCACATGAGCCGGTATATTCATTAATGAGACCAGCTTCTTGGCAGAGGGGCTACAATTAGAAGCAGTCCAGCTCCTACAAGGCATATTATTGGCTCGTGCATGGTCCAATCAGAAGCTGTAGTCAATGATAAGTTTTTGATTGGTAAGTCCATCAGCCAATAACCAATAGCCTTCTGTCCCAACGAAAGCTATTGGCTGCCAGTTTGCCGACACGTGGCCCACGCTCTCAGTCTTCTTTTTTCAGAGCTCACGATCAAGCCTCAGCAGACGTCGACTCCAGCCCCCCCTTAATTCCAACACCGTAGCTCAATGGCAAGAGCGCAGAGCTTCGGCTCTGAGGTGCCTGTTCAATTCAGGCCGGTGTTATCATTCAAGTTTGGCGCTGGGTTGTGGTGCAGCGGCCATTGCGCTTCAGTGCCGTGCATCTGCACTTCTATGGCCGCGTCGAGTTCCTGCTGTGTCGTGCCTCTGATACAATGAAGTGCTGCTGCAGATGAGTACTGGAAATCCTGTGTCCTGTGAGGTTTTGGCGCTGTGGTGGTGGTGCGTTTTTTAAAGAATTACTGATGCAATCTAACCGGTTTAGACATGTCCTACAGTGGCTAGGATGTCTTGGGTGTCCGCAGGTGCAGGATCAGCGATTCTTCCGACAGCAACTAGCGTCCTGTATGCGGCGATGTGATCGTCGAAGACGCCGCTCTTGTGAAGTGGGCGCAGAACGCGCAAGACGCTCCCAGCTCCCTTCGCATTGACGTTCCGCGACTTTAAGAAGTCAAGCACTGCTTTCTCAGCCCGACGTCCGGTGTCCAACACTTTGTCCTTGTAGTCCGGAGCGTTGGGGTCGAGCGCGAAGCCGTCAGTCAGGAAGAGCTTCATGAAGGCGATGACGTGGCGATACTCTGACTTCTTCTGGCGATCAGCAGAGTTCCAGACACGAGGCACCCGCGTGTACCATTCAAACCAGGCGCTGGACAGGTTTGTAGTCGCTTTCTTTCTGCGCTTGGGTCTTGGCTCTTGATCTAACGTGGTTTGTTCTTGTGGTTGTTCTTCGGGTGCTTGTTTTCGTTTAGATTTTAGAAACGCGGATTCGACGATAGTAAGGCGCGCAGAGAGGGCCCGGTTTGAGGCGATAAGCTCATCAATGACAGCGAGAAGGTGATGATGTACTTGGCATGTGTGCATCTTGTCCTCCTGTTCTTGTTCTTTTACAGGTTCAGGTGAAGCTTGCTCATTAAGCGCAACCGACAAGGCTAGCGCGTCGGCCTCCGAGATCCCCGCTGAGCCCAAGCACTCTCCTACGCGATCTACGACCGGGGCGTCCGGAGCAAGCGCTTTCAACTGCGGGTAGTAGCGGACCAGGTACGCTGTGAGGACGGTGAGGACCTTGCTGCTAACGTTGAGATTGCTTTCCTTGAGTCCTGTACAGGTGCTAAACAAGAATTGACTCAAGCATGCCAGCCGCTCTTGAGATCCATGGTCCAGCGCTGCAGTGTCAAGAACGACAGGAGCTGCGTCGGCCTCCCACCCGCTCAGCACTCGCGCAACCTTCCGGTCCTCCCGCGGCGTGTTATACACGTAGGCAAAGCCTTTGTTGACCTTGCTCATGTCCCACGCGCCGCGGTCGAAGATCCACTGGGCAGCAAGGCGATCATCTCCGTTGGCATGTTGGGCGCCTCCGCGCCTGAAGGAGTGGGATGTCAAGTCGGTGTTGGCTCCAGCGGGCTCAGCGACGCGCTTGAGGAGGCGGTTAACGTACGCCTGAACACCGTCCTCTCCACGGGTTTTCTCCCCTGCATTCGACTTTGTTGTGCTGCTCACTTGTGCTTCTTTGCTTGTAGGACCGGGGCTTGGGCGACAGCTGGGAGCAGGAGCGGCGATCGTAGACGAAGGCGCCATCCTTCCGACCCTGAGTATCGCAGGATCGGCTTCGAGCAAGTCCTGCAATGCCACACCGGGGACTAGCGGCTCCTCACTTGCCACCGCAAGCTCTGGGAGCTGGCTGAGCAGAGCTGGGCAGGGCGCGGTCTGCATCACGAGAGCTACTGCGAGCGAGTGGATTGGGCATGTAAGGAAGTCCTCCTTATCAGGTACGAGCGTTAACCCTTGTTCCTCAGCCGTTTTAACCCGGAGAAGCCGCAGGTAGAAGACACCATCCGCTGATACTGACACGTGTTGCTTGCGTAGGTAGCCTAGATCTGACGAGCGCCCGAAGCAATGCCACATGAGGCAGGCTAGCGCAGCATCTTGGTAGTCCGAAGTGACACGCGCATTACTATACACATAACGAATTAGAGAACCTAAGTCCTCTTTAGTACACGGTGGTGCTTTGTTAACAAGCCCTCCTTTCTCACGTTTTAAGCAATGTTTATCTAGAGTTTTCCCTTGTTTTAACAAGTTCATTTCCGTGGGTAAACGCAGATGCGGGAACTCATCAAATAGCCACAGCTTCACATTTCTATAGTACGATGTAGCAGTGTTACGAGCTAGCTTACCTTTCTTACCGTCATTTGTGGCGAGATAATAGCCGAACCGGTCCATTGTTGCAGCTAAGCGTTTTCCTGAAGGGTCTGTAAGCATGCTAGCACGAAACAATTCCATGCTGACACCCTCGAGCTCCAGCATTCTATCGAACGCGCTGATCGCAGTCGTTCGTGCCTTCTGGGTGTTTGTAGGCACAAACGCTGAGAGGCTCATATTGACCGCAAGGACCTTTTCGTTATGCACTGGTGACTGTCCACCAGTGTCTTGCTACGTAGAATAGTGTATTCCTACTGTAGGAAAACGCCTAGTTGTCTGAATCACTAAAATATTTAGAAAATACTTTTTGTGCTGAGTTTTATTATGATAATATCCATATTTTGACAGCAATTCCGACAAATATATGCAGGGAACTGTCGGAATAGTTTTCCCTACCACAGTCTGATTTGATTGGATAGAATATCTTTAAGTCGAGATTTTATTGGCTGTTGTTTGTAAAGGACGGCAAGGAAAAAAATCTTGCTCACTTATCTGTCGGAAAGACGTATATATTCATCCATATATTTGGCCTCAAGCTCACGAGGGGTGAGAACAGATTGCATCCGCGGCTGAGCGAGATACGTTCGTCCTCGCGTCGGTAGTGACGGCATTTGCTGTACGAGCGTGTCCGGGGCCATTGCCAACCAAAGGAAGGTGACTACGGTGAATGATCGGGTGGAAGTGTTTTCGGAAGTGCTTTGCTGGCGCAAGTTGCATCCCCAATCGGTCAGGATAGAAGGGCAGAGAGTGTTCGCCTTGTGTCAGGGATGAGGTCCACAAGAGGGTGTGGTTACATCAGGCAACCTGCTCGTTTATCGTAAACCTGCCACGCAGAGACCCAAATCGAAGTCCCATCATCCGAAATGGACACACAAAAAAGGAGACGCTATTTACAGCCCCAAAGGGAAAACTTCGCTGCATATGCACACCGAGGCACATTGTCGAAGCTTGATTCCGCTGCCGACTGTACATGTATTAGTAAAAAGAGTCCATTTCTCCTGTATTATTACACTGTAGAGTTGCAGATCGGAAATTCATCGTTCATGGAGATAGACAATCTGCTTGACTGCTTGACCTGCAAATCAAAGCCGATATTTTTTTTTCGCCAGACCTCACGTAGCTTTAGGTAGACTTCATCTCTCCATTCCCAGCACTACTGCAGATATACTCTCCTTCAAACCACACAATGAGCGTTTCTCATGCACATCGAAATGGGCACTAAACGTAATGCATTTACCCAAAAATTATTAGCCAATCGCCGCCACTGCCTTTCATTTCGCCAGTAGAATCAAGTGATTATGGTTTTCAGCCGACAATTTCTAAAACACGGTCCATTTATGTCACAACTCTCACCTTCATAGTTTATTTTAGACATTCCGTTGGCCTTGTTTCAAAACAAGATGATAGTTAGGGAATCAGAGACACAGTGATTATTCCCCTCAACTTGGAAGTGAGACTATCGGATGAGCAGCACCTCTCGCAACTGTGGGCTCACGCAAATGGCCACTGCAAACCGACAAGCGCCCGCCAGCCCCGCATCTTCCTCGAGTGGCGATAATTCGCCCCATAAGCGCCAGAAGACGGAGGTAGTAGCAACCGACCGAAAGCGCAACGATGGCACCAAACCAAAGCGCAAAAAAGTCCCAACGTACTACCGTCGCAAGGCAAGTGTCGAACGCGTTTCGATTGTAAATGACAATTTACACTTACTAATGTTATTTTCCTATACGAATGAGTAGGAAGAGATGGATCGACTGGAAGAAGAGAAGAAAAAGCTTGAGGCGACGGTGAAGGATCTGGAGGACCGAGCGGACGTTCTGCGGCCGAGAGAAGCACTGCAGCGACGTCAGCACACGAACAGAGTGTTGCGCGAAGTTCTGCATGCTCAGCGTCGAGCGTTTGCTGGTGCAGCGTCTATTGTGGCACATCATTTTGTACGTTTATAGTGGTAATGCTGTATTTTTACTGAGTTCACTCATTTGAGTTGTCATGAATTGCAGCGAGAGAAGTGTACGGGGCCATTTGACACACCGACGAAGTTAAGCAAGGACCCGGTGAAGCGTAGAGCGGCTCTTTTGGAGATGAGGGAGCAGCGACTCTCGTGTGCGTACGAATTCATGATGGAAATGCTGCGACACATGGACGTCACGTTGGATTTCTGCGAGCAGAAGCGATTCACTGCGATCAATGGCGACATTTGTTCGGAGCGCTTTGAGATTGTGCCATTACCGGAAGCACGAAGTGTGAAGCGAGTTTTCGACGCCTTAGAGGCGTTCGTCTCCAACATGGAGATCAGCATGTCCGAGGTGGATGGCGACATTACCATTCGCGAGAATGACGAGCCGCAGCTGTCGATCAACGCTCCCGTTGCACAGCACCGATTCGTGAGCACCATCGCTAACATTGTGCAGATGGACACGAACAACGCAGCATTTGCAGAGTACCGGCCACCAGGTCCTGGCGTGGAAGAAATCGGCTTCTCAATCAACGACCCAATCGACGAGGACGAACTCTACCCGTACAAGCCGGAAACTAGAGTACGGCAAGACGTCACAGTCATCATCATGGTGTCGAAGCAGTTGGACCAAGATGGCAACCCGCTTATCGTGTTTTCACGCTGGTGGTCGCTGTGTCTGCGGAAATCTCATATCCACGTCCCCAAATTCGTCTCTGATCGGATCCGAGATGGCCTTGAGAGTGTCTCCGCCTCCATGTTGGCCGCAGCGGAGCGTGCAGATGCAAGTCACGCCCGGTAGCATATTGTGTCCTCTAAAAGTTGTAAAAATTGCTGAATCAAGATACTTACCACAACGGCATCGAACATGCTACATGTCTGCACGCGAGCTGCTGCTTGTCGTTGCCAACTTCAAGGATTATGGTTGTGCAGTGTCTGCCATTTTGAAAGCAAGTGAAGCGAATTGTAGCCATATCTGGTGCGCTTCCCATGAACGAATGATGATGCTCAATTACAACACGAAGCTGGTCGGTAGGGGGCTGCAGTCGAGTCTGTGCAGGACTACGGATTAAGAAGAAAAGTAAACAATGTCAGGGAGTGCAAAGGCTTATATTATGGGGATCGGATGTGGTGACAATACTCCCCCGTCGCGTCTCGTTCCGATGTTGAGCACTGCCACACCAAAGAAGAAGATCCGCACGTATTGCAGACGAAAGGTATACCCATTCGCGTACAAGTGGTAATTGTTTGCTTCTGATCAAATCCACGCTCTGCAGGCTGAAATCGAGACGCTGCTAGCGGAAATGGTGGTCTTGGAGGAACAGAAAGAGATGTACAAGAAGCGTGTTGAAGTATTGAGGGAACGCGAGGAGCTCATCCAACGTAAAGAAACCAATCAAACTTTGCGTAAAGTACTTCATGGCCAACGCTTAGCATTTGCAAGTTCGCTATCCATGATCTCGCAGGTTTTGGTACGTTACTACTGTGTTGCAATACCTGCGAAGGCAGTACAATTCTAACAATTCAATTTGACGGCAGCGAGAAAAACATACCGGGCCTTTCGACACTCTGACTCATTTGCCCAAAGACCCACAAGCCCGTCATATTGCTCTTCTCGGGATGAAACACGAGAGAATTCAACGCGCCTACGATTTCATGCGAGAGCGACTGCGTTTCATGGACATCACTACTGAATACTGTGACCAGAAGAAGTTCCAGGCAACCAATGGCGATTTGTGTTCCGAGAGGTTTGAGGTGATGCCGCTCCCCGGTGCTCGAAGTGTCAAAGCCATCGTTGATGCACTTGAATACTTTGTGTACAACATTGAGGTCAGCATGTCGGAAGTGCTGGGGGATGTCACCGTTCGTGAGAACGATGACCCTCGTGAGAGCAGCTCAGTAGCACAACATCGTCTTGTCACTACGATCGGGGATTTCGTTCAAATGGACACAAACAACGTGGCGCTCAACGAGTATATTCCACCAGGACCAGATCAACCGGAGATCGGTTTCTCCATCAGTGAAGCTGTGGATGAGGACGAAGTCTTTCCGTACAAACCAACTCGAGCGAGGCAAGATGTGACTGTGATCACAATGGTAACTTGGAATCGTCTTCCAGATACCAACCCAGGCATTGTGATAACTTGCTGGTGGTGTCTCCGTCTCCATCGAAACACCGTTAATATCCCTCCTATTGCTGTGGATCGGATTCAGAACGGAATTGAACGGATCGGTGCTGCCATGATGGTCGCAGCACGAAATGCTGATCGTTAAGTGTTACTTCAGGGGGGATTGTGTGACCAGCTCACTTGAAGTACGTTGTTGTTGACCTCTTCATTATTCGACAAGAGACCGCAAAATGAGGAGCCCTGGGTCAAGTAGCAATGAGGCTTCATCTGCCCCAGGATCATGTCAGTCGTCCAGCACTACGACAACCAAAAGAATCTCGAAAAGGAATCATGCCAAGCCGAAAAATGAAGAGGAAGCTAACTCGTCACTGCGTGCAAGAACGTATTATCGACGCAAGGTTCGGAACGACAATTTCTGAGCTTGAGAGAGTGATGAAGTTGACGTTATATGTTGTTCAGGAAGAGAAAGAGAATTTGGAGAGGGAAGTACAAGGTTTAATGTTGCAGCTGCAGCACTTGGCACGGCGTGGGGTGGTGGAAATCCGGCGTGATGCTCTTGCGGCGAAGATGAAGCGGAACCAGGCACTGCGAGAATCGATTCAAGGCCAACGCATCATTTTTGCCAACACGCAGTCGTACATCTCTGAGTTTTTGGTAAGATTGATATGGTTTAATAAGTTGGGGTGTAGATTGACTGGAGTGTTGTTGCAGAAAGCGTATGATCACAGTAAATATGAACCGATCATTCGACTGGGAAGAAATCTTCAGGAGAGACACGAGACGTTGGTGGCAATGAAGCAGGAGCGATTACAGGAAGCAGTTTATTTCCTTTCTGAACGCTCAAGACATATGCGGATGGATACGGAGTTCACAGATCTCCAGCGCTACACGTCGGCAAATGGGGACGTTTGTATGGTGAGCTTCGATATTAAACCCTTGTGGGGTGCGCGCAACGTGATGCAAGCGTTCGAGGGCGTGTTGAAGTTCTCGTACAACTTAGAGATCAGCATTTCCGACTTGATTGGAGATCTCACGATCCGCGAGAACGATGAAGAAGACTGGGATACTTCCATCGCCCAGCATCGACTTGTCACGACAATCAATCAAGGCATTCAGGTGGACACAAACAATGTGACTTTTACACAATATTGGGATGATGGCACGGGTCCATTACCAGACAGAGCAATTGGCAACGAAGTGGGGATTTCCGTCTGCAATTACGTCGACGACGATGCCCTGTATCCGTATCACGAATCCGATCGTGTGCGCCAGGATATTACGTTTTTCGTCATTATTGCAAAATACCCCTGCGATCTCCCTGGGGCATTTAACTCGGTCGACGCTACATCTTCCACAACATCTTCTGTTGATCCTCCTAACGTACCTGTAAGCGAATCTGTGGGAAGTGTTTGCGAAGATCAAGAGGATATGGTCGTAGCGTTGAGATGGACGTGTTTGCGACTCCGTAAGCCTCCTTTTCCACTGGACAATGCTACTGCCTCACATATTCGAGATGGAATGGAACAAGTCGGCCATGCAATGTTTACAGCCATTGGCCATTCAGTCCATGGAGAAGTTACTCCTCGAGGTTCCTGAGTTACAACTATAAATCAAATCTTTTCATAACATTTTGTTTACGGTCACCATCATTTGCTACCAGAATGAGAGCTTCCTCTTCGTTTGCAAATTGCAGCGCTGAACAGCGGAACGCACCAGCCGAACAATGCCAACATCAACCTGCCGTGGACACCGCCGCCATTGCAGCTCGAGAACGCACCAAACAGAGCTAAAATCAAGTTGAAAACCGGGAAACACCACAAAGAGCGGGATCCGGCGCTCCGTTCCCGAACGTACTATCGACGCAAGGTCTTTTCGTCCTGACAATTATTGCTGTGAATTTCAAAGTTTGTTGATAATTATTGTCGTAGGATGAGAAGGAAATGCTAGAGAAGAAAGTGCAAGCGATGGAGATCCACTTGCAGAATTTGAGACGCAATAGCAACTTCTCTCAAGATGAGGATGAAATATCAGCATGTTTAAGGCAGAGTCAGGAGCTGCGGGATTCGATCCGAGGACAAAGAATCGTTTTCGCTAACACGCAGTCGATCGTTTCAGAGTTTTTGGTACGTAGTTAGCGTCATATTACTGATGTTTCAAACTAACCGACTTGGAATTTACAGAGAGCTGGAGACCATAGTCGCTATGAGCCGATCATTCGACTTGGCACAGACCCACGAGCGAGGTACAATACCCTTCTAGCTATGAAGCAACAACGTCTGCAAGAAGCATTGTATTTCCTAGCTGAGCGGTCACGGTTCATGGCCATGGACACAGAATTCACTGACCTCCAACGATTCCAATCGGATAATGGAGACATGTGTCTAGCGTGTTTTGATATCAAACCACTGCCCAAAGCTCAATCCGTGAGGCAGGCGTTCGACGGTGTCCTCAAGTTTTCGTACAATCTGGAAATCAGCATTTCAGACCTCATCGGCGACATTACAATTCGAGAAAATGACGACGAAGACTGGGACAGCTCCGTTGCGCAACATCGATTGGTGACGTCAATCCCTCCGAATGTCAAGGTGGATACGAACAGCGTGACTTTCACGCACTACTGGGGGGATGGATCCGGTCCACAAACTGACAGAGCGGTTGGTGACGAAGTGGGTATCGCAGTGTGCAACTACGTCGAAGAGGACGAATTGCACCCGTATCATGTATCGGAGCGCGTTCGCCAAGACATTACGTTCCACGTCATGGTTGCTAAATATCCGCGACGCCGGCCAGGCCTATCTGCTGCTAACACTGACAATACTTCGGAATCTAACTACGAAAATCAAGATGAGGTCGTGGTGGCGATGAGGTGGACTTGTCTGCGTGTTCGGAAACCTCCATTTCCCCTGGATGATGATGTTGCTGCTCATATTCGAGACGGCATGGAGGAAGTGGGTCGATCCATGTTCACAGCCATCCGCCAGTCGGTCAATAGTGGCGTTATGCCGATGAAAGAATATGGGTCAAGATAACAGTATCGTTATTATGAGCAAGAAGTTGGTGAAGAGGTCACCTGGATTCTGGATTGAAGCAAGCCGTAAACATGAAAAGTTTACGGTCGATTCACTTGTGACGATGCACTGGCGCTTCTATCAAGACGATTAAGGGTTTTCCAGTCAGAAATGACGTTGCACGGTGCCTTATAGAACTACTTAGTACTTGACACTGATTTACTGATAGTTATTCACTGCGCACTCGAAAGTCGAGGTCATCATCGATGGCGCGATGAGCGAATTTCCACTGTAAACCTCATTCAAAACGAGCGTAATCTCTAAAACAGTTGGCAAGCCTCTTTTATAATATATGGCGTTAAACAATTTTATAGCACGATAATTACTATCTCTTTTTCAGTGACACTAAAACGTAAGTCACTTAACAAAACGTGCCTAAACAAAACGTGCCTAAACAGTGTCTCATTACCACTGGAATGCTGCGATCGACGTCTTCCTCCAACCGCGATGCCTCTGCGCCCAGCTCACCGGCATCTGCACACGCGCTGTTGTCTCTAATGCAGTCGGTGGCTCCTCCACGCGGTGATCTCTGGAAGGGCGACACGAAACCGGACACGGTGTCATCGTCACTGACTTCTTCTCCTGCTGGCAAAAGTGAGACGGAAGATGAAAATCCCATCGCGGTTCCATCAAAAGCAAGGAGAAATACTAAAGGGAAGCAAAAGGCAAAGCTATCCCAACCCAAAAAGCCACGGAAACGAACGTATTACATGCGCAAAGAGGAACTTGCTGTCTTAGGCAAAGAATACCAGAAACTCCAAGTGGAAATGCAAAAATACAAGCGGCAAAACGACATTTTAGAGGACAGAGAGAAGGTTCGGCGGCAAGAGGAAGAGAACAGAGGTATCCGTAACGTCATTCATGCTCAACGACTGGCATTTGCCAACACCCAGTCGATGATTGCGCAGTACATGCGTGTTCAAGAGCACAGTCCGTTTGAGACGTTTATCCAGTTAGGGAAAGACCCTGTGGAGCGTCATGCTACGCTTCTATCCATGAAGAAAAGGAAACTACACGATGCTCTGCAGTTTCTAGTGGCTCGACGAAGATTTATGGATCCGTCCACCGCTTTTTCCGACAACCAGAAGTTCGAGAATGCACAAGGAGATTTCTGCTATATGGGGTTTGATGTGACGCCATTTACAGGTGTGCGATCGGCACGGACTGTGTTTGATGTACTGCTGAACTTCTCGTACAATTTGGAGATCAGTTTGTCGGAACTATTGGGAGATATCACGATCAGGGAGAACGACGACCACTGGGATCCATCCGTCTCCCAGCAAAGACTCGTTACCAACGTGGCAAACCTCACTGAGATGGAGACAAACAACGCGATGTTCTCTGAGTACCATGAACGAAATGGCCCAGCTGCTCTTGGAGTCGAATTGCCGCATGAATGGGAGGATTTAGGAGCTTTAGGCCACGGAGATGAACTGGGTGTACTCGCGATCGACTTTGTGAACGACGACGAGCTGTATCCATACATCCCTATCCGTCGAATCCGACAAGATGTTACAGTTTTGATGCTCGTATCCACTTGTACAAGGCCAAAGATGAGACCTCCTCAAATGACTGGACCAGTGGAATTGGAGCGAGTGGTGATTCTCACGCGGTGGTCACTTTTACGTATCCGAAAGTCTTCAATTCATATGCCATTCGAGGCAACTCAACGTCTTCGAAATGGTATCGAGCAGGTTGGTGAAGCCATGTTAAACAATGTGCGATACACTTTGGCTCCACAGGAACCAACTGTGCCCTCTGGGGATTTCCCGACTGCTCCCCCGGTTGCAGTTCCGATGTTACCACCTCCATCAGCTTTCGGCTCCCTTCCACCGGTCAACAGAAGATATTATCCACATTAAATGCAATGAATATAAGGTTGTTGTTTGACGTTCAAGCACTGGACAATTCTTTTCATAACTAGCATTTCTACAATGATTCACCCGATGATTGTCATATCGCCCAGGGTTTCCGTGCCTCAACATTTTTTACGGATGGCGAGCCTTCTTGAATAGCGTGGAGCATCTCATTGCCCATGTTGATGCACGTTTGAAGGAGGAAATCCATGGCACCGGCCGGAGCGATCCCTTTCTTGTCCGGACGTAATGTCAGCAGTACCCACCGCGTCAAGACCAAACACGGTACGCGTTTGTCCGAGTTGCATCCCTTACGCTCATTAGAAACGCGTCGGGATCCTCTGGAAATCGTGAGCACCGCATTGACATCCTCTCTCAAGAATTCCTCTGGTCGAAAGGGATGGAGCTCATCCTCATCCACAGAGTCAAGTACGAGCAGACCAAGGGGATCGGTATTCCTTTCGTTGCTTGTTTCACTTGGGTCGAGCTGAGGAGGCATGAATTTCGGCATTTGCAGCTCGGAAAAGACGACGAAACTGGATTCTGTAGGCATTTCCGGCGATGTATCCATCTGAAGTCGACCATGCACTACTCCTGCGTCGTCTCCAGCGTAAGGAGGCATCATTGTGCCCATTCGCTTAACGTATGCAGATGCAGCTCGGTAGGCATGTTCAATATCTTCCAGTTCTACGCCAGAGTCCAGTGGAGTCACATCAAAGACAACAGAGCATAAGGCTCCCGAGTCTGTGGGGAATTGAGTTGTTTCGCGCCGTTGCTCGGTTGGATCTCTCAAGAACTGCATCCGCTTGTCAATGAGCTGTTTGGCATCTCGTAGCTTTTGAGCCTTCATCCCTTCCAAGACTGAACGGCGCTGTTGAATATCACAGCCCAAATGGATGAAGGAGTTGATGGGACACTGGTTCTGCTGGATTGAGTACTGTTGTGTGTGTGTCAGCATCGGATTAATCCGGGATTCCGGTCACATCTAACTACCCACCGTGAGTTCCGACAGTGCAGACTGCGCACTGAAGAGCTGGAAGTGCTGATTCCGAACGGCTTCACGAAGGAGGTGGTTGTGCATCTCCTGCTCGAAGAACTGATGATCCGTTCGTCTTACTACAGTTCGTTCAAAGCACTCAGGCTTAATGGACGCTGTGTGTCTAAGAAACTCCAACTGGTTCTCCAATGTCTTGATCTGTTGTGTCAGCTCGTCCTTCTCCTCCTGTACAACAAAAAACCTGGTTAACTACTTGTCATTTTCAACTCAAAAGACTGATTACTATACTTTTCGGACGAGGTACGTCGGTTTCCTGGTTTTGCACGTGGAATTACTACGTTTTCGACATCGTGGAGTCTCTCCTTCCGTCCCGTCATCAGAACTCGTTCTATGGTCGTCAAAGTCGCGTGTGTGTCTCTTCCTGTCCACCGTCTTCCCTGTCGGTTCAACTTCGACGGAACCAGGGTTCTTAAATCCCAAGTTTCAGAGACCACTTTGGGAGGGATGGGAGCATCAGCGGGAGGTATAATGGAATTTTTGGTATAAATGATGGAATTTTTGGTATTTTTCTCTTCAAACAGCACATATTTCCATTAAGCGTTGAAACACGCTGGAGGCGTTCGCAGTTTCATGGAAAGAATGTGTGTTTGCCTTTGAGAGGTGTGACACATGAGAGTTATGAAACGCGACGGTCAGACTGCTGGAGACCACAAAGAGAATCATTGTCAACCCACCAAACACACAGGTAACAAGTTCTATTCACTTCAGTGAATGCGCAGGATAAGCGTATGATACATGATACGAATTCTTTGACTCTTTAAAATCCACCATACCCGCCCCCTAAGTTCCAGCTCCTATTCGACACATTCCATGAGACTCGACTAGGGTCGCCATCATTAACCTAGAACGCCTTTTGTCCCGTATCCGGGATCGAGCGGGTTATTCCAGCAGTGTTGGACCGTGCCGAAAGGACTCAAGCGGCCTCGGCATCTGGGTGGCTCAAGGTCGGGGTACCGTTCCAGCGGTGCAGTATCATTAGGAAGGTACCTTCCTGCGATGAGTCGGTGACGTGGAGATCAAGGTGAGTGGTAGCAGAAGATAAATGAGGCTGAGTCCCTGGTGGGACGGGAACTGCAGGACGGATGGCATGCTGTGGATGCTCGGTGAGTGCGGAAGGTGTGGTGAGCAAGTGCAGCCCTCATCTAATTCCTAAGTCACGTCGTTTTAGCTGCTGAACACATCTCAACGTGTCCCGTACCCGGGAATATAGTGTGTGAACCAGAGTGTCGGGCGCGCACTATGTCCCGGGGCCTCGCCCAATGTCGTCCACTGTCCATGGTCAGATGGCCTAGTACTGTGTCTGAGGTCCAGTTTGGAGGTACCTCTCATCTACTCCCTGCCCCGTCTACTATCATACCATCGCGAGAGGACGGATGTCAGGCCTAGTCTCAGTGCCCTTCTACTTCGGAGGTGTGTCATCCCTACAAGTACTGGTCAAGACCTTCCTGAAATCTAGTCAGTCGTGTATCTACCAAGTTAAGAACAACCAAAAACAAGAAGAAAAGTTTGCATTTTACGTAGTCCTTAAGCTCCCCGCCCAGACCTACTCGATAACAGTCCGCAACTACTCGACCCTAAACCAGGTATACAACAAACGGAGCCGATTCGCTGCGAGTCCACTGCCTTTCGCCTTGATCGTATACTTGTCCCTGTCGTAGCCATGCCGTGTCATCTCCGTAGCGATCTTCCACCGTCAAGTCACCTCAAAGCCGTATGCCTGTCGGGAAATAAGATGTGCTCCCCTCACGCTGTCAGTTGCATATATCAACTTTCTACGTCCACAATTTCTGACAGTACTAATTTGTGGAGGCATTGCCGAATTTCATTTCTTCTTGCCGTATAGGGATATGTTCTTGCCGTATACGGATTTGTTCTGCCGTTCTTCATTTGTTGTTGACGGACTAGAGCTCGAAAAGGTGTACTCCTTCACCAGTGCCATGAGGTCCAAGGATGAGCGGGTTCGGACCTCAAGAGCGTAGGTTTTGTACAAGTAGGCTGTATTTTCACAAAATAAAGCTATAACTACATATCATTTTCATCGGACCACTTACAAACTGATATTGACGACGTAATCAGGTTTACATAAGGGGTTAGCTATTTGGTTTCTCTATGCTTATAGTATATGCAAGTGTTATGAAAATGATTGGCTGCTGTGTTGTTCTATATTAGGGCGTATAAACCGACAAGACTAGCAAGATTCTCATTTCCATTTTTACCACCATGGAGACCACAAGCGCAGCGGGCAGGGAAGCGAGACGAAGCCTGGAACGAGGTGGACGTCGATGAAGAGGGATACGTCTACTGCCTTCGGTGTGAAGGCATAATCCATGTTGGCTACACGCATGTTGATCGCCGTCAAGCGTCATCTCCGTGAAACTTGCGCGAAGCGTCCCCGTCAAGAGGTCGTCACGTCATATTTTCCGTCGCAGATTGACACAGCAACCCAAGACCAGTTCAACAAACTTTGCGTTATGGCTTTTCTCTACCGGTATGGCATTCTACAAAGCGCAGCACAAAACGTGTGCTGCGGTCTTCCAACTGCTAAATCCGACTGTAGCTATACCGAGCCAGCATCTCATCCGTGGCCGCCTGCTCGATGAGTGCTACGAAGACTCAATATGTCGCATGCGGGGGGCACTGGCGAGACGCTTCTGCTCACTCGTCACAGACGGATGGACCGACATCAACGGATTCGCGGTAATCAATTACCTCGCAATTTGCGGCTCTGATACGTTTTTCCTTGAGTCTGCGTACACAGGAAGCGACAGTCACGATGCCACGTTTTTAGCAGGAGATATCGAACGTGTCGTTAGAAAGTACGACTTCATCGATTTTGTGGCTGTCGTGACCGACAACACTTCAGCCAATCAAAACGCGTGGGCTTATTCTTCAAGAGGCGAACCTGAAAATGTTTTCCACGGCTGTGCAGCTCACGCTATCAATTTGTTGGTGAATGACGTGGTGTCTTCCCTCGTGGCTGGACAAACTGGTGGAAGGATGTAAGGACGTCGTCGTTTTCTTCAAGAAAAGTCACAAATTGTGGTACACCTAACTACTCTACAGCGATGCTTCTTCTCCGGATGGAGAAGGCCTCCGGCTCGCGCGCTTCCCTGTGATACACGGTGGGGCTCGATTTTAGCTTGCCTGCAGAGTGTGCTGGCATCGGAAAAGATTCTTCTGCAAATGGTGTCAGGAACGCGGATTTCTGAGCGCTAACGAAGGCAAAGAAGGCTACAAGACGCGCTGTATTTGACTTTGTCACGAGCAAGGCGCTAGTATTGCAATACAATTGCAGAAAGCGGTCAGGATTTTGGAGCCGCTTGTCAAATACCAGCGCCGTTTTGAAAAAAACAGCACTACGGCGTCCGAGGTGTTCGACATGTTTTTATCGTTGCCTGGCGAAATTGCTGTACCTCCGTTGACAACGAATGAGCAAGACGCGGTGAAGTCCAAGATAACAGCCCGTTTCAATTTTGTATATGGTGATGCACATGGTGTGGGCTACCTACTTGATCCGCGTTTTGCAGGCAAGGGGATGGATTTAACTACGAGAGCAAAGGTTGAGCTGTTCGTCGCTACATGGCATGGTGATGATAATGCTGATGCTGCCAGCAATCGAGTTGGAGCAAGTATCACGGGTTTCTGACTGCAACGAAGGGATCGCACAAAATGCAGCTGATCAAGAAGAAGAAGATCTCGGTGGCTGACTTTTGGAGCGGTTTAAGCTCATTTCCGCTCTTACAAGCTATTGCCAAAATCGTTTTCAACGTTGTCTGCTCCAGTGCAGCGGCTGAACGAAACTTTTCAACGCACAAGTTCGTACATTCGACTCTGCGCAATAGGCTGGCTCCTGAACGCGTCGAAAAGCTTGTGCATATCTACTTCAACTCAAAAAATTGCTCCACTGACGAGCTGGAGTTTCTCGACCAGTTTGTGCCGTTGGAGGAGGAGGATGGCGAAGATGCTGGGACCCAGAACGAGGACTTTATCTACTACTAGTCGTCTGACTTGTGTGTAGGAATGCGCTCTTGATCGACTTTTCATGGTGGTAATGAATAAAGTTCGGCGAAATTTCTTGTGGTTTATTCCTTATTCCAGGGGCTTGTGGGTGGGACGTGGTATATTCCATATCCCGATTATTCCGTCCCAGACCCCCGCGAACCCTGGACGGAACGGGGCGAAATCGCTCGAATCGGTTGAAGATTTGCGGTGGTAGCTCCATCCGTGCGAACGAAGACCAGTAGCGTATTATCTCCATCTCCAAGTGTAGGCGACCGAGGTGGCAGCGGATTCAATCGAGGCAGGGGACGTCGACAGTCGGCCGAGACGTCCGGAGGGAAGGGGATTAATTCCGAGTACCAGTGGCTGGGTCCCGAGTACACCAACCGACTTTGAGAGGTTTTGCAAAACGAATTGAGGTCAGTTCGTACCGGTACTTATGCGGTTTTACTTGCGCACAACGACTCGAGAAACAAAGAGCACGCGGGCTTAGCAACGCTGCCGATGGATCAAGCGAAGGCGAAGCCGGAGCGGGCTTAGGGTCTGCACTCGCGAGCGCAGCGAGCAGCTAGGGGTGGCTGGGATCGCGCGGAGCGCGTAGCTGGGTTGTAAAGGGCAGCGAAAGAGGACAAGCGCGGTGGAGAACGCTGGCTGGCGGTTTAATGCTCCGTGTGCGTAGCACGCGGGCTTAAACCCCAGCGCTGCCGATGATCAAGCGAAGGCGAAGCCGGAGCGGGTTTAAGCTGGCGGTTTATGCGCACCTCTCACCTCGAGCACATATGACGTTAAACCACTCTCTTCAGTCGTCACAAGGCGGATGCGAAATTGACGCCCGCATTCTTCATGCTCGACGCAGCTGTGGGTGTCCGCGCGTCCTCGAGCGCCATTGTTGTAGTTGTGTCGGTAGCTATATGCATCGTACAGTTGCATCGCGATCAATGCGTTTTCCTTCGTTTCGTAGTTAGACACGAGCATGTACGCTTCGCGGCGCTGGAGAGGTAAGTCGCGCTGCATCTGCAGCATAACACGTAGAACGAGTAAGTAAGAAGACGATTCAGAGGAGAAGTAGCGTACCTTAGCAGAAGTGAACGCGTAGATGATAACCTACGGGTGCGCGGGTAGCGGTGGCGCGCTCTGGTAGTGAGAAAAGGCAGTGGCAAACCCGCACTGCCGTGCTTAGTGCAACATGTACTCGCCATTCTGCCAGGTTTCCCTTGTACTTTTTTCCCGCCAATTTTTTGTACTCGGTATTCTGCCATTGTACTTGGAATTCTACCGATGTGAACTCGGGTTTCGGCCGGCGCTGGCGGTATTGTCGGTAACCGGTATGTGTACTCGATTTCCGGCTTCAAGTACTCGGGATTAGTCCGCACCCACGTCCGGAGACTGTTGGAAGAGCGAACGAGCGGACGGCAGAGGAGACTTGGAACGACGATGCTGCGTGTCCATGAGGTTGAAGGGATCTGTTCGTTGCCAGGCAATTTGAAAAGTCGAGCCAAGACGAGGAGAACGCGAGGTACCGCGCTTTGAGACTTGTGCGACTTTCGGGCCGCATTGACAAGGTCCATCGGCTGCATCGCCAAGCAGAGTCCGTGGCATCATCAAATGCCAGCTGGTTCTAGGTATGAAATGTTGAAGGTCATTCTAGCTTGAATTTTATTTTAGTTAGAAGCTGATATGGAAGGATATTGAATAGAATAGGTATTTTTGAGCATCATGCCTTGAAGTGGATTACGGTCAGCATTGCTTGAAGTGGTTCAACCAGCCGTAACCCTCTGAAACTTGTTTTAAATTCATACCGGTGTTTTCAAGGTGAAGAAACGATTTAAACTGAAAATACTTACTACTGGGCGGAATTTTCAGGACGGGTGTTGTCTTTTTTAGGACGATAAATTGTCACAGGATAGTATAACAATTCAGAGTATCTGGATGCACACGCTTGAGAGGAAGTTCTACCTGATGTTGTACGTGCTGTTGACATTCAAAAAATGGCTACCTGTCTTCGTTACTAAGCCTTTGTTTTTTTTGTCGCAGGATAGTTGCTACTGATGTCCAAACAAGTTGTTCACGACGTCGTTTCCGGTTCTTCGCTGTCTCAGATGGAAGTTCGATTGCGGATTTACATTGTTGGAAGACAGCCATAGCTTGAGAAGAATACACGTTTGAAATCGTTAGGTGGAGTTCTTTCGCAGCTCGTTCAATTTTACCCATCAGAAACTTGAGGTCGCTGAGCCTTTTGCGTAGGTTTCCACTGCCCAAGTCACTAGGGCGCATCAAACGGAATGGTGGTAGATTTTTAGCTGAATCTCCACAACACCAATAGATCCATGCTTGTTCAGGAGTTCCAGTTGGAAGCTTTACTCCCTCCGGGAAGCGGTGGATAGCTCCTCCCCAATTATGAATAGGGAAGGATGTAGCCCCGTTTTTTGTTTAACCTCCTCGTTACCACGTGTATTGGCGTCAAGGTCTGGACTATTGTGACCATCACTCGTGTGTTCGTCATGCGGGCGTAGGAGCTGCAAAACACCCACCTCTTCGAGATGCTTCATAATAGAAGCTGTCATAGTGTCACAAGTAGGAACGCCAGTTTGAATAGCTCTTTCCTCAAGAATAGTTGTAACACCGGACATCAACCGATCATACATCACATTCTGCGACTCTGTAATTTTTTGTAAGTCAGCGCTCCGAAATTGAATAGCCTCCTTGAGTTCACTGCGGACAGATTAAAGTTCACTTAATATTTTTACGTGCGGTGGTACACCGGTTGGCTGCATTTCATCATCGGTAGAGTCGTGTTGTACACGTAATCGTAGGCAGGATATTAACTCGGCGTCGGTAAATAGTGGAGATTGAAACAGAGGATGCGCGTCCGGTAGGTTATCACGGAGAAAATCAACATGGTAAATCAGAGAGGCTAAAGCAAATTCAGCCACAAATCCAATGCTCTGGGGTAAACCTGGGAAACAAATATCTTTTGCTCTTTGGACTTCGGCATCACTGGTAGTAAACCGAGGAGGTAGAGCTGCAAAATCAGGTTGTAGAATAGGAAGAGCACTCACAGTACGCCCAACGAACATATCTCCAGCTGCATCGTGACGCAGATAACGGTCTTGAACGCCTCCCATAGACCACCCAGCAAGAAGATGAACTGCTACAGATGGAGGACACGCCGTTGAACCAGATGAACAGTACGTTGATGCTCCTTTGCGCATCGAATGGGTTCCAAAATCATCAGCAGTAATTCCACGTCGCTCAAGCTCTAGTGCCACTTCGGATCCCTTTAAAACTCTGCTAAGTACTTTTCTAAAACGCTCATATTCATCATTTCCCGGGAATAAATGTACATCGCTGGAATCAAATCCATACGTAGCCCAAAAGATCCCTGTTGAAAATGGTATCTGTTAGCAACAACTAAGAAAACGAGATGATAGTACAAAGGAGAACACCTTACCAAGAGCTAGTATAGGACAAATTTCTGGGGAAATAGGATTCGCATACACGTGACGCGGTCCCCGTGGCCGTGTTCCACGCTGGTCATTCTTCATGTGGGCGAAATAAACACATAACGCATCATCGCGCCACTCCAGGCTTATCCGGCATTCCCGGGCCGCTAGGCCCGGGTGCCTCCGCCACCCGCAGGGTGGCGGCCGTTCCGCTCCGCCGCTTAAATTAGAGTGTCAAGTTGATTTCGAAGAGAAAACAAACAAAATGTGTGCACGAGCTGTTCAATCTGCTATTGCTCTACGCAAAGTTTCCACCTGTGCTATCCTTCCGGAAAACCAAGGAGGGTTATTTTGTCCGAGTGGTTCACGGTGCCATCCTTTACGTGGTCTCCGGAGGTTTTAACAGGCTCTGGGAAACCCATTTGTGTAATAGAGGGGTGCTCTTGTACTCCACAAGTAAAGGAGTACATACAACGGAAAGTTCACGATATCGATCACCAGACTACACTTTACTACGCAAGGTACAGTTGTCGGGGTACTTCTAAAACATCTTTTACTACAGTCGACGATAGATACTTAGCGTCGTCAAAAGAAGTGCTTTTAGCTTTTCCTTATATACTAACATACAAGTCGGGAATCTCGATGGAGCTGTTTGATCTAGTATATGACGGTATGTTGACGACTAAAGGCGTTTCTGGAGCTGTGAGTAATGTTACGCGTCGCCGTCAAAAGCGGTACTACTCGCTACTGGCTCGGGCAGCAAACTTCATTGAAAAGCGCAAGCACTAGACCCTCAGTATCGCCCTCCTCTCTTTCCGTCAGTGGATCAGTTTATGACGGAACATGCCTGTCTAGATAACGAAGCAATTCAGAAGGTGTGGCTTCAACAGACGAGTATATGCAGCAAACTTGTAGAAGCTCACATGGCTTCATCGCGCTGCGAGAAGGTTATTCGAGCTGATCATTCCCAGAAGTTTTGCAGTAAACTAAAAGTATTTGGTGCGGACGGAAGTAAAGAACAGGACGCAGAAGTACGTATGCTGCTACTGGTTCAGAATGAAATAGGACAAGTTATGGCCCGCGGTCTCACCTGTTCAGAAAACCATGAAGAAACCAGAGCAATTTTGCAACCGATCGTCAACAAATTATCGAAAGATCCTGGTGCTGAACGAGTTTTCGTGTGTGACCATGCGAATGGCATGCGTAACCTTGTGAATTCCGTCTTTGGGGATGGAGTTGTTTGTAAAACAATACCCTTTCCACTTTATCCAGAGAATGACTGAAAAAAATTAGTGATCACAACAAGAGAAAGTGGTTGGCGAAGAGTCTATCTGAAGCGATATATGATGTTGAGAGAAATTTACGCCCTCCTGAAATAATGGCAGCGCTTTTCACCTCTGCTGTTGGTAAGATATGTCCTGGTGATGTTCGTGCGATGGATGAATGGGAAAGAAGTGGAAAGCAACCTTGCGCAAATTCGTCAGGGAGTGACCTTTTCGTTGAAAACAGCAACTATCACGAAGGCGGTGGGATAGTTCGGGTTGTTTCCACCAGCCAGCTTGAAGCAATTCATTCAAAACTGCGCAAACTACTGGATCGAGTTGTTTCGATTCAAGTTGGCCTTCGGATTTTAGATATTTTTATTTTGCAGGTGAGTGTGTACCTGAATATGGTGGCAATCTGGGAGTAAGCTGACTTTGTTTGAGTTTACCACAGCACAATCTTCAAGTTGGAGCAAAGTTCCGCCGCAATCCTGAGTTTCTGGGTTTTGATTTTATTTATTTGTACCGTGCTGCTGTCCTTTGCCGTGGAATAATACCAGATTCACCTCAACTGGAGTTTCTCAATCAAATTCTTGCCAGCTATATACCTTCTGGAAGTATCCAGCAACAATACAGACCCTGGGGAAATTAGGTGCCAGCTAATCGAGCGTGGGAAAGCATCTACGACATGATCCCTCTGCGAGTTGACGGAGCTGAGGCAAATTTGCTTCGTAATGACTCTGCCCACGCAGATATTCTGAAGTTGCTGAGTGCGTTGAAACACGACCGAAAAATGATGAACCAGAAGTTTTACTGACAACTTGGGTTTGGAACCTGAATATAATAGCACCTCAGAATTTACATCTCACGAATTTGCCCTGCTGAAGCAAATACGCTCAGAGCAACTCGCATCAAGAGAAGCCAAGTGGGAATCTTGCCCTTTTATTTACTACAATCCTTTACAATTCCGCCGTTCGGCAACTAGATAATCCGAGCTTGGAGCTTCGAAAGCATTCGTATCACGCAATTGCTCGACGATTGACCTCCATTGACCTACAGCTACAACGGTGCAATAAAACCTAGCTTTCGGGTTTCAACGCATTATAGTATTGACACGGAAGACTATTCAGGATGAGGATAACTCGGAGGATGACAACGCTCTTCAGGAAAAGCTATTTCGACTGTTCAGACTGGCTGTCGGCGTAAAGAATGTAAAACAGGTTTATCGCTCGGTTTACGACTTTGCTGCGTGCGTGTGTCCAAGCATAAACCGCAAAAGTGATGAATTTCTCGAGCGTCGATGGGACTCAATGCGAAGAGCACAAAGTTACATCAGAAAGGCAAGGCCGAAAAGGAGTCAAAAGTACCGGCAGATAAAGCTACAGATTCACCACAACTGATCCAAGAGCGTGGCCCATCTAATCTGCACGTGCGAACAACTGCACCTTCAGCTGAATCGTGTAATGAAACCATTCTCGAACCAAGCGTCTGTCAGCCCGTGGCGGTTCTTCCAGCCCGTGAAGTATTCACAGATGCAATAAAAACATGTCTTGTAGAGTATGCTGCCACTTTTCCGAAAGGGTCTCACGGAAAATGGGCACGTATTCACGAAATGTACATGGAAGTTGAACCCAAGTGGAAAATTGAGCCAAAACGCGTTGTGCTGCCGACTTAAAGTGCGTCGTCCAAAACCTGAAGTGCTAGCGACAACAGACCGAGCCATCACTCCTGATACAACACACAGTCCCGAACACGAAGATCGTGCAAGTGAGCAACGTGCCGTCCAAGCTAACGACCCTCAAGTTCAAGATTCAATTGTAATTACTCGCCGGAGCCCAGGTGACAAAAGACACGAAGAGAACAGGCCAGCGTGTAGCAGTTGCAGGTCGCGAAAGCGCGGTTTGTAACCCGAACAGCAAGAATCCGGACTGCGAAAAGCGAAAAGGGAACGCTCAAACCATTTGCAAGTTTTTTGCTCCTAGGATTCTATAAGGAACTACGAGCATTAGCAAATAAGAGTCATGTCTCGTCGAACATGATCCCAAAATTCAAACGAGAGATCGAATTACATGATGAATACCTGATAGCTCCGAGATTTCGTAGCTAGTATTTTTGCCGTGGACCTAGTAGATTGCGCGCACGATTCGTGGTGAAGAGCGTGCGTGTATCACCAGCGTCTCAATTGCTACAGGAAAATATCCAGCATCACCCATTGATGACGCTAAGAGAACAGATTCCAGTCAGCTAACTGCTGCAGCACAGCATGCGTTGCTTACAAGTCTCTCTGGAAGATATGGTTTCGAGCAAAGCATTAGTTCACCCAATAAACACGTAGGATTGGCGGCTAGTGACTCCACATACCTGTGCAACTACACGGGGTACTTGAGAGAGGTGATGATGCTCAACTGCGTGGTATGCGCCTGTGATGGCGAAGCTATCTGGTGCATTCTGCGGTCTCCTTCTCCTGAAGAGTTTGCAAGCAGCGACTTTATGGCTCGCGATTGGCTGATTTTGTTGTCAGGGGATACAGGATATTTTTCAGGACATGGTCGTTTTTGGTCGTTTATGGTCGTTTTTGGTGGATTTCGGTCCCAGGAGAATCCCGACAATACCGGTCAAGCCCCCCCCGGTTAGCCGGCGCTGAAGATAATGCAGACTTAATTGAGTTTTTGTCTGCTACCCTATGATCATTGTAAAGTAGAGAAGTGGCAAAGCTATCCATCACTAGTGCTCGCTTGTGTTGAAGCATCCATTGTAGGAACCGAATCGTAGAGCGCAGATAAGACGCACGGGAGTTTGTCGAAATGGTGCTAGCGCGCGCGTTTGTAACTTCTGCTTCTAATAGCAGCAAACCGTCAAGTTCAGCTGACATCTTGCGTAGGACCGCCGTCCTGAGAATTCCTCTCGGTTGGTCACTAAGGCGCGTTTATATAGAAGATTGTATGACGACTGAAAAGTCACTACTGGGAATTTTCTGGACGCCTAAGCGCTACAAAGCCACATTTATCCTGTAAATTCCGGACAATTTGTAATTAGTAATTTCTCTTTTATTTTAATAAGTGGATACATATTTGATTCTGAAATCATCTGTCTAACCTTATTCGCGTCAGCATACCAGATTACAGTAAGCTTACCAGGTACAGTACAATATGCTTGGCCAGCACTTCGATTTGTACAAGAATTTGATGGTGCCAAGCCAAGTTGCCGCTCCGTTTCTGCGGACGAGGTCTGCCACAATCGCCGCTGCTTCGAGTTCAAGCTTGACCTTGAAGGGTGCGTTCAACAGACAGTGTGGTGCATTGCAGCATGACAGAAGTGCAACCAGTCTTCCAAAACTGCAACTGGGATGAGCCCAAAATCTCTTTGTGCAGGGATGCAGCTACACACTCAACACCATAATGTCCTTGGCTTCGAGATCCACCGGCGCGCGGGCGACCTTAACTGCTCGGAGAATTGCGTTGCCGGGGTCGTTAATTCGGTCGCGCATCGTCTGCAGTACGTGCTCCGGCACCGGTAAATCGGTGCGTCGCAACTTCTGTAACATCCACCGGGTGAGCACAACTGCAGGGACTTCCTTCTCCCCTCCTTTCGGGGTTTTGACCACTTTACGGTAAGATTTGAGCGTCATGACGCCGCTGATGTCCAGACGAACGCAGTTCTGCGGACGATAGGGATACAGATCATCCTCGTCCACAAAATTCATCACCATGACACCTTGGTCGCACGACTGGTCTGCGTCTACGTCGTGACGTTTTATACTTGGTCGCTGCTCCGAGAACATGACAAAGTTGGTTTCAGTCGCCACGTTCTCGACCTCCGAGATGATAAGGCGACGGTGCATGACGCTATTGTCGTCTCCGAGCTCACTGGTGCACGTATACTTTGACTTCATCGGCTTGGTATCCATGTGCTTGATGTGGAACTTGATAAAGTCGAAGGCCTCTTTCACCGTCTCCAGTCCCTCCAGCGGCGTGATATCGAAGTGAATCGAGCAGAAATCGCCCGCTTCGTCCACGAACTGGGCGTTTTCATTAAATTCTCGCGCCCCTGTCATAAATTGGGTGCGCTTCGCCACAAGTTCCAGTGCGTCTTGACACTGCTGGGCACGAAGACTCGCGAGTATTTCAGACCGTTTGGTCCAGTCTCGACCCAGATGAATGTACGTTTCGAGCGGACACCGATTGTTCACAGAGTGAGTGAGCTCTGATAGTGCAGATTGAGCAGACAAAACTCGAAAATGGTGTTGCTTTACTGAATTGCGCAGCGCATTGTTCTTGATCTCCGTCTCGATCTGTTGCCGATCTTTCTCCTGCCACGCCACGATGTTGGTTCGGTTCTGCAGAAATGACACTTGATTTTCCAGCTCCTTGATATGCTCCAGTAGTTCGCTCTTCTCTTCCTACATAGAAAAAATAATAATTAACATCAATTATCCCTTGCCACTCCATGTCCCACCTACCTTTCGGATGAGGTACGTTGGTTTGCGCCATTTGCCGCGACACCTCTTAGCTGCAGACGTCAGCGTCGCTGTACCCTTCTCTTCGTCACACTCGGACGCCAAACGCTTAGTGCGTTTACTCCAACCTGTTTCCTGATCGTTCGGTGTCTTCACTGTCAATTTGACGTCGTGGTTCACAATTTGCGTTGACAACGCTGGAGTTGATGTGATAGTATCTCCATTTCTCTGCTGAAGCACAATGGAAAGCTTCGGCAATTGCAGGCCTGCTGTTTGCACTGAACAAGTATCGTCGCCTAATAGACTAGCCATGTCGTACTTGGAGCATTGTCTATTGTTACTGGTTGGAGTCATGTGCGTCTGCTTCGTTCGTAGCACTTTGTCGAGTGAGACTTCCAGTTTCGCGACATTCGACATGCGTATCGGATTGGTTAAAATTAAAGGGGATGAGCGACCGAAATCATCACTATGTTGACGCACGGTTTACCATTCGCTTTGACAAAATGGATACATCTTGTAGCATCGCAGGGTATTAGGTATCAAAGACTTTTTGGGTACAAAACTCTTGTTCAATTGATTCTATATTACAGTTAATTGTTATCAAAGAGGTTTTCACTAGTCTGTTTTCTGCTATTGACCGTGAAGGTTGCTGCCAACTGGTTTCGTTGCATTATTGGATACGCCGCGCTTGCACTAAACCTCGATGGCACAGTTTAAATAGTCTGGTAGCAGCTTTCTCTCCTACGGCTTGCACTACCTCCCTCCTCCCCGACGTGTAGCAAACGACGGATAAATCTGAGTGCCGTTAAAGTTTGGTAAAGCTTTGAGCAGGGGTACAGTACAGAAGTACTGTCGTCTGCCACTTTGAACTGGCAGCGACTCTCGTTGTATGCTGATACGTATGAGTCACTTGTTCTTCATGGCAGTTCGTTTTCCAGCAGAATCTCATTCCGCGTAAAGATTTCAAGGAACTTCTGGTAACACTCATCCTCTAGTATCCACGGCGATCGTTTACCATCGAACCGAAATGATACAAACAGTAAAAAACCATGTCTATCGTCGAAAGAGAGCTCTATCTCCGGACGAATTCCTCCCCACAACGCAACATCAGTCTCCTGCCACTTGAGTAGACGAAAGCGACTGGCTGTCTTCGCTCCACCCGTGGCTGCTTTCCGGATAGCTACGCTGCTCTGAACGCCTCGTGATGCCAAATACACGTCGAGATTGACGAGGGAAATGCGTCTATTGACCTCGTAGGATGCTTCACACCAGCCTAATGAACATCGTACCAACCAATCCGAGATGAACTTCAAAGCTGCAACGGACGCTCCAAACAACAGCAAATTGATCCCCCACCAAAGAAATGGGTGGTGGAGTACTGGATCAATGAGAGACGTCAGTGCCCAGTCGGGTATGTGACCATTCCACGTGCCTCCAGTTAATCGGTCAATGACATCAAAAATGAAGATGCCGCCTACAAAATACTGCATTGCTTGCAACGTGACAGACATCCGAGACTGTTTAGCTATCGCTGTCATGAGTGCGCGGGTATTGAGATTCACTCGAGAACAAGCGACTTCGAGCTGATTCGTTGCTGTAGACTCTGCGATCACCTGGAGCTGCTCCAGCTGCAGCATCGTATTCTCCATGAGTTTGATCGAGTCGTGACACCGCATAATTGTCTGAGCTTTAAGTTGAGGCAGTGCTAAAACCTGAAACAACCGAGCATCTACGTCTGATTCAGGAGATCCAACAAACGTCCTCCTTCTGACTCCGTCTCCAATATCATCGCTTTCCTCCAAGTCGTCTGCAAAGTTACCAGAAGGCGAGAGATCGACATTCTCTAAAGAATCCAAGAGGTATTCGAGCGTCTCAGCTAGTAAAATTGTGTCCTTTGACACTGCCGATAACTTCTCTCGGACTTGCAACGCTGTGGCTGGTTCTCGATGTACTTTGTGAATGAGTTGACGGATTTCTTTCAGTGTTGCGTCCAGTACAAACGTCCGTGCGAAGAAGTTCTTGATGAAGATATCGCGACATACTAGACCGACGTATGAGGTGAAAACGTGCTCGTATCGGAATACATTCGGACCGGAAAAGAGGCATCCAGCCTTCCCCACAACCAGAACATCGTCTGGAGTCAGGTCGTGGCTAGCGTGGATGTCCCCAAGTACTTGAGCCAATTCATTGGCGTACCGAGGATCGCTAGCATAGGCTTGAGCCGGTAGTTTGGGCTGAATCTGTTTACTAAGGATGCAGTTGTACTTGTTGCGTTGAAAGGAGTCGCCAAGGTAAAGCATTTCCAGTAGACTCAACTGATAACAAGAGAGGAGGTCATTGACCAACATGGAGGAATCTTGATGTACATCCACTAGAAGGCGAGAGAGATGATCAATAGCCACATCGTCGCCCAAACGATCCATAATAGCCTCCACTTTGATGCCGTAAATGAGCGAGCCATCACTGTTTAAGTGCATGCCAAAGTTCTCAATCTGTACAATACCTGGCGTTTCAGGGAAGTGGCTCTCGGCCTCGAAGTTGGTAAAGCGTACGAAATCATAGTCCAATACTCGAACTTGCGTCTGACCAACAGGGACTCGAAACTGAGTGTCCGTAGGGTTGCTATCCACGCAACTGGTTAGGATTCCACCTTGACATCGATCTAGAACGCCCATACGCTCGTTCAAAGCCACAATTTGGTTCGTACCGAATGGTACCCACTCCCCAATAAGCGCATAGACGTCTCCTAACGTCACAGCTTCCGAAGTTTTCTTGGTGATACTGGTAGCTCCTAATGCGCACTCTCGAGCTCTATCTGCATTACTCCGTTCCTGAACTTTGTAGTACCCTCCGGATCGAGATCGAAGACATCGTGGTAAGAACGGACTGGATACGTACGACACATCGTCGCTTTCCGTAATACTACTAGGTTTACTGTATCCCCCCGAGCGCAGGACGAAGTGTTGACCATCATATCGTACAACAAGGAGACGCTTTTCGAGTGGTGCTGGAGGGTAAAGGAAGGCGTCCACTGTATCCTGGAAGTATCGAGGCAGAAATCGTAGCGCCAACTGACCTTTTAGAGACACTTGGTACGCTGTAATGGGCTGGAAATCGTCACTAGAAAGTTTGAGGCCGTTGATAAGACGCAAGGCCCAGAGATCATCTATTGCTGCTTTGCCTTCTCGTGAAAAGTTAATCCATCGTCGCAGTGTTTTGCCCTTGAACGAGAGCCGCATGGATGCCGGCGCATAGTCAAAATCGAAAGCGTCGCACAGGATCCCTTCAAACATGAGCACCAACAACGGGACGTGTCGAATCCAGCGCTCGTTCTGTCGTGTCGAGTTGGACGCCACCGCGTACAAACTGATGAGGTAGAGCAACTTGAACTGGTTGGCACTCAGAATGGAAGCTGCTGCAGTAGCTTCACCCATCGCTTCCGTTGTCACTCCCGGTGGCGGTGACGGTGTCGAGTGCCGAGGCACCGGAGACGGCGTGGCCCGGTGCATTTGCATCGCGCCGCTCTACCGTTCCCAGGCCCCGACTACGTGGAGATGAACCGGTGTCCTCCTTTCGTGGAGATGACGTGGGGATTGGATCTGGTGTAGTGTGTGGAGATTCGACGGTGGATAAAGACGGCTGATGCCGTGGGTCATTGGCGTCGCCGTCACGGTATACAATCAACGGAACGCCGTTCGAGCGAGCTTTATGGGCGCCACCTCCAATTGCCCTGAAACCTCTAGCGACGTTTCCGTACTTGCACGACCGCAATGTCCCGAGCCAAATCGGGAATCGGTTGCATCGACCACTTTGGAAGTTGGCAAGAGATTGAAATGTTGATAGATATCCATGTTTCCGACCTTTATACACACGCTATAAGTCTACTACGCTACTGCCACAATGCTCTATAACTAATGAGTTACGCTCGATAAAGGTGAAGCCGACTGCAGCACTTGCCAACCGGATTCGGAGCGTTGAGAAGTCCATACACTCCCCTCTCATATTGCTGAGGGGAGGCCATGATTGTTCTCTTATGCTCGTTTTACTCCAGAACGGCAGAGCACAGGAAGTCGATCTCGTCCGAAGACAAGTAGCTCTGGTGGCAGCTTGTGGGCATGGGCATGTCCGAGTACTCGCCCAGGTACGAAGCAGCGGCGACCGGCAGATCAGTCCAGACACTCTCGTTGAGACCGCAGTCCATCGAGTCGGGCGTGTAAATGACGTCGTCCGAGGCCAGAGAAGAGAAGGACATCGAGGAAGACGTCGAGTACGTGGAACCGGCGGGAGACACGGCCGGTTCGTGCATCGGAGTGAGACCTGCAAGTGCAGCCATGTCCAGCATAGAGATGGAGGACGGAGAGGCCAAACCACTGAGGCTGCCGTGTGTGTCACGAGCCTTCTTGGTGCGAGCGACCTGGCGTTTTTGACGGTCGAACTTGCGCTGGATCTTGTTGGCCTTGTCGCGGTGGTACAGGCAGAGCTGGTGCGGCTGGCCGTTGCGCTTGCTGGAGCGGACATTGGTGCACTTGCCGGTTTTGTACCTGCACTTGTTGAGGCCCGTAGCGGGCGCGTTGCTAAGGCCCACGGCGTTGTGAGCCGAGTGCGTCGAGGTGGAGATGGCAACCATTGTGTCACTATGAACTTGTGCTCGAGGCGTCGAATTCTGAAATGACGAGATGGAGGAAGGGGGGAGTTTGATGGCCTTGACCCGACTGACTGACACGCCTCTGGCAGGTGAACCGAGCTTGAGCAGACAGGGATCCATAGCCCCGTCGTTGCCAGCTCGCTCCTCCTGGCATTGCAATTGCTGTATGCCAGCAGGTCAACGCGTGGACAGGTCAAGTGGGAGGGAGGTGCAACCAAGATGACTTGCAGTCATTACAGCCGGCCAGGCAGACACTTGCCGCGCCGCTACATGTTGAATGGAATGGATTTCCACCGCAGTGGAGGACAAGCTCCTGCTATTGCGACTCACTATCGACCACATGGATCGCTTCATTTGACTTCAGCTGTGTTCACGAGCTGGTATTTCGCGGCGCGTACACTCAAGAAGCCCCATATGCAGGCGGTCTAACACAAACTGCGGCTGGTGGAAGATAAGATGAGGCAAGATCCACACACGCAGGCATAAGGCTCGCGCGCAAGTGGCGTCTGCAACGTTGTGAAGCGCGCGTGCTCAGCGACGAACGTCGTCTTCGCCGGGAGCCTCAAAACGGTTAGAACGTAGTAGACGGGGTATTATTATATATAGGTTTTTATTGGTAACTATCTCTTAAACAAGAAGATACAAAACCGTTTTTATTAGATCTGACAGGTAGGTTGCACTGCGAAGCCCACAGATGTCAGCATAGTGGACATTGAGCGCCACTCTAGCGCGATCACGCTTTGGCATCTCGATGGGGCGCTTGAGCCTCGGTTTCCAGGCTTCTCGACGATCTGGCGAGAGCTTTTGGCTGGCTGCGTGGTGCGTTGCCAACGTTGGTGCCGACGGTGAAAGCTGTCGCCTCCGCTTCTGCTTGCACCTGGCCATAGTATGGCCCATGCCACGCCGGACTTATGGCCGCGGTAGCAGGCAGAAAACCGCACCGAGTCGATAATGGATGGGTGCACCAGTGCACGGATAGGCCTAGATCACTTGCTGTTGTCTGCCAACCAGCGTCAATGACCAATGGCTTACATACGATGGCTACCCGCCAGTGCTGGCACGCTGTAGCTGCGCTGCGACACGAAGCGGCGTGGCGGAGATCCGGTGTCGAAGCTTGCTAGTCTGCCGGTTGCCCGAAAAGTGTGACGCGACGGGCTCCAATGCGTTTCTTGGCCGACGACGGTGGTCTCTGCACCAGTGACGGCGAATCTCCACCGAATTCCGCTCGCTCGATGTGTCTTGGCTCGAGGATTCAGCCCAATAGAGGCAGACGCGAAGGAAAACTGATCACGATGCCAGCTTGGACTCCACTGCAACGTCAAATGATCTTCTTTTCCTTGACAGGTCGTTCTTGAAAAGCAAATGCTTTCCCAGCGGTGAGACGCAGCGAAAGAGCACGCGCTGCTCATCTTGACAAGTGAAGCTTCCGGATCTTGCCGGTTTATCAGAAGGCGCTGTGTGCCTTCGCTCCGCCTCCTTTGAACCTTCAGTCCGATGTGTGCATTTAGCAAAGCAGATGCGAGCTATTGCTGAAGGTTTGTGTCGGCATTGCATTGCCACACACGATCGAATCTTCCACCGAAACGGAATCTTCACTGCCGGCACTTAGATGGTGTCTGCACCATCGTAACGTTAACAAACGCATGTAGCGGCTCGCTTGTCATTACGTTTGTATGGAGATTACCTCGCGATGGTTTACTTGAACGTTGCAGTTCGTTCGGTTCTACGGATGTCACGGGTGTAGATGGAATCCTCGAGATCACGTACCTTGATGGGATGGATCCCTACCTGTGTTGGGCCAGCTCCGAGATTGATAGGAAGCCACCCCCAGAACCTCAAGAGCTCAAGAGCTCGTTGCAAAGGCCAAGGTTCACCTGCACCGTACCGTACCGTACTGCACGCGAGAGGATACATGCGATTTGAAGCAGAGTTGGCAAACAGAAAAGCGTCCTCCTCCAATCAAGCAGTGGGATCATCTGTGTCACGTGCATGACAAGCAAACCGAAAAACACTGAAGTCCCGCCAAGAGGCAAGGGGCAAAACTGCACCGGAGCCATTCAAGCTGGCCTTACCGATGAGTCATGGTACAGTATGTACATGTATCTTTGGGACGAAACGTATGGCCTCGTGGAATGCGCGACATTGGACTTCGACTAAATGGTCTGCTTCCCGAGTGGCTTCACTTCAGGCCTCTAGCCGGAGGGGATCCTGTATTTTTCGACCTCCGGAGATTTGAGCCGACGGGCCCAGCACCACCAACCACGCGGTCCGATTCGCCGTCGAACCTCGGATTCGACCAAGTCGCTCCGGCTCCTTGAGCGGACTCAACTAGGATCCCCCATCTTGTTGGGGCTCGAGCGGCGAGAGGTCCCAAGATGGGGATCAACTGACTGCGTGCCCTCTTCGAATGGATGCTCAACTCTTGTGCTCGGAATTCGGCTGCCATGCAGACGATGACCAGCGCGACTACACGTACATAGAATGCTACGTGGATGTTGTTGAAGTGCAAGCTTTCCGTCACCAATCTCGAGATCGAACGGCGCGTGGCCTTCCTTCCTTCCTGTCTCCGTATCTCGTTTTGGGACTGTATTCCTTCCTCGCATGCCGGCAGCTTCGAACGGGCCGCCGCCTGATACTGTAGAGTTATGCTTGTAGTTTACAGGTAAGTTGCCGTATACACTTCAACTGCAACGAGCACCATTCGCAAATTGCGAATCGCAATGAATGGTTTTGAGAACAGAGTAGGACACTATCATGCAAGCACAACGAGAGACTTTGGCGTAGAGCTTGTTATATCTGACACAACCATGGATGGCTAAGATGCTGCATGTTGCACCTGTACGTGGAGACGAGCTTAAATTACTGATGAGCACCGGCACAGGCCGTCCTGGACCGCGGCGACGTCGATGTTACGTTCGGCGTCCGTCGCGGGAACGTGTGGGTGTTCCAGATGCGCTTGGGGGCATCTCGCTTCTGCCGACGGCGTTCTGCGATGCACAGGCGCACTGCTTGTCCCCAAAGTAGCACTCGCGTTGAGATGGTGTTCACCACTTCGGGTCTCGTTGTCCGGCGGCTGAGATGATGCTTGACAAAGGAGAAACGTCGCATGACGACACCTTCCGCGCCGTTGGCTCCGACGTGACGCTGTAGCGTAATGCCGACCGCAATGTCCTTCCTTACCCGGTTGCTGTGATAAGGATGGAGCTCGTCCACGTCTACGAAATCGCTCATCATGACTGTGAGATCATCTTGTTCACCTGTTTGCCCGCCGTCGGAGCTTTCCAGCTCACTGGCTGTGAACCGCTTGAGGTAGAAGACGGCGTTCGACTCCTGTACGAGGAAACTGCGGCCGACGCACGACCGCTCGGGCAGATCAACGCGCTCCACTGTCCGTGCGTGCAGGAAAGTGTCCACCATGCCGTCGTAGTAAGTTCTGTTAGTGACGCAGCCCAATAGACGTGAGACGCCGTCGCGCGGCACTACGAACTGGTCCTGGATCACTTCGGCCACCTCGTCCACGGTCATGCCGTTCACGAGGGAAACGCTAAAGTCCACGGTGTAAAACTTGCCAAAGCGTTCGAAGGTGTCGACGTAGAAGAATTCACGCGTCGGGTCGATGCCACGGGTCTGTGCTGCTACAAACCGCCGTACAACGTCCAACTTGTCGTCCCGTAGCTCCAGCAGCTTTCTACGTCGATCAGCAGGATCTTTGCCCAGTCGAATGTACGATTCCATGGGTGTCATGAGCGTCATACGCTGTGAATACAGAACACAACACGAGTTAATGCCATCTTGTAGCTGAAAAGTATTGAAAACAAGAGCTTACATAGTGCATCAAGGGTGAAGCCTCCGTCATCAGGCGGCTCAAGTCTTGAAGACTTTGTTTGTGCAAGTTCATGACGTCCACCAGCTCACCTTGCTGTCTGGTAGCCATCTGCAGTCGATCTTTCTCTTCTTTCACCACTTGTTCTCCACCTTTCTTGTTCTCGTTCCTCTGGACGCCAGTGTCCTCTTTGAACTGAAGGAAATCTCTTTGCGCCTCTAGAAACTTGACCTCTCGCTCTGCCAGCTCCATTTCCTGCTGTTCTCTAGTCAAATTCGAAGAACTATCAACTGGTACTATCAGTTCTTCCTCCTCCACCTCTGATTCCTCACAATTCACTTCCTTTTCAGTCTCCGACAGCAGTGAATTGAGTACATCGTCGCTTAAGTCGCCCGAAGGCAGTAAAAGCTCTAAATCTGGTAAATCTGACACCCCATCATACAGAAGCGCCTCATTATTATTGTCGAACTCAGCGAATAGCTCTTCCAGTTCTGTATTCATCGCTAGCGCGTCTCCTTCGAGCGTCTCCATTGTTCAAATTGAGGTCCGGAGCGTGCCCATCATCGTTTCTGCGTTTTAACATTAAGTTGCGTTTAAAACTATGTCGCATTACTTATGTTGCACTAATGTTGCTAGACTACAGCCACACACACTGAATAATGCTGGCGGTGCGACGTCGGACGCTGCTACGCGCGCTGTCTGCGGCCCCGCTACGCACGCGCTGGCTTGCTACAGCCTCGAGGGATGTCAAGGAGGATGAAGCGCTCACACCTAGAACGGTGGGGCCTTACATGTCGGAGCGGCTGGAGGAATTCACGCCCGAACGCATCCGCAACTTTAGCATTGTGGCGCACATTGACCATGGTAAATCGGTGCGTTCTTCATGTTAAACCGTTAGTGTTTTAAACAAATGTTGGTGTCTTTGTAAGTGAGAAGTTGAACTAACGCTGCAGAATTAATTTCTATTTTTATAGACACTAGCTGATCGTCTCCTGGAAACAAGCGGCAATATCTCTCGTAAAGAACGTGAAAGTGCTCAATTCCTGGACAATTTAAAGGTGGAAAGAGAACGAGGTATCACTGTTAAAGCTCAGACAGCTTCAATGGTGCACAAAGACCCGAAAACGGGAGAAACGTTCATGCTCAATTTGGTGGACACTCCCGGTCATGTAGACTTCAGTTACGAGGTGAACAGGTCTCTATCAGCTTGTGAAGGGGTTCTTCTACTCGTGGACTGTTCGCAGGGTATTCAAGCTCAGACGTTGGCCACTTATTACGCTGCAAAGGAGAGGAACCTTCACGTTGTGCCAGTTTTAACCAAGATCGACATGCCTCATGCCGAGGTGGACGACAGTATCTTGAGTTTATCATCACTGCTGGACGTTGATCCGGACGAGGTTCTACTGACGTCTGCGAAGAGCGGAGATGGAATTAAGGACGTACTACCGGCGGTGGTAGATCGCTTGCCTCCACCTGTAGAATGCGACCCTAGTGCACCACTGAGGTGTTTGCTAGTGGATTCGTACTACGACGACTACCGTGGAACTGTGTGTCTTGTAAAGGTTGTAGATGGCGCCATCTTCCCTGGCGATAAAATCTACAGTGCTCATCAGAAAACGAAACACGATGTTCAGGAGACAGGGTTACTACTGCCTGGACGACACAAGACCCAGGGGTTATATGCTGGTCAGGTTGGCTACATCATTGCCGGGATGAAATCCACGACGGAAGCGAAGGTTGGAGATACGTTTTTCCGTGAAGGAGCTGCATCTGCTGACCTGAAAGCTCTACCGGGTTTTCAAGAAGCGCGTAGTATGGTGTTTGCCAGTATGTACCCTACGGACGACTCGAGCTTTGACGAGTTGCGTGTTGCTATTGAGAAGTTGACGCTGAACGATGCCAGTGTCACGGCTCAGCAAGAAACCAGTGGGGCGTTGGGTATGGGCTTTCGTTGTGGGTTCTTGGGTCTATTGCACATGGAAGTGTTCCACCAACGTCTCTCGGATGAACAAGGCATTCAAGTGATGGTAACTGCGCCCATGGTGCCGTATACAGTGATTGACCCCAAGGGCGAACAGTTTAGTGTGGAGACACCTGGCGCATTCCCGGAATCGACCAAGTACTACGAGATCCTTGAGCCTATGGTTGAAGCGTCCATTATCACCCCGTCGTCGTATTTGGGCCCTGTATTGGCACTGGCTAAGGAGAAACGCGGTGTGCAGACGAATCTCGTGTATCTCGAGGATGAGCGCGTTATCGTGACGATTAATGTTCCGTGGCAAGAGGTGGTGACGAACTTTTACAACGAGCTGAAGACCATTTCGTCCGGATACGGTGAGTCTTGTCCATTTAAATCTGCTGTATTGACATAGTGTTTAACATTTTTTGCTCGTTTAGCAACGCTGAATTACCGGGAGATTGAGCCTCAAAAGTCGGATATCGTCAAGGTTGATCTGCTGATCAATGGCAAAGTACTGGACGCGCTCTCTTTCGTGTGTCACCGAAGCAGAGCCACGCCGGACGGGCGCGCACTGTGTCAGAAGCTCAAGCGCGTGATCGACCGACAGCAGTACGAGATCTCTATTCAGGCAGCGTTGGGTGGCAAGGTCTTCGCCAAGGAAAGGATTGCCCCCTATCGTAAGGATGTCCTTATCAAGTCAGGTAAAACCGTGGGTGGTGGCGATAGTACACGTAAGAAGAAACTACTAGCGAAGCAGAAGCAGGGCAAGCGCCGTATGAGAACGGTGGCCAATGTGCAGCTCTCGCAAGACGCTTTCTGGTCCGTGTTATCCAAATAGCAATAGATCGACCTTGTTTTGACCGAAATCTACCTATTGTGGACGGCATCGAGCCCGAGGGATCATTTCATTGGCAGTGCGTATTGTACTGCGTTTGTTGCAATTGATTTGTGATCACGAGAAATTCGAGGCAAGTGACGCGATTTACTGTCGCCAATACCAGAAGCTCAAAATGTCAAGACGATCGTCGATGCGCTACAGTCCTTCGCTACGAGGATCGACTGCATCATTTCGAACACTGTAGGAGGTGATACAGAACAGCAACTTGTCACTACCACGAAAAATCTGACCCAGAACACGGTCGTGTTTACCGAGTATTGACCGGCTACACCCCGCCATGATGCACACGGGTTGTTAGTGTGTGACACTGTGGATGAAGAAGACAAGTTGTTTCCTTATCGATCGTTGGACCGAGTGCGACCTCAATGTGATCGCAATGGTGTCTTGGCGAATGGGAAAACAAAGGGAACGTGTCGTTCTACTGAGTCGGTGGTGGCGTCAAAGAATCCGAAAGTCTAGAGCTCAATTCTTGCCCAGTTAAACTGGATCCTGGTTCTCAAGATACCTCGACTAACCAGAATTGAGAAGAATTAGAAAGAACGGATATCCGTTGGCATCGATCATCTAACAGCCGAACAGCACTGTATTACTACATGTAGTACACAATCTGCATTGGAGCTCATACAGTGGCCACGCATTGAAACGATACACCAGGTAGTAAAGATTGCTTCTGTGCTGTCCCCCGAGGATCGGCTGTTAGATGATCGATGTCAACGGATCTCCGTTCATTGTAATACTTCTCAATTCTGAGCTTCATTCCAGTATCGGAACTGTGTCACTACTGAGGGATTTATTGAAAGCAGCTACTGTATGAGCTCCAATGCAGATTGTGTAATACAGTAAGCAGCTATGTATTCAGTTCTCTCCAGGGCCCCTGTCAGGGGTGTTGCTCTGCAGCAGCTCCCGCCATGTAGATTATGAAATGCAGTGTTGACGTGTGCCTGCAGGGCAGCGTACTGTGTACGGTATTGTGTGCATAAAAACCGTAAACACGAAGTCCCATCGAAGAAGCCCATCATTATGACAAAGTTCCGATTCATTGATCAACAGAGCCGTCCAATCTCCAAAGGAAAAAGAGGGCTCACCAAATCTCATTTCTAAATCTCCTCCCAAGGTGCTCCAATGCGCCCCAACTTTGCCAAGGTTTTGATGGCCATTACCTGTATTGCGTTCGTGGTAACTTGCTCAGCAGAAGCACAGTACCAGAAGACAAAACTCGACCCGTTGGCTTTGACTCTTTCTCGTCCAGATGGACTTCCAACAAAGAGGTCGCTGCGGTCTGGCAAATATGCGGGAAACGAAGAGAGAGCGGCTGGAGCTTTCGCAGTTGAGAGTCTGGTCAAGGCGACTACCAAAGTCGACGACCTCGAGACTTACCTCAAAAGGGGCGACACAGCGAACAAGGTCTTTAAGACACTGAAGCTACAGAAAGCAGGGGACAACCTACTCGACAATCCGCAGTTGGCCACTTTGATGAGGTACCTGAGACTCTTCAACGAGGCAAACCCCACCAAGAAGACGAGTTTGGTCGCGACACTCACTACGCATTACGGGAACCAAGGTCTGACCAAGATCATCGAAACGGGACTGGCGTCTACATCCAAGAAAACGGTGGCGACAGCGAAACATCTCCAGACTGAGCAGATCCAGTACTGGATGGCTCACGGGAGATCTCCAGAGAGCGTCTTTGGCGTGCTGAAGCTCGACAAGTTCTTACCGTTCACGTGGATTTCGTCTGATCTCTTCGAGAAACCTGGACTAAGAACCTGGATCCGATACCTGGACGACTTCAACGCGGAGAACCCCAAGCAGAAAACGACGTTGATCTCGATTCTGTCGAAACGTTATAATGACAAAACACTAGCGAATATGCTGATCGCTGCTAACAAGGCCGAGAGTACGAGCAGTATCGCCAAACGAATCCAAGCTGAGCAGACGCAACTTTGGCTAACGATCGGAAAGAAGCCGGAAGACATCTTCACACTGTTAGAGCTCGACAAAGCAGGGGGTTCACTCTTCCAGAACCCATTGTTCTCTGCTTGGATCAAGTATGCAGACGATTTCCGAGTCCGGTTCAGCGAAACAGATCCAGTGACAATGTCCACAATGATCAACCACTACAGTGATGACGCTGTGGCGAAAATGATCATGACAGCGTCAGAGGATCCCAACACGAAGATGTTGGCCAACCGACTGCAATCCGAACTGCAACGAGATTGGCTCTTCAATAACCAAACTCCCAACGACGTTTTCATCATGATGAACCTCGACAAGACACTGGACAAGCTGCTGGAAAACCCGCTATTCGATGTTTGGTATCAATATGGACTCTTCATCAATAAGATGAACAAGAAGGCGAATTGGAACCCGATTACTGCCTTGTTGCGCACCTACGGCAACGAGAAGGAGCTGTCCGACATGCTCATGGCGGCGTTGAATCAGCCAAGCACCAAAGAAATGGCTTCAAAGTTGCTACAGATAACCTAAATGTTAACGTCAAAGAATCTACTACTACTAGTACAGTGCGCGCCGAAATTATAGCCGCACTCGACAAGTGGGTCTATTTCGTAGAGAACCAAGAACGTGTAGCTACCTGAGGGTCTCAAAGTCGTGTAAAATGAATAGAAAACGTATACAGCAAGCGAAGGTGACAAATTCCAAGAAGGCTTCGAGCGGAGGCACAAAATCTATTTTTAGGTCGGATCAAAATTATAGCCGCACTCGGAGTTATAAAGTTCAGTCGGGTAAAAAGCAAAATTGGAATGGTTATAGTAGTCTAATAGAGGTCTTTAGCAGAACCGTCAAATCAAGAAAAGTCTGTTTGCCATCCGGAAATTTCGCCTAACCACAGCTCCCAATCGACAAGTGCGAACAAGTAAATGGTTTCGAATCTACAATTTGAAAAGAAAAATACTGTTCGGTGTCTTTACTAAAACCACGTGGTGGCAGCACTAAATCTTAGGTGGCATAGGTGAAGTCAGAGGTCGCAGAACGCCCCCTGACACTCTGTAGGCAGACGAATATTCTCTAAGCAATGGAGGTCTCATCCTCGAGCGGCGGAGACGACGCTAATGACGCTGTTTTAATAGTGCGAAGGCTAACATCGGGGCTGCGCCGTCACCACAAAAAGATTTATCTACTCCGAGTGTGGCGTCAAGCACAGATTGATGGGGACGCTGTTATCGCTGCAGCAATTTACACGGTATTGTCAGCGGATATGTCCCCCGAAGCCACTTTTCACGCGCCATTTAATTTCAACTCTCTGTCCAACGACCAGTGTATTGACAAGTTTCGATTCGAGAAGCACCAAATAGTGGAGCTTGTCATTTTGTTGGGTGTGGAAGGAATACGAACGCGAGAGAGGACAGTAGCGTCAGGTGTTGAAGGTATTTGTATTGTTTTATACAAACTTGCTGTCTCTGTGCGCTGGGTGGACCTGGAAGATTTTTCGGGCGCGACGCAAGTGGGTTATCCAACATTTTCTCCATGTATTAACTTATATCGACAAGAAGTATGACCGACTTCTATATTTCTATCATGACTACGTCGCGCAAAATCTTCAAGACTACGCCGACGCAGTGTTCGATGCTGGGGCCTCCTACAAAACGTGTGGGCCTTTATTGATGGTACGGTTAGAGGAATCTGCCGTCCTCAACCTCAGCACATCAAACGCGACAGGATGTTCATGAGCCAGAAGTCAGTGTACAACGGACACAAACGCAAGCACGCCCTTAAGTACCAGACATTGACTACACCGGACGGATTAATCGTGCATCTTTATGGACCGTTTCCTGGTAGAAACCATGATATCAAACTTTTCAAGGAGTCCAAAATCTCTGAAAAGATTTTGAATGACACTCGCTTTCGTGGATTCCGTATTTATGGCGATCAAGCGTACGGGAACGACTCCATTTTGTGCTGCCCATACGCCGGTGCTGTTGGAAACTTATCGAGACAGCAGCGCCAAGTGAATGTAAGCATGAGTCGTGTTCGCGTATCGGTTGAATGGTCTTATGGTCAGGTTATAAACTATTGGACTGCACTCGACTTTAAGCGACAAGCCCGAGCCGGTGTCCAACCCGTTGGTGTAATGTACAGGGTCGGTGTATTCCTCACGAACTGTATTGCCTGTGCTCAAGGTGGCAACACGATAAGTGATTACTTCAGACTGTCCCCTCCAAGTCTTGCAAAATATCTGAAGTTCATTTCAAATGAATGAAATGAAGATTAAGCCGTAGTTAATACAATGGTCTTCTTTTTAAATACAGAATGCATTCTCATTTGCTATCTGCCTTGGAAACTGCAGCACCTAATGCCTTGACGCACTCTAGTATTAGCTGTCTGTTGCGTTCTTCGGACTCGTTTCGCGCTTGCTGCGCTCGTAATTCTGCTTGATTCTGAGCATCGATCCGAGCCTGCTCGAGTTCGATCCTACGCATTTGTATGTCTCGCTCCAACGTCATCCGGTCCGCGTGTTGTTGTGCTTGGGCCGCCATTTGTTGCGCGAACTGCTGCTGACGAAGCTCCATATCGTCGCGCAGACGCTTGTCTTGACGGTCAGCTTCCAGTTGAAATGCGCTTTTACGTTTATTGCGTCTAGGCTTTGCTGGTGTAGACTTGGTAGACGATGTTTCTCCGCAGTCATCGTTCTCCGAAGAGCTGCCATCGGAATAAGTTTGCTCCCCTCGCTGCGAGCGCCGAATCATCGCCTCTTCCACTATCTCCGACGCACAACGTGTCGTTCTTGTCTCTTCTGCTTTTTTTTTTCCTTGACGCGGCCTTTTGTCGTCTATGAATGCGTCTTCAAGCAGTACGTATTGCCTGACTAGCCCTACCAAGGTCTCATAGTGGCTTTGCTCGTTAACAGCTTCTAATGTCTCCTCAATGCCACTTCCTAGCGCAGAACGGAGCTCTCCTACACGCCAGTTCTTCTTGAGTAGCCGGACCCGGTCCCGAACTTGCTTCTCCCCCACGACCTCTTGGATTGCCGTTGACACCCGTTGCGCAACGTGTGCCCACAGGCGAGCGGACTCCCCGTACTTTGCGGCAAACGGCTTTTGGGCAATAGCCTCCCTCATTAGTTCCTTGTCATTTTCCTCTGTGAAGCGGAAAACCATCTTGTAGCTTTGGCACAGATTGTAGAGTGAGTAAAATGTGACTCTCATTGTGCTAATTACAGGCTATTTGGCATCAGGCTGCGAGGAACGAGGACTGTTGTGTTAAAGTTAGACGATTCAGTTTGACGGTCTCATTACAGCTGTCTGTAAAATTCAAACTGACACAGTTCTGCTAAAGACCTCTATTTACGAAATAAATGAGACCTGTAGAAAGCTTTTTGAAAGACCTTTTTGAATCTGTTCTTAGATTCGCACAGAAGTGAAGAACGATGCCACGAGGCAAGCAGCTAACCGAGGAGGAGTGTGTAGCAATAAACGAGCACCTTAGAGGCGGGAGGAGCAACCGGGAGATCGGTAGGCTCATTGGGCGTGACGAGAAGGCTATCAGGAACTACTTAAAGCGCGGAAAAGCGTCTTCAGTGACGCGAAGGACTGGAAGAAAGCCCAAAATAGTCGGCCGGGAGGCCAGGCGCGTCATCCGGCTGGCCATTGTGCGAAACCTGTCTGCCCGAGAGATCTCTGGACTACTTCCATCGAAACCAAGCAAGTCTACCGTGCTTCGAGTACTACGTAGCAGCCGCTATGTCACGTACGCCAAGCGCAAACTCACCCCTGCTATTAAGCCGCACCACAAGAAGGCTAGGGTAGTCTTTGCGGAGCGTTACGCCGGTAAACGGGTCTTTTGGAGACGCGTATTATTCACGGATGAGAAGAAGTTCAATTTATATGGGCCGGACGGGTTTAGATTCTACTGGCACGACTTGCGTGCAGCACCGAAACTCATGTCAAAGCGGGTCAATGGTGGAGGCAGCGTCATGATTTGGGCGGGGGTAAGCTGGCATGGAAACACTGAGCTCGTATTTCTAAAGGGCAAGCAGGACTCAGCTAAGTATACTGAGACGCTGAGCGCTAGTATGCTTCCTTGTCTAAGAGAACTGGGGTCAAAATTGGGCAATTTGACTCCAATTTTCCAGCAAGACAATGCCTCTATACATGCCTCGAGGCTCACCAAGGACTTCTTAGCCGCTCACAACATTGAGACGTTGCCGTGGCCTGCCAAGAGCCCCGATCTCAACATCATAGAGAACGTGTGGGGGCTTCTGGCACGCCGTGTGTACGCCAATGGGCGCCAATTCGACAAGCCCGCAGACTTGATCCGACAGATTAAGCTGGAGTGGTCCCGAATTGATCCAGAGTATATTAGGAATCTAGTACGAAGTGTCCCCAAACGTCTAGAAGCCACACGGCTTTTGAAAGGAGCGAAGACAGGTTATTGAAGCAATGCTCATGTAAGCCAACCAGTGCGGCTATAATTTTGATCCGACCTAAAAATATATTTTGTGCCTCCGCTCGAAGCCTTCTTGGAATTTGTCACCTTCGCTTGCTGTATACGTTTTCTATTCATTTTACACGACTTTGAGACCCTCAGGTAGCTACACGTTCTTGGTTCTCTACGAAATAGACCCACTTGTCGAGTGCGGCTATAATTTCGGCGTGCACTGTACTACGTAGTTGTAGTACGGTAGTCTCTTCATTCTCAGGCTGCATCTTGGGGAATGCCTGCTTGATGCTGGTACAAGAAGGCAATCGCTTTAGCATGAAGTTACATTATTTTGTTTGTTTTCGCCGACTAATGACGCTCTACCACGAAAGATCCTTGGACGCTCCTGCTACTGCGGAGGCCGGGGCCTCCTCCTTGCTGGAGCAGCCACCACCGCCACTGCCACAGCTTCCCTTGTCGGCCACAGGGTCCTGCACCGCCACCCGGAAGAGGCGGTTGCCGAACTTCTTGTACAGCGGCATGATGCCACCGCCAGCCAGAAGACGCTCCTCAAACAACGACATGTTGAAGCGGAAGGTCTCGCCGCCTACCTCAATCGTGCGTCCAGTCATGTTGACAGTGATGTCGGCGTTCTCCTTGGCCAGTTCGTAGAAGCGGTCGTCGTCGAGCTGGATGCCCAGCAGACTGAAGTTCTGGTAGTTACGCGAGAAAATGTATCCGAACGAGCGAGCAATCAGAGCCTGCACGCCAGCGCCCTTCATAGCCGTCACGGCCTGCTCACGCGAGGAACCGCAGCCGAAACCATGGCCAGCAACCACAACGTTCTGTCCCTGCTTGACCTTGTCACGGAAGTCCGGGTTCGTGTGCAGGAAAGCGACCTTGCCCAAAGCGTCCATGTCGTTCTCACACAAGAATTCACCAGGAAGAATGGCATCTGTGTCGATGTTGTCGCCAAACACCTGAACGCGGCCCTTAATGGAGCCCGAGAAAGTCTCAAGGGAAGCAGCAGCCTCCGCATCAGCGTTCACGCCTTCCTCGCCCGTAGACGTAGGGAGTTCAGGGTTCACCTCAGCAATCTCAATGGGGACAGAAGGGTGTTTGGGCACAGCCGAGTTGAACTTCTCCACGTCGATCAGCTTCAGGAACGGACGCGGGTCCGTGACTTCCATGGTGAAACTGGAAGCAGCAACCGTGATGGCCGAAGCAAGGTTGGCAATGGAGCCCTTACCCATGCGGTTGCGGTAGTTACGATTCTGCGAGCTGAGCCACACTTCGTTCTCACCAGCGACATCGGCAGCAATACCAAGACAGAAACTGCAGCCAGGAGCGCCAACAGTGAAGCCAGCTTTCTCGTAGACCTCAATGAGACCGTGCTTCTTGAGATTGTCCACGATGATCTGACTGCCAGGGGTGACACGACGCTGGCCGTGCGCTACAGGCTTCATGCCCTGCTTCAGGCAGGCCTCAAGCACCAAAGCACCAAGCACCAAGTCCTCTTCAGCTGTGGTACAAGCACCAATGAAACATCCGTCCAGCTTCATGCCAACAACCTCCGACACAGGCTTGACATTGTCCGGGGACGGGAACAGAGCCACCTGAGGCTCCAGGTTGTCTAGGTTAATCTGGAACTTCTCGGCGTAGTGAGCGTCCTTGTCGGCACGGAAGTAAAGAGCATCCTGGTTGTGGTCCGGGCGCTTGGAGATGTACGCAGCAGTGCGCTCATCGGCAGGGAAGACACCAGCAATACCACCGAACTCAGCAGTCATGTTACTGATAGCGAAACGGGCGTCGCACGACAGAGCCGAGATGTTGCCACCCCACTCCACACATCGACCAATAGCCACCGTGTTGCACTTCAACTGGCCCAGAGTGTACAGCATCACGTCCTTGCCACCCATTCCCGTTGGTGGAGTGCCCACAAACTCAATGAGCACCGTCTCAGGCACTTTAATCCACGTTTCACCCGTCACAAGAGGCATGACAACATCAGCAGCTCCCAAACCAATAGCAAAAGCTCCCAAGCCACCAGTACTGCACGAGTGCGAGTCAGCACCCACCACAATCTGACCAGGCTGAGCACGTTGACGGTAGAACTCGGTGTGTAGAATGGTCGTGTTAGGTGGCTGGAAGTTGGTGAGTTCGGCTTCCTTGGCGAAATCTTCAGACGCCTTGATCATCATTTGCTGACGAGGCTGGTGGTTCACTCGAGGGTCCACTGTGTGGTCCACCGCAAGCCAGAAGCGGTCATTACGCCAGATACGCGGACGTCCCATGTCCTGATACGTTTTGTCCATGGACTTCCACGTGATTTCACACGCCAAAGTCCACTGCGCCTTAACGCACAGCATTTGGCCGGGAGCGACTTCGGGCTTGGTGAGACCCACGGCCCAATTGGTCAGGATCTTCTCTGGCAACGTGAGCGGCCGGCGGGTCTCGGGGGTTGAAGAAGCGGACGCCATGAGGAATTCGATGTGAGCTCTAGAGAGCAAATGCGAAAGTGAAGAGGAGTTGAGGTGAAGACGTCCGTTCCGGGGGTTTAGGAGAAACTGTAGTGTAGAATAATAAAATATGAAGGAAGATGGGAATAAAAGTAAAGAAGTGAATTTGTATGTGGGAATTTGTAATAATTAATGTTAGTTGAAGGAAATGTAGCTGGGTAAAGAGGATGAAGTTTGCGCAAACGCTATAAGTGTAAGAAGGGTTTTCAGCTGGAACCTGAGAAAGATGCTATTTTTAACATTCGTGTGGTGCACATCTTCCATGTGACGAGGATGAGGGTTGTTCGTGAAGTCATGCCGTGTTTGCTTGCCACCTGGGACTCCCATATGCAAGACACTACAGCGCACTTTACCGCAAAACGATACTAAGCCTTCGTAAGTGTTAACCTTTTCTCAAACATGCAAGCGAAGCGAACTCGTCCATGCCAGCTCGGGAGTCTCTGCCAGGCCGGCACCACCAGCATTTTCAACTGTTTGCGCAATTCGCGACCTTCGCGCAACCTTCCTTCAAGCAACCTCCTCTGACCTTGAAGCTCTGACGCGCTCTCGTGACGAGCTCTGTCCATCTCCTTTTTCACCCGATCCTCGTCAGTCATTACCTGCACTTGTGTCATTCCCCCTCCTTCCAGCGCTTGTTCACCATGAATATCCTCCGCAGAAGCTCCGTGTTCTCCATGCGCTCCAGTAAGCGCTTTGCCTCCACCTTTGGCGTAGTTTTCGACGTGGACGGCGTGCTTTTACGCGGTAAAACGCCCATTCCAGGCGCTCGTGACGTTTTGCTGGAGCTTCAAGAGACCAACACTCCGTTTGCCATCATGACCAACGGCGGTGGCTATCCGGAAGACACGAAGGCGCGTCAGATCGAGAAGATCCTTGGTGACGGTGTCTCCATCCCCACTGAGCGCATGTGCATGAGTCACACGCCCATGCGCGAACTGGCGGACAAACACGCAGATGAGCTGGTGTTGGCTGTAGGCAAAGACGGCGAGGAGCTACGGAAGGTCATGGCCAACTACGGCTTCAAGCACGTCGTCACAGTGGACCAATTGCACCGCCACTTCCCAACGATGTACCCGGACGTCAAGGTGAAGGAGCCTCTGGAGCACAACGGACGCTTCGAGTCGCAGCCGTTCGCTGCCGTGTTCGTTCTCATTGATCCGATCTACTGGGGACGAGAACTGCAGATTGTCATGGACGTGCTGTGCTCCCCTGATGGACTTTTGGGTCAACGCACGGTGGAAGGGGACGGAACTGGCGAACGCCAGCATATTCCACTGTACTCGGCGTGTTCGGATTTCCAGTATGTAGGCGAGTTTCATTTACCGCGATACGGCGCTGGGGCGTTCCATGCAGTGTTGGAGGACCTTTTCACCCGCACGACGGGCCACAAATTGGAGAAAACGTTGTTTGGCAAGCCGCAGCGCACGTCCTTTGAGTTTGCTGAGAGTTTAATCGATGCTCAACGTCAAGACGTGGAGCGCATTTACATGGTAGGGGACAACCCCAAAACGGACATCCACGGCGCTAATGAAGCTGGAGGCAGGTGGAAGTCGGTGCTGACGCTTACAGGAATGCACAACGGGCCGGAAAATCACGAGGAGCATCCAGCTTATGGGGTTGTAGACGACGTGGCACAGGCGCTGGACTTCATCAAGCAGGACTTTGCCAAGATGCAGGCCGAGAAATGAAGAGTACTAGGTGCAGTACTTCCTAGAACAGTGGACGCTAGCGTTTAAGGCTTATATTATCTGTTCAGTACGGCACGTGCAGCAACTTCGTAGCCATTTCTTTTGTTCTTGGCTCTTTCAACGCCGCCATGAGCATATCAAAGAGCTCCTTCTCACTGCCGTAAATACGCATTAAGGCAGCAATCGGGTTCCAATTTGCATTCCTCCTATTCAATCTCTTGACGTAAAGTCCGTATTGGTACCAAATATCGAATAGCGGGTTTTCCAGCAGTTTGTCCAATGTCCTGTCGAGGTTCATCATGATGAAAACGTCGTTGGGGGATTGACGACTTACGCGCCAATCTCGTTGCAGTTCGGATTGCAGTCGTTTGGCTAACATCTTCGTATTTGGATCCTCTGACGCCTTCACGATCATTTTCGCCACAGCTTCATCACTGTAGTGGTTGATCAATGTGGGCACGGTGGCTAGCTCTGATCGACGGTATCGGAAGCGGAAATCGTCTGCGTACTTGATCCAAGCAGAGAACATCGGGTTCTGGAAGAGTGAATCCCCTGCCTTTTCAAGTTGCAACAGCGTAAAAATGTCTTCCGGCTTCTTTCCGATCGTTAGCCAAAGTTGCGTCTGCTCTGCTTGGATTCGTTTAGCGATACTGCTCGTACTCTCGGCCTTGTTAGCAGCGATCAGCATATTCGCCAGTGTTTTGTCGTTATAACGTTTCGACAGAATCGAGATCAACGTCGTTTTCTGCTTGGGGTTCTCCGCGTTGAAGTCGTCTAGGTATCGGATCCAAGTTCTTAGTCCAGGTTTCTCGAAGAGATCAGACGAAATCCACGTGAAAGGTAAGAACTTGTCGAGTTTCAGCACGCCAAAGACGCTCTCTGGAGATCTCCCGTGAGCCATCCAGTACTTGATCTGCTCAGTCTGGAGATGTTTCGCCGTCGCCACCGTTTTCTTGGACGTAGACGCCAGCCCCGTTTCGATGATCTTGGTCAGACCGTGATTCCCGTAGTACGTAGTGAGTGTCGCGACCAAACTCGTCTTCTTGGTGGGGTTTGCCTCGTTGAAGAGTCTCACGTACCTCATCAAAGTGGCCAACTGCGGGTTGTCGAGTAGGTTGTCCCCTGCTTTCTGTAGCTTCAGTGTCTTAAATACCATGTTGGTTGTGCTATCCCTTTTGAGCCAAGTCTCGACATCATCAACATTAGCTACCGCCTTGATCAAACTCTGAAGTGCAGAAGTTCCAGCCGTTCTTTCCTCGTCTCCCGCATATTTGTCAGACCGCAGAGACCTCTTTCTTGGAAGTCCATCTGGACGAGAAAGAGTCAAAGCCAACGGGTCGAGTTTGGGCTTCTGGTACTTCTGGTACTGTGCTTCGGCTGAGCAAGTTACCACAAACGCGATGGCGATTACCAGAACCTCAGCGACGTTACGACGCATTGGACCACGCGAGAGAGGATTTAGAAATGAGATTGGTGACTCCTCTTATCGAGCATAAAGGATTCAAAAAACAGTCACACTCATTCGGTATTCAGGGTTCTCGTGTCCTGGAGCTTTGCGTCTGCCTGGAGGTGAAAGTTTTTAACGACACCAAATGCGCACGAACAGCGGATAACATGGAGTGCTATTCTATTCAAAATAGTACTACTATTCAATAAACTAACAAGAAAATTTCTTGTTAGTACATACCATATGGTATGGTCGGTAGTACCGACTCAGTACTGTTGTTATCTTCATCGAATTACTATTAAATACTATTAAATAGTAATTCGATGAAGATAACAACAGTACTGAGTCGGTACTACCGACCATATGTTGCTTTTCCATCATACATGTAGTAAACTTCGAAGAGAACCAACACCAACCAAAAGAAACAACAAAACCTAGACTAAAGGATAACATTTTGATGTGACGTTATTTTTCTCGATAATCTCGAGATAGGACATGTACGGAGTCCGATCCTGAATCGGAAATCACAGCTGCCAATTTCCAAAAAGAGTGCAGTGTTACGGCAAGTTTATGCAGAAGAATCTCAATACTGACAAAAAGATAATTCTACAGGTGGAAATTGCCATTCTACAGAGGCATGGATAATTTTACAGAAGGTGTACTGTAGGTAGAGGATTGGGGTCTTAATTTAGTCTGCAGGAATAGTCCACGGACCAATTTAAACCTGTCGTAGCTGCTCAATCAATTCTATCGGATTCCGGGGGTAGATATGTTGAAGCGGGTTGCTTGACTTTATCGCAACTAAAAAGTTTTCGATCGTCAAGATGGAGCAGTAGCGGAACGTAAGAAGAGGAAGCAGAAATTCATCCAGAGAACGTTGGGGAGTCTAACCCTGAAATCCAGACGTGCCGAGGAGACTGTCACCGCATAGGGGCTGGTTGTTGACGATAGCGACGATAGCAGCGAGTTCTTGTCAAGATCGATCGAAAGTGGCGATGGCAGCAGCAAATTCTTCGGTTCAATCGATAGTGTTGATGATGAAGAAGACATTAGCGAATCGGACGACAGTGAAAGTCGTCGACTGGCAGCAAAAGCACGCCAAGAACAGCGACCCATGATGTGACACGGTCGGAATTTATCCCTAGGAACCTCACGTCGAATGCCTCACCAAAGCCTAACTGAAACTACACCGACAAGACCTGCGAACGTCACGGCATTACGTAAGTCTCCTAAGGCTACGAACGTCACGTCACCACTTAAACGTGCTCAACCAAAGGTGCTTACCAGAGCTCCCTAGACGTCTCCTATCCTACAATACCCGGTGATCCGGCTCACTTGACGGAATATCTGTGGTGATGTTGCAAACTAGTGTCTTGTTGATAAGTCAATGTGAATAAAGACAATGGTACTGGCCACACGACCTTCTCTCGGTTGTTCTTGATACTTGAAGGAATAAATTAACACACTACAATATGTATACCCACAGCTCAAATAATTATGCCTGAGTACATTCCTACAGATACTCCATCAAGAACCTCTTCAAATGGAGAAAGATGCGCCTCAGCTCGCTCCGGAAGCGGCCCCATTCCGCCCAAACGGCGCTTCTCCCTTTTAAACGCCCAATGTGTGAACAACGCCAGCACACCTCCTTGACGGTTCTGGGTGCGATACTTGCGGGGAACGTCCACTGGCGGTTTAACGTATTCGTCACTTTTATCCGAAGAAATGGAGACGATCGACAAGGAGAAGTCGAAGATTTCAACGTTGCGGGGAGAAATGGACACGGGATTTGATTCCTCTTCGGAGGTTTCCTCGTCGGAGCTGTCAAGATCGTAGTAGTGAAGGTTCGCTGACGACTCAGCGATGTTTTCTGCAGCTCATCCTGGTAGCTGACCTCCTCGTACGAGTTTTTATTCTCTTTCTTGCTATGGTGGTAGTGCGGGACGTCAACAGCTTTGGGTTGTGATTGAAGAGGAAGTTGCTATGAAGATAGCTAACCCGAATTTGATTTAACAGGAGACTGAACCACGTAACTGGAACGGGTCGTTGTCCGTAGGTCCTGCTAACTGGGCCAAGACGGCTCCGTCCAAAGGCTGTTTACCCAGCGTTTCAGACCGCACTTGCATGGCGAGGTAGTCAGGCGTCTCAAGGCCAAACATGACCCCGTCCAGGCTGCTGTTGATGATCCCCACGGCTAACAGAACGCACGGGTTGTCTCAATTGTCTCCGAGGAGATGCAGGTCTATTGAGTACGAACAAGGACTCGAAGATGATGCGACCCGCCCAAACATGCCCACAGCCTAAATGTTATCCATGAAACGAAAGAAGAGCATTACACAAGCTCTCAAACTTTATTGTTACATCAGCTCCAAGATCCACGGTGCAACAATGATTTACCGGAATAAAACCATCCGACCGAGGAACAGAAATTTATATTTGAAATTTTGTTTTTATTTATTTTCTCTCCCACTTTTACAGATCAAGAGACCAAGACGGAAGCGCCGCCTTGACCGACGAGTTTACCGAGCCACGTCGAAGGACTAGAGATCCAGTCCACACGGAAATGTGCGAAGTTGGAATTCCAGGAAATGCTCTCGTACTCGCTAGGGATGTCGAAAGCTGTGAGACCTTTGCTCTTCGCGTAGTCCGGGATCATCGTGGTGCCGCCAGAAGCACCGAGGGACTTGGGGTCAGCCTCGACGATCAGCACCGAAACGTTTGGATCACGAGACAAGTACTCAGCAGCAACGAGACTTCCGGGGCCGCTTCCAACGACAATTGCGTCGTATGTGGACTGAGCATCAACGACGGAGCTTGAAGACGCGAAAGCAACAAGAGCACAGGCCCTCAAATAAGCCTTGCCACCGAGCATTTTCCAGGGCTTCGAAGTACGAGACTGATAGTCGTGTCGTGTGGTCTGGGTTGCCGAAGGAAAAAGGGGAAGTGTCCTGTTCTCTTCACCAATTGAACCTGACGCATTAAGGCTTTGGAGTGTTTCAATGTATTCATGCATTGCCACGCTCTTGTGGTTTATCGTGTTTAATATGGGTGTCTCGTAAGGACTTACTGGCTGATTCAAATGAAAAACGAACGAGAACACACTACTATCTGCGCTCCACTCTCTTTTACGCTTCGTGGAAATGGATGCCTTGTCGGATCGTGTGGTGCTGGTGATCGTCGTGTGGACAGTCACGCTTTTCGTGGTCATACTCCAAGTGGACATACTGTCGGTGGTCTTTCTCCCAGTGGACGTACTGCCGGCTTTTTTCTCTGTGGACTTCCTTGGTTGATTTTCTCCGTGACCATGCTCATGGAGGAGACTGTTTCGGTTGTCGTGATTTTGATGAATGTGCCCATAATCCCGGTGGTGTTGGCGTGGGCTCGAAGATCTTGCTCTCGGTTTGTTGGCGTGCGTGTTTTCTGTGGCCCGGTTCGATAACAATGCTCGTATCAAGCAGTGCAACAGAGAAAACGCTGCAAATATGAAATTGAAAGTATTGTGAAAGAGAAATTGAAGCCCTGGGAAATGAAAGAAGTGTCAAAGAGAAATGAAAGGCCGGCGCCATCGGTGGGTTAAATGCGATATATCTCGCTCATTCAAGTGAGAGAGCTGGACCAGCTAAGGCGGGCCGCCCGCGTTTCTTCTTGGCACGTTTGTCCACGAACACAGCTCTTTTGAGACCCGATGGTTCGACATGCAGACCCAGTTTGAATCGCACTGCAACTACATGAACGCAACTCCCCAGCTTGAACCACGTTCTGCAACTGCATTGTCGAAACTCAGCGTGTACAAACCAGCCTACTCCAGGTTGCGCTTCCGCTTCGAACTCGAAATCCGTCGCCTCTTGCTGCTCTGTTTCGGATGCTTTGGTCGACAATTCTCTTGAGACGTACCGCTGGAATACACGGTACAATCGGCCGGATGGTACTCTAATCTGGGTGTCTTGCACCTCGACAATACTGAATGCGTTTTCGGAATTCAAGCGCCGATGGTCACGCAAAATGTTAGGGCTATCTCTCACTTCTGTTTGAAATGGAAGTGATAATATCGCCTGAAGTGAGCAGCACTGCAAAAGCTGAACAAAGAGAGCGTTCAGTCGGGTAACCTTCGCTGGGTGTGCTGCTGTTTGAAACGGCCGTTAAAGTTCTCAATTGGATTGTTTGTTTTGGCCATTCCCATGGGAGATTCGAGACACTGCCAATTCCGATATCGACCTGTCATCCACTGACTGAGAAAGTAAGAGCTGAAGTCTGCCAAATCCGAGTCGGTATTCCAGGATGCCAATGCTTCCTTCATCCTGTTTTGCAGCTCGAGTGGATCTCGAGCGTAGTGGATCGCGTACACGTGTCTAAACACAACCGCTCTCTTTGCCGAACTGAGGTGTGCTATGTGCTTCTTCACGTTCTTCACAACGTGAAAAAAACACATCAAAAACTTTGGCTGTTTATCCAGGGCGAGACTTTGGATAGCAATTGACTCGAAGCCGCTGCGTTGCGCAGCGTCAGCATCCATCATGACGTAGCCGATTCCTGGAGTATCGCCCGTAATATTGAAATACATGTCTAGTGTGGAGCGGATGGCAGCTTCCCATCGTTTTTGCTTGATGTCAGATACCAAGAACAGAGCAACTAAATGGAACTGTCGCCACATATCCGATATTCCGATCGCGATAACAGGAAAACCACGCGTGTTCAGTTTGAATGTTGCGTCAAGGTGCGTCATGTACTGTGCAGCAAACTGAAGACGGCGAATCGTAGATTTTGTGGCAAATCCTACTAGTAAGGGATCCTCATCAGAGCCTTCTCCAAGAAGAGGTTCCCCATTTGGGTCCACAGGAAAACCAAAGGTGAATGCCTCATTTTCCTCAAGATTGTGTGTGTATCGGTGGGTTTTGGCTAATGTAGCCATTTCGTCCACAAAATCGTTGTCATTCAAGACATTTTTGCGGTGGTTCCGGACACGCGTCTGGACTCGGGCCAGCAATTGCTTGGGGTCGATATCCTGAAAATTATACTTGAGTGCCAGCTTGTTTAAGTCAACCGAAGGTTTTTCCCCTGCAGCAGCACGTTCCTTGATAAACCGATGCATGCTGAGGCTGATCTTGCAATTCTTCGGTGAATTTGCGGTAGATAAGTGGATACCACTCTGGTAAACATCACTACGCGATGTCAGCATACAGGTGTGGATCTTGACAAACCACATGCAGCTTTCCTGACTTGCTGCGACTACTGAACACGTCGAAGACGAGCACTTCAGGATAGTGTACCGCATCTTGTGGTTATCCACGTTTGGTGAACAGATCTGACATCTCTCTTTCTGGTTTTTGCTTTTAAGCCAGCTCTTTTGTTTGTCCATGAAGTCTTCAAGATCATGCTCAGTCACACAAGAGCTCACTTTCTGCCACACGTAGGCCGGCATTGCGAGGACTGGCAAGACGCGGAGTTAGTAGGAGCAGGTAGGGAGATTCCGCGGGTCTTGTTAGGGTCGTCGGGTTCAGGACCTTAGATCAGGAGGAAGCCAATGTAAAAATGAAGAATAGCGATTAGGGATGGTTTTGAATCAGGCATGTAAAGAACTTCTAAATGTCCTAAAACGTTTTGCACAATTCAAAAATATCCAAAAGATCCAGAACAATCCAAAAGTCCGTGTCATTTGACAAGGATCTTGAAGGGCTGATCGAGGCAGACCATGACACGACATCCGTCTGACGGCAATGTGCATCCCGCGATTCATCAAGGTCCACCACAACCACCAGCGACTACACCTCGAACTCCTCGAAGAGGCACAACTACACGTACAGCACCTCCAGACTCGGCGTTACGACGAACGCCTCAAACTGGGATAAACTCTGCTCCAACACCACCAGGCTCGGCGATGCGACGGACTCTTCGTTTCAGCCCTTATCACAGAGGTGCTAGAAGATCAAGCACAGGTGGTCAGTCGTCTCAAGCATCTCCGGGAGAGCAGTCAGTCCAAACTCCGGCATCAACTCCTGCGCGATCCCCTGGTAGACCTCGTAGGTCCCCAGGCTCGGCGCGGCAATTTCAGCCATCACCAACGAAGATTGGGCGACCAACTGATCCTATATGGCAGTACTATTTCGTCGAGAAAGAGAACGGAAAGAGGCACGGGCGATGCAAATACTGTGGTGCTCTCAAAAAGAACGGAAAGCCAAGCGGAAACTTGTTGAAACACTTCACAGGTCCTAAACCGTGCCCTAGCGTACCAAGAGATGTTCAACTTTCATTGCGGCCATCATCTACGGCATATGAACCAGCTACAACAGCTGCAAGTACACATCCTACTGTTTCACTGCCGATCGAGCTGAATCAGGATGCCTTTGAAATGGCGCTGGCGCGAGTATTTTTCGTTTGTGCCCTACCCTTTATGCTAGCAGATGCTCCTGTTTTCAAAGAATTTCTTGCTTTGGTAGCACCTACATTCAAGGCGCCATCGCGACACAAGCTGAGTGGCGAGCTTTTGATGCGAGTGCAAGCCGAGATGAAGTTGGAGGTGATCGAGTTGGTTGATCAGCAAGTGTATGTTTCTCTTGTGACGGATGGCTGGACTGATACCAACGGCTCCAGCATTATTAACTTCTTGGTAGTTGCGCCAGGGATGCCCTCGGTATTTTGGTCCTCGTGGTCAACGCGGTCTAAACAGCATACGGCAGACTACCTTGCTGGTGAAATTGAGAAAGTAATCGCAGATATCGAGCGATCAACATCAGTACAGGTTGTATCCGTCATTACGGACAACGCCAAGAATATGAGAAGCGCTACAGGGCGTGTTAATGCTCGCAGACCAAATATTGTCAATGGTGGGTGTTCCGCACACATATTGAATCTACTGATGCAAGATGTATGTAAATTTCCTGCTATCCGCGAAATTCGTTTGAGGGCTGTCGCTGTGGCACGATTCGTGAAAGATCACCTTGCACTACTTGATGAGTTCAAGGGCTTGCAGCAGGGTATGCGGAATCTCGGCTCGAAAGCAAGAAATCTCGTGTTGCCAACGCCAACGCGTTGGTATTCAGTGTTTTCTTGTCTGAGGACAGTATTGGACAGCCAGGAGGTACTTGAAAAACTGTTTTTGAGTCCGGACTACGAAGAATTCAGAGCTCGCTATCGCGGTACTGCAGCACGGAATAGAAAGCTTGCCTTCGTAACAGCGTTGGTTGGTGACATTGGATTTTGGAACAACTTGAGAACGATCGTACGTCTATTTGATCCAATTATTGCTGTACTACGAGTTTTAGAAGCGGACAATGTGTTTGTGTCGGCGGTGTACAAGTGGTTTAGATGGCTACGATACCATGCTGCTTATGGTGTCACATCCCCTGAGCAAGAGCGGCAAGTTGAACCGATGAGAGCCGACCAAGCAGACGCAACTGGTGCGGAACATGACGCTGAACAATCCGATACCGAGGAATCCGACGCTGAAGAAGAAGACCCATCTAGTGGTAGTGCCGCAAGCCAAGAAAGTAATGGCGACGGTACCACCGAAAGGCTATCTGTAAACGGGGTGTATGCGAACGTGTCGGATTTCCCGCTTGGTGACGTCCAAGCTTTATTTCGCGAAAAAATACTGAAGCGATGGAAGTATGCTCATACAAATGCTATGGGTATTGCTTTCTTGCTGGATCCTACCACCAATCTTGACGAGTTTGTGGGCTCGGACGATGATACGGTGGAAGATCAGATTTGCAAAATGGCGAAGGACTGTGGTGTGATCACGTCAAGCAATGATACTCCCAAACTAACAGCGGAGATCCTCGCATTCAAAAGCAGTAAAAGACTTGGCGGCGAAAAACTTCGAGAAAAATACTCCGAATCAAGCCCCCAGGATTACTGGAATGCCATGAACAACAAAAAGTATCCGTTGCTTAAGAAAATTGCTCAAATAGTCTTTGCGATCCCGACATCGTCCGCAGCCAGCGAAAGAGCTTGGAGCATCTTCGATCACATTCACACCAAGCGACGAAACAGGCTTTCAGTTGAGAAGGTCGAAATGCTCGCGTACATTTACATCAACTATGGAACCATTAGGCGCGATGAAGTCGATCTGGCTCGATATCAGTCTTGTCCAGACAGCGTAGATTAATTGCTAGATGAACTTTGCAATCGATGATTTCTTACCTCTTCATATTGCTTAATCCACGTCGATCTTGGAATCTTATGGACAGGCAACAACAAAGCCCTCCCGGTCACCTAAGGCTGAACGTCTGCACTGCTAGAAGATGCTGTCGAAGAAGGGCATCATCGCCTTATGGTTGTCCGACAGGAGCCACCACATGACCACATCCACATCGAGCAGTGGACCAGTGTGAATCCATCGGCCAGGCCCCAGCATCACTGGGACATAATGACGACGCGGTGGTACTGGAGCAAGCGCAACACCGGATGGACCGACGCAAGCAACGTATCCCACTACAGCGGCCTTCACAGGACAGTTCCACGACCAACTAGATCAAATTGGTCTTGCTCATGAGCAGTGACACCTCCGTATCACTTACAGCCACTCCAGACAAAAATCTCCGCGGTCGTTGCCTCCGTCGCCGTGCATTCCCGTGACGTCTCCCGTCTCCATGTGCACCTTGACGCACTCCACCGTGCAGTATGCGGATGTGCAGCAGCAGCGTCTTGATCGTCGCCCATGGCCACCAGGTAGTCGAAGGCCACGCCCGCGACCACCAGCGCCACGTACTTGCCGTCCTCGACCATGTACTTGACGTGCAGTTGCTTCTACTCCTTCTACGAATTCACGTTGCGCCACAACAGATTCTTTTTCTCCTTCGGGATTATTCGAAAGCTGCTAGCGATCATGTGTGGATGTCGCCGGCCTTGAGTTTCTCGATGGCGTCGGCTGTGACGTCCTCCAGCTCAGTGAGGGACAGGATAATCCCCAGCAGCGACAGACTCTCATCGACCGCCGCTCGCTTGGCATCGAACGTCTCGACCTGCTCGTGGATCCAGTCTGCAGGCAGCTTGCGGTCGACATGTCCAGCACGTAACTTGGCGAGGCGGTCGGCAAACTCAGTCTTCGTTGCCACATGCCACCGCTGCTTGTATCGTAGCGCTCGTACTTACCAAACACGGGCCTCCGACTTTCAGACATCCAAAAGTCCTTTTGGGCACATGGTGTGCTGCACACCAACTATAATACTTTCAGACACTTTTGCATTTTGAACGGTATTTTAGGCGTTTTGCCAATTAGCTCCGAACAGTTCGGAAGTCGTCCAAAACCATCCCTAATAGCGATAATATCAATGCTTGTGGATGTCTGCAGTATCTAGAAGTATTTTTAATCTGAACCGCTGCAAAAAATAGTCCTCAGACGCAAAGGACGTCTTTTGCAGCATATGAAGCCGTGCAGCCAATGGGATCAAGCGTCTCTGTAGTTCTGTGCAACGACTCTGTATTCCTGGCCCACTTTGCTGTATTGCCGTTCCATTATCTGTAATTTGGGTATGGTATCTGTATTTTTGTCTCTGCTTCTGTACATACGCAAACTTATTCTGTAGAATGCACTCTCGCTCCTCAATACTGTACAGATAAGGGCTGCAACAGTCGGAATTCTATCCCCACCGATGCCATTTCAGCACTACAATGTGGTCAAGGGATTACCCGGTAATTTACCGCGAGTATTATAATAACAACTGTATACTTAGTATTCCACTATCAATGAGTGCATTATGTCTACACGATCCAGGTCACATTGCATGCATCTCTGTGGGTTTCATCGCATGCAGGAGCTACTGTCTTTGCTCTACATGGCGAAGATTTTGTGACTTTCAAGTGTCAAAGCCTCCGACGGGGTAGCGGACTAATCACGAGTACTGGAAGCCGGAAATCGAGTACACATACCGGTAACCGACAATACCGCCAGCGCCGGCCGAAACCCGAGTTCACATCGGTAGAATTCCGAGTACAATGGCAGAATTCCGAGTACAAAAAATTGGCGGGAAAAAAGTACAAGGGAAATCTGGCAGAATGGCGAGTGCAGGGCGGGTTTGCCGCTAAGAACTAGTCAGCCATAACGAAGCATTCATTAATTTAACTCATTTATTGTCCGTATTACTGGGGTTTAAGCCCGCGTGCTCCGCACACGGAGCGTTAAACCGCCAGCCTAAGCCCGCTCCGGCTTCGCCTTCGCTTGATCCGTCGCCAGCGCTGGGGTTTAAGCCCGTGTGCTTCGCACACGGAGCATTAAACCACCAGCCAGCGTTCTCCACCGCGCTTGTCCTCTCTCTGCTGTCCTTTACTGCCCAGCTACGCGCTCCGAGCGATCCAAGCCACCCCTAGCGGCTCGCTATGCTCGCGAGTACAGACCCTAAGCCCGCTCCGGCTTCGCCTGCGCTTGATCCGTCGACAGCGCTGGGGTTTAAGCCCGTGTGCTTCGCACACGGAGCATTAAACCGCCAGCATATGCCCGCTCCGGCTTCGCCTTCGCTTGATCGTCGGCAGCGCTGGGGTTTAAGCCCGCGTGCTCCGCACACGGAGCGTTAAACCGCCAGCCAGCGTTCTCCACCGCGCTTGCTAGAAAAACCGCAAAAGTACCGGTACGAACTGACCTCAATTCGTTTTGCAAAACCTCTCAAAGTCGGTTGGTGTACTCGAAATCTGGCCACTGGTACTCGGAATTAGTCTCTTTCCCCTCCGACGGGATTTGATATGGAGATTTGCTGTTCGCCCTATCCGTGGGTGACAGCGAAGTGGTCACACCATCGTGTGGTCACCGAAATCTCCATACAAACATCAAGTATACGTCTTGGCAGTTCCAGATTTGCATTGCGGGAGCAGAGGGGCCACACCAGAGCCCTCCAACCTGCATACAAAAACCAAGTAGTTGTAAAGTGACCACTTGCGTGGTCACAGTAAATCAGGTCTCGACCCATTCTATAGTTAACTCAAGTAAAAAAAGAGTGACCGGAAACTTGTCTGACACGGATATTCCTTGGTCTCCATCTCATTCCAGTATTCGCTCCGGAGTGCCACACGACTTTGATTATGCGGTCCAATTGCATTATGCTGCTAGTTTGCACTGCAGTTATCTCAATTGCTGGAGAAGGCTCAACGGCACTGGATTCCACGCCACCTTCGACGCAGTACAATATCGTTAGCGAAAGAAATATCCGGGCGGGGAAGTACGCAGTCAATGAAGAGAGAGCGGCTGGAGCTTCTGCAGTTGTGAGTCTGGTCAAGGCGACTACCAAAGTCGACGACCTCGAGACTTACCTCAAAAGGGGCGACACAGCGAACAAGGTCTTTAAGACACTGAAGCTACAGAAAGCAGGGGACAACCTACTCGACAATCCGCAGTTGGCCACTTTGATGAGGTACCAGAGACTCTTCAACGAGGCAAACCCTACCAAGAAGACGAGTTTGGTCGCGACACTCACTACGCATTACGGGAACCAAGGTCTGACCAAGATCATCGAAGCGGGACTGGCGTCTACGTCTAAGAAAACGGTGGCGACAGCGAAACATCTCCAGACTGAGCAGATCCAGTACTGGATGGCTCACGGGAGATCTCCAGAGAGCGTCTTTGGCGTGCTGAAACTCGACAAGTTCTTACCTTTCACGTGGATTTCGTCTGATCTCTTCAAGAAGCCTGGACTAACAACTTGGATCCGATACCTGGACGATTTCAACGCGGAGAATCCCAAGCAGAAAACGACGTTGATCTCGATTCTGTCGAAACGTTATAACGACAAAACACTGGCGAATATGCTGATTGCTGCTAACAAGGCCGAGAGTACGAGCAGTATCGCCAAACGAATCCAAGCAGAGCAAACTCTGGTTTGGTTACAGACCGGAAAGAAACCAAGCGGCATCTTCACACTGTTAGAGCTCGACAAAGCAGGGGATTCACTCTTCCAGAACCCATTGTTCTCTGCTTGGATCAAGTACGCAGACGATTTCCGAGTCATCCATCGTGACACTCAATTGGAAACGATGTCGACGCTGCTGAAACACTTCGACGATGATGTCCTGGCTAAGATGATCATGGCAGCTAACGACAATCCTAGTACCAAGAGCCTTGCTGGACGATTGCATGCAGAGCTACTACGGGGATGGAAGTGGCGTCGTACAACCCCGGATGGTCTATTCTTCCTGCTGAAACTGGACAAGGTGCAGGACAAGTTGCTTGAATCTCCACTGTTCCACGTGTGGGCCAAGTTCATGATCTCCTATAACCAAATGAACCCCAAGACCAAGTACGACCTCATCACAACGCTGACGTACCATCTTGGTGGAGATAAGGAGCTCTCGAAGATGCTCCTAGCAGCGGAGAAGGTGCCGAGCACAAAAGCGATGGCTTCCAAGTTGCTAGATTTGCAACTTGCCCACTCACTGGTTGGATAAAATGAAGAGTCCAGGATTGGTTTCCTCGTATTTAGGAGCAAAAGGAGCGGCAGCGGACGATATGAGCAGCATTCTCTACCAGAAATACCTGAAGTCATTACCAACATGGTAAACTAGAGGAGAAATGGATGAAGTATCATTTCTACAGCCCGAGGCTCTTGGAATTGTCCGGGATCTCGCGGGTTTGACTTGAGTGTGCGTTTCCAAGCTTTTCTCGTTAAGAAGTTATCAGTTATGGCGGTTGTCAGGTCTCCATAATATCGAGACAGCGTCTACAATGTACACCCACTAATAGTGTCTAACGTTTAGAGCCTCTTCTTGTCCATGACACATTTTGTTTATGAAGGCTCCCGATTACGATGGCCATCGAAATGGCTCCCATGCAACAACAAGTTAATCACTTTGCTTTTTGATCTTAACTACTCAACAGCTACTACAACCGCGATGGTGGGAACTCGTACGGCCGTCACGCTCGGAGTAATGGCTCTAACTCGCCCAATGTCTGTTTTCGCCCAGAATATGTCGTTTGGAGCCAACAACTTCTATCGCAGCAACAACGTCACCATCCAGCCCGTCACGTTCCCAAACCAGTTCAAGATGAACATTGCGGGCAACCTCTTCACTCCCAAAGACCTTGATACCAGCGTCAGAGCTTCAGCCATCATCGTCGGTGTAACGGGGTTACATTGAAGAGTGACTTTAGTCACTCTTCCGAAGTGGATACATTTGGTGTGTCACACATCATGGTGACACGTGGCAGGTGGCTCCGCAGCCACCTATCACCTTCTATCTAGGTTACACTATAGATATCTTTGAGTTTGTATTGCAGGCCAAGCTAACAAGTATCTATAATATATTCAGTCTTAAATCTACCTAATCTTTAGTTAGTCTCCCCAAGTCTTTGGGGACCGAGTGAACTGCCGTTCACTAGGAGTTTGTATACTCCAAGCCTTCCTCTGTGTGAAGTGCTGTGTGACCCCCGTCACACTTGGTAGCACTTGTAGTCAATCCTACGCCTACGCGGGTAGATTGATTACCTGAATCCTCTGTGGCCAGAAGTAGTTGGCCATCATGGATCGAAGTGAGTTTCCTCACTTGACCGACTCTCAGTTTGAGTCGGTCCGGAAGATGGCGGGCATCTTTGGGATGGATGCCTTCCGGAGCTTGGCGGCGGCGACGCCGGCCGAGCAGGTCGAACGCGTGGCGGCGTTCGACATGTACGAACGTGGGCTCATTGAGCACGTTCGAGGAACCTTTGAGGCTCCTGTGGTTGAACCGAGGCCGGTTCAGCCCAAGCCTTTAAGACTCAAGGTTCTTCCCTATGAAGGGAAAGAAGGTGAAAACCTTCACTTCTGGATCCGAGAAGTTGAGCTCGCCATGGAGGCGGCTCTCATCTCGGTGGAGCGACTTCGGGTCGCTTTCGCGCTGTCTAACCTCGGGGTCGAGCGAAGACATGGGCGTACACGCGCGAAGCGACGTCGCCTGGATGTTTTACATCCTGGGCCCAGCTGTGCGAACAGCTTCGGGCCGCATTCCTCCCGGCGAACTATGAGTATCGCCAGCGGTCACGCTTCCTAGCCTGCAAGCAAGGAAACGTGACCTGCACGAGTACATCCAAGAGATGCGTGTTCTCGCGGCATCTCTGGTAGGAAACCCTACCTGAACACATCCAAGTAACTGTGTTCATGGACGGCTTAAGAGTAAGCCCGGCCCGCACGCAACTGTTCCGCGTGCAGGTCAACACGATGGAGGAGGCGATTCAAGTCGCGCTCCAGGAGGAGTACAGCCATACACAGGCTCAGACTCCTGCCTCTGCGTGGCAAGGCCACAGCGGGCCGACGACGGCGTCGGCCAGTGCTCCTGGGAATGGAGCAGGCTCGGGACCAGCCCCTATGGACTTGGGGCTCGCCGAGCAGAAACGCATCCGCTGTTTCGAGTGCGGGCGTTTCGGACACTTCGCACGTGTCTGCCCCTCTGGGGGGCAATGGAAGAGGTCTTCCAAGCCTCAAGGCTCTAAGGGCCGCTGGAAGAAGCCGGCGCCCATAGTCAGGGGAACTCCGGGGACCAGTAGGGGCGGGGCGCCCTACTGGGGAAACACTAAGTCCCCATGCGGGTGGTGCGGGAGGCACACGCAGTGGAGACTTAGCCCCAGAGAGTCTTGGGACTCTCAAAGCGGAGAAGGGCAGCGGTGGGCTGCTGGTGGTACACGCGAGTGTACGGGGGTTTAACAACCCCTTTAGAGTCTTGATAGACTCTGGGGCGAGCAAGAACTTTGCTCGCCGACAAACTGTCGCAAGGAATCGCGGCAAGTTTGAGGACGCTCTACGTGAGAGCGAGGGAAGTGGGCTAGTCGCCGTACGACTAGCCGATGGTACGGTGGTGGAAGTACCAAAGGTCCAGGTGGACCTGGCTGTGAAGTTTGAGGACTTCGACAGCGTGGAGTCGTTCATTGTCCTCGAGATGGACAAGTACGACTTGATCCTAGGGATGCCGTGGCTTGAGAAGCACGAGCCCTGGATCGATTGGCGCGGCAAAGCCATTGGGGCTAGCCGGCCTGCAGTCTCTGACAGAGCTTTGGTGAGTCATGTTCCCACCTCTGTCAGGACTAAGGGCGTTCGCTGGAACCGCCAGGACGCGGCAGCGTCCGAGGAGTATTTGGGGCTGGTGTAGTCGGTGCTACATCGCCCCACACGAGAAGTGATCGTGGGCCATGGATGGCCGGGGCAACGGGCGGAGGCCCTTGCCCTACGTGTGGAGTCTGCAACGATAGCAGGGCCCCACGCACGAAGTCGCAGCGACGCACAGGCTGCGACTGTGGTAGTGCCGAGCACTAACCAGGTGGGTAACTTAGGTCCACAAGCGGATCAAAGAGTTCCGCAGGAAGCCAAGATGGCTCGCGATGCCGAAGTAGTGGCATCGCCAGGCGTACGAGAAGTAGTTCGACGCCAGGTCGCTCAGACCATAACTGATGCGGGTAACAGAGTTCCGCATGGAGCCACGAGGGCTCGTGATGCCGAAGTAGTGGCATCACCAGGCGTGAGAGAAGTAGTTCCACGCAAGGTCGCTCAGACCATAACTGACCAGGAAGACACCAAGGGTGCTTCCGATGCGGGTAACGCAGTTCCGCACGGAGCCATGAGGGCTCGTGATGCCATCGTAGTGGCATCACCTGGCGTGGGTAAGTTAACCCCACGCCATGGTCGTAAGCCGGGGTTGGTAGAATACCATCCCGAAGAAGTCCACGAGGACTTGGGACAGGAGCTAAAGGCTCCTAGGTCACAGTCGGTCGAAGAATGCTATCACATCTTCGACGGCGTGACCGGGCATCGCGTGAAGGCAGGGGCCATCGAGTTGGCACCCCTGCCTGAAGGTATCAGAGCTATTGAACCTCGAGGAAGTCGCGATGGAGGACTTCCTGGCCGAGTTGAAGGCCGGGGAGATATCGGAGATGATTCTCCTTAGGCCGGAGCCCACTCCAGAGGAGTTGAACTCCTCCTCAGTGATGGACGAAGACGTCCTGGAGGAGTTCCGGAAGCAACGTGCGTCGCGCACGGGCTCCGAGATTCTGAAGAATCCAAAGGATCCGCTGTATCCTTTAGTGAAGGAGTTTGAGGACGTGGTGTCCAAGGACCCACCCTCAAAGCTCCCACCAGACCGAGGATCAGGCACGAGATTGATCTCGTGCCAGGCACAAAGTATTGTGTCACGCGTCAATGGCCCCTGCCCGAGAGCAGAGCGACGTCATTGACGCGTTCTTCGCCGCTAAGGCGAAAGCGGGAATGGTGCGGGAATCGAAGTCCCGCACTCGACGCCAACCTTCTGCGTTCGCAAGCCGAACAGGAAGTGGCGTCTGGTTCATGCTTACAATAAGCTGAACAGCGCGACTGTGCCAGCACAGACGCCGATCCCTCGCAAGGATGTGTTGTTGAACAACATGGCCGGCTGCACGCTGTATAGCGCGCTGGATCTGGTGGATGGATACTACCAGATCCTGATGCGGGAGTGTGATATCCCGCTCACGGCCGTGAGCACGCCGAGCGGTATGCTCTGGGAGTGGCTGGTAATGCCACAAGGTCTATCCAACGCACCAGCGACCTTCAATCGCTTGGTCACACAGTTGTTTAGACCTTTGCGTGCGTTCACGCAGACGTACTTTGACGATATATTCGTCCATAGCCGTGCCGAGGAGGCAAGACGGCTATAGAGGTGCATCGAGAGCACCTCCGTCGAGTGTTTGAGGTCATGAGAGCTAACAAGCTCTATGCCAACATCGACAAGTGCGTCTTCGCAGCTGAGGAGATTAAGGTCCTCGGCTGCTTCGTCAGCAGCGTCGGGGTCGAGCGGATCCTGACAAGGTCAAAGCCATTGCGGCATGGCCTGTTCCTCGGTCACAGAAGGACCTGAGGAAGTGGTTGGGCTTAGCCAACTACTTGCACAAGTACAGTGCTGGCTATGCGGGACTCGCAAAGCCTTTGTCGGACCTTCTGAAGAAGGAGGCCGAGTGGTGCTGGGAGCGCCAGCACCAGGATGCTGATAGCATCAAGGCGAGCTTGCAATGCGCGCCCGTCCTGGCGTTGCCGGACGATGCCAAGTCGTTTAGCGTTGTCTGTGACGCTTCCGACTATGCAATTGGCTGTGCGCTATTGCAACAGGACGATGAGGGACGAGATAGGGTGATCTCGTTCCAGTCCAGGCAGCTGAAGGCTGCCGAACGGAACTATCCGTTCACGACAAGGAACTCTTGTCGATGAAGTATGCCCTTGTCAAGTTCAGGGTGCATCTTCTGGGCTCAAGGCCCTTTGTGGTCTATACGGACCACGCGTCCTTGCGGACAGCCATCCATACGCCGCACTTATCGCAGCGGATGGCGCGTTGGCTGTCATTCTTCGCGGAGTATAACTTCCGCGTTGAATACAAGCCTGGCAAGCTCAACACGCTTGCCGACGCTTTGTCGCGCAGGCCCGACTATGAGTTCGCTCATATTAGTCGGGCCACGACGGATCTTTACGATCGAATACGCTTGGCGTATCGGGACGATGACGCCCTCGCCCTATTGTGCGGTATTTGTCCGCTGGCACGGATGCCAAGGTCGAATGGCTTACGCCTCGACAGCGGGCACGGCTCCACCGCTATGAGTGGGCCGATGGCCTGCTCCACTATCGGGTGGAGCCGGGGATCCTCCGCGGGTCGTTGTTCCGAACGACGAGGATCTGAAGTATGATATACTTCACGAGGCACACGATGTGCCTTCGAGTGGCCACTTGGGCCGAGAGAAGACCTATCATGGGGTCTCTCTGATGTTTTGGTGGGCCCACATGTACAAGTGGGTGGCCAAGTACATCAAGACATGTGAAACATGTCAGCGCGTGAAGCCAGCGGGGCACGCGTCGGCTCCGCTGCAGAGCCTGCCAGTCCCACTGGACTGCTGGAAGTCGATGAGTCTCGACTTTGTCTTCGGCCTTCCGGCCGATGACCAGAAGAACACCGGCATTGTGGTGTTTGTATGCCGATTGAGCAAGATGGTGCATCTTGCTCCGGTCTCTGAGACCATTACCGGGGAACAAACTGCGAAGTTGTTCCTTGATAGCGTCTTCCGCTATCACGGGTTGCCTGAGACTGTTGTCTCTGACCGCGACCCGCGGTTTACCGCTGCGTTTTGGAAAACGCTGTTCCAATTGCTTGGAACACGGTTGACGATGTCAACAGCGGACCATCCGCAGACCGATGGTCAGACTGAGCGCGTCAACCGAGTGGTTGAGGACGTGCTGCGCAGTGTTTGCGCTGAGGCGCCGCGCTCTTGGTCAGCGCAGCTGCCTATGGTTGAGTTTGCACTCAACAACGCGGTACACGCGTCAGCAGGGTTCACGCCGTTCTACTTGAACAGGCTTCGGAACCCCAGGTGCCGCTCACACTGGGTGGGGCACCGCGGCTTCGAGAGTAAGTGGGGAGAGGCTCGGAAAGAGCTTTCCTCCCAGGTTTCCGGTGTGGAACCAGCCGCGTTGCGGAAGAAGTTGTCGACATTTGTCGGCAACAGGCTGAATGTGATCAGCCGGGTGCGAGATGCAATGGCACTCGCACAGGACAAGCAAAAGGAGTACTCAGACCAACATGGGAGAGGAAACTTAAGTGTATTTAATGTGGGTGACTTAGTGCTACTCGACACTAGGAACCTACCTCTTAACACTGTTAGCTCCACGGTGAGCAACAAGTTGAAGCATCGCTTCATTGGACCCTTTAAGGTCCTGAGTAGGCACGGTGCTGCCTACACGATCGACTTGCCTAAGTCGATGACGACCCACCCGACGTTTTATGTGGGTCGTCTGAAGCGGTACCATGACCCTCAGGGTCATGCGGCCCCTCAAGAGGTTGAAGGCGGCCGCGAGTAGGAGAGTGAACCTCCTCGACGCGAGGTTGAGCGTCAGGCGCCGAGCGCCCCAGGTAATAGGGAGTTTGGTGACTCCCAGGGGCGAAGCCGTACCCCGGCGGAAGGTACGAGCGGTGTGGATACACCGAGGGGCCAAAGGAGTAGGCCCCTAGGCGAGAGTCGAACGACGACTGGGAGTACGCGTACGGTTGCGACTCCCGGCGAGACATCGTCGCCTGAAGGTCGTAGACCTCTTGACGAAGAGAGTCAAGTGCCCGCGAAGGGGCACTACGGTCTACACGACCATGAAGATCCTGCATCGCGAGACGCAGGTCTTCCAACTGGCGCAAGACACCAGGCAGGTCGGCTGCAGGGGCAGCTTGGCCGCCATGCTCAAGACCAAGAGCACCCTCAAGCGCAAGGACACGCGCTCGGAGGAGACGGATCTCCTCCTGTTGCTCCAGCAACAAGTTGGTCAAGAGGCCCAGTCGAAGGCCTCTGAGTCCCCAACGTCGGGGACGGCTCGAAAGAGCAGTCGAGCGAGGCCTCCTCCGGCTTTGCTTGACCGGAACGGAGAACGCCACTACCATGTGGAGCGGGTTCTCCAGGAGCGGCGTCGCGGTGGGAAGCGCCAGCTCCGAGTGAAGTGGCGCGGGTACCCTGCGTCGCAGAGTACCTGGGAGCCGATTGAGCGGCTCCAGGTTGACTGCCCGAAGGCTGTCGCGTGCTGGGAAGAGGCACGGCGGCAGCCTCGTAAGTAGTCCGCGGCTTCTTAGCCGCTGAACGGGGTTGGAACACAGATGTATGTGTTCCATACCCGCGCTCATTGTGAGCGCTGGACTGAGACTCAGTTCTCAGTCGCTCCATCTTATGATGGAGCTGCCGTTTGCCTACGAGGTGGGCAAACTGGACACGAAGGTCCCGGAGGCGGAGGATGTCCTCCAGGTGATCTTCGTCACGGAGTTTGTGGTACTCCTGGGTTGACTTGACTGTCAACCGGACCCATTGCCAAAAGAGGTCCTCAGCGTCGACCCACGACGCAGTGTTCTCTGGGAGAACCCATGGGTAACCCCATGTGGGCTTGAGACCACCCTTAGTCTCAGGCTTCTTGCGAAGCGAGGTGAATTCCTTGAGAGGAATTCGGTGCTGTGCTAGAAGCACGCACCTGGCAACAGAGAGGTTGCCTTGAAAGAGAGGTTCTTTCTGAACCAAGGCCCGCTCATAGGCGCCTTTGGAGGTATGGCCCCCTATGAGAGGACGTGGGTCCTGGAGCTGCTCGAGATACGCAGCAGCTCCCGAGCCTTGATCGGGCGGGTAGTATCCCCGCTGGTGGGCAGAGTCCTCATCGTGTTGATGAGACTCACGTGCGACCGTTGGTGCGGTGCGCATTGGCTGTTGAGCAGCCTGAAAGAGCTCTTGCTGCTCATCGAGATCGTTAGTGATCTCTTGGGGCTCGCGGATGAGCCCCTCCTCCTCATCGGCGTCGTCATCGTCGACGTCGTCGGGGCTGAAGATCTCTTCGAGCTCCCTTCTCCTTGTCATGTCTTGACGAGGAGACTGTGAAGCATGACGCTTCTTGGAGTTGGTGCTGGGCACCTTCTCCTCTGCCAGAATGGCCCGGGCGCGTTCGCGCCCTTCAGCAAGTGTCAGATGTCTGACAGGGTGGTGGCGTAGTGTCGCCACCACGGCCGCTGGTGTTGTCGGGAGACTTGGACGCGGTGTCCTTGTCTCCATGGTGCTCCTCCGTGGTCGGAGCACCCGCCGCAGGCTTGCCCTCGGCGTCGCCGTTGTCGCTCTCGTCGCCCGAGTAGATGACAAGAGTCGCTTCCTGTTCGGAAGGACTCCAGGAACCGGGACTATGGTCCTATACTCGAACCGAGGATTCGGTCGAGTATCAGGCGGTAGGGACGGAGACCTACTGCGCCTTTGGCTAGGGCTAGCCGTCGCAGCAGTGCTGCTGGGCGAGCTAAGAGCCCTGGAGGCCACATCGGTGGCCTCATGAAGTGCCGAAGCCTTGCCGCGAGGCTTGGCTGGCTTGGAAGTTGGCTTTGCAGCCTTCTTCCGTGAAGACGCTTGCGCGTCTGGGTTTGCACCCTTTGCAGACATGTTGCTGGGCTTCCAAGGAAGCCTGGTACGCGTTGGCAGTGCGCCCTGTGCTCTGTGAGAGCAGAAGCCGCAGCGATAAGAGCTGGCGGCAGGTCGATCGATTTCGACATTGAAGAGAGAAATGTGAAAGGGATTTTCTCTCTTCTCTGATTGGACGAGAGTCGAATCTAAGTGGGGGAGGATGTAACGGGGTTACATTGAAGAGTGACTTTAGTCACTCTTCCGAAGTGGATACATTTGGTGTGTCACACATCATGGTGACACGTGGCAGGTGGCTCCGCAGCCACCTATCACCTTCTATATAGGTTACACTATAGATATCTTTGAGTTTGTATTGCAGGCCAAGCTAACAAGTATCTATAATATATTCAGTCTTAAATCTACCTAATCTTTAGTTAGTCTCCCCAAGTCTTTGGGGACCGAGTGAACTGCCGTTCACTAGGAGTTTGTATACTCCAAGCCTTCCTCTGTGTGAAGTGCTGTGTGACCCCCGTCACAGTCGGCCACCCCATGGGGGCTGTCAAGGAGCAGAGCGCCAATCTGTACGCTACTAAGTTGGCCGAACAGGGGTTCGTCACCCTTTCAATCGACCTGACGTTCTGGGGAGGGAGTGAAGGTGAACCCCGTAACGCGGTATCGGCAGATCTGTATGCAGAGTCATTGAAGGACTTCCAAAAATCTCCCACATGCCGTACCAAACCCATATGTGGGTGCGATATAGTACACCACTTGGTGGTGGTATAGTCCTCCTTTGGTCCACTCGAGCCCACCAAAAACATCCCAAAGGGCAGTGCTTAGTTCGGAATTTCTGTCGATGCTCATGCGTCGTCAAGGTGCTGTTGCTCGCGTTGCGATGATGCTCTTCGTCCAAGACCGGGAACGAAGACTGCGGTACCGTGCACAAGTCAAGCGTCTGGCAATGTTACTGCGGCTACGGATGCTCGTTCGTGAGCGAAACTACGTGACGGCTGCGTCCTTGCTGTCGAACTCATATTGTACGGGTAACTATTTGATGTGTATTCCCGTCAGCGCTTCCTGTCGGATGAGAATCATAACTCCACTTAAAGACGGAGATCTTGAACGAGCAAGTCCGGAATGCCGAGTCGGCTTGTTGGCAATGAGTGCAGCTATTACCTCCGTCCGGCAGGCTGCTGAATGGGGTATGGGCTGTGCTTCTAAATGCTTTCGACGTTTACAGCTACCCTTGCCGTTTGATCCAAACTAGCGTGCTTTGCTTTTGTGGAATATCTATCATTTGTACAACTTACGCGTACGCACAACAGGGATTAGCCAAATTCGCACGGTACCGTTTGATCCAAACTAGCGTGCTTTGCTTTTGTGGAATATCTATCATTTGTACAACTTACGCGTACGCACAACAGGGATTAGCCAAATTCGCACGGTATTCACGCCAAACAAGTAAATGTATTTTTCTGATTGTTTGTAGAGCTCGTCCATTTACTTCTAACAATCGTGAGCTTGACCCCACTTACTCCTCGCGCTTGCTCTCCTCGTGCTTGCTCTTGTCGTTGTTGGCACCTACCGCGTCATCTTCCGTGCGATCTTGGTTGGTCGTGTCTTTTGGACACGATTTTTCCGCCCACAAGTTGAGCGACAAACATTGTTAGCATTTGCTGATTCACCGATTAGCGGGCTTCGCGCTGCCGCTCGCACCGCTCCCGCTCACGTCGGTACTCTGCTTCTCGGGCTGCATGACGCTCCTCCATTGCCAACAACATGGCCATCATGGACTGAGCTTCTCATGGTGATTCTCTGCATTTTCGTTGTTCTCGCCCAGAACATGAAGAACACCGTTGACCTAAGAACTAAACGTGTACCAAGTCACCTCACTTGGTCAGACGTCTTCGGTGTCTGACCATCGCTTGGTACCGATATGGTACGTCGATAGTCCTCCATATGGGAGAGGTTTGGTCCGTGTGCATAGGCGATTTTTGGAAGTCCTTCATTCAGCGCTGCCGTGGATTACCTCGGTCAGCAGGATGTTGTCGACCCTGAACGTATCGGTGGTCTCGGTATCTGTGGCAGTGGCTCCTTTGTGATCAGCGCTGCCAAAATCGACTCCCGTATCAAGGCTGTCGCCACGTCTTCGATGTATGACATGGGTGCCGCCGCTCGCAACGGCTTGAACCATGCGGTGACTGTCGAGCAACGCAAGGCTTCGATCGTCGAGATATCTCGACAGCGATCGATCGAGGCTGCTGGTGGCGAGGTACAGTACATCGGCGGCACCACTCACGAGCTGACGGCTGACACAAACCCCATCCAACGTGAGTTTTACGATTTCTACCGCACCTCACGTGGCGAATACACACCACCAGGATCGTCACTGAACCTGACGACGCATCCAACTCTCTCGAGTATCGGGAAGTTTTATAACTTCTATCCATTCAACGACATCGATACGATCTCTCCACGCCCGATGTTGTTTGTTTCTGGCGATCAGGCGCACTCTCGTGAGTTCAGTGAAGATGCCTACGCTGGAGCTGCCGAGCCGAAGGAGCTCTACTGGGTTTCCTGGTGCAGGTCATGTTGACCTCTACGACCGTGTGGACTTGATTCCTTTCGACAAGTTTGCGGAGTTCTTCACGGTGGGTCTGGCGTCTAGCAGCTTTTAGCACACTTGTCCTTTGTCTTGTCTTCCTGCTCCTTGTTGTTGTGCAGGTACTCCAGCGTCTTCTTGGTGCGTCGAGTGTTCTTGTTCTCCAGCAAGAGGTAAGAAGGTAAATAGACTTGTTGTGTAGAAGGTAAATTCCAAAGTAATATTGATTGTTATTAGGAGGAAAGCCTCGGGCACAAAACCTCCTTTAGGCTGGACCCATCGATCAAGATGGTCACTGGCCTTCCTGTCACTCAACCGTGACGGAACCTGACACAGGCGAAAGTTCTTCTCCGGGAAGTCTCCAGAACCCGTCGGCTCAAACTCCCCCGGAACTAAGCCTCCGTGTCACTGCCAACATCAGCCGTTGGCCGAATCACATTAGACAGTACTTCCGCTGGCTTCGGCTTTCGTCCGATCTTCTGCCAACGTTTTGCGCTGCTCAACCACAGCTTCATTACCCTGGCTCATGGCCACGCACTGCTTTACCACAGTGTCAATCTTCCTGGCTCTAGGCCACGCACTGCTTAACCACAGTGTCAATCTTCCTGGCTCTAGGCCACGCACTGCTTAACCACAGTGTCAACATCCTGGCCCTTGGCCATGTACTGCTTGACCGCAGTTTTATTATCCTGGCTCTTGGCCATGCACTGCTTGACCACAGTGTCAACATCCTGGCTCTTAGCCATGTACTGCTTGACCGCAGCTTTATTCTCCTGACTCTTGGCCAGACGCACGCTTCGACGCTTTACCACGCCTTGACCATCGTGCAGGCGCTCAACCACGCCTTCCTCTGTGTTCTGACGCTCCTTGGCGCCATCAACATCCTTCACCCCGAGTCCCGCTCGCAACTTTTCGAATCGCTGCGGGCCCAGTGCCTTGGTGAACATGTCAGCGACGTTATCCTCCGTCGAGACGTATTCGATGTCCACCTTGTTCTTCATCACCAGCTCCGCAATTTTCCGACTCTTCTTAGCGTAGCGCTTCACGCCGTCGAAATTGCCGGCGTCGGAACAAACTTTAATAGCCGCTTGATTGTCCATCAGCAGCTTCGCAACCTCTGGCTTGAACTTCAGCTCCTTGAGCAGCTTCCTCGCCCAAAGTAAGTCCTCCACACATGTACTTGCAGCCACCAACTCTGACTTGCAGGTATCATCCGTCACGGACGCTTGCATCTTGCTTTTGAATCCAAAGCTGTGGCCATTCAGCTGAAGCACGTAGCCAGTAACCGATCGTGACGTATCTGGGCAGTTCGCATGGTCCGCATCGCAATATGCTCTCACTTGTAAATCCTCGTTCAAGTCCGAGTCATTCACCACGTAAACCAGCCCATACGTCCTTGTACCCTTCAGGTACCTCAGCACCCTTTTGGCAGCCGCAAAGTTCTCCTTTGTGTAGCTTCCTGTATGTCGACTTAGGTTCCGCACCGCATTAGAAATGTCCGGGCGGGTACACGTCACAAGGTACTGCAGCGCACCAACCAACTCCTGGTACTCCAAGTTCTTATCATTGATCTTGCTCTCATCCCGCTCAATTGGCAGGACTTTCTCGTTGTGCTGCTGCGGCGACCTCACCGTCTTCACATCCTTCATCTGGAACTTGTGCAGGATCTTATCAATGTACGCCGTCTGCGAAATGCACAGCTTCTTCCCAGGCACGTAATCCACCTCCATACCCAGTAAGTAGTGCACTCGTCCCATGTCCTTCAACGCAAACTCGTCGGCCAAGTCCTTCTTCATCTTGTCGACGTCGCAGCGAGTTCCAATAATTAACATGTCGTCCACATACACGGTCACCATCAAGAGCCGTCCGTCAATCCACTTGTAGTACAGGCCCACGTCGAACACACTTCGCTTCATGCCAAGCTTCTCTAGGCGCTTGTGCAGAGTCAGATACCATAGTCTAGCAGCTTGTTTCAATCCGTACAGACCCTTAAGCAGGAAACACACCCTGCCAGTTCCGTCGTCGAACTCCGTAGGCTGCTCCACGTAAATCTTTGCACCATCCATGTTGCTGTTCAGGAATGCCGTCTCAAAGTCACCTTGATCGACCTCCAGTCCAAGCAACAGAGCCAGCAAAAGCACAATCAACATTGTCATCCAGCGTACTACAGGTGAGTATGTCTTCCAGTATTCATGTCCAAATCGTTGTTCATATCCATGTACGACCAGTCTCGCCTTGTAGCGCTGCACTCTGCCTTGCTCATCACGTTTCACCTTCAGGACCCACTTGGTAGTCATGACCTTGGTCCAGCGTCCATCGTCGTCCTTAGGGCGATTCACCAGCTTCCAGGTTCCGTTCTTGATCAAAGACGCGTACTCCTTCTTGATCGCATCTTCCCAGTCCTTCCACTGCGGCGAATCCATTGCCTCTTCGACGTTGGCCGGGTCTTCAACTTCGGCACCCATCAGCAACTGATAGTTACTAAGCCTTACATTTTGTCGTCGCAATCGATTGGATCTTCTCATTGGTTGTTGTTGCTGGTTCACAGCACGCTGCCGTCTCGCCCTTCGTCCTGCAGCTCGTCCAGGTCTAACTTGTACAGGTTCTTCTACGAGTTCATCTCCGTCCGACTCACTCGACGAACTTTCCACATTGCAATTGTCGTCATCCGCCATGGGCTTCTCATTCACGTCGTCCGGCAAACTCTCCTTCACTGCACGCATTTTCACTTCATGCAAATGCTCTTCTGCCACAAATTCAACCGGCAGAGGCACAAACGGAATGTGCTGATACGTCTTGTGCTGTCCAGCTAGGAGCGCGTCCAGGTACTTCCTGCTTACTGTCACGTCCTCACGAAATTTCACATCTCGCGCCTCCACAATCCTCCCAGTCCTCAAATGCAATAGCCGATAACCTGGTGAGGTGTGTGCGAATCCCAGCAATAACGCCGGGTCAGCCTTCGAGCTAAGCTTATCCTTGCGCTTCGGCACATACACAAATCCAATAGCACCACAGACACGAACCTTGGTCAAGTCCGGCTTCTTGCCGTATAACTTCTCCGATGGGGTCAGTCCGTTCAGTGCCTTGGTCATGCTCATGTTGTCAATATCCACAATGTACTGTAACACCTCAGGCCACAACTTGCTCGGCATGTTCGCCGCCTGCATAGCTGTCCGAGTCTTGTTGGCCAGTACACCGTTCAGCTTCTCCACAAGCGCGTTCTCCTCGGGTGTGTACGCGTGAGTTGGCACAAAATCAATGCCGTGCTCCTCCAGAAACTTCTTGAGCTCCGTGTTCACGAACTCACCACCGCCGTCGCTTGAGAAAGTCTTTATCCGATGACCTTGCGCAATCAACTTCTTCATCAGCTTCATCGTGTTCGCGTTGGCATCGCTCTTATTCACAATCGGATAGCACCACTTATACCGTGAGCCCTCGTCATGTATCAACTGAAAGTAGCGAATGCCTCCAGACCCAGGTATGTACTTGCCCATGTCACATGTATCCGACATCAGACGTTCGTAGTTGACCGTCGTCCTCTTGTTCTTTGCGCTCTTCTTGTAGCTCATGCGCCGTCGCTTCGCTGACATACAAGTCAAACACTGGAACGGCTTCTTGAACAACTCCTCAGGAATATCCATGCCGTCAACCAACTTCTGGTCCACCATAGCCTTAATCGCGGCCACATTCAAGTGTCCCAAGCGCTCGTGCCACCGCATCAGCGGACTGGCATCGGCGTTCAACGTTGTCATTACCATGTCATCCGGCAATCCAGCTTCCAACCAGTAGTGAGAGCCACGCTTCACGAACTCTAGTCGTCCAATAGCAGAATCCAACCAACACTTGCGAGGCGTTACTTCAGCCGAACTGAACGAAGGCGTCCAACCCTCACTCTCCAGCTTGCCTAAACTTATCAAGTTGACGCTCCCCGCAGGCGAGAATTCCACATCCTGTAACTCGACTTCCACCATCTTGCCGTTCTTGTCCGGCAGGTTCAGCTTCACCGTCCCACACATTACACCTTTTGTGATCTCACCAGTCCAGACCTTGAACGTTGCCTTCGACTTCTTTACGCTCGAGTACAAGTTCTTGTCGACACATACATGCGTCGAACTCCCGCAGTCCAGCATCCACGCGTTTCGATTGCCTGCGCCGTCGACCTTCGCCACCATTCCAACCATGGGAAAGTCTCCGTCGTCTTCATCATCGTCGTTGCTGCTGCTGCTTGCATATCGTCGTATAATTTCTGGTGCATTCTCGTTCAGGATTAGCATATTATTCTTCACACCTGGTTTGTCTTCATTCTTTGACTTCTTCTTCTTCTTGTCCTTCCTGTCGGTCGCCGACTTCTTCTCGTCGCTCTCGACCTTCTTGGACTGATTCAAATAGTGCCAGCACTGCTTCTTGAAGTGTCCAGGCTTGCCACAGTGGAAACACTTGCGTTTCTTCCACGCTCCCCCGCTCCGCTTGTTCCTTTTCGTTTTCTCTCCAGCAGCAGGCGTAGCGCACATCACTGCTTGTGGCTCACCAACTTCACCGCGCATTGCTTCAGCCATTCGAATCCTCTCATCCTTTGACCTCAACGCGTTCGTAAACTGCTGCAGCGTCAGCGGCGTTCCCTGCCTTGCCGGCAAGTCGAATTGCTCCACGAGCTCTGGATGCGACAGCGTCACACCCATTGTCAATACTCTCAACATCTCCTCCTCGTCCACTACGTGAGTTGCTCCCATGCTGCCAATCTGCTGCCGAAGTCTGTTCATTGCCGTCAGGTACTCGGTCAGCGGCTGGCCTTTCACGTGCTTGGTATTGTAGAGTTGCGCCCGCAGCATCGCCACGTACGAATAGTCTCTCTGCGTCTTATCAGCCGTGATGGTATCCCACATTGCCTTCGCGGTATCCATCGAGCAGATCTTGTTTACTTCGTCGTCTTGACACCCGCGTAATCCTCGCAGGATCGCAGCCTTAGCAAGTCGGTTTCTTTTGTCGAAAATTGCTTGTTGGTCTTGATCGTTGGCGTGGCGGGTTTCCGTTCCGGTCACGACATCCCACGCTTCACGTTCTTCCAGATACAACTGGAGTTCCACCTTGTACAGCTCGAAAGTCCCCTCAAACCTTGGGGCCTTGGAGCTACCTCGAATCACTGGTTGAGCAGCAGCCATTTTATCTCGTTGCAGTCGTAGTCGTAACTTGTTTACTCGATCACAGCCAAGTAGAGCTTGGGCTCATAACCTAGCAGCTTTTAGCACACTTGTCCTTTGTCTTGTCTTCCTGCTCCTTGTTGTTGTGCAGGTACTCCAGCGTCTTCTTGGTGCGTCGAGTGTTCTTGTTCTCCAGCAAGAGGTAAGAAGGTAAATAGACTTGTTGTGTAGAAGGTAAATTCCAAAGTAATATTGATTGTTATTAGGAGGAAAGCCTCGGGCACAAAACCTCCTTTAGGCTGGACCCATCGATCAAGATGGTCACTGGCCTTCCTGTCACTCAACCGTGACGGAACCTGACACAGGCGAAAGTTCTTCTCCGGGAAGTCTCCAGAACCCGTCGGCTCAAAGCGTCCAATGCCACTCAGTCGAGCTGAGAATATGGGAGATGCGAGACATAACAATCGGAACAGAGCTAACAAGTTTGCAGCCGGTATTTTCAAAGTAACCAGATCAATAAACTTGTGCCTGCCATTTCGGTTAAATTAAGCACCCTTCTTATTACTTGGTATCTGTTAGAGCTAACGGAGTCAACTCCGTTTTACGACCTTACTGTGGTCATGGAGGTTCACTCCAATGATCATGACCTCAGCGAGGTCGAGTTGATATGCGGTAAGTTTACTCGCTAATTGAGGTACTAGTACTAGAGACTTTTCGAGAACGCGTTACTACTGGGGGGGAGGGTCACACTGGCAAATCTCCAGTAGGTTACAAGAAAGTTCATTCCCCAACATTGGTGCGACATTGAGTCCAGTATTTACAGACCTACACCCCATAAATTTTAGGTTTTCTCAGCCAATCCGCGGTCTTTCTTATCGCCAATTGCACCAATAAAAGCGTATTTCGTGCTGATCGGGCCTATCAAATTTGAGCTTCATCGGAGAAAAATTGAGTGACTTTCAATACAACAGTCCGATTTTGTGCCTGGTCAAAAGGATAAGACACTTTTTTATACTTGAGTTTTGTATAGCTTGAGTTGAAGTTGAACTACTAGCCGCACCTGCAAACGGCTGAACCTCACCTTCGGCTCGTCCTCAAGGTAGCGCCAGTAGCATTTAAGGACGTCAGGTCCATCTAAATTCCATTCCTTTTCATCAGAAAAACTGTTTTCCTCCAGTTTTGTTCACCCCAGTCATGAGACGCCACTTGATTCGTGCCTTCATGCGAGTCTCTGTGAGCTTAGGCACCTTGTTATCTTGACGTACTTAAACAGCTCCACTGTGCGACTGGAGACGCCAAGCTTCTGCTGTTCTGCGAGCTTTGATGAGCTTAGCGTCCCCTGCCGCGTCGCGCGAGCAATACTACGGCAGTCGCGACTACTAGGGCGACCTCGCTGGCCATAACTACCCGGATCTTTTAAAACGTTTGTCACTACAGTCCTTGAGCGCTTTAGAGACTCTGCAATTTGCTTCACACTGCATCCTTGACTTGATAGCGCTGTTATCCTTTCTCGAACTTCGTTAGCTGCTGCTTTTGGGCTATTTTGAGCGGGACAACTCCAAGTGCTGTGGGAGGAAGCTGACTTTGAGCGAAGTCTGCACTGTAACCACTCCTCCTCCCATACAAAACTCAAGTATAAAAAAGTGTCTTATCCTTTTGACCAGGCACAAAATCGGACTGTTGTATTGAAAGTCACTCAATTTTTCTCCGATGAAGCTCAAATTTGATAGGCCCGATCAGCACGAAATACGCTTTTATTGGTGCAATTGGCGATAAGAAAGACCGCGGATTGGCTGAGAAAACCTAAAATTTATGGGGTGTCCTATCCTTTTGGCCAGGTCTGTAGGTTAGTGTTAGACACGATGTCGGACATCTTCCAAAATCACGATTTTCTCCCCCCCTTTGGATTCTGTGGCTCATAGTGCAAATCTCGTTTTAGGCAGAAGACGTTAGACAGCTTGTCTAACTACAATGGAGGGCCACGATTGGGAGAAACTAGAACAAACTCTCCAAGACATTCGTGAAAACACCGTTAATGCGCGCTCACGCGCTACCTACCAGAACTCGTACTGCCGCTTCCTCGTTTGGATAGTTCGTCACAAACCGCACCTTGCGTCTTCGCTGCTTTTAAAACGCCTCGGAGATACTAGTGACTGTACCGTGCAACAGTTGAGAGCACGTATCAAAGAGCTGGTCACTCAGGACCGCAATTCAGCGCCGCTGAAGTTTGATGAGCTCACCGCAAAGGATTTTGTTACCTGGCTTGTTACACTTGAGCGTAAAGATGGAGGCTCCCTTAGCTTCTCCGCTCTGAACACACACAGAGCAGGCCTGTTTAATTTGTTTCGTGATTATGGGCACACGATGAGCAAGACGCTAGAATCAGAGTTGACCAACTATTTCAAAGGACTCAAGCACAAGCTCGCTACGGGCGCTGCGAATGGAGTCACTACAATTAAAACTGGTAAGGATCCTTTGATGTTTGACTTGTACTCCTTTTTGTGCACCAAGATGCTGGCTCATTCCAGCAAGGAAATGCCATTTGCTCTCGCCTACATGGTCATCGCCTGGAACCTGATGTGCCGTTCGGCAAATGCTTTCTTTGGCATTCACACATGGAGTGGAGAGGTGATGCCCTGCAGATTTACTTCGCGCACATGAAGAACGACCAAGGTGGAGATCGACCTCGCGACCCTCGGCACGTATACGCCAATCCTTTGCAGCCAAGTATCTGTCCGGTAGTTTCTCTGGGACTTTACTGGGCGACGTCAGATTTTGATGGAAGCGATTTACTTTTTCCCGGCAGCAATCAGTATGAGAGATTCAGAAAGTGCTGGATGAGACTGCTTTGTGAAGACGATGTGGCGGCCGAGTTAAGGCGACAAGGACTTGGTGCTGATGAACTTGGGACACATTCAATGCGTAAAGGTTCGTCTACGTTCTGTTCGTCAGGGTCTACGACGTGCCCATCATCGACAGCGGTCCATTTACGAGCTGGATGGTCACTTCGAGGCGTCCAGAATACGTAACTGCGGTACGAAGCCGCTGGAGACATGCATGTAGGGCGCACTGTATCTGGTTTACCCACTGAGAGCTACAAGTTCTCGACCTTACCGCCACACTTTGAGTTTCGAGATGAATATGTCGAAAGGGGTTTGAAACTGATGTTTCCAGCATTACCAAAGAGACTTGAGTACATTGCCGAGTACTTCTTGGCCTCGTTGGTATATCACGCAGTGTTTTTCAGAAATTCGCTGTCTCCGAAGCACCACATATTCGAGACACCGTTGTTTTTGGATGAGAACCTACTGGAACAATTACCGACGCGAGTAAGGACGGGAGATGGATGCACTGAGACTCGTATCCGGCCTACTGGAGTCCCTCCTCTTGTGGCAATACTATGTGAGATGAAATGGGTTAAAGACGGTTTAGTGGATGCCTCGTCAAAAATCGAGACTTCACGAACGGATACTGTCAAAGATATTATCACGGAGTTAGAGAAGAGAGCAATCGGAGTAGTGCAGTCACGAACGATGGTATGCACGCCGCCATCAGAGCGTGCCTCGAAGATGGTGGTGTGACAGGTCTCGTTGCCAAACTGACTGCGTCTCCAACGGCGGAAGTCCAGGTGGACGCAGGCGATAACCAATCTACTCCGTGTCACTATTGGGGTGGGAAATTCCGACGGGTGCAGAGCGACTTTGCTATTCCGGACTGCTCTGTCCGCCAAATGTGGCTGCTTTGGGTGTGTGGCAACAAGTCGAAGCTGATTCCACCGCTTCGGCAGCTTGATGGGCGAGATATGCCTAGCAGAAAGTTACAAAAGCGGCTGAGTCAGCTTCGTTTCGTTATGAGCAAGATAGAGAAAGCTGCCAATCGGCGAGTTGCCTTCCCACCGGTTAATCTTCAGCTGCCTCAGAGAACACAGACAATATGGCGGGGGCCAGCTTAACCCCAGCAGATCTGGTCGCGCTACGTTGGTTTATTGAACGCGGCGAAGATAACGGAGACAGTGCAATGAAGAGAGCAGCGATGATTACAGCTACGACGTCGCGCCACTACTCCCTTACGCTACGAGTGGCTCTGACAGCGTTCCGGCTGCGACTGAGCAACTACCGAAAACAAAATAGCTAGCGACGTGCCGCAAACAGCTCGCGGGCAACAGCTGACGGTCACGCTCTTGGAGCTCCTCGGCACGCTGAATCTGCAGCTTATGGCGCTCATTTTGCATTTCATCCAGCTTTTTTAATGAATGCGTTTGTCTGCTTTTCGATTAAGTTCATCAAAAAGTGCTGCTCTTTTGTCGGCTGCGGCACTTGCTTTCGCTTCCTCCTGCCCGTGATCATTGTAGTAGAACTACCTTGGGAGCTTATCTCGCCTTGCGAGTCCAGGTCCTCATCTACTACGCTGGATAGGTCCTGGTAGAACGGCTGCAGCTGTGCTGAGCAATCGTCCCGTTCGTAGACTGGAGTAGACGACATGAGAGCTGACGGTTCAACAGAGTCGCCCCCCCAAACATTTTTTGAGCGCGTCAAAGACCGCTTTTTCCATGTCTGCATTGCGGCCTTTAGTCTTGTTGGCAGTTCTGATTTCTTTCCCTTGGTAGATCAAACCAATTGCCCTGACCAGTAGAGCCGATGACCCGATTGTTGTTGAAGCTGACGATAAATTTGTATGCGACCGGCAAAGTGTTCTTCTTGTCGGTCACAGCCTTCTCGGAGCGATCCGTGGTCCCCCGCACAGCTCCTTGAAGGTGTTGTAGATCAGGCAAGCCGTCGTTTCCCCGTTGTCGCGGGGCTTTTCGGCTTCGATGCGCCAAGCTTGAACAAGTTTCAGCATCTCATCTGTGGTCCAGTTCTTACCTCGTGGGCGCGACTTTTTGCGTGGCAGCAGTCTGCGTCTGGGTGGGAGCGTCTGGATGAAAGTCTGCAACTGGGCCAGCGTCTGCTGCGGGCTGGCACTGTGGTTGCTGCTCTGCATCCGGCACAAAGGCGTCGTCTTCACCTTGCCCCACGCTCGCCATGGCCTTCTTGGGTGCTCCCCCTACTGCAAACTAAAGAAATTCCGAGTAGCAGATCTCCCTACTCGGAAAAATGTACCACTCTTCTTCTGCAAATTAGGTCAAACGAGACACGAGATGGACTGGTTTATGTGAGTCGCCTACTGGAAATTTGCCGGTGTGACCCCACCCCTGGGGGAGTGGGCACACAAAGTGTTGTTTCCGTACAGTGCGCGTCAAATCGATAGGACCCCCAGTTTGGCGACACACTTTTGCCAATATCTCGGCTTGTAGGAGGTGTTAAGCGCTGCTGTTTAGATATGTTGTTGATAGATGGTATACTAAGAGGCTGTATGTGTTAACAACTGCGATTTCCAAGTCCATGCTAGGGCTGGCATACAAACAGCCAGATTTGGCTCTAGCGACACAAATTAGTACCGCACCCTTTTTTAACAAAATTGCAAAGTTTTATGCACTCCCATACAAACTTCTATATTAAAAGAATGAATGTCACTTTTCGTTAGATGAATGGTGAAAATGTGCTGTTGAGGCAGGCTGGCGCGCCAGCCAGCCTTTCATTTCCTGCCTTGCATGGGGCCGCGGCAAAAGCACTCACAAGCCAGAGTACTGGTGGATCATCGGGCTCCACGACGGTGGCCCTCACCATCCGTGAGATCGCACTGGAGGACTGGTCGAGCGCGTACCTGTGTGCGCAAGGCAATTAAGGCAGAGCGAGGACCACCCCAGACAGCGTTAGAACCCTCCCAAGACCAGGAAGGCGGCCGGCAATTTACTGAGAGGGACGTCCGGCTGCTAGTGCGCAAGGCAGCGACCGGCGACCGCTTTGTTGCGGAGCTCAAGACCGAGCTCGGTCTCAAGGTGTCCGTGAGACGGTGCAAAGGATGCTGCGGCGTGTGGACCACCTGGAGTACCCACCAAGATGGACCGCACACTGCCTCTCACCGCGGCTCACAAGACGGCCCGGATGGAATGGGCAGAGGAGCACATTCTTAACCCAGGTAAAGTTTTTAATTTCTCTACTTTGATGCTTCAGGATGCTAATGTTTTGTTTCTATGTGAAGGAATTTGGCAAAATACTTTATTTTCAGATGAAAAAAAGTTTAACCTGGACGGACCTGACGGATTCAAGTACTACTGGCGCGACATGAGGCAGCCTGCGCAGTCCTACGTACGTCGCCAGAATGGCGGTGGAAGCGTCATGGTTTGGGGGGCATTCAGTGTCCAAGGTAAGAGTGAGCTGGCGATCCTGCGCGGTCGCCAGAACTCGGGTCACTACATTTATACTGTATCTGAGTATATGCTACCTTTTGTTATTATAACCATGGTGTTGACTTCGTGTTTCAGCAGGATAACGCGTCGATTCATGCCTCGCGTGAGACGACGAGTTTCTTGCAAGAAATGGAAGTCAACACCATGGCTTGGCCAGCCCGTTCCCCCGACTGTAACCCAATCGAGAACGTCTGGTCGGTTATGGCAGCTCGGATTTACGCCCATGGTCGCCAGTATCGTACGGTAGGTCATCTTGAAGAAGCAATTATGGCAGCTTGGGCTTCCATCGAGCAGGAGTACCTGTGCAAGCTCGTGGAGTCCATGCCTCGCCGCTGCCTTGCTGTCATCAAGCAGAAGGGCGGTCTCACTAAGTACTAACTTTTAATATAGAAGTTTGTATGGGAGTGCATAAAACTTTGCAATTTTGTTAAAAAAGGGTGCGGTACTAATTTGTGTCGCTAGAGCCAAATCTGGCTGTTTGTATGCCAGCCCTAGCATGGACTTGGAAATCGCAGTTGTTAACACATACAGCCTCTTAGTATACCATCTATCAACAACATATCTAAACAGCAGCGCTTAACACCTCCTACAAGCCGAGATATTGGCAAAAGTGTGTCGCCAAACTGGGGGTCCTATCGATTTGACGCGCACTGTACAACAAACGTGTGTCAGCAGTGCTGACTCAGCACACCAAGCACAGCAAAATGCGTTTATTCCACACTAAAACCAGCCTTGGGTGGATGGCCAGTAAACCTCCCCAAACACTGGTGTCCGTGTGGCTACTGGTTCGTCTTTGGAGCATGCGTCCATGTAGTATTTGCTCTGAGAGCAGCAGCCCATGTAGACTGCAGAGGGTACGAAATTCTGGTGAGAAGAACGCCGCAGACGCACTACTGTTCCCAGCACTGAGTTACGAGTAATATCAATCTAAAGGTCGCTCCAGCACTTCGGTAACTGACTTTTCACAACTTTTGATAGTGTTTAGAGTACTACAGCACAAGTGCGAGCTACATGTACGCGAATTCTTAACAGCCTACACCATGTCGCCCTGCAGGTAATCTTCGGCCGACGCCGACCAGCACTCTTCACACATGCAACTGAACCAGGTCTCATCACCGTAGTTCACTGTGATCTGCGCACCCGCTTTGACATCCTTCAGCATCCGGACTAGCACCTTCCTCGGAGCCGTTCTGAAACTCCACGAAAGCAGCGCTGGAGTTACAGGAGTGGCTGAGGAAGCGTGTAATAGCCCCGCAGCGCAGTGCGTCAATGTAGACATACTTCTTGCGCTGAGACTTGGCCTTCATCAGCAGCGTATAGCCACTATTCTCTTTGACGGCGACGGGCGGCTGTCCCGGGACTACTGCGTCGTACGCGGTCAGCTCCCCAGCATACTCCCCTACAACGCCCCCGACGTCCATGTCGGCCGTCTGTACACACTTAGTCCGACGCGGCCAGTGACAAAGAGTTTTAAAGTGTCACGAACGCGGCGGCGGGGGGGGGGGGGGGGGGGGTTGCTGCACAGCGCCACCAAATACAGCAGGTTTCCGTGCAGTACACAGCCGCAGGGTGAGTTTTCGCAAGTATCGATGAAGCTGTCACCCTCACATGTACATTTCCCGAAGTCCCCTAAGTCGGGAAACATAACTCCGCTCGATATGTTACAGTCGATTCGCTGTACCCCAGCTGACCAAGGAACCTCTGCGTGAGCGAACCTCGCATCGTGGACTGGTGCTACGTACGCCTTCCGTCTCTCATGAAGCTTGACCAGCCGTAACGCACAGCAGGTAATGAAAGCAGCTGCTTCATCTTCAGTGCGGTCACCGTATGGGCATGGTGGATCTGGTCTCCACTTCGAGTGACCGCGCTGGTCACGGCGCTTCCTGGACGTGGCAACATGCCACTCTCCCGCGCGTCGCTTCTTCTGGTGTCGAATACAGTCTCTTGCGTACCGGTTCGGCACGCTACCGAGGTACGCCTTTGCGTCTAGCAACGCGCTATCCGTGGGGGCCGGGCTAGCGTCTGAAACAAAAAGTGAATCAGATTCCGAATCAGAGTCAGACACCAAATCAATGACAGTCAACGTACGCGTGGGCGGCGCGATGGAATTCTCGGGCAAACGAGAAGGACTGGAGTCTTCGGCAACTTTTTCAGGCTGTCGGGTCTGCTGCAGTGAGCGACGGATGTGGTGGACGACGCGGCGTCAATGGATTTGTATGTCGTATGGCTTGTGCTCTCTCTGTCCGGCTGTGACCCTCCCGGGTAAATTCGCTCGCGTTGGAGCACAACTTCGCGATGTGCTGAGGATATTGCCCCCCATACGATTGCGGCCAACGAGGAATTTAACGTGCTGGAGCGGGTCGGAGCAGAAAAGCTTCCGGGCGTGAGCTGGTAGGTTCGCAGCTTGCGCCACTTTGCGCTGACGGCGTCGACGTGGTTGCCCCCGGCGCATCAAGTTATCGAGCGGCAGAAGCTCTTCGGTATCCACGCGCACTGGATACAGGTCGTCCTGGGTGTCTACCAGGGCGACGACGGCCGAGCGAAGGCCGCGCTTGTCTCCTCAGACGAACATTCGGGAAAATACTCAATCCGATCACCAGCGGACAGAGTTTCTGCTGGGAGCTGCAATCCCGCGAGTCCCGGCATCGTGGCGCTGCGAGTGAGGGATGGCTGCTCGTGGATCGGGCCGTGGCCACTGGCTGGGACGTCTGGAAGTGTGCTCGATAATGCTGGTCGTGTCAAATGTGGTGTGTGCCACATTTGACACGCATACATTCCGGCCACCTTCCTGCGACAACATCTACTGTCGCCAGCGTGGGAAAAGTGTGGCTCACACCTTTCCCACCGTAGGAGTCGCGCAGACCGGCAACACGACGCCGACGCTGTTGGAGCGCAGCCAGGGCCGCGATTTGCAGGCCAGGATGCACCGGGAATGTTGTGTTGTGCTCAAATCGCGGTAAGAGTTGTTATGATCGTCAGAGATTTTAATGTATTTTTAACGTTTTCTCAGACTTTTCGAAGCCGCAAAAACACCCGATTTGAGTTTCAGTTTCAGCGTCGTGAACACCGCGGGGGCGCAACTGCTCAAACGAAACTCTATCGACGGTTAGGTTAGAGTAAAACAGCTTTGAAACTCGAGCCACGTTTGAGTTTCAGTGGTGGCGAGGGCAGGCAAAAACACCGCCGAAATGATGTTCGTAGCGCCGAAACTGACAGCAGAACAAGCTTCGGTAGTCATCGGCGGCGCTTGTATAGCGGCAAGAGGCAAGAAGAGAAAATTCTTGGCCATCATGGCCTCGCTGATGAAGACCCACTGCTTTCTTCTTGAGCGCAGCCCTAGAATCAACTTTTCCAACCATTTCGACCCTATGCTTGGTGACCCTACGGCCCGTGTCCGCTACAATTTTACTATCGCGGAGCTACAGTGCTTATCTGTAAAGCTATAACTGCCTCAACCGACTGTGCGAACCGCAGAAGGCGACGTCGTCTCCAGGTTTGCGGCACTGGCAATGGTATGCCGCCGTTTAACCGAGCCATCCAAGCTGTTCTGGTGCCTTCTTACGCTTGCTTGTGAGCGCGTTGAGGACGCGTAGCCAATTTTTCCTTTCTCTTTAATCGAGCAGACAGCTGTTGGTCTTGGCTGCATGAAGGCTGGACTCCTTCGCTAGGCTCACTAGCCTCACTAGCCTCAGGTTCGCCATCTCCCTCGTTATCACTAAGAGCTTCACCTTCTAGCTCATTCATTGGCGACGCATAAGCTCTCCTGACGACTCGATGCCTTCAGTCTTAGCTCTTTTCCTAGCCCTCTCCTCTTCTGTGAGCTCCTTCCAGTTGTCCATCCTGCACATGATGTCTTGGAGCAGACTGTCACGTTCTTATAGTCTGCTGGGCCTCCACACCAGAGGCATCAGCTGGCATCGCCACTCAACCAGACTGAAACTGAAACTAAACCTGGTGGTCTTCGAAAGGCAAGTTTGGTTGGCTTTGCATTCTCCTTTCAGCGCTCATAAAACGGTGTTGTCTGAAACTCAAACGCAACTCTAATCGATTTCGAAAAGTCTCTACTGTATCTCAGGTTTACTCTTAATTGACTGGCTGCAACAGAGCAGCAGTAGTAGGAAACAAACTTTAGGCAAGTAAATATCAATCCACTTTTCAATTTGCCGTCTAAGGATACAAGCTTCCTCTCGCTACATTACAGTATCCTCCTTTGAAGAACATCAATTGAGGTTGATATTCTGTTTTTTCATTTACCATTTTATCAACTCCATGCACACTTCACCAGCAGGTGTACTTACAGTCGTTAGTGCAGTAACTGTATTCAAAACAAGGCACAACGTTTGTTCTTTCCGGTCCTTCCAAGTTTTTTTTAAAAAAACGACAAACATAGTAATATATTAAGTACTAAATTCTGGTACCGACTTCCTCTGTTTATACCGGTCACCTGCATATAACGGTCAGCCAATCACAACCAAGAAAGAGAATAGTGAATTTCCTCTGCTTATAACGGTCGTACAAAACCGAATCACAACGGTACCGCGTTTTTGACACTGAACGCTGTACCAGTCATTTCAAGTTGACAATGCGCGGCAAACGACGAGCGTCATTCACGGCAGGAGAAAAACTTGACGTGATAAATGCGGTGGGGGAGCCTCCAGACATCCGCAAGGCTATACGGCTGTTCTATCCTGATCTGAGTCCTGCCGTCTACGACTCCCGGTGGAGTCGTGGATTAGAGAAAAAGATAAAATCAAAGAGCAGTGACAAATGCCGCACGGGAAGAAAATGAAGAAAGCTCCAAAAGGAGTAGGTACTGTACTATCACTAGAAGCTGAACAGGAACTTGTTAAATGGGTAAACGACCTCCGAAAGGAGGGCGTACCTATTTCAAATCTGATGTTTAGCGTTAGAGGTCAAAGACGTAGCTACAAGCTAGGGCGTTACTGAGTTTGACGCGTCATGGAGTTGGTCCCCGGCTTTTAAATCTCGGCATAAGCTTTCAATGCGTGCCAGAACAAGACAAGGGCAAAAAACACCGGAATATCTCGCCAATGTGTGCTAGACAGAGATGTAGGAGAAGTTGGGTCGATATTGATACATAACAATATTTTTTTATTTTATGTTTTTTTAATTCTTTAACCCCCCCCCCCCCGCTCTCAAGCCTATTTTGACCCCCCGGCAAGTCTTTAACATGTTGTATAATACTACATGTTAAGGACAGTCTAATCTTGATTTTTGTATTGCCTGTGATAAGTACGAGTGTAAAGTCTGTACTGCGGGAAGGAAACCTGATCGGTCAAGATTGCTTGCACATCGTGCGCAGCGCTATGTACCAGCGAAGTTGTCATATACACCTTCTCCAGTCTCGCAGGTGGGCGTATGTTGTATATACTGCGACTGGTTTGGGCCTTTTTATTTGAAGTTGACACAGAGCAAACATTTTTGCCTAGCTATGCCACGCTTCAGTTCCAGAGGGATTGAACATCATGTTGCAAGCAATCTTTTCTTTGCGATTGTAATCATCAGTGTTCCTACTTGTCTTGTTCGCTACCATCGTCCTAACGCTTCTTACGACTCCTCCTCGCCCACCTCCTCCTCTTCCGCTTCCTCCTGCTCGTCTTTTTTCGCTTCTTCTTCTCCCCCCTGCTCGTCCTCTTTCTCTTCTTCATCTCCCTCCTGCGGCTCCTCCTTCTCTTCTTCCTGCCCCCTGTCCTCAGCATCTTGGTGGCCGCGCGGCCACCAAGATCCGGAGTCTTATCACAAATCAGTGAATCTATCTGTGTCTTGGCCTTAGCACTTTTCTGGCTTTTCTTGTTACAATATTCACCTACCCGCGTGCATTTCACGGTTTTTAACATGTTGTATTATACAACATGTTAAGAATAAGCCAATTCTGGTGTGTACCACTAATGTAGTCATATACAACGGTTGAGAGCGGGGGGGTTAATTCTGTAGCCATCTGTACATGCATGATCATGGTGGTACGGTGTACCATGTACACGGGTGACCGTTATAAACAGAGGAAGTCGGTACTAATAGGTTTTGATTTTTAGTACTTAATAGTGCTATTATCCATGCTATAGTACTGCACTATGTTTTCAATAATGTGTATACTGTACACTCCGGTTAATACATTGCCTTACCGTGCGCAGGCAGCCCCTTCCACGCATCAGCTTATGCAGGTATCCAGCCTTTGCACGCGAGGCAGCGCGCAAACGCGTCACAAGCTGCTTCAATCGGTTCTCTAAATTTCTACCAAGTTTTAGCACTGAACGAGCCCTGCGTGAAGTGTGGTGCCTTTGCGCAGATCCCAGAACCCTGCGTGCTATGTTATCGTGGTGGTGCGAGTGCAACACGCGCTCCCCCGCTACGAACGCAACACGATGTATTCATGAGCATGTCTTGTTTACATCTAGCAAGTTTCACTGTCGAATTCGCACTTGCAGGCGCGCAAGGTGAATGTCCCCGTTACCACTGGTATCACTGGAGTAAAATAGCAGGGACTCGCTCTCTGAACGCCAGCGCCGCCGCCAATTCATTCACGTGATCATCACATCACAAACGTTATCCTGCGGGGGTTGGTGGCACTCGTTTTGTACGTTCATGTAGAAAAATGCTTGATAGTGTACAAGAAGCCTCGCCCTCACTTCTGCATTCTCACCACGCTACTTAAGTCTCTCGTACAAGTATTTATGATCTCCCGAAGCTTCTTTGTTGTCCTGGCAACTGTGTTCGCTGCGGTTCACGGCGGCGAGATCGACCACGACAAGTTGGAGCCGATTCCTCAGCCCGATCCCGTTACCATTTCTGAAAAGGCTGCAGTCAAGTTCAAGCCTCAACTCAACATCGCTGATGGATGCGTCTCGTTCCCAGCGGTGAACGGCGCAGGCGATGTCAGTGGCGGATTGAAGGGTTCAGGAGGCAACTCTGCGTGTGACAGCGCTCCATTGGGCTCCCAAGTGTACGGTAGAGCAGGCTGGTACAACGACAAATGGGCTATCATGTATGCCTGGTACTTCCCTAAAGGCTTCTTCATGGGTGTAGCATCAAGACGCTACGACTGGGCGAGTGCAATCGTGTGGATCGACAATCCGGACTTTGCAGCACCTGCGATCCTCGGCCTCTCGACGTCTACAGCGGACGATGAGTATCAGAACAAAGCTCCAGCCCCGGACTTTGGAATCCTCGACGGTGTCACCCCTCTGCTGTATCGTTCCATTAGCGAAGTGGCGGGACAGCCGATGCTCGACTACAGCTCTCGAACGGGTGATTTCCAGCCTCTGATCATGTGGGAAGAGCTCACTGATGCCGCCCGAGAGACTCTCAACACATTCGACTTTGGCGATGCAGTGGTGCCTGTGAACGACGCCAACTTTGAGGAAAAACTCAAGAAAGCCTGGCCGTTCTAGGGAGAGACAAAGACACAGAGTAACGCAATACATGGAGCTCGTTGCTCCTTTCTATCCGAACATGAGGTTCGCAATGTGGAGCCACAACTTTTAATCACTCTTTACTCACATCAACCTTCTATATATAATACCTCTAAAAGTCAAAACCATGCTGTTTTACACGAATAAACTAAGTATGAAAACTAATAAAAACGTCTCTCTGCTAAAGTGCATGTACCGGTACCACTGTACGTCACAATCGCCCACCAAAAAACGAAGTGGAGTGTACCCATTCTGTACGATAGACAATGATTTGCAACTGACTGGTAAAAACTTTCCTGACACTCGAGAATTGTCATCGTCCAGCGAAAATGGTGTATCAACGGTCAATCACCTCTTCCCTATTGCTCTACTCCACCTACGCTCGAACTGTTGCATTTACCAGTTATTTCGCCGACGATTCGTGCTCTGGAACGCCCCAATTCATCTACGAGGAAGATGTCGAGAGCTGCCAGTTCACAGACTGCACAACGTTATCAGTGGGAGATGCTGCCAATTCTACCCGTGTGGACTGCTACGGTAATGACCGGACGGAGACTGCCGCACTTTTTGCAGATGCAGATGCACCCTACGTTCTACTGGAGCAATACACACCTGCGAACACGTGTGACACATTTGCCAATGGTCAAGCGTTCTACGCTGATGGATTGTGTAGAGCACTACCTAACACTACCAGCTACGGGAGTGCAATTGCCAGTGTCAACCAGGATTTATCGGTGGCTCTGAAGTTATTTAGTGACACGACGTGTTCTGAGGTGGAGAGTAACTATTCCATTGCCAGTACTGATGTCCAGTGGACGTGCTACGTAGGGTTCACAGCGGACTACGGCCTGGTGTTCTACACGAGTGCGTCCAAGACATATAGTAGTATGAGTGGCGATGGTAGTACGACTGGCTCGGACTTTACGATTGTCAATGTCGGTTCGAATTCGAGTTCAGGTAGTACCGGTAGTGGGGAAACATCTACGACATCTCAACCGGTAGTTTCTGGATCAGGTGACGGGTCTAGTTCGTCTATTGGAGGGGGAGTTATCGCTGGGATTGCAGTGGGCTGTGCAGTGATAGTCGCTTTAATAGCTTCTTTATCTGGTGGAGAAGGAAAAAAGGAACGCAGTCAAGTGAAGGATCTCGACGGAGTAAAGACGCTTATGGGGAGGGATTACTGGGAGAAGATTCTCAAGGCAGAACACTATCTACTCAACCAGGAGCAAGTTCAGATTTTAGCGGTGGGGAAGTTCTGTGGAATGATGAAGCTATTATCGCAGCTCGTATCCCAAGGGAGAAGGTTCTACTGCAGCAGAGAATCAGTCGAGGAGGATATGGTGAAGTTTTCGTGGGGACATTCAATGGACAGCGTGTGGCTGTGAAAATGCTGCTACCAGAGACTCGGAAGAGAATTCAGAGCGTTAACGAATTCCTGGCTGAAGTGAAGCTCATGGCGTCATTGGAACACCCGCGGATTGTGGAATTTATTGGCGTGGCTTGGGATTCCCTCACGGATTTGTGCGTTGTATCCCAGTTCATGGAAGGTGGAGACTTGCGAGCGTTGCTGAACCGGTATCCGTCTCTTGGGTTTGACTACACGAAAGTGAAGATTGCTCTTCATGTTGCACATGCACTTACGTATATACACTCGCTTGAGCCTCCGCTCATTCATCGGGACTTGAAATCCAAGAATATTTTACTTACCGAAGATCTGGATGCCAAGCTGACAGACTTTGGTGCATCGCGTGAACGTGTGGACCGAACGATGACCGCAGGAATCGGTACGTCACTTTGGATGGCACCGGAAATGATGACGGGCGAGAAATACGACGAGAAGGCGGATATGTTTTCGTTCGGTGTGGTTTTGTCGGAATTGGACTCGAACGCGCTGCCTTATGCCAATACTGGAAAGAACCGACAGGCATCCGACCTCGCAATTCTGCAGCTGGTGATGCAGGGGAACCTTCGTGTGGAGTTTTCAGAGACTTGTCCACCTGTGATAATGGAATTAGGTCTGGCTTGTGTATCAATTGACCCGACAGCGCGTCCAACGGCGGCTCAAGCGCTCTACCAACTCCAAGTAGCTCTTACTGAACAGCAGTGACTAATAACGAGATAATCTAAGGCGAATTTATGATGAAGCTTGCATCCACACTATTCCACGCGATTCTTTATTGTTATCCGTGACAACTTACTTGTTCTTCGTGACCACAAAGTTGATGTATCACTTGCGTTAGTGAAGTACATCACGTTCAATGACCGATGTACCAGGCTCACGTGTGCCACATGGTCCAAAAGTTGGGATTCGCTAGGAATTTCTAAAGCTCGACAAGATCGTATCATAGCAAGACTATCTAAAAGTCTTCATACGTGGACGAGCTCCAGCATATTAGGGCACTTCGCTGTGAAATTCATCAGATAAACTATATGCCTTTAGGGTAGATGATACTGTGAGAAATAGAGTCAAGCTGACTTTGGACATTCGGCACGATGATTACGTTCATTTTCAATACGAAGCACACTGGACAATCATCATTGCTCGCGAATCACAACGTGCAGTAACTCACCATCCAGTGAAGCCTACAGTCTACACACAGCGCAGTAGCCGACAAAGCTATCATTTCTCAAATCTCCCGTCGAAGAACAGACCAAAACAGTCATGAACAGCAGCGTCCTTTACCCACCGAGCTTCAAAACGTTTGGTGACGAAGTCATTGGCAAAGTTGTTTTACGTGAAAGGCTTTCAACCCGTAAACGCACATTACTCAGTACCCAACAAGACGAAATGTCGAAGGCCCATGTACTTTCAAACACTAAATCTGCTTCATCGATTCCAATAATGAACAAGAAAAGCCCAACAAGTGGAACTAGAAAGCGACAAAACTCGCCCTTGGATGAAGCTGGCGAACTGGAACTCCGTCGTAGTCGTCGTCGTGCTAATATGCAGCGCTATCGGAGCAAACTCCGAAATCATGCGGTGAATCTGGAAGACGACGTGTTGCAGCTGCGAGAGGATATCCAGAAGCTCCTGCTACACTACGATACGACTCTGGCTAGTGCTAAGGAGAAAACGGTGTGGAGTGTGACAGCAGAATACTTTCGTCTCTTTGACTATGGACTTAAGGGGGACATCGTGGAGACTAACGCCCAATTGGGCTTCTTTTATGCCAATATGGCACCTGATGTGGTCGGATTAACTGGCTGTGGCGTTGAGAGGCTTAGCGAAGACTTCCGACTGTTATCTCTGTATCTTCCGTCGCTAAGTACTCGGTTGCTACGTCTTGAGATGGGGCTGAGAGAGTCAATCATCGCTACTACAAGAGTGGAGTTCACACTTACGACGAACGCAATTCGGTTGGCTTTCCCCCACCTGATCCAGGATGGAGAATGGTCTCCAATTGCACTTTTGCTCCTTGATCAGAGAGTTGTGATGCAAGGAACGACCCATTTTGAATGGGACAACGAGAGTTGTCGTATTATCCTTCTGCAAGCGAAAGCAGATCTGTTGACACCGATGCTGAAGCTTCTGGGAGACCTGGAGACGGTTGTATACGTTTTTGAAGACGCTCTTATCACTCCTGAATGTACACCTGCACGTAGATAGCTCAAATATGCACTACTTGGTAGAAAAACATGCTCAATTTTAAGAAGATCAAGATAAAGATTGGTCTTATTGTTCTTCATCACTGCGTGTTGGTGCGCATTCGGGGGTGATCAGAGCATCCTTAAACACGGACGAGACCATTTCCAAGTCCCCAAACAGCTCCAACATCGGTGTCAATAGATCCGCTTTCGCTTGAAGAAGTGATACACGACCAATATCGTTATCCCATTCAAAACGGATAGACCCTCGCGTCACAAATCGTTGTCCAAGTAACTTTGAGGCCAGACGAGATACCTTTCCCCCAGTAACTAAGTGTGGGAACGCCAACCGTAGCGAATTCTCAGTCACTACAAATTCCACTCGGGTGGTAGCTTCAATGGACCCTTCGGCTCCTGTCGTAAGACGAACAAGTCGCGTGCTCATACTTGGCAGACAGAAGGCAAGAGTCCGGTAGTCGTCTAGTAGCTTCTCCACTCCAAACCCCGACATCCCGATCACACCAGGAGCCAGCACAGCGTATAGGAATCCCTTCTGGGTTTGTGATCTGGCCAAAGGTGTACCTTCCGAGCTCTCCCTTGTCGCCTGATGCTCTTTCAGCCCGTGATGGAATAGTCGGAAGTACTCGGCCGCAATATTCCACATTGTTCCTCCCTTCCCTTTGGCCTGGATGGTGTCGCGCTGGAGTTGAAGGCTTGGAATCTCTTCTTTCAGCTGTTGAACTTTTTTCTCCAGAACCCCTTCGCGATCTCGAAGATTGAGGCGATAGCGTTGCATGTTAACACGGCGACGCTCTCGACGTACCTCAATGGAAACCACACGCTTCTTTTTCGTTTTGGTTGGCTGACTTGGTACTGAATCTTGCATTCGTTTGCGCTTGGAAGGCGAGATAGTTTCAAAACTGGTGCTATTTAGACTGATTGTTGTCGGCATCGGTGGATCTTCTGAGACTGCGGTGGTGGATGGTTTATCGCGGTGGATACTGGAAGTTGAGTGTGTGTATGACAACGGAGTTGAGCGAAGGATAACCGTGCCAATGATATCGTCGCTAAAACGGTCGAGGTTCGGTGGGAAAAGCACGCTGCTGCTCATGTTTGTCGGGTTTGGAGGAAAATCTCTACTGAGCTTGGTGGGAGTGGAATGGTAGCCCCCCCCCCCCTGAATGCCAACTGCGTTGTTTACAAACGGCTCCAGTCTGTAATACAAAACTTTTGGTACCCAGATGGCACGTGGCGATTCGTGAGCAAATGATGCATGTACAGTACTGTGTAGATCAATACGTTCAATGGTTCTGCTCTCGTTACCATCGACTCAATCTCAAGAATTCATTTACGACTTTATCGTAACGAGAAGAATGGTGCAAATCTAGAAGAATAATGTTTGTAAAAAATGCCCACACCAAAGTAAGTGCGTGGACATTGTTTCGAAGGTCTCAATTGTGCCTTCCAGATGATATTGTATAAATAGTCTACTAATAGAGCGAATAAGAGAGACTGAATGTTGAGTTTGAAGCCAAAAAGTACAATAAAAAGTGCGTGCGAACTTAGCGTCGCGGCGCCTGGCGCGTCTGTTACATTTTGAACTGAAAAATCCCAAATTGCTGCAGTGCAAAGTACGGATTCGATTCATTCATTTTGACGCAAAATGCTTCCGGAAAGGGCGGGAAAAGGCGCGGGGTGAGTGCGGAATGAATGTTTGTGAGGCGTCCACGCTCAACAAGCTATCCTAGTCCTCAGCGTCAAGTCCACGGAGCGCATCAACGACATACGTCCGGTAAGGCAGCGTCTGCAGTACGGATGCTGTTGGCGGGCTACAGAACGAACGATATGTGTATCTATAGGACTGCTATCGAGCAGGAAGCCCCGCGCACGCCTTGTCTGGAGCTTTGCTCAAGGTAATGTAGAGTGTTTGTAGGACATCAAATTCAAATTCAATTTGCTCTTATCGCGCTTCCATTTTGAACTGCAATTTGGGTGCGAACCTTGAGTCTACCGAGAAAAGTCACCGCCCCCGGAAAGGCGCGAGTAAAGTGCGATTCAAAACTGCCTTATTCAGGACTCAACTCTCTCTTATTCGCTGTAATCGTGCATTGTTTGTTAATCGTACGACATTGTTTGGGGTTGAAGGAAAGAGATGCGGTTTTCGCAGATCGCGTCACCTGTAAAATGGATCTCCAGTTCAAACGCTCTCTCAACCAAAAGCTTTTGTAGCATCCGTACAGGGAACGGGTAAGTACAAATCTTGACCGTTCCAGTGAATCACCGGTCTAGAGGTTGAGTACAGCCCGTTTGTCTGAGCCTGACTATTTTTACAGCCTGTTCCTCGCAGGCTGGGCGTGCGCGTCTCCACGTCTCCAATCTCCTAAGCAACTTCGGTTTGTTCAAATGATCTCATTTTCCATCAGGGGTCGAAAGCCACTGATCTCAAACCATTGACCATGGCTACCCTGGATGTGAAGATCCCCCACGACTGGCTACGAAGTGTGAGTAGTAACCTGTTCTCGAATACGTTGCGAGTTTCTAATTCGTTTAATTGTTGCTGTAAAGCCGGACTTTGAGAAACGCAATGATCTTCTGGAGGCTCGTAAACAGGATCGCCGAGCTTTAGCATTGGCGATTGAACCTCCTTTGTCCTGTGACAGCAAGTATGGACGCACGGACAAGATCTTCCGGGATTCGTATCGTCAGAGTGGGGCATTTGTTCCAAGTCCGAGACAGCAGGAGCTCGACCATTCTCCTCGAGCAACATGCAGTGGATCACCCACCAAGTCAGCTTTATTCGCTAAAAGACAGCATGATAAGCGGCTAGAAAGTCTCAAGTTCGAGCCAACGGAGGTTGAACGGCTGCGTGACATTCCAAAAGGGGACCAACTTGAGAACTGGTGGAAACGTCCAGTGCCCGGATACGTCGAAGATCCGAAAAACTCGGCGTTGTTTAAGGATTCGCTGCGTTTGGAGCTCGTACGGAACGGAAAGGAGTTGGGCCCAGTGGATCCTGCGAAAATTCGTTCTCCAGCTTCAGTGGATTCACGTCGATTCCTGAGGGAAAAGAGGAGGCAACTTGCGGATAAAGTGACGCACATCACGCATCAATTGCCAGAGGACTTTACTAGTGAAGGTGGTCGTGGGTCAGATCTGAATCCTCAAGAACGGGTATGTTGTCGAGATCTGGTGATTGTATTGAACTTTCCTAATTCTGTGCTTTGGTTATGATACAGCAACGCGTACCACGGGTTTCCAGTTCTGAATCAGCTTGGACGCTGCCTGTATCACCAATCCAAGTTTCTAAGGTGTGTTTGCAGTACAGTTTCTAATCATTGTAAAAAAAACTAACTGGTATTTATGCTCACAGACAAGAAAATCTCCACGTCGAGTTAAAGAGAATCTGGTAGTGGAAAGCTCGACACAACGAGTGTTACTTGACCAATTCAAGAGCTCCCAGTTATCAGCAACTCGACCACTTTCTTCTTTAGTGAACGGAAACGAAGGCTTCTCTGCGGCTCCTCTTTCTCCGATTACGTCTGGTTTAGATTCTACTCCAAGTCGCAACGTGTTCATCCGTTGTGGTGGCTTCACATAGGAAATCAAAGGAAAAAGAAAACAATGTGGTGTACAATTCAAACTCTTTCACGAACTCAAAGTGTACCCATTTCTATCACAACGAGCAGCTTCTTCTTCTTTACTTCAGGTGGTTGGTGAATCCACTCGACTCTGTGAGTCTTGCACGTGACCTTGACGCAACCGATTTCTTCTTGTTCCCAATTCTTCACGTTGTCGAACTCGACACAAAATAGCAGCACAATCGTCCACTTGTCACCCCAGAACTCCTCCAGTCCACCGACGATGTTTCCTACGTTGTCACTTCCAACCGCTTCATTCCAGTACTTGCACTCGCAGATAAAGAGTGGTCTTTCAGGCGTATTCACGTTTACCACGTACGTATCACACCTTTCCTCCCCTGTGCTACGAATGAGATGACCAAAGTTGCAGCCATCAGCTTTCAGAATAGGATCAGGCCATTCAGCGTTGGGAGGAGCCAGAAACGGGATCGTTGCATTTGCCAAGCTTGAAAGCGCAGGAAACCCGTGTAGTAAGTCACTGGCAACAATGCCTTTGCTCGAACCCGCAAGGGTCATTGTCATCGGTTCAAATTTGTCCTGTAATTCCCCCAGCAAACCCGCGAAAAAGTCATTGAAAGAGATCCCCCGAACGCCATTCCTTCGCGACGCGCAGAAGATCGCATGAGCAATCATATTCTCGAAGGCTGCGTAATCGCTCTTCCGAGCATTCGTGTTCATATTAAACGCCAGCCCATTGCTTATCATGTATCTCGAGAAAATAGACTTGGTCGAGTGTGCAATTCTTCTGTTGTGGTCGTAGTAGCCCGAATAATCCTTTCCGCCCAATACTGCGAGGTACAGCAGCATATCGTCTTGAATGTCAGGGAAAACACACCGTGGAACCCAATCTTCACAATCCACTTGCAGCACGCCATATTTCAGCACTACTTGCGTGAGTTGGCGATCCACCAAATTGGCAAAGTGCAAGTGCATACAGTAGGCTCCCAAATCATCCATACAGAAGCCTTCCTCATCATTTATCTCATACTTCGTTCTCTTCATGGGTGGATCACATTCCGTGTTTGGTGGCTCACAGTTCGTGTTGGAGACACTATAGGAAATTGCCATTTGCTGCGCTGCTTTCCCGCTCTCTGTGTTTAAGAAACGCTTGCCCTGCTGCGTCCGTTTACTGACGTTAAGAAATGCTTCGTCTAGCAACTCGTACAGTGCGGCATCTTCGTGAGTTTTCATGTACGCCACGATGCTATCCACGAAATATCTGGAAAACCTGCCGCGAGAATGGGTAGTTATTTCTTTTACAAGAGGATACTTGTCCACAACAGCATCCCAAACTTGTTGATCCACTTCTCCCACTGTCATGAATTGATGCGAAGGGAAACGAGAAACAAGTGTCATCCAGTTATGCTCCCCCTTGTAGCTTCCACCGGACTGATCAACTAAATCGGTGACCTTCGAGTCAGTTCCCATTACCATCACAACTAGTCCACAGGCGCGGAAAACATTGCGCTGAAAGGCTGCCACTTTCATCCCTGCGCAAGCTTCGGTATTGTCGTTGGTAGTCATTTCATCCAGGATGAAAAACGGGAGAACTTTCCCATCTGCAACCATTTTGTTTCGAACAGCAGCGACAGTGGTTATAGTGCACTTCTCGATGTGAAGCGTCGTTTGATTTTCAATGCGAATCATCTGCGGCTCCTGACAGTCTCTCGAGCTGCAATATTCGAGCAAAGCGTAAATGAATCCGTAGGTATACAGCGCGTCCATCTTGTACATGTCAGACCAGCAATTCAGCGTGAGTTCCTTCTCCTTCTTTATCACTTCGTCCATCGCTGTGACTTTGTTAAACGCACTCGAAATGAAGTCGAAGTTCTTGTAAATTATCTGAGACTCAGACCCAAGGCGAGTTGCTGGCCAGTAAAAGTATGGACGTTCTCCTCCCAAGGCAAATGCGAGTTGTGTTTTTCCCATTCCCAAAGACCCTTGCACACAAATGAACGGGGTCGGTGAACGTTCAGATTCGTAGTGAGCTGTAACTAGCTGCAGGATGTCTTCACAATAGGCCGAGCATTTGCTTCGAATCGCTTCTCCGCGCTGTTGATAATACTCCAGCTCCTTTTGGTAGCAACCACTTGGGTTATCTCCCATTACTAGGTCGACTCCCGAAGAAGGGTCAACGACCAGTACGTTCACAGGGCTCTTCTCTTCTGTAATTTCTTGCTTCGAGGCTTGGACCTTAACATCATCTGCTGATAATCCAACAGAGCCAATTTCCGCTCGCATCGTAGCTAACGGCTTCAAACCCGCTGTGTCACTCACGCCATTCCTCACGTCTCCCTCCGTCAGCCATGCACCGCGACCTTCATCTCTCCTTGCGAGGAAGAGCTGCAGCAGGTCGGCTGGTCCTTCATACTTTATCTCTTTCGCGATCTTTTTCTTCAGGGAAGCTATCGGTGAGTTCTCGTCGATGTTCACCATGACAACGAGTCTCCCTTTGGTTGTGTCAGCCCCACAGTAGAGAACCACCATTTCCTCCTCGAGTCGGCAAATTCTGGAATGAACAAGCCTGCTTTAGCTTGGCAAGCCGGTGTCGTTACGGTTCAATCTGAATGTTATACTTATGACGTGGTCCACATCTGGGTAATATGTACTAACGGAAATAATGATGGTGGCAAAAGTGGGTCCAAGTTCATTGTCCCCTACAATATTTAATAATGCCCGGGGTATTAATCGGGAATTCTTTTTGGAAAACCATATGCAACATTTAGATATATGGGTAAAACCACGGCTCTCGTTCCAAAAATGAGGTCCGTTTTGCCAGATTCCTTCTCGTTTAGGCGCTACATGCCCTTAAACACAAGGAATCTGAATGCCCAAAAGTTTCGGGAAAAGGGCTCCGCAAATATAGGAATTTCATTGGGCGAGAAGCTAAACCATATGAAGCTCATGGGAAAAGGCAACTTGCTGTGTCTCATGAAAATGATGTGTACCACCAAAATATTAATTTGCACAGGTATCCTATGCAGCGCTACTGGTACTCTCCGTATACTGCTGCGTCACATTTATAAGATATAGGAGGTTCATTTGTCATCGTCAAGTTGTCATGTTTTGCTGGAATTGGGCCCACTCACCTCGAACGGCAAGCCCTGTTGCCTCCAAAAGCATCACGCGCTTGACACTGTTAGACGAGATCCCAAGACACTCTGCTACAATGTCTCGCGTTCGTCCCCTTCGTGTAAGGCCTTGCGTGTGTGCAGCGTTGAAGAAGTTGTGTGCATTCACCACAAACTGCTTCTCGCCAGCTGTGAGACCCACGCCTTGAGGCATGCCGTGCTCGCTCAAAAATAAACGCTGCTTAGCGATTTTGGCCCAGAGGGCAGCTTTGATATCGATCTATAGATTCTATGTGTTTGCTGCGCAGTGGCGACAGTTTTGACTGCACCACGCCTTGATCTACCTGATGTTGAAGTTCGAGTGGGGCCAAGTGCACTGTCCCGTACAATAGTACCCTCGCAAAATCCCAAAAGGTTATGTCGCGACCTGTTAAGGATCGGGTACTAGCGGGCTGTTATGTGAGTGCGGGTCCGGGCAGGGAGCTTAAGACTAACTTGAACAAATATAAGTAACTTGTTATTGCTTGTCTTCTTAGCAGGTAAAATCACGACTGACTAGTTATATAGGGAGCTCATTTCACTCCAACGTACGCTTGTAGGGATAATGTGACGGGGGTCACACAGCACTTCACACAGAGGAAGGCTTGGAGTATACAAACTCCTAGTGAACGGCAGTTCACTCGGTCCCCAAAGACTTGGGGAGACTAACTAAAGATTAGGTAGATTTAAGACTGAATATATTATAGATACTTGTTAGCTTGGCCTGCAATACAAACTAAAAGATATCTATAGTGTAACCTATATAGAAGGTGATAGGTGGCTGCAGAGCCACCTGCCACATGTCACCATGATGTGTGACACACCAAATGTATCCACTTCGGAAGAGTGACTAAAGTCACTCTTCAATGTAACCCCGTTACATCCTCCCCCACTTAGATTCGACTCTCGTCCAATCAGAGAAGAGAGAAAATCCCTTTCACATTTCTCTCTTCAATGTCGAAATCGATCGACCTGCCGCCAGCTCTTATCGCTGCGGCTTCTGCTCTCACAGAGCACAGGGCGCACTGCCAACGCGTACCAGGCTTCCTTGGAAGCCCAGCAACATGTCTGCAAAGGGTGCTAACCCAGACGCGCAAGCGTCTTCACGGAAGAAGGCTGCAAAGCCAACTTCCAAGCCAGCCAAGCCTCGCGGCAAGACTTCGGCACTTCATGAGGCCACCGATGTGGCCTCCAGGGCTCTTAGCTCGCCCAGCAGCACTGCTGCGACGGCTAGCCCTAGCCAAAGGCGCAGTAGGTCTCCGTCCCTACCGCCGGATACTCGACCAAATCCTCGGTTCGAGTATAGGGACCATAGTCCCGGTTCCTGGAGTCCTTCCGAACAGGAAGCGACTCTTGTCATCTACTCGGGCGACGAGAGCGACAACGGCGACGCCGAGGGCAAGCCTGCGGCGGGTGCTCCGACCACGGAGGAGCACCATGGAGACAAGGACACCGCGTCCAAGTCTCCCGACAACACCAGCGGCCGTGGTGGCGACACTACGCCACCACCTGTCAGACATCTGACACTTGCTGAGGGCGCGAACGCGCCCGGGCCATTCTGGCAGAGGAGAAGGTGCCCAGCACCAACTCCAAGAAGCGTCATGCTTCACAGTCTCCTTGTCAAGACATGACAAGGAGAAGGGAGCTCGAAGAGATCTTCGGCCCCGACGACGTCGACGATGACGCCGATGAGGAGGAGGGGCTCATCCGCGAGCCCCAAGAGATCACTAACGATCTCGATGAGCAGCAAGAGCTCTTTCAGGCTGCTCAACAGCCAATGCGCACCGCACCAACGGTCGCACGTGAGTCTCATCAACACGATGAGGACTCTGCCCACCAGCGGGGCTACTACCCGCCCGATCAAGGCTCGGGAGCTGCTGCGTATCTCGAGCAGCTCCAGGACCCACGTCCTCTCATAGGGGGCCATACCATGCCAAAGGCGCCTATGAGCGGGCCTTGGTTCAGAAAGAACCTCTCTTTCAAGGCAACCTCTCTGTTGCCAGGTGCGTGCTTCTAGCACAGCACCGAATTCCTCTCAAGGAATTCACCTCGCTTCGCAAGAAGCCTGAGACTAAGGGTGGTCTCAAGCCCACATGGTGTTACCCATGGGTTCTCCCAGAGAACACTGCGTCGTGGGTCGACGCTGAGGACCTCTTTTGGCAATGGGTCCGGTTGACAGTCAAGTCAACCCAGGAGTACCACAAACTCCGTGACGAAGATCGCCTGGAGGACATCCTCCGCCTCCGGGACCTTCGTGTCCAGTTTGCCCACCTCGTAGGCAAACGGCAGCTCCATCATCAGATGGAGCGACTGAGAACTGAGTCTCAGTCCAGCGCTCACAATGAGCGCGGGTATTGAACACATACGCCTGTGTCCCAACCCCGTTCAGCGGCTAAGAAGCCGCGGACTACTTACGAGGCTGCCGTCGTGCCTCTTCCCAGCACGCGACAGCCTTCGGGCAGTCAACCTGGAGCCGCTCAATCGGCTCCCAGGTACTCTGCGACGCAGGGTACCCGCGCCACTTCACTCGGAGCTGGCGCTTCCCACCGCGACGCCGCTCCTGGAGAACCCGCTCCACATGGTAGTGGCGTTCTCCGTTCCGGTCAAGCAAGGCCGGAGGAGGCCTCGCCCGACTGCTCTTTCGAGCCGTCCCCGACGTTGGGGACTCAGAGGCCTTCGACTGGGCCTCTTGACCAACTTGTTGCTCAGCAACAGGAGGAGATCCGCCTCCTCCGAGCGCGTGTCCTCGCGCTTGAGGTCGCTCTTGGTCTTGGTGTTGGCGGCCAGGCTGCCTCTGCGGTCGGCCAACCTGGTGTCGTGCGCCAACTGGAAGACCTGCGTCTCGCGATGCAGGGTCTTCATGGTCGTGTAGACCGTAGTGCCTCTTCGCGGGCACTTGACTCCCTTCGTCAAGAGGTCTACGACCTTCAGGCGACGATGTCTCGCCGGGAGTCGCAACCGTACGCGTACTTCCAGTCGTCGTTCGACTCTCGCCTAGGGGCCTACTCCTTTGGCCCCTCGGTGTATCCACACCGCTCGTACCTTCAACCGGGGTACGGCTTCGCCCCTGGGAGTCACCAAACTCCATATTACCTGGGGCGCTCTGCGCCTGACGCTCAACCTCGCGTCGAGGAGGTTCACTCTCCTCCTCGCGGCCGCCTTCAACCTCTTGAGGGGCCGCATGACCCTGAGGGTCATGGTACCGCTTCAGACGACCCACATAAAACGTCGGGTGGGTCGTCATCGACTTAGGCAAGTCGATCGTGTAGGCAGCACCGTGCCTACTCAGGACCTTAAAGGGTCCAATGAAGCGATGCTTCAACTTGTTGCTCACCGTGGAGCTAACAGTGTTAAGAGGTAGGTTCCTAGTGTCGAGTAGCACTAAGTCACCCACATTAAATACACTTAAGTTTCCTCTCCCATGTTGGTCTGAGTACTCCTTTTGCTTGTCCTGTGCGAGTGCCATTGCATCTCGCACCCGGCTGATCACATTCAGCCTGTTGCCGACAAATGTCGACAACTTCTTCCGCAACGCGGCTGGTTCCACACCGGAAACCTGGGAGGAAAGCTCTTTCCGAGCCTCTCCCCCACTTACTCTCGAAGCCGCGGTGCCCCCACCCAGTGTGAGCGGCACCTGGGGGTTCCGAAGACCGTTCAAGTAGAACGGCGTGAACCCCGTTGACGCGTGTACCGCGTTGTTGAGTGCAAACTCAACCATAGGCAGCTGCGCTGACCAAGAGCGCGGCGCCTCAGCGCAAACACTGCGCAGCACGTCCTCAACCACTCGGTTGACGCGCTCAGTCTGACCATCGGTCTGCGGATGGTCCGCTGTTGACATCGTCAACCGTGTTCCAAGCAATTGGAACAGCGTTTTCCAAAACGCAGCGGTAAACCGCGGGTCGCGGTCAGAGACAACAGTCTCAGGCAACCCGTGATAGCGGAAAACGCTATCAAGGAACAACTTCGCAGTTTGTTCCCCGGTAATGGTCTCAGAGACCGGAGCAAGATGCACCATCTTGCTCAACCGGCATACAAACACCACAATGCCGGTGTTCTTCTGGTCATCGGCCGGAAGGCCGAAGACAAAGTCGAGACTCATCGACTTCCAGCAGTCCAGTGGGACTGGCAGGCTCTGCGGCGGAGCCGACGCGTGCCCCACAGGCTTCACGCGCTGACATGTTTCACATGTCTTGATGTACTTGGCCACCCACTTGTACATGTGGGCCCACCAAAACATCAGAGAGACCCCATGATAGGTCTTCTCTCGGCCCAAGTGGCTACTCGAAGGCACATCGTGTGCCTCGTGAAGTATATCATACTTCAGATCCTCGTCGTTCGGAACAACGACCCGCGGAGGATCCCCGGGCTCCACCCGATAGTGGAGCAGGCCATCGGCCCACTCATAGCGGTGGAGCCGTGCCCGCTGTCGAGGCGTAAGCCATTCGACCTTGGTATCCGTGCCAGCGGACAAATACCGCACAATAGGTGCGAGGGCGTCATCGTCCCGATACGCCAAGCGTATTCGATCGTAAAGATCCGTCGTGGCCCGACTAATATGAGCGAACTCATAGTCGGGCCTGCGCGACAAAGCGTCGGCAAGCGTGTTGAGCTTGCCAGGCTTGTATTCAACGCGGAAGTTATACTCCGCGAAGAATGACAGCCAACGCGCCATCCGCTGCGATAAGTGCGGCGTATGGATGGCTGTCCGCAAGGACGCGTGGTCCGTATAGACCACAAAGGGCCTTGAGCCCAGAAGATGCACCCTGAACTTGACAAGGGCATACTTCATCGACAAGAGTTCCTTGTCGTGAACGGGATAGTTCCGTTCGGCAGCCTTCAGCTGCCTGGACTGGAACGAGATCACCCTATCTCGTCCCTCATCGTCCTGTTGCAATAGCGCACAGCCAATTGCATAGTCGGAAGCGTCACAGACAACGCTAAACGACTTGGCATCGTCCGGCAACGCCAGGACGGGCGCGCATTGCAAGCTCGCCTTGATGCTATCAAAAGCATCCTGGTGCTGGCGCTCCCAGCACCACTCGGCCTCCTTCTTCAGAAGGTCCGACAAAGGCTTTGCGAGTCCCGCATAGCCAGCACTGTACTTGTGCAAGTAGTTGGCTAAGCCCAACCACTTCCTCAGGTCCTTCTGTGACCGAGGAACAGGCCATGCCGCAATGGCTTTGACCTTGTCAGGATCCGCTCCGGACCCCGACGCTGCTGACGAAGCAGCCGAGGACCTTAATCTCCTCAGCTGCGAAGACGCACTTGTCGATGTTGGCATAGAGCTTGTTAGCTCTCATGACCTCAAACACTCGACGGAGGTGCTCTCGATGCACCTCTATAGCCGTATTGCCTCCCTCGGCACGGCTATGGACGAATATATCGTCAAAGTACGTCTGCGTGAACGCACGCAAAGGTCTAAACAACTGTGTGACCAAGCGATTGAAGGTCGCTGGTGCGTTGGATAGACCTTGTGGCATTACCAGCCACTCCCAGAGCATACCGCTCGGCGTGCTCACGGCCGTGAGCGGGATATCACACTCCCGCATCAGGATCTGGTAATATCCATCCACCAGATCCAGCGCGCTATACAGCGTGCAGCCGGCCATGTTGTTCAACAACACATCCTTGCGAGGGATCGGCGTCTGTGCTGGCACAGTCGCGCTGTTCAGCTTATTGTAAGCATGAACCAGACGCCACTTCCCGTTCGGCTTGCGAACGCAGAAGGTTGGCGTCGAGTGCGGGGACTTCGATTCCCGCACCATTCCCGCACCATTCCCGCTTTCGCCTTACGCGCGAAGATCGCGTCAATGACGTCGCTCTGCTCTCGGGGCAGGGGCCATTGACGCGTGACACAATACTTTGTGCCTGGCACGAGATCAATCTCGTGCCTGATCCCTCGGTCTGGTGGGAGCTTTGAGGGTGGGTCCTTGGACACCACGTCCTCAAACTCCTTCACTAAAGGATACAGCGGATCCTTTGGATTCTTCAGAATCTCGGAGCCCGTGCGCGACGCACGTTGCTTCCGGAACTCCTCCAGGACGTCTTCGTCCATAACTGAGGAGGAGTTCAATTCCTCTGGAGTGGGCTCCGGCCTAAGGAGAACCATCTCCGATATCTCCCCGGCCTTCAACTCGGCCAGGAAGTCCTCCATCGCGACTTCCTCGAGGTTCAATAGCTCTGATACCTCAGGCAGGGGTGCCAACTCGATGGCCCCCGCCTTCACGCGATGCCCGGTCACGCCGTCGAAGATGTGATAGCATTCTTCGACCGACTGTGACCTAGGAGCCTTTAGCTCCTGTCCCAAGTCCTCGTGGACTTCTTCGGGATGGTATTCTACCAACCCCGGCTTACGACCATGGCGTGGGGTTAACTTACCCACGCCAGGTGATGCCACTACGATGGCATCACGAGCCCTCATGGCTCTGTGCGGAACTGCGTTACCCGCATCGGAAGCACCCTTGGTGTCTTCCTGATCAGTTATGGTCTGAGCGACCTTGCGTGGAACTACTTCTCTCACGCCTGGTGATGCCACTACTTCGGCATCACGAGCCCTCGTGGCTCCATGCGGAACTCTGTTACCCGCATCAGTTATGGTCTGAGCGACCTGGCGTCGAACTACTTCTCGTACGCCTGGCGATGCCACTACTTCGGCATCGCGAGCCATCTTGGCTTCCTGCGGAACTCTTTGATCCGCTTGTGGACCTACGTTACCCACCTGGTTAGTGCTCTCGGGCACTACCACAGTCGCAGCCTGTACGTCGCTGCGACTTCGTGCGTGGGGCCCTGCTATCGTTGCAGACCCACACGTAGGGCAAGGGCCTCCGCCCGTTGCCCCGGCCATCCCTGGCCCACGATCACTTCTCGTGTGGGGCGATGTAGCACCGACTACACCAGCCCCCAAATACTCCTCGGACGCTGCCGCGTCCTGGCGGTTCCAGCGAACGCCCTTAGGCCTGACAGAGGCGGGAACATGACTCACCAAGGCTCTCTCAGAGACTGCAGGCCAGCTAGCCCCAACGGTTTTGCCGCGCCAATCGATCCAGGGCTCGTGCTTCTCAAGCCACGCCATCCTTAGGATCAAGTCGTACTTGTCCATCTCGAGGTCAATGAACGACTCCACGCTGTCGAAGTCCTCAAACTTCACAGCCAGGTCCACTTGGACCTTTGGTATTTCCACCACCGTACCATCAGTTAGTCGTACAGCGACTAGCCCACTTCCCTCACTCTCGCGTAGAACGTCCTCAAACTTGCCGCGGTTCCTCGCGACAGTTTGCCGGCGAGCAAAGTTCTTGCTCGCCCCAGAGTCTATCAAGACTCTAAAGGAGTTGTTAAACCCCCGTACACTCGCGTGAACCACCAGCAGCCCACCGCTGCCCATATACGCTTTGAGAGTCCCAAGAATCTCTGGGGCTAATTCTACACAGCGTGTGCCTCCCGCCCCAACCGCATGGGGACGTAGTGTTTACCCAGTAGGGCGCCCCCCCCCAACAGGTCCCCGGAGTTCCTGACTATGGGCGCCGGCTTCTTCCAGCGGCCCTTAGAGCCTTGAGGCTTGGAAGACCTCTTCCATTGCCCCCCAGAGGGGCAGACACGTGCGAAGTGTCCGAAACGCCCGCACTCGAAACAGCGGATGCGTTTCTGCTCGGCGAGCCCCAAGTCCATAGGGGCTGGTCCCGAGCCTGCTCCATTCCCAGGAGCACTGGCCGACGCCGTCGTCGGCCCGCTGTGGCCTTGCCACGCAGAGGCAGGAGTCTGAGCCTGTGTATGGCTGTACTCCTCCTGGAGCGCGACTTGAATCGCCTCCTCCATCGTGTTGACCTGCACGCGGAACAGTTGCGTGCGGGCCGGGCTTACTCTTAAGCCGTCCATGAACACAGTTACTTGGATGTGTTCAGGTAGGGGGTTCCCTACCAGAGATGCCGCGAGAACGCGCATCTCTTGGATGTACTCGTGCAGGTCACGTTTCCCTTGCTTGCAGGCTAGGAAGCGTGACCGCTGGCGATACTCATAGTTCGCCGGGAGGAATGCGGCCCGAAGCTGTTCGCACAGCTGGGCCCAGGATGTAAAACATCCAGGCGACGTCGCTTTGCGCGTGTACGCCCATGTCTTCGCTCGACCCCCGAGGTTAGACAGCGCGAAAGCGACCCGAAGTCGCTCCACCGAGATGAGAGCCGCCTCCATGGCGAGCTCAACTTCTCGGATCCAGAAGTGAAGGTTTTCACCTTCTTTCCCTTCATAGGGAAGAACCTTGAGTCTTAAAGGCTTAGGTTGAACCGGCCTCGGTTCAACCACAGGAGCCTCAAAGGTTCCTCGAACGTGCTCAATGAGCCCACGTTCGTACATGTCGAACGCCTCCACGCGTTCGACCTGCTCGGCCGGCGTCGCCGCCGCCAAGCTTCGGAAGGCATCCATCCCAAAGATGCCCGCCATCTTCCGGACCGACTCAAACTGAGAGTCGGTCAAGTGAGGAAACTCACTTCGATCCATGGTGGCCAACTACTTCTGGCCACAGAGGATTCAGGTAATCAATCTACCCGCGTAGGCGTAGGATTGACTACAAGTGCTACCAAGTGTGACGGGGGTCACACAGCACTTCACACAGAGGAAGGCTTGGAGTATACAAACTCCTAGTGAACGGCAGTTCACTCGGTCCCCAAAGACTTGGGGAGACTAACTAAAGATTAGGTAGATTTAAGACTGAATATATTATAGATACTTGTTAGCTTGGCCTGCAATACAAACTAAAAGATATCTATAGTGTAACCTATATAGAAGGTGATAGGTGGCTGCGGAGCCACCTGCCACGTGTCACCATGATGTGTGACACACCAAATGTATCCACTTCGGAAGAGTGACTAAAGTCACTCTTCAATGTAACCCCGTTACAGATAACCCCCGTCGAAATAGTAGAGCAGGAGCCTTCGGTAGTGTCCTCCCTCCGCACGACACTCGCGGGAGGATGTTGCTGGACCGCTCTGGTGAGGAAAACGGGGACGTACCCCGGAGTGGACCGCGGACAGTCTACTACGCTAAGTGACCGCAGCACGGCGAGTGCGACGGGCGACAAGGCCCCGGGGCATGGTGCACAGCCGAACACGCTGGTTCGAGGGTCTCATTCCCGGGCACGGGACGAACTCCCCGACCATAAGCCGAGCGCCCTCGATCGGCACGGCCGTGCTCCATGTCGCGGAGGCATTGTACGACACGCTGCTCATCACTGCTGAGGAAGACTGCGGCTTCGGTTGACTCGACATCAGGAAGATAAGCCGTTGGCGAGGGAACAGTCGTCGAAACTCCAGGCGAGGATCGATACGAGGAGTCTGGGATCTTCTCTTCAAAAGGGGTAGTCGAGTGACGATCAGTTACCACAGGAAGGACGGTAGGTCCCTTGAGACTGGCGAGGCAAGCGGCTTCCCGTCGGTTACAGCGATTCACTTCACGGCGCACCGACTTGAGCGCTTTCTTCACTACGACGTGCGGAGTAGCGTTCTCTAAATGGCCGCTTCCTTGACCGAAACGCCAGCAGTGAGTTATAATTCCAACCATCACCGTCACCCCAGTCGCGGGAGTCACCCAACAGGTTCATTCGAACATTAGGTTGAGTGAATTCATAGTAGCCAATACTACGGCCAGACCGTAAGTCCCTAGAGTTAGGAATTCCAGCAAGTCGAACAGCATCATAGGCAAATGGATGGTCAGAGAGAGAGAGTGTCAGCAGAACGAACCAGCATACACCCTTGACCACAGCAACAACTCGTTGAACGACGGTAGCCCACGCCTCCCACGACGCACGAGAGTAGGCTAAGTAGGAGTGCCCCGAACGCATACTCAAGTCCGGGAGGTAATCGCCAAAGGTGACCAACAAGGCAGTCCACCAGCTTCGTAACATTACTCCATACCGTCCATATTCCACTTCACCCTCCTCCAGTACCTGAACAGGTACGGCAAAGAAGGCATTCCACAGGGCAAAAACATACGAGGGTCCAGCGAGTTGATTGAGTTCCGGATCTCGAAGCACTTCTTGGTAACGAGTCACGAAGTTGGTGATTATTGACGAGTTCACCGACGCTACCATCCAGGCTTGAGTTATCAAGGACCAGACAACTCCTCGGACAGAAGACGTCAGTACCCAGAGTAGCACAGTCGTTAGGTAGGCAGGAAGTAACTCGAGGCGAAAGTAGTTCTCATATGCAGACTGCAGCAGTTCGCGCATGACAAAGCCAGGTAAGAGTCGCTAGTAGGAGTCGAGTCACGGGGAGTCACTTGATCCGGAGGTGTCCAAAGAGGAAGTGACTGAAGTAGTCTCGTAGCAGAGAACTGAGTCGAACAATAATCTTGACTTAGTAGATAGTCTCGAACTCCGCCAAGGAGGAGGGCAGTCACTCTTGACTCCAGTATGGAGAGAAATCCAAGAAATTCCACAGTGCAATTCCGATCTATCACTCAGGTTTTTCACGGAGAGTGCTAGGAAACACGCACGTCTCGTCCCAGAGCACAAAGGAATTCGAAGGCAAGGTTCATAGAGAGGAGGGGTACACAGGGGACCGGATAGTCTACCGCACAGCCAACGAGAGGCTCTCATTCCACAACTTGCCTCGCCTCAAACACCCGGAGCACTGACTCACAGTCGTCATTCTTCCAGTAGCACCATGGGAGCAACTAAGTCCGCCCCCAGAACACCTCGACCCGCCTCGCCGGCCGCCGCTACACCCGCCACAGCGTCCTCGAATGACGAAATAGTGAAGCAGATCGCGGCGATTATCGTCCCGGGAGTAACCTCGTCTGAGGAGAAAATCAAGAAGCAAGCGCAACGTGAGTTCTGGACAGCTATGAGGGAGAGGATCTCGGTGAATGAGAGTTCGTCGGGCCTGTTCGTCTTGGACCAGATCGCAGTGGCTATTCTCGACGACGCAGACGACAAGGACACGGGTTCACGGACCCGGTCATGCTGCTGCCCAAGCCGTCAGCACAGCGCGAAGCCACGAACGCCTATGTCCACGATCGATTCTCGGACACACACGACCTCCCGAATCCAGAGGTTAACTCGGCCCCCGTGATTCACGGCAATGCCCCTCCCCTCGCGAAGATCACCCCCAAGTACAAGGCCCCCAAGAAAAAGGGGAAAACGACGGCATCAGAGGCGGCTACCAGCGCCGCTCTTCTGGCTTTGGGAAAGGATAAGTCCTCGTCAGCGTTGGGTAAGCGGAAATCAACTCCTAAAGCACCCAATGCGTCGAAGAAAGCGAAGGAGAAGGGGGATTCGATCATCGCCCCACCCGAGACGGACTTTAGTCCTCTCGTCCTAGCTGATAACACGCCCACTAAGATCGCCGTTGACATCGAAGCTATTTACCGTCGGGCTTCCAACATGGATAAGTTTTGTTTCGAATTCGCGTACCCTTGGGAACATTCGAAGATTTGGTACGACCCACTCACGAACCGAGACTTGCACACCGCCCACTGGCGCTTCTGGATGGCCAATCGCAGTCGCTTCTTTGAGTGGCAGCTTCAAGCTCCACTGCGGAGTTCCACAGCCAAAGGTCAGAGGCGTCGCTGGAAGCAGTTGGCCTGTACTGAGCGACTCAAGTTCATCAGCCTCTGTATCGAGAACTGGGGCTACTATGGATTCCTGCGACTCTTCGAGGGAGTCGAACCTGACCGGCGGCTTATGTGGATGGGAGGGCAACCGGGTAAGAACGCCCCGGACGCGAACAAGTATGATGGTCCGACCATTCAGAATCTCACGAGTCTATATTCGCAAGACCGAGAGGCGTACGAAGCTCGCGTAAAGGGAGCTCTGAAGCCCTTCCAGTTGGATCAAGGAGGCTTCCGCAACATCACGTCCTTGCTCGTTTCCACCAACGCCTTGGACCCCGATCAGAAACCCGAGAACCGGTTGACGGATGAAGCTCTGGCCCTGGTTCGTCGAGACGTTTGCTCCAAGGAGGATCCTGACAAGGAACGGTGGGTGGGCGATCGCCTTTCAGGAGTCTGGTACAAGTTAACTCACAGCAGCCGCATTGAGAAGAGAGAGAGAGGGATAAAAGAAGAGGTCAAGAGCGGCAGCTACAGGCCTTCTTCCGTCCCAGCATTCAGTGCCAAGGAAGAGAACGTCCCGGGGTATACTCGCTGGACTCGCCCTGACGGCAGCTATACCGCCGAGATAGCAACCCCTTTGAAGGGAGTTTCGGGAAAGAAGGAGTCGGAGGAAAGTGAGTCCGGAGCCGAGAGTGAGTCCGGAGCGGAGTGCGAGTCCGAGGAGGAAGATCTCGACGAGGAAAAGCCGCCGGCGCCGGTTAATTTTTCGCCAGTGTGAAGATGCAGCTAGGCTTCGAGGTGGTAGTAGGGTGGCAGTTCATATCACTTCGTGTAGTCATCAGGTCCTAACTGCGTAATCTCAGGTTACTTGCTCGTATCATCCACACTATTCTTGTCAGGACCGCCCCTTTTCACGAGTAGTAAAGTCAGCCACCAGTTTAGTAATACTCAAGGTCACAGGGCGAATTCATCCCGCCACCAATCTCCCAAGAGAAAAAGGGATCACCAAGTCGTTAAGGTCACAGCGTATCTGATAGCCCCTGAAGTCGGCAAAGTCACCATGCGACGGTCAGTTGCCGAAGTCGTCAAAGTCACCACGCGACAGTCAGTCGTCGAAGTCGTCAAAGTCACCACGCGACAGTCAGTCGCCGAAGTAAGCAGAGTTCATTTAGCGGTAGTAATTCATCAAGGAGAGGTCAATCGTCAAACAGCAGCCAGTCACCCAGTAGAGTTCAATCGTCGAGCAGTAGTCAGTCTCCCAGTAGAGTTCAATCGTCGAGCAGTAGCCAGTCACCAAGTAAGTAGTCGATCCCGAGTAGCTGTCCGCTCCAACAACTAGTAATAGTCGGCAGTCACGACTTCCGCCGCGAGTATCCCAAGCTAAGTAACCGCCGGAAGTTCACAGATTCACGTAGGGACAGTCACCGGACCATCCAAATGCAGTAAAAGAAAATGAAAAGAAGAGAGTTCCACTTGAACACTCGAGTCGCAAGACTTATCGTCAAGAGGAGTCGTCACCGTCTTGACTAGTCCAGCTTATTCCTTAGAAGAGTAACTCATCCATGTCGACAGCCGCGTTGGCGTCGACCAGCCGGGCACTACGGCGGAGTTGAGGGAGTCCCTGTTCTTTTCGCCGAGTACTCTCGAACAATGTGATCAGCGCGTCAAAATCAGGGCGTAGGGAAGTCGCAGGCAACCAACTCGTCTCGTAGGTAGCAAGTAGTACTAGATACTGCAACTCACCGGCTTTCTTTCTTCGAGCAAGTATGTCGACCACCGGTAGACTCGCTCCAGCGAAAGCAGTTTCTTCAGATCCAATGACAAGTCGTTCGATATAGCTCGTCGAGGGTAAGTCTTCCTCAGCGAGTGGACCCTCGTCATCCTCACCCGGAGTAGTAGTAATGCCTTCAGGTACTTCGGTAGGAAAAGGTCGACTCCAGCGACCCCGGAAGGGTTTGAGTCGGTTTACATTGATGGTGACCACTCTGTTCGGGTGAGTCGGGATGGCGACGCGGTAGGCGTTCTCTCCGACAGTGCCCACTATTCAGTAAGGACCATGCCAGGAGAAGGCTAACTTCTTCGAAGTCTTTTCTCCTTGGCGAGCCCTGAAATACTGGTAGACCCAGACAGCATCACCTTCCTCAAACTTCACAGACACTTGACCTTGGAGTCGCTGTCCATGGCGACTCTGAGCCTTGAGTAGTTGTCTTTCGACTAGTCGGCGAGTATCACGTAGGGACAGGTAGAGTCGACGTCGGTATGTAGCGACCTCATTACTCTTCCACTGAGAGGAAGTGTTCAGGAAAGCCAAGTCGAGGGGTAGCACAGGGTCACGACCGTACAGACTGAAGAACGGAGAGTCACCCAGGGCCTCGTGGAAGGAAGTCCGATAGGCGAAGAGTACTCTAGGTAGATATAAGTCCCAGTCATCTTGGGACTCACTCACGTACATGCGTAGCATTCCAATTAGAGTCCCGTTGAATAGTTCGACAAGTCCTTGAGTTTGTGGGTGATAAGCCGCCCCGAACAACTTTTTAATTTCTAGAGTCTCGTACAGCGACCTCGCCAGCTCGGAGATAAAGTTTGACCCTTGGTCACTTAGTAGCTTTTCAGGCACTCCATGCCGCGAGATCACCTCGTTCACCATAACCTCCACAAAAGTCACCGAATCCAAACGCTCAACAGCAAAAGCTTCCACCCACCGGGTGAAGTAGTCCGCAAACACCAGGATAAACTTGTTGCATCTAGGAGTAGTCACGAGAGGGCCAACAGCATCCACCACAAGTAGCGAAAAGGGACCAGACAGTTCTTGGATGGGCATCTTCTGCATGAGTCCATTCCGCCAAGGGCGGTAGCCTTTGCCACTCCCGCAAATAGTACACTCGCGGACGTATTCGGCGACGTCCTTCTTCCAGCCGTGTCAGTAGGCGTGCTTGCGCACTTTGTCCATAGTTTTAGTGACTCCCACGTGAGCAGCGAACACGTCAGCATGGCAGTGGTGCAGTACCGTCGCGACGTAGGTAACCGGGATCACTGGGACTTCCAGGGATCGAGCGTGGCCAGCTCGAGCCTTCAAATGGACTCGTCGCATCAGAACTCCATTTTTCACAGTGTAGTGTGGAGCCAAGGACAACACTTTCGCTCGCAGTTGGGCATCCAAGGCCAGTGCACCACTCTCCAAGAAGGCAATCATTGCCAGAATCCAAGGAGTACGTTTCTTCTCTTCCTTAAAGCGGGCCTGATCCAGGCCGAACACATCAACGGGGGAGACAAGTAGTTGTTCTTCGTCTAGGGAAGTCTCTTTAGGCTGAGGGGTCGGAGTAGTAGGGGCGGCTGTAGGATCTTCGGCAGGGAGTCGCTCCCCGACCGCGACTTGACCACTTCCTCCGGTACTAGTAGGAGTCGCCCCAGTGACTTCTTCAGTCGCAACTTCAGTCTCACCCTCCCCGACCAGAATGGGAACCGGGTCCTCTTCGTTAGCCTCATTCAGTAGATCGGCCATAGTAACTGCGTTGACAGTCACTGCATGTAGTCTAGAGAGTCCGTCCACGTGACCCATCGAAGTACCAGGCCTGTGATACACTTTGAACCGCAACTGGGACAACTCCATCGCCCACCTGGCTAGTTTAGCGTTGTTAGTTCTGTTCGCGTCACTGAACACCCACAGTAGTGCCTTATGGTCGGTGAAGAGATCAAACTCACAACGGTCGAGGTAGCACCTAAACTTGCGAGTCGCCCACACGATTCCCTAGCACTCGATCTCGAAGTGCCGTTCTGGTTGTTCACCCAGTTCTTCTCTGACCCAACTAGTAGTTTACTAGCGTAGGCGATAGCTCGGTCACGACCGGCGACTTCTTGCATCAAACAGGCACCCACTGCTAGCTTCGAGGAGTCGACATAGAGCTTAAACCGCTTGTTGAAGTCCGGGTAGACTAGAATAGGAGGTTCGACTAGCTTACGTTTTAGTTGTACAAAGGCGGACTCGCAATCAGGACTCCACTCGAAGGGTATACCCTTGGCCTTCAGCCTCTCGATGGGCGCAGAGATAGCAGCGTACCCCGGTATATACCTTCGGAAGTAACTAGTCAAGCCCAGGAACGCGCGAACCGCACGGAGGTCACTGGGTCGCTCGACATTCATGACTGCCTTCACTTTCTCAGGATTAGGAAGTATGCCGGAGGGAGTGACTATGTGACCGAGGAAAGCTACTTGGTCACCATCTTGAGTTTAAAACCAGCAGTCCTAAAACGCTCGAGTACTTGCCGAAGTCGCACAAGGTGAGTCGGGAAGTCGTCACTGAAGACCACACAGTCGTCCAAGTAGACTAAACAAGTTCGCCACTTCAAGTCGACTAGTACTCCTTCCATAAGTCGCTCAAATGCAGGCACTGCATTACACAGTCCAAATGGCATAACTAGCCACTCGAACAGTCCAAATTTGCAGGCGAAGGCCGTCTTCCCGACACTGCCCGCCGCCATCGGCACATTCCAGTACCCCGAGGCAATATCCATTGTAGAGAAGAGCTTAGCATTTCCTAGTACGTCCAGGATGTCGTCGATGAGTGGCATCGGATAACAGTCCTTCACAGTCACTGCATTGAGTCGACGGTAGTCGATACAGAAGCGGATGCCCCCGTCGGGTTTGCGTATCATCAGTACAGGACTAGCCCAAGGACTACTCGAGGGTCGAATGAGTCCCAAGTCCAGGTACTGCTGCACTTCGGCCTCCATCACATCACCTTCAGCTTTGGAGACGCGATAGGGTCGCTGCTTGATAGGGGGGTGGTCACCAGTGTCAATCTCGAACTCGAGTAGATGCGTCCGACCCGGTTTCATGGAAGTCTCGACGAACAAGTCTCTGTAGGACCCGAGTGTCTGCCGGAACAGCCTCTTCTGTTCCTCACTCAGCTTCGAATCGGTGAAGTCAACTGCAAACTCATCAATTAGTTCCTTTTCGAGGTTCGGCATGGAGTGGTATGACGAGTCGGTAGTAGCGCCGGCAGCACTCACTACAGAGTGCACCCAGTCTTCTTCAGTAGTTTTCCGGGACTCGACAGGTCCCGAGTCACTGCTCAACAGAAGAGTCGCCGGGGACTCGAACTCGAAAGCCGACTCCAGCACCACCGTGGCGGCAGCAACTAGAGTACCTTTCTTGATGATCAGTTCCTCAGTAGAAGCATTGCAGACCTCGACCAATAACTTCCCTTGATTCACAGTACATAGCGTACGGGCAACTCGCACAGTTCCGTCCAGTCCCGGGACACCTTCAACCAACACAGTTTGTCCGTCGCTTGCTTGGCCTCGGACTTCCGACACTACTAGAGCTTGACCACCAGGGCAGATGCGAACAGTCGAACTCACTCGGGCAGAGTGCACTTCTTCGACTCTAGGAGTACCCAACGAAAACACTTCACCCGTGTCCTTCAGAGTCACGGAGTTAGAGTCTAAGTCGACAACAGCTCGGAACTGTCGAAGTGAGTCGGTCCCAAGTATCACATCCACATGCATGTGATCGACGACCACAAAAGGTCGAACAATCTCCAACGACCCAAGTCTGAGAGGGAGGTCGGCAACACCTCGTATCTTGAGTTGGTGACCCGACACTCCATTCAAGTTTCCATTGTACGGTCGCAGAGAGTCATTGCCTCGCCCTATCCGACGGAGTAATTTACGGTCGATCAAGCTCACCACCGCACCAGAGTCGATGAGTATATCCACGGGTACACAGTCAACATATCCGGGAGAAGTGGCTTCCACACCACCCACTGAGCCAATCACCCGCTTACCTTCAGGTACTACATCGGTGTCTTCACTCTCGTCGAGTACATCCAGTTCAACTAGTCCAGTCTTCCGAGAGTCACCATTTCCTTCCTGAGTAGAGACTCGCACGGGATCAGTCACTACGTACGCGTACTCGTACACGCTGTTCGAGTCGTCACGCGAACATCGGGGCCCTAGCTCTTCGATCTTTAGACCAGTCAAAGACGAGTAGTCGAAGCGCACTTGCTTCGAGCTCCGCGTTTTTCGCGATGGGAGAGCCAACTTCAGACAGTCGTCACACCGGTCTTCTCGCTCTTTCAACTTAGCTCGAATGAGTGGACCTTCACTCAAGTACTTCTCCACTATCACACTCACGAGACGTTTCATCACGGAGTTACTCATCGCTCGATAGTACTGAGCTACTTTAGCCAGAGCTCGTTCTTTAAGGTCATTTTCTCCCCAGTCGACTTCCGGGAGAACGAAGTCACTCAAGAGAAGCGACCCACAGTCGACACACACGGAATTCACCTTTTCTTCTTCCTTGACGAGGTAATACACCATCCGCTGCACTAACCCACGCCATCTCGGATCAAAACGTTTCCTTCGTCGGGAGGATACCGTCACAGCGCTAACAGCACCACCAGGAACCTCCGATAAATCGATGGCCACATTCGCGATCACAGCCTCTTCATCGTACGAATAGGAGGGTATTACCTCACTTGCCTCAGTCTGATCCCGGTTAGAAGTACTCTCGGTTCTTCCACCTCCCACATCGCGTTCGTCCGAATCAGCGACTCCTCTCGCTGTTCATGGGGAGTGGTCATCTCCTTCGACTTCTTTAAGTCGCTGAAGTCGCGGTTAGCTCGCTTAGCTGCGTTAGTCGCGGCTAGCGTCTTCCGATACCAGGCAGTCCAGTATTCGGGCGTAGCTAGCACCCCTGGAGACGACTCCCTCGTACGACTGATGACTTCCTCCGTGATTCCCAATATGGTGCTTAAGTCGGCTAGTGACATTTTCTGCGACTGCGACGCATTCACTTCCATTCTTCTCTTGAGTTCTACCTCGTCCAGTGGGAAGAGTCGCTCCTCGAGCTCTTTGTCGTATTCCTCTTTTTCTTCTAGTACTCCATTGTTTACGCTTTCAGCTAGTTCATTCAGTTCCTCTTCAGAATACACCCTTGCGAGTTTGTTAGCCGCTCCCGCGACGCCACCCCTAGTGCTCGCCTCATCCCCACCATCCGCATCGGTGGTAGACGACTCACTCTCAGCTTCACTCAGTTCAACTACTCCTTGAGTTTCTTGAGTCACTCTAACGGCCTCGACCTCAGTTCGAGCTACTCCCTCTTCGGTTAGGTCACTCACCAGTTCACCAGTAGTTAGTTCAGTAGCGACTTCGGTAGTGTTCGCCTCACCTCCACCATCAGCATCGGTGGTAGACGGCACAGTTGCCGTCTCGTCAGTCTTGTCAGTAGTCACTCCTGGAGTACCTTCGCTAGTACAGGTCTCGTTATTTCGTAGTCGGTCATCAGTCTTCACACTCGTCTGGTCAAGCAGTTCTTCACAGCTCTTCGCAGGTTCATCTCTATTCTCGCGCATACCAGGGTCGAAAATACTCTCATCGAACTCAGGACGATTAATTTCACTTTCGTCATCCCTCTCGGACTGCCTCTCAGTAACTCCCAAGTCACCGAGGGAAGTAGTTTCTCCTTTCTTACTTGTTCCACTAGTCTTCCACTCGCAGTGGACAACTTCACTCTTTTCACGGGGCGCGTTCCAGTAGTTCACTGGGTTCGACTTCACCCGTACCTCATCGGCATACTCTTCCCAAGAAGGGTCTTTCAGCCAGTCTCCGATGTAAGCGGCAGTCAAGTGACCCGCCTCAGCACCTTCACACTCAGTCTTCTCAGTTTCAATCATGTTCACTCCATTATCAGTCGTTGTTCTCTTTACAGTCTCAGTTGAACTCACTCCATTTCCGTCACAGGTAGTCGTAGATTTGGAAGTGACTTCACTCAAGTCACTTAGCTGGCAGGAGGAAGGAGTGACTTCACCCTTCCCTTCCTCCAGCCCCCTTCAGTGTTGACTGGAGCTCGCTGTAACCCCAGCCTTCTGGACTAGCTGGTTCAGCGCCTCCCTCGACGGGCAGTTGGCCACTACGTGATCCGCAGTTCCACACAGGAAGCAGGCCCTAGGGCCTCGATTGGCTTGGTAGTTTGAGCGAGAGTTGGAGTTCGTGTTCTGCGACTGTAGTTGCTGCTGACGCTGGCCCGTTGACTGCTGTTGACGTTGGTACCCTCGGGGTAACTCACACTCGACGTAAACGTGACCAGTTCCTTGGCAGTTCGAGCAAGTCGAGTTGTTCCTGCGGCAGTTAAGTCGACTGCACCCCAACGTGTGGCACCTCCCGCACACGGTGAGTCCTTCCTGAGTGTACAAGTCAGGTCCCTGTCGAATACCACGAGTAGGAGTCACCGGTAGAGAAGTAGTGGGCTGAATTGCGTACACTCCTTGACTAGCAGCAGGCATGTTTTGGTACTGAATGGCAGCCGCTGTAGTTCCTCCCTGAGTAGCAGCTGAAGTAGCCTGCACTTGTTGTTGAGCCAAGAGACTCTGAGTTTGCTGCATCACGGTCAACATTTGCTTCATCAAGTCATCGTTGTGAGTCGATTTAGGAGGCTCGTCCTCGAAGTCGGCATCGTCCTCCACAGGCAAGTGCTGGTTCTTGTAAAGCAGCACTGCTACAGCCTGAGGAATCGAGTTCACCAATGAAGTGTCAAGTGTGTTTCGCCACTGCTTGTTGCGGAGTCCTGACAAGAAGTACTGGTATCTCATCCCTGGGTCAAAGTACTGAGCGGCGTCACAGAGACTCGAAATTAAGTCGCCCCACACCTCGGCCGACATACCTCGAGACCGTTTGGTCACCTTCAGTCGCTCAATCATTTGAAGTGGAGTCTGACACACGAACTGGTTGTGGAAGCGAGTTCTCAGAGTGTTGAAGTCGTTAATCTGGGAGTAAGTCCGCCATTCTTCACCAGTTTTGCCCTTAAGACACTCCCTGAAGGCACTCAACCGTAAGGAGTCGTCAAGTCCTTCCGTAGCTCTCTCGAATGCACTCCAGAAGGATCGAGCTTTGTCTGCTGAAGCTCCATCGGAGTAAAACGGTTGGATCATCCGGACTGCATTCTTGATGTTGGACGGCATACCTAGAGGAGGCCTAGTCACCTGACTCACGGACTGTTGGTAGTTCGGAGTGTAGTGTCCGGGAAGTTGACTAGGTACGGTAGAGTAAGGTTGGCTACTTACGCCACTCGCGAGATGTCCAGCAGTCACCGAGGTCGGAGCAGTCACGGGATGGGGTAGACTAGTGGCTTGAGCCGAATTCCCAGGTTGCTGCGGTTGACTCCAGTAAGCTGTCTGCCCAGCAGTCGCTTGCGGGTAACTAGTAGTGGCAGGAGTCGTCATAGCAGGAGCTGAAGTCAACTGTGGAGCCACGTTCATAGGAGTCGTAAGAGCGCTGCTAGGAGGTACTTGAGTCGTAGAGACATGAGTCACTTGAGGCGGCACGGAGGTAGTCGCATAGGAGATAGGAGCTGGAGTGCCGTAGGAGAAACCGGCCGCTGCCGACCATCCGACGGGCTGGATGAACGGATTGTTCAGTCCGGTGCCAGGATTGCCAGGAGTCGCGCCAAGAGTCACGTTCTGATAACTCGGGATCGCTGAACGAGTAGACTGAGGTACGCTGGTAGCAGGAGTCATCATCGGAGCAGTAGGTGGTAGTCCAGGGAGTTGACCACTCCATCCGGTTGGATTAGTTCCCGTAGAACTAACAGCTACGTTCACACCAGTCCCCACACTAGCAGCGTATCCAGGTTGAGCCATCAGTTGAGGCGGGTACAGGTAGTGCTTGGTAGCATCAGCTACTCCCATAGTCGCGACTCCCGGTTGAGTCGCTGACGGAGTAAGGGGAACGGGAACTACTGGAGTCATCGGCTTAGTCGCTGGCTAGCTGGCCATAGGAGTTGAAGCTTGGAATTGAGTCTCACTCTGGGGCACAGAAGTCGCTGCGGCGAGTCCGGTACTGGAAGTCACTCCATGTAAGGTAAATCCGCCGTGAGTAGTTACGGGGCTAGCAAGTGGTCTAGCTTATCCCTTCCTGGGCTCGGAGAGACTCCGAGTCAGTCGAGGCCTTGCAGGAGGAGGTTGTTGCACTGGGCGAGTAGAACCCAGGGCAGCTCTACGTACCATGGCCTGGACCGTGGTTAACCCTCCAGGAGCAGTTAAGCTCGGCCTCCCCGGGTGCGTAGTAGCAGAAGGTCCCCCGAGTCCAAACCACAAAGTCGCATGTTGACTGTCACTGCCTCCTGGGCTCGCAGGAGTCACCGTAGGAGGGCGACTCGCTCCTCCCCTGAACCAGGAAGTAGCAGATGGGTCCGTGCCACCGTTTTCACTCGAGGTAGTGCTCCTGTCGTCATCTCCGACACCGGGTCCGAACGAAGACATCTCGATTTCGGGTTCTTGCTCGTCCCGCTCCTGTTCCTCTTGTGCCGTCTTGAGTTCCGGTAGTTGCCGCACTCCCGCCCAGACGAACCACTCAGTTAACCAACTAACAACTAGTTGGTAGGACAAGAGTACTTCACTTCCTCGTTTAAGTAGTCACTTGAAGTTCACTTCCGAGGACCCTTCTCCAGCAGGCTATTACCCTGCTTCTCCACCACTTGTCGCGACCTGTTAAGGATCGGGTACTAGCGGGCTGTTATGTGAGTGCGGGTCCGGGCAGGGAGCTTAAGACTAACTTGAACAAATATAAGTAACTTGTTATTGCTTGTCTTCTTAGCAGGTAAAATCACGACTGACTAGTTATATAGGGAGCTCATTTCACTCCAACGTACGCTTGTAGGGATAACCCCCGTCGAAATAGTAGAGCAGGAGCCTTCGGTAGTGTCCTCCCTCCGCACGACACTCGCGGGAGGATGTTGCTGGACCGCTCTGGTGAGGAAAACGGGGACGTACCCCGGAGTGGACCGCGGACAGTCTACTACGCTAAGTGACCGCAGCACGGCGAGTGCGACGGGCGACAAGGCCCCGGGGCATGGTGCACAGCCGAACACGCTGGTTCGAGGGTCTCATTCCCGGGCACGGGACAGTTACTCGGCGATCAGGGCAGTATCATCAAGAGCGTCGTGCAGCTCGTCCAGAATAAAGTTTCCCACGTCATCAGGGTCCTCGTGACCTTCGTCAGCGGCTTACGGAATCGCTCACCGTAGACGTCGTGCTTCACAACATGCCAGTCCAGGTAGCTGTCTGAAGAGCCAGCGGCAGCGACGGAGTTGATGACAGCGTTGCTGTCAGTATCTCGCCATGCCTTTCTTACCCACTCACAAACTACAGCTACCGACGGCATAGCCAGCCATTCACTAGCACTGTCTACAGGTGTGCGTCTGTCCTATACCAGCAACGCTCATTCAGCAAAATGCCATCATTCCATGACATTGCATCTACAAGACGTTCAAGGACCTACTCTACTAAGAGATCAACGCTGGGTTACTGCAAGGTTACTATCGGGTTACCCTCGGAGGGTACTATTCGGGTAGAGGGTATTAATCGGGAGTACCAGATGATTCGGCCTGATACATGCGTAGTGGTTTGCAGTCCAGACAGCGTTACTTACTGTATCAATGAGGATTTTTAGTAGACTACATACGTGTGCGTGTGGGTTGGCAAGCGAGCTAGCGACATTTCAATCTTGTCAAGAAATGGGAAACACATCCTTCTTCATGGAGTCCATGCAATACTTCCGGAAACCATGTAGTGGCGTGGTCCACATCTCGATTTGGACTCAATTGGATTGACAGAGGCTAATTCGACTTCGTCAGTTGTAGTGAAGACGCCAAGGTTGTGAAAGACGCCAAGTCCACGCAAGCATCCAGGCACAAAACTGTCATTGTAAGGAAACATTCATCTTTCTTTTTGTTCTATCACTCAGTGGTCAATTTCATACATCTTTAGTGGTCAATTCCATGACTCGGCATGACAGTGAGTAGATCGAGATTTCCTTCATTCCAGAATTTGCCGAGTCGAGGAGGAAATGGTGGTTCTCTACTGTAGGGCTGACACAACCAAAGGGAGACTCGTTGTCATGGTGAACATCGACGAGAACTCACCGATAGCTTCCCTGAAGAAAAAGATCGCGAAAGAGATAAAGTATGAAGGACCAGCCGACCTGCTGCAGCTCTTCCTCGCAAGGAGAGATGAAGGTCGCGGTGCATGGCTGACGGAGGGAGACGTGAGGAATGGCGTGAGTGACACAGCGGGTTTGAAGCCGTTAGCTACGATGCGAGCGGAAATTGGCACTGTTGGATTATCAGCAGATGATGTTAAGGTCCAAGCCTCGAAGCAAGAAATTACAGAAGAGAAGAGCCCTGTGAACGTACTGGTCGTTGTCCCTCCCGAATGGCAGAGGAGAAAGTCATTATGATCCGAGACAATAGGAACGACTGCTACATCACTATCGAAAGTGTCCCTCCTTCGGGAGTCGACCTAGTAATGGGAGATAACCCAAGTGGTTGCTACCAAAAGGAGCTGGAGTATTATCAACAGCGCGGAGAAGCGATTCGAAGCAAATGCTCGGCCTATTGTGAAGATATCCTGCAGCTAGTTACAGCTCACTACGAATCTGAACGTTCACCGACCCCGTTCATTTGTGTGCAAGGGTCTTCGGGAATGGGAAAAACACAACTCGCATTTGCCTTGGGAGGAGAACGTCCATACTTTTACTGGCCAGCAACTCGCCTTGGGTCTGAGTCTCAGATAATTTACAAGAACTTCGACTTCATTTCGAGTGCGTTTAACAAAGTCACAGCGATGGACGAAGTGATAAAGAAGAAGAAGGAACAAACGCTGAATTGCTGGTCTGACATGTACAAGATGGACGCGCTGTATACCTACGGATTCATTTACGCTTTGCTCGAATATTGCAGCTCGAGAGACTGTCAGGAGCCGCAGATGATTCGCATTGAAAATCAAACGACGCTTCACATCGAGAAGTGCACTATAACCACTGTCGCTGCTGTTCGAAACAAAATGGTTGCAGATGGGAAAGTTCTCCCGTTTTTCATCCTGGATGAAATGACTCCCAACGACAATACCGAAGCTTGCGCAGGGATGAAAGTGGCGGCTTTTCAGCGCAATGTTTTTCGTGCCTGTGGACTAGTTGTGATGGTAATGGGAACTGACTCGAAGATCACCGATTTAGTTGATCAGTCGGGTGGAAGCTACAAGGGGGAGCATAACTGGATGACAATTGTTTCTCGTTTCCCTTCGCATCAATTCATGATAGTGGAGGAAGTGGATCAACAAGTTTGGGATGCTGCTGTGGACAAGTATCCTCTTGTAAAGGAAATAACTACCCATTCTCGCGGCAGGTTTTCCAGATATTTTGTGGATAGCATCGTGGCGTACATGAAAACTCACGAAGATGCCGAACTGTACGAGTTGCTAGACGAAGCATTTCTTAACGTCAGTAAACGGACGCAGCAGGGCAAGCGTTTCTTAAACACAGAGAGCGGGAAAAGAGCGCAGCAAATGGCAATTTCCTATAGTGTCTCCAACACGAACTGTGAGCCACCAAACACGGAATGTGAACCACCCGTGAAGAGAACGAAGTATGAGGTAGATGATGAGGAAGGCTACGGTATGAATGATTTGGGAGCCTACTGTATGCACTTGCACTTTGCCAATTTGGTGGATCGGCAACTCACGCAAGTAGTGCTGAAAGATGGCGTGCTGCAAGTGGATTGTGAAGATTGGGTTCCACGGTATGCTTTCCCTGACATTCAAGACGATATGCTGCTGTACCTCGCAGTATTGGGTGGAAAGGATTATTCGGGCTACTACGACCACAACAGAAGAATTGCACACTCGTCCAAGTCTATTTTCTCGAGATACTTCTGTACTTGAAGTACATGATAAGCAATGGGCTGGCGTTTAATATGAACACGAATGCTCGGAAGGGCGATTACGCAGAATATGATTGTTCATGCGATCTTCTGCGCGTCGCGAAGGAATGGCGTTCGGGGGATCTCTTTCAACAACTTTTTCGCGGGTTTACTGGGGGAATTACAGGACAAATTTGAACCGATGACAATGACCATTGCGGGTTCGAATTGCCAGTGACTTACTACACGGGTTTCCTGCGCTTTCAAGCTTGGCAAATGCAACGATCCCGTTTCTGGCTCCTCCCAACGCTGAATGGCCTGATCCTATTCTGAAAGCTGATGGCTGCAACTTTGGTCATCTCGTTCGCCCCGCGGACAGTGAAAGGTGTGATACGTACGTGGTAAACGTGAATACGCCTGAAAGACCACTCTTTATCTGCGAGTGCAAGTACTGGAATGAAGAGGTTGGAAGTGACAACGTAGGAAACATCGTCGGTGGACTGGAGGAGTTCTGGGGTGACAAGTGGACGATTGTGCTGCTATTTTGTGTCCAGTTGGAAAACGTGAAGAATTGGGAACAAGAAGAAATCGGTTGCGTCAAGGTCACGTGCGAGACTCACAGAGTCGAGTGGATTCACCAACCACCTGAAGGAAAGAAGAAGAAGCTGCTCGTTGTGATGGAAATGGGTACACTTTTGAGTTCGTAAAAGAGTTTGAATTGTACACCACATTGTTTTGTTTTCCTTTCGTTTCCTATGCGAAGCCACCACAACGGATGAACACGTTGTGACATGGAGTAGAATCTGAACTAGACGTAATCGGCGAAAGAGGAGCCGCAGAGAAGCCTTCGTTTCCGTTCACTAAAGAAGAAAGTGGTCGAGATGCTGATAACTGGGAGCTCTTGAATCGGTCAAGTAACACTCGTTGTTCCACAACCAGATTCTCATTAACTCGACGTGGAGATTTTCATGTCTGTGAGCATAAATACCAGTTATTGTACGGGACAGTGCACTTGGCCCCACTCGAACTTCAACATCAGGTAGATCAAGGCGTGGTGCAGTCAAAACTGTCGCCACTGCGCAGCAAACACATAGAATCTATAGATAGATATCAAAGCTGCCCTCTGGGCCAAAATCGCTAAGCAGCGTTTATTTTTGAGCGAGCACGGCATGCCTCAAGGCGTGGGTCTCACAGCTGGCGAGAAGCAGTTTGTGGTGAATGCACACAACTTCTTCACCGCTGCACACACGCAAGGCCTTACACGAAGGGGACGAACGCGAGACATTGTAGCAGAGTGTCTTGGGATCTCGTCTAACAGTGTCAAGGCTTGCCGTTCGAGGTGAGTGGGCCCAAATCCAGCAAAACATGACAACTTGACGATGACAAATGAACCTCCTATATTTTATAAATGTGACGCAGCAGTAAACGGATAGTACCAGTAGCGTTACATTGGATACCTGTGCAAAATTAATATTTTGGTGGTACACATCATGTGATTCTTACGTGATAGATGTGGAGAATCCTAACGCACCACTTTTTATCTGCGAGTGTAAGTACTGGAATGATTCAGTGGGAATTTACGCGATGAAAAAAATCATCGGCGGGCTGCAAGAGGTCTGGGATGAAAAGTGGACGATCGTGCTGCTATTTTGTGCCGAATGGGCAAGCATAAAGACGTGGGCAAATAAAGAGATCGGTTGCGTCAAGGTAACGTGCAAGGCTTGCGGCTCTTGCAAAAGATGTCGTACGGGCAAGACTTGCTTTACGGGTAAGACTCTTCGTACCAGCAACACTTGCTTCAAGACTTGCAGTGTCGCGTGGATTCACAAACCATCCCAAAGAAAAAAGAAAAAAATGGTCATTGTTGTGGAAACGGGACGGCTGTGAATGGTCCATGCAGCAAGTTCTCATCGGTACGAAAGCCAGAATGGCATGCCGCAGCATTGCTGGCATGTACCTCTGGACAAGGTAAGTACAGTATCAAGCAAACTATAAGAACACGATAATATATTGACCAAAGTTACTCTTTGTGGATAATGGCATGTAATTGTTAGCCAAATAGTCCGAAATGCAATTTGACTGTATACAATTTTAAAAACTCTGATCAAGATCTGTAGTTTCGGATCAATGAAATACCAGCGCTTGTCCTCTCTCTACTGCCCTTTACAACCCATCTGCGCGCTGCGCGCGATCCCAGCCACCCCTTGCGGCTCGCTACGCTCGCGAGTGCAGACCCTAACCATTCTCGCGGCAGTATTTTGTGGATAGCATCGTGGCGTCCTCAAGAACGGTATGTTGTCAAGATCTGCTGATTGTGTCGGCTTTACTTCTTTTTACGCCTTGAAATTCCAACTTCGAAGGGAGCCAGTGGTCACGCAAGCAGGAACTAGAGTCAGCACGTCACCAGAGAGGGACCCCGGCGGACATTGTCCAGTAGAGACGGCTAGGGAGAAGACGTTTTGTAGCAACTACAATCTTGGGTAGATCTGTAGCTTGTCCTCGTGCTAATCCCAATATACAACATGTACTATACAAGATGAATGTAACACCTCATTGAAGTTGAAGTGAACACTCTCTAGTCGAGACGCTATCGATAAGCACCACAACTGCGCGGTTTCTAGCCGCGTTCCCCGCCACACTACGCATGCATCCTCATCGTCGTACCTCAGAACTCCGTGCCTCCTCAGCGTATTACCCTAGAGGTCCTCGCCGGTCAGTACACCGCAGAACAAGGCCACTCCCCCAGATAACCCTCAAAATGCTGTTGGGTGAAGCCGACCAGTTGCCGCACTCCACGCGTAAATCACTTCTTAGTTACTTAACTCTGCACGGTCGCGCAAAATCGTAACTGAGAGTTTTGACGGCCAGCCGCACGCCACATAGCTCTCCTAACTACCGTAGCCCCGCTATCTCTACACCTATCCTAAGTATAGTGCCTGCCACCGTCAGGATCCTCCCTCGGCGACTTCTTGGGTGCCTTCTCCTCCGTTCATTGCCTTGTGTTCATGTCGCCTCGCCTCTCTGATCCACTGTGTCCTTGCTTGTCTGGTGCCGTGTCATTCCTCCCATTGCGATCTTCGAAAGTCACTGACTTCAACTTCAAGGTCTCCACTATCTTCCTGCAATTTCCGATTGACTGATATCCGCGTCACTGTCGCCAGTGAGGTCAATTATCACTGCTACCCGAACTTCTTCCAGCGAAAGCCGCTCTTCACGAATGAATGTTGACATTTGTCCACACGCCATCCCCCGCCTGAAGATCGTCCCCGATCTTTCCTTGGTCGAATAGTGTCTCGAACTGCTTAGCTGCGAGCCAGGCAGATACCACTGGTCCACCTGGTCGATTTTGGTACTCCACTCGGTACTGCGTCTCGTATCGGCCAGCTATGTTTCTGACTTTTCGTTGTCCTCGTTCAATAACGGTTCTAGCTGTAGCCTCCTCCATGATGGTTTTAGCTGCGGATGGCCATCGCGATTGTCCGTGTCCTCGAAGAGCTCGCGTAATTCCGTCCCTTGGTGCTGCGTCACCGTGACTAGTGCCTTCCGAGTCTCCTCCTGGTCGTTGTTGTTGTTCTCTAACTTCCTCGTTCGTACCTAAAATTCCGTAGTACTTGATACCCCCTGCAATCTGCATCTGAATCCATCGTTTCGGCTTCTGCTTGTGTCGATCGGTCACGAAGAGCACTCCGTCTCGCTGCTCGTGCTTCACGTGCCGCCGTCTCCGCGCGTCGTTTAGCCTGTTGCTCTTGTTGGTTACCGCTGTGCACTTCGTCATCGCGCCTTCTCTTGCGCTGCTTATTCGTCACTGCAGTCTGTGAGGTAGTTGTAGTCGTCGCAGCCGGCGTTGGTATCTTACTTCCAACTGACTGTTCACTTGCTGGGGTGTTGGAACGTCCTGCTGCCGCACTGTGCTGATCGCTCGAGGACGTTGCTGGTACGTCCGTGGTTTTCGTAGCTATTCTTGCAATTTCCCGTTGAGTGACTTCCGTTCTTGTCGTCGTTGCAGTACGTTCAACGGGTTCCACGGTTGCTGTCGTGCCATCATTACCACCTGTCCTCTCGACGTCCTGCTGGTGCTGCCCTGCTGAAGATACACGGACTGCTTCTCCTCGACTTGTTCCTTGAGTCCGTTCTTCTCCAGGCCTTGGTACTCGTCCTTCACCTTCAATGAGCTCGTCGTCCTTGGCTAGATCTTCCAGTATCCGATCTGCCACTACTGCTAATTGACTGCGAGGTCGGTAGTAAGAGACTAGAAAGCTACAATGGGCCACTAGCTCTTCCCTGTATCTTCTCGACGTACAATCCAGTTGTCAAACCCTCCATCGGTCGTGATCTTTGCTGGTCCGATCCATTGGTGAGCGAGTTTCGTCACTCCCGTTCCACGTGGCGGTCTGAAGATCCAAACCATGTCTCCAACCTTGAAATGCACGTTGTTTCTTACTTTGTGGCTGTAGTACCGTTCCCTTCTCAACTGATCCTTCTCCAGTGCCTGCTTCGCGATCTTCGCTGCCGACTCATGTTTGCCACCAGTTTCCGGTGGTATTCGGCCAACCTTCAATCTGCTACGCTGTACTGCGCCCCAGTATCAGCTTCACCGTCACGGTTTGGCCTCTGACGTTAACCGTGGCTGTCGGTAGCTGGTCAACCGCTTGGGCTTGTACTGCTCGCAACTTCCCTGTTGTGCACTGCCGCTCATCTGCTTCATGCCACTCGGAACTTGCACTACAGTACGTGCTCTAGCTGTGATACTCGTAAGTATTTGTGACCTTATGATTCTTGGTCGCTTTCACCTGCTTGACTGACGCTGGTTCAATGTACTCGATTCCTTCGGTCTCAGAACTCGTACGTAAACTCGCCCGGCCGTGTGTCCGTCGGTGCTCGTCATACTGGTAATAGCAATTGGGCGGGTAATTCGACTGTGCATCACGGTGCTGAAGTTCCCTCTGTTCCTTAGCGTGCGCCTCCCGTACCCGTTTCTCTTGTCGTCTTCGAGCTCGTGACGCCCGTACGTGCACGTTGTCCCCTTCCAATTGCTTCTCACTGACATATCCCGTGGTTCGTCCGTCTGAAACCTCCTGAGTGTCAGATGTAGCTGTCCCGTCGAGGTTTGTCACTGTAGAGGACCCTCCGTCGGATTTCTTGGCCAGTCGCACAGCTCCGTGTCGTTCTCTCCGTGTTTGTCGTGCTAGCACATTTCGTTCCCACCGACGTTCAGCTTCTGCTTCACTGACATCCCGTCGTCGTTGTGCTGCCCGTAGCTGTAAGACCCTTGCCCGTGGACTATCTTCGATACTCATTTCCTGTCCGAGGATCTGCTGGGTTCTGTCATGAGCTCCGCCATCCCCAGTGATCAACACTTCTGGGCGTCGCGAAGTTCCGTCGGTAGCTTCTGGTCCAGACTTTGTTTCTTCGTCGGTATCGTCCGCATTCCTTTTGCCTTCGGCGTCCGAGTTCATGCATTCGTCCACTTGGTCGTCAGTTCCTGACGTAACTTCATCAGTGCCAGTTCCGACTTCTCGTGACTCGTGCTGTACCAGTTCCTCGGTGTCACTTGTCCGTATGTCGTTGGTAGGCCTGGGCGTAGCGAAATCTCCATCGTTGGCGTCGACCCGTTTCACCAGGCCATCTCCCGTTGCCGTGGTTCCGCCATCCCCATTGTCCAACCCGTCTGTAACTTCAAAATGCACGCGACGTCCCTTCTTTCTGTCGTGTCCCGCGTCCGTGTCTCCGTCGTTCTCCTTATCTTCTTGTTTGGTCACCGCCGTTGTACCAGTATTGCCCACCGCCGGTGCCGTAGTATCTTCCGGCCGCACACCACTGTTGCTCGGTGCCACCGTGCCGTTCTCATCCTGAGCCGTTGGGACGATTTCCACTGTCCTCGTGACTGGATCTCGTACTCCACAACCCGCCTTCTTCCTCTTCCGTTTCCTCTTCCGTCCGGCCAACCGGGCCTTCGTTCCGCAGTTGCCGCCCTCCAGGTGCCGCCACTGCATCTGCCAGTCGCTGGAACTCCACTTGCCGTTCTGGTCCCTGTCGCCTGATGCCGTGCTTACCTGTTTCTTCCTCTCCCCGTGGGCTTGATGCGCGATGCTGGGCCGGGGCCCCTACATCCGCTGTCCGTTTCCCCGTGCTTCCGGTGGTAGCTTGGTTGCTGGTATCACTCCTCTGGTTCACCACTGGACTGGACTCCTCTTTGTCTTCCTTCCTGAGGGCACACGCGTGGTGTCCATACCCATGACAATAGAAGCACATATCATCTGGCCGTGCTGTAGACGCTCTTGTTGGCTGCTGCTGCTGTGATCGTCTGTCCAGATACTGTTGGTGGTTACGCAGTCGGTCTTCCTTGGTTCTCAGTGGTTCGGAGTTTCCATATTTTCGGCCGCCATTCCACCGTTGTTGCTGAGACTGCTGTTGAGACTGCTGTGATCCTTGGGCTTCCATCTGTAGTGCGCGTCCTGGTCGCTGAGCCTGTTTGCCATTACCATCTGCACGTTGGTTCTGAAGAGTTCTGCTGCCGGTTCTGAGTCTGTCGCGTCGGCGTCGCCGCAGTTGTCGTATTGGCTGCTTGACTTGCTGTCGTGACCTCTTCCGGTACAAGCCGGTATCCTGCTGGGATTACTGCGTTCCACTGGCTTCCACTTTGAAGTACAGTGCCACCTTGAGGCACCATTAACCGTCCTTCAACATCGTATCTGGGTGGAGGTCCTGTAGCTAAGCCAACCGTGTCGTAGCCCGTCACAACAGTCCCCAAGTTTCCACCTGCCGTCGAGACCTGCTGAATCGTCGCCAAATTGGGGACCAACGCCGTCGGTGCAGCACCGGCTGATGCCGTTCGCTCGTCATGGACTCGCATCACCGTCGCGAGGTCAACACCGTAGCCTTCCCCGTACTCGCCGACTTGATCCACCGCAAAGTTCACCGCCTCATTCAGCGTAGTTGGTCGGTGTCCCCGTACTAGAGTCGAGCACCAAGCGTTACTCATACCCGACAAGAACGAGTCGACTAGCCATTCTTCGTCCACTGGATTCGTCGACGCAATCTCCCGTAGCTTCTGTGCGTATTCTACCAGGGACTCTCCTCGTTGCTGGCGTCGCTGTCTCAGTCTCGCCACCACCTCTGGATTCGAGCGCTTAACCATGTAACGATCCTTCATCATCCGACTCAGGTTGCCAAACGTCTGGTCTTCGCGTTTACTGAACGCATCTTCCACCGTGTCATACCATGAGAGCTTCACCTTCCAGACTTGCCACCATCTCAATGAAGACTTCATGTTCACGCCACTCAGTATGCAGTATAGCTGTTTGACGACGCAGTTCATTCCTGACTGCCTTCAACCATGCTTTGACTGCAACTTTTGGTTCTCCTAGGCCCTTGAACTTCGGCAGACGCAACTTCTTCTCCCGGGTCGGTCTGAGGTGCTTGCGGTACTGCGAAGAACTGTGGGGCAACTTGTACAGGTGGAGTTGGTGGTACAGGTGGTGCCATCGCTGCTTGATCCACAGGGGCTCCTACTCCTGCTCCGCCTCCTACCGGTACTGCTGCTGCTTGACCCTGTCCAGTATCACCACCGTCTCCAGCGTTGTCCTGACCCTAGTTCCCATTGCCGTCACCGTTGTTACCGTTGTGACCACCGTTTCAGCCTTCGTTACCGTTACCTCCAGGGACTGCTGCTGCCCCGGGTGCTGGTATAACTGGAGCTACCGGTGCTTGTCGTCCTCCTCCGGAGACCGGTACGTAACCCATCAGAGCTGCTTCTCCGCTTCCACCGCTTGCTCGTGGAGTCTGACTCGCCGTTACCCGTAGGTTTACTGACGGCGGTACTGTGTTTCCTCCTGCGTCATGCAGGGCCGCCTGTGGAACTTGCTTTCCTCCTCCGTGAGCTATTCCTGGGCCTGCAGATACATGTGCCGCCTCAGCCACTGCGTCATGAAACGAAGCACGCCTCTCAGCTCGCTCGTCTCGTGCAGCACTAGCCGATCGTCGAACCATGCTCTTCAGCTAAACTTCCTTATCCGTGTCCGTGTCCGTGTACTTCTGTAATACAAAACTCATCCGTATGTTCAGTATCCGCACTTTCCGTGTCAAAATCTAATTCTGTAAACTGTGCAGTGCTTAAGAACTCAGTAATGGCTCTCATCTGTGTCTCTGTCTGATACAGGCCCTTATTGCCCATTCTGCTAACGGATAGACCAGTGTTGTCTAGTGCCAGTATTGCACCATCCCCAGTACAGGATGTCCCCGCTTATGGTTCTTGCCCACTGTGACTAGGCTCGCAAAGTCTACCATTATTGCAAACTTGCCCAGAAAGCCACTGTAATGACCACCATGTCGGCTTTACTTCTTTTACGCCTTGAAATTCCAACTTCGAAGGGAGCCAGTGGTCACGCAAGCAGGAACTAGAGTCAGCACGTCACCAGAGAGGGACCCCGGCGGACATTGTCCAGTAGAGACGGCTAGGGAGAAGACGTTTTGTAGCAACTACAATCTTGGGTAGATCTGTAGCTTGTCCTCGTGCTAATCCCAATATACAACATGTACTATACAAGATGAATGTAACACCTCATTGAAGTTGAAGTGAACACTCTCTAGTCGAGACGCTATCGATAAGCACCACAACTGCGCGGTTTCTAGCCGCGTTCCCCGCCACACTACGCATGCATCCTCATCGTCGTACCTCAGAACTCCGTGCCTACTCAGCGTATTACCCTAGAGGTCCTCGCCGGTCAGTACACCGCAGAACAAGGCCACTCCAGATAACCCTCAAAATGCTGTTGGGTGAAGCCGACCAGTTGCCGCACTCCACGCGTAAATCACTTCTTAGTTACTTAACTCTGCACGGTCGCGCAAAATCGTAACTGAGAGTTTTGACGGCCAGCCGCACGCCACATAGCTCTCCTAACTACCGTAGCCCCGCTATCTCTACACCTATCCTAAGTATAGTGCCTGCCACCGTCAGGATCCTCCCTCGGCGACTTCTTGGGTGCCTTCTCCTCCGTTCATTGCCTTGTGTTCATGTCGCCTCGCCTCTCTGATCCACTGTGTCCTTGCTTGTCTGGTGCCGTGTCATTCCTCCCATTGCGATCTTCGAAAGTCACTGACTTCAACTTCAAGGTCTCCACTATCTTCCTGCAATTTCCGATTGACTGATATCCGCGTCACTGTCGCCAGTGAGGTCAATTATCACTGCTACCCGAACTTCTTCCAGCGAAAGCCGCTCTTCACGAATGAATGTTGACATTTGTCCACAATTGTATTGAACTTTCCTAATTCTGTGCTTTGAGTTTGATACAGCAACGAGTACCACGGGTTTCCAGTTCTGAATTAGCTTGGACGCTGCCGGTATCACCAATCCGAGTTTCTAAGGTGTGTTTACAGTACGGTTTCTAAATACTTTGGTTCAGTGTCAAAACTATTATAGTTTTCAGGCGGGGGATGGCGTGTGGACAAATGTCAACATTCATTCGTGAAGAGCGGCTTTCGCTGGAAGAAGTTCGGGTAGCAGTGATAATTGACCTCACTGGCGACAGTGACGCGGATATCAGTCAATCGGAAATTGCAGGAAGATAGTGGAGACCTTGAAGTTGAAGTCAGTGACTTTCGAAGATCGCAATGGGAGGAATGACACGGCACCAGACAAGCAAGGACACAGTGGATCAGAGAGGCGAGGCGACATGAACACAAGGCAATGAACGGAGGAGAAGGCACCCAAGAAGTCGCCGAGGGAGGATCCTGACGGTGGCAGGCACTATACTTAGGATAGGTGTAGAGATAGCGGGGCTACGGTAGTTAGGAGAGCTATGTGGCGTGCGGCTGGCCGTCAAAACTCTCAGTTACGATTTTGCGCGACCGTGCAGAGTTAAGTAACTAAGAAGTGATTTACGACATTTGTCCACACGCCATCCCCCGCCTGAAAACTATAATAGTTTTGACACTGAACCAAAGTATTTAGAAACCGTACTGTAAACACACCTTAGAAACTCGGATTGGTGATACCGGCAGCGTCCAAGCTAATTCAGAACTGGAAACCCGTGGTACTCGTTGCTGTATCAAACTCAAAGCACAGAATTAGGAAAGTTCAATACAATTGTGGACAAATGTCAACATTCATTCGTGAAGAGCGGCTTTCGCTGGAAGAAGTTCGGGTAGCAGTGATAATTGACCTCACTGGCGACAGTGACGCGGATATCAGTCAATCGGAAATTGCAGGAAGATAGTGGAGACCTTGAAGTTGAAGTCAGTGACTTTCGAAGATCGCAATGGGAGGAATGACACGGCACCAGACAAGCAAGGACACAGTGGATCAGAGAGGCGAGGCGACATGAACACAAGGCAATGAACGGAGGAGAAGGCACCCAAGAAGTCGCCGAGGGAGGATCCTGACGGTGGCAGGCACTATACTTAGGATAGGTGTAGAGATAGCGGGGCTACGGTAGTTAGGAGAGCTATGTGGCGTGCGGCTGGCCGTCAAAACTCTCAGTTACGATTTTGCGCGACCGTGCAGAGTTAAGTAACTAAGAAGTGATTTACGCGTGGAGTGCGGCAACTGGTCGGCTTCACCCAACAGCATTTTGAGGGTTATCTGGGGGAGTGGCCTTGTTCTGCGGTGTACTGACCGGCGAGGACCTCTAGGGTAATACGCTGAGGAGGCACGGAGTTCTGAGGTACGACGATGAGGATGCATGCGTAGTGTGGCGGGGAACGCGGCTAGAAACCGCGCAGTTGTGGTGCTTATCGATAGCGTCTCGACTAGAGAGTGTTCACTTCAACTTCAATGAGGTGTTACATTCATCTTGTATAGTACATGTTGTATATTGGGATTAGCACGAGGACAAGCTACAGATCTACCCAAGATTGTAGTTGCTACAAAACGTCTTCTCCCTAGCCGTCTCTACTGGACAATGTCCGCCGGGGTCCCTCTCTGGTGACGTGCTGACTCTAGTTCCTGCTTGCGTGACCACTGGCTCCCTTCGAAGTTGGAATTTCAAGGCGTAAAAAGAAGTAAAGCCGACATGGTGGTCATTACAGTGGCTTTCTGGGCAAGTTTGCAATAATGGTAGACTTTGCGAGCCTAGTCACAGTGGGCAAGAACCATAAGCGGGGACATCCTGTACTGGGGATGGTGCAATACTGGCACTAGACAACACTGGTCTATCCGTTAGCAGAATGGGCAATAAGGGCCTGTATCAGACAGAGACACAGATGAGAGCCATTACTGAGTTCTTAAGCACTGCACAGTTTACAGAATTAGATTTTGACACGGAAAGTGCGGATACTGAACATACGGATGAGTTTTGTATTACAGAAGTACACGGACACGGACACGGATAAGGAAGTTTAGCTGAAGAGCATGGTTCGACGATCGGCTAGTGCTGCACGAGACGAGCGAGCTGAGAGGCGTGCTTCGTTTCATGACGCAGTGGCTGAGGCGGCACATGTATCTGCAGGCCCAGGAATAGCTCACGGAGGAGGAAAGCAAGTTCCACAGGCGGCCCTGCATGACGCAGGAGGAAACACAGTACCGCCGTCAGTAAACCTACGGGTAACGGCGAGTCAGACTCCACGAGCAAGCGGTGGAAGCGGAGAAGCAGCTCTGATGGGTTACGTACCGGTCTCCGGAGGAGGACGACAAGCACCGGTAGCTCCAGTTATACCAGCACCCGGGGCAGCAGCAGTCCCTGGAGGTAACGGTAACGAAGGCGGAAACGGTGGTCACAACGGTAACAACGGTGATGGCAATGGGAACCAGGGTCAGGACAACGCTGGAGACGGTGGTGATACTGGACAGGGTCAAGCAGCAGCAGTACCGGTAGGAGGCGGAGCAGGAGTAGGAGCCCCTGTGGATCAAGCAGCGATGGCACCACCTGTACCACCAACTCCACCTGTACAAGTTGCCCCACAGTTCTTCGCAGTACCGCAAGCACCTCAGACCGACCCGGGAGAAGAAGTTGCGTCTGCCGAAGTTCAAGGGCCTAGGAGAACCAAAAGTTGCAGTCAAAGCATGGTTGAAGGCAGTCAGGAATGAACTGCGTCGTCAAACAGCTATACTGCATACTGAGTGGCGTGAACATGAAGTCTTCATTGAGATGGTGGCAAGTCTGGAAGGTGAAGCTCTCATGTGGTATGACACGGTGGAAGATGCGTTCAGTAAACGCGAAGACCAGACGTTTGGTAACCTGAGTCGGATGATGAAGGATCGTTACATGGTTAAGCGCTCGAATCCAGAGGTGGTGGCGAGACTGAGACAGCGATGCCAGCAACGAGGAGAGTCCCTGGTAGAATACGCACAGAAGCTACGGGAGATTGCGTCGACGAATCCAGTGGACGAAGAATGGCTAGTCGACTCGTTCTTGTCGGGTATGAGTAACGCTTGGTGCTCGACTCTAGTACGGGGACACCGACCAACTACGCTGAATGAGGCAGTGAACTTTGCGGTGGATCAAGTCGGCGAGTACGGGGAAGGCTACGGTGTTGACCTCGCGACGGCGATGCGAGTCCATGACGAGCGAACGGCATCAGCCGGTGCTGCACCGACGGCGTTGGTCCCCAATTTGGCGACGATTCAGCAGGTCTCGACGGCAGGTGGAAACTTGGGGACTGTTGTGACGGGCTACGACACGGTTGGCTTAGCTACAGGACCTCCACCCAGATACGATGTTGAAGGACGGTTAATGGTGCCTCAAGGTGGCACTGTACTTCAAAGTGGAAGCCAGTGGAACGCAGTAATCCCAGCAGGATACCGGCTTGTACCGGAAGAGGTCACGACAGCAAGTCAAGCAGCCAATACGACAACTGCGGCGACGCCGACGCGACAGACTCAGAACCGGCAGCAGAACTCTTCGAACCAACGTGCAGATGGTAATGGCAAACAGGCTCAGCGACCAGGACGCGCACTACAGATGGAAGCCCAAGGATCACAGCAGTCTCAACAGCAGTCTCAGCAACAACGGTGGAATGGCGGCCGAAAATATGGAAACTCCGAACCACTGAGAACCAAGGGAAGACCGACTGCGTAACCACCAACAGTATCTGGACAGACGATCACAGCAGCAGCAGCCAACAAGAGCGTCTACAGCACGGCCAGATGATATGTGCTTCTATTGTCATGGGTATGGACACCACGCGTGTGCCCTCAGGAAGGAAGACAAAGAGGAGTCCAGTCCAGTGGTGAACCAGAGGAGTGATACCAGCAACCAAGCTACCACCGGAAGCACGGGAAACGGACAGCGGATGTAGGGGCCCCGGCCCAGCATCGCGCATCAAGCCCACGGGGAGAGGAAGAAACAGGTAAGCACGGCATCAGGCGACAGGGACCAGAACGGCAAGTGGAGTTCCAGCGACTGGCAGATGCAGTGGCGGCACCTGGAGGGCGGCAACTGCGGAACGAGGCCCGGTTGGCCGGACGGAAGAGGAAACGGAAGAGGAAGAAGGCGGGTTGTGGAGTACGAGATCCAGTCACGAGGACAGTGGAAATCGTCCCAACGGCTCAGGATGAGAACGGCACGGTGGCACCGAGCAACAGTGGTGTGCGGCCGGAAGATACCTACGGCGACACCGGCGGTGGGCAATACTGGTACAACGGTGGTGACCAAACAAGAAGATAAGGAGAACGACGGAGACACGGACGCGGGACACGACAGAAAGAAGGGACGTCGCGTGCATTTTGAAGTTACAGACGGGTTGGACAATGGGGATGGCGGAACCAAGGCAACGGGAGATGGCCTGATGAAACGGGTCGACGCCAACGATGGAGATTTCGCTACGCCCAGGCCTACCAACGACATACGGACAAGTGACACCGAGGAACTGGTACAGCACGAGTCACGAGAAGTCGGAACTGGCACTGATGAAGTTACGTCAGGAACTGACGACCAAGTGGACGAATGCATGAACTCGGACGCCGAAGGCAAAAGGAATGCGGACGATACCGACGAAGAAACAAAGTCTGGACCAGAAGCTACCGACGGAACTTCGCGACGCCCAGAAGTGTTGATCACTGGGGATGGCGGAGCTCATGACAGAACCCAGCAGATCCTCGGACAGGAAATGAGTATCGAAGATAGTCCACGGGCAAGGGTCTTACAGCTACGGGCAGCACAACGACGACGGGATGTCAGTGAAGCAGAAGCTGAACGTCGGTGGGAACGAAATGTGCTAGCACGACAAACACGGAGAGAACGACACGGAGCTGTGCGACTGGCCAAGAAATCCGACGGAGGGTCCTCTACAGTGACAAACCTCGACGGGACAGCTACATCTGACACTCAGGAGGTTTCAGACGGACGAACCACGGGATATGTCAGTGAGAAGCAATTGGAAGGGGACAACGTGCACGTACGGGCGTCACGAGCTCGAAGACGACAAGAGAAACGGGTACGGGAGGCGCACGCTAAGGAACAGAGGGAACTTCAGCACCGTGATGCACAGTCGAATTACCCGCCCAATAGCTATTACCAGTATGACGAGCACCGACGGACACACGGCCGGGCGAGTTTACGTACGAGTTCTGAGACCGAAGGAATCGAGTACATTGAACCAGCGTCAGTCAAGCAGGTGAAAGCGACCAAGAATCATAAGGTCACAAATACTTACGAGTATCACAGCCAGAGCACGTACTGTAGTGCAAGTTCCGAGTGGCATGAAGCAGATGAGCGGCAGTGCACAACAGGAAGTTGCGAGCAGTACAAGCCCAAGCAGTTGACCAGCTACCGACAGCCACGGTTAACGTCAGAGGCCAAACCGTGACGGTGAAGCTTGATACTGGGGCGCAGTACAGCGTAGCAGATTGAAGGTTGGCCCGAATACCACCGGAAACTGGTGGCAAACATGGAGTCGGCAGCGAAGATCGCGAAGCAGGCACTGGAGAAGGATCAGTTGAGAAGGGAACGGTACTTACAGCCACAAAGTAAGAAACAACGTGCATTTCAAGGTTGGAGACATGGTTTGGATCTTCAGACCGCCACGTGGAACGGGAGTGACGAAACTCGCTCACCAATGGATCGGACCAGCAAAGATCACGACCGATGGAGGGTTTGACAACTGGATTGTACGTCGAGAAGATACAGGGGAAGAGCTAGTGGCCCATTGTAGCTTTCTAGTCTCTTACTACCGACCTCGCAGTCAATTAGCAGTAGTGGCAGATCGGATACTGGAAGATCTAGCCAAGGACGACGAGCTCATTGAAGGTGAAGGACGAGTACCAAGGCCTGGAGAAGAACGGACTCAAGGAACAAGTCGAGGAGAAGCAGTCCGTGTATCTTCAGCAGGGCAGCACCAGCAGGACGTCGAGAGGACAGGTGGTAATGATGGCACGACAGCAACCGTGGAACCCGTTGAACGTACTGCAACGACGACAAGAACGGAAGTCACTCAACGGGAAATTGCAAGAATAGCTACGAAAACCACGGACGTACCAGCAACGTCCTCGAGCGATCAGCACAGTGCGGCAGCAGGACGTTCCAACACCCCAGCAAGTGAACAGTCAGTTGGAAGTAAGATACCAACGCCGGCTGCGACGACTACAACTACCTCACAGACTGCAGTGACGAATAAGCAGCGCAAGAGAAGGCGCGATGACGAAGTGCACAGCGGTAACCAACAAGAGCAACAGGCTAAACGACGCGCGGAGACGGCGGCACGTGAAGCACGAGCAGCGAGACGGAGTGCTCTTCGTGACCGATCGACACAAGCAGAAGCCGAAACGATGGATTCAGATGCAGATTGCAGGGGGTATCAAGTACTAAGGAATTTTAGGTAATTTTGAACGAGGAAGTTAGAGAACAACAACAACGACCAGGAGGAGACTCGGAAGGCACTCAGTCACGGTGACGCAGCACCAAGGGACGGAATTACGCGAGCTCTTCGAGGACACGGACAATCGCGATGGCCATCCGCAGCTAAAACCATCATGGAGGAGGCTACAGCTAGAACCGTTATTGAACGAGGACAACGAAAAGTCAGAAACATAGCTGGCTGATACGAGACGCAGTACCGAGTGGAGTACCAAAATCGACCAGGTAGACCAGTGGTATCTGCCTGGCTCGCAGCTAAGCAGTTCGAGACACTATTCGACCAAGGAAAGATCGGGGACGATCTTCAGGCGGGGGATGGCGTGTGGACAAATGTCAACATTCATTCGTGAAGAGCGGCTTTCGCTGGAAGAAGTTCGGGTAGCAGTGATAATTGACCTCACTGGCGACAGTGACGCGGATATCAGTCAATCGGAAATTGCAGGAAGATAGTGGAGACCTTGAAGTTGAAGTCAGTGACTTTCGAAGATCGCAATGGGAGGAAATGACACGGCACCAGACAAGCAAGGACACAGTGGATCAGAGAGGCGAGGCGACATGAACACAAGGCAATGAACGGAGGAGAAGGCACCCAAGAAGTCGCCGAGGGAGGATCCTGACGGTGGCAGGCACTATACTTAGGATAGGTGTAGAGATAGCGGGGCTACGGTAGTTAGGAGAGCTATGTGGCGTGCGGCTGGCCGTCAAAACTCTCAGTTACGATTTTGCGCGACCGTGCAGAGTTAAGTAACTAAGAAGTGATTTACGCGTGGAGTGCGGCAACTGGTCGGCTTCACCCAACAGCATTTTTGAGGGTTATCTGGGGGAGTGGCCTTGTTCTGCGGTGTACTGACCGGCGAGGACCTCTAGGGTAATACGCTGAGGAGGCACGGAGTTCTGAGGTACGACGATGAGGATGCATGCGTAGTGTGGCGGGGAACGCGGCTAGAAACCGCGCAGTTGTGGTGCTTATCGATAGCGTCTCGACTAGAGAGTGTTCACTTCAACTTCAATGAGGTGTTACATTCATCTTGTATAGTACATGTTGTATATTGGGATTAGCACGAGGACAAGCTACAGATCTACCCAAGATTGTAGTTGCTACAAAACGTCTTCTCCTAGCCGTCTCTACTGGACAATGTCCGCCGGGGTCCCTCTCTGGTGACGTGCTGACTCTAGTTCCTGCTTGCGTGACCACTGGCTCCCTTCGAAGTTGGAATTTCAAGGCGTAAAAGAAGTAAAGCCGACACAATCAGCAGATCTTGACAACATACCGTTCTTGAGGACGCCACGATGCTATCCACAAAATACTGCCGCGAGAATGGTTAGGGTCTGCACTCGCGAGCGTAGCGAGCCGCAAGGTGGCTGGGATCGCGCGCAGCGCGCAGATGGGTTGTAAAGGGCAGTAGAGAGGACAAGCGCTGGTATTTCATTGATCCGAAACTACAGATCTTGATCAGAGTTTTTAAAATTGTATACAGTCAAATTGCATTTCGGACTATTTGGCTAACAATTACATGCCATTATCCACAAAGAGTAACTTTGGTCAATATATTATCGTGTTCTTATAGTTTGCTTGATACTGTACTTACCTTGTCCAGAGGTACATGCCAGCAATGCTGCGGCATGCCATTCTGGCTTTCGTACCGATGAGAACTTGCTGCATGGACCATTCACAGCCGTCCCGTTTCCACAACAATGACCATTTTTTTCTTTTTTCTTTGGGATGGTTTGTGAATCCACGCGACACTGCAAGTCTTGAAGCAAGTGTTGCTGGTACGAAGAGTCTTACCCGTAAAGCAAGTCTTGCCCGTACGACATCTTTTGCAAGAGCCGCAAGCCTTGCACGTTACCTTGACGCAACCGATCTCTTTATTTGCCCACGTCTTTATGCTTGCCCATTCGGCACAAAATAGCAGCACGATCGTCCACTTTTCATCCCAGACCTCTTGCAGCCCGCCGATGATTTTTTTCATCGCGTAAATTCCCACTGAATCATTCCAGTACTTACACTCGCAGATAAAAAGTGGTGCGTTAGGATTCTCCACATCTATCACGTAAGAATCACATGATGTGTACCACCAAAATATTAATTTTGCACAGGTATCCAATGCAACGCTACTGGTACTATCCGTTTACTGCTGCGTCACATTTATAAAATATAGGAGGTTCATTTGTCATCGTCAAGTTGTCATGTTTTGCTGGATTTGGGCCCACTCACCTCGAACGGCAAGCCTTGACACTGTTAGACGAGATCCCAAGACACTCTGCTACAATGTCTCGCGTTCGTCCCCTTCGTGTAAGGCCTTGCGTGTGTGCAGCGGTGAAGAAGTTGTGTGCATTCACCACAAACTGCTTCTCGCCAGCTGTGAGACCCACGCCTTGAGGCATGCCGTGCTCGCTCAAAAATAAACGCTGCTTAGCGATTTTGGCCCAGAGGGCAGCTTTGATATCTATCTATAGATTCTATGTGTTTGCTGCGCAGTGGCGACAGTTTTGACTGCACCACGCCTTGATCTACCTGATGTTGAAGTTCGAGTGGTGCCAAGTGCACTGTCCCGTACAATAACTGGTATTTATGCTCACAGACATGAAAATCTCCACGTCGAGTTAATGAGAATCTGGTTGTGGAACAACGAGTGTTACTTGACCGATTCAAGAGCTCCCAGTTATCAGCATCTCGACCACTTTCTTCTTTAGTGAACGGAAACGAAGGCTTCTCTGCGGCTCCTCTTTCGCCGATTACGTCTAGTTCAGATTCTACTCCATGTCACAACGTGTTCATCCGTTGTGGTGGTTTCACATAGGAAATCAAAGGAAAACAAAACAATGTGGTGTACAATTCAAACTCTTTCACACTTCCACCACAATGAGCAGCTTCTTCTTCTTTCCTTCAGGTGGTTGGTGAATCCACTTGACTCTGTGAGTCTCGCACGTGACCTTGACGCAACCAATTTCTTCTTGTTCCCAATTCTTCACGTTTTCAAACTCGACACAAAATAGCAGCACAATCGTCCACTTGTCACCCCAGAACTCCTCCAGTCCACCGACGATGTTTCCTACGTTGTCACTTCCAACCTCTTCATTCCAGTACTTGCACTCGCAGATAAAGAGTGGTCTTTCAGGCGTATTCACGTTTACCACGTACGTATCACACCTTTCACTGTCCGCGGGGCGAACGAGATGACCAAAGTTGCAGCCATCAGCTTTCAGAATAGGATCAGGCCATTCAGCGTTGGGAGGAGCCAGAAACGGGATCGTTGCATTTGCCAAGCTTGAAAGCGCAGAAAACCCGTGTAGTAAGTCACTGGCAACAATGCGTTTGCTCGAACCCGCAAGGGTCATTGTCATCGGTTCAAATTTGTCCTGTAATTCCCCCAGCAAACCCGCGAAAAAGTCATTGAAAGAGATCCCCCGAACGCCATTCCTTTGCGACGCGCAGAAGATCGCATGAGCAATCATATTCTCGAAGGCTGCGTAATCGCTCTTCAGAGCATTCGTGTTCATATTAAACGCCAGCCCATTGCTTATCATGTATCTCGAGAAAATAGACTTGGTCGAGTGTGCAATTCTTCTGTTGTGGTCGTAGTAGCCCGAATAATCCTTTCCACCCAATACTGCGAGGTACAGCAGCATATCGTCTTGAATGTCAGGAAAAACACACCGTGGAACCCAATCTTCACAATCCACTTGCAGCACGCCATCTTTCAGCACTACTTGCGTGAGTTGGCGATCCACCAAATTGGCAAAGTGCAAGTGCATACAGTAGGCTCCCAAATCATTCATACCGTAGCCTTCCTCATCATCTATCTCATACTTCGTTCTCTTCATGGGTGGTTCACACTCCGCGTTTGGTAGCTCGCAGTTCGTGTTGGAGACACTATAGGAAATTGCCATTTGCTGCGCTCTTTTCCCGCTCTCTGTGTTTAAGAAACGCTTGCCCTGCTGCGTCCGTTTACTGACGTTAAGAAATGCTTCGTCTAGCAACTCGTACAGTTCGGCATCTTCGTGAGTTTTCATGTACGCCACGATGCTATCCACAAAATATCTGGAAAACCTGCCGCGAGAATGGGTAGTTATTTCTTTTACAAGAGGATACTTGTCCACAACAGCATCCCAAACTTGTTGATCCACTTCTTCCACTATCATGAGTTGATGCGAAGGGAAACGAGAAACAATTGTCATCCAGTTATGCTCCCCCTTGTAGCTTCCACCCGACTGATCAACTAAATCGGTGATCTTCGAGTCAGTTCCCATTACCATCACAACTAGTCCACAGGCACGAAAAACATTGCGCTGAAAGGCTGCCACTTTCATCCCTGCGCAAGCTTCGGTATTGTCGTTGGGAGTCATTTCATCCAGGATGAAAAACGGAAGAACTTTCCCATCTGCAACCATTTTGTTTCGAACAGCAGCGACAGTGGTTATAGTGCACTTCTCGATGTGAAGCGTCGTTTGACTTTCAATGCGAATCATCTGCGGCTCCTGACAGTCTCTCGAGCTGCAATACTCGAGCAAAGCGTAAATGAATCCGTAGGTATACAGCGCGTCCATCTTGTACATGTCAGACCAGCAATTCAGCGTGAGTTCCTTCTCCTTCTTTATCACTTCGTCCATCGCTGTGACTTTGTTAAATGCACTCGAAATGAAGCTGAAGTTTTTGTAAAGCATCTGAGACTCAGACCCAAGGCGAGTTGCTGGCCAGTAAAAGTATGGACGTTCTCCTCCCAAGGCAAATGCGAGTTGTGTTTTTCCCATTCCCGAAGACCCTTGCACACAAATGAACGGGGTCGGTGAACGTTCAGATTCGTAGTGAGCTGTAACTAGCTGCAGGATGTCTTCACAATAGGCCGAGCATTTGCTTCGAATCGCTTCTCCGCGCTGTTGATAATACTCCAGCTCCTTTTGGTAGCAACCACTTGGGTTATCTCCCATTACTAGGTTGACTCCCGAAGAAGGGTCAACGACCAGTACGTTCACAGGGCTCTTCTCTTCTGTAATTTCTTGCTTCGAGGCTTGGACCTTAACATCATCTGCTGATAATCCAACAGTGCCAATTTCCGCTCGCATCGTAGCTAACGGCTTCAAACCCGCTGTGTCACTCACGCCATTCCTCACGTCTCCCTCCGTCAGCCATGCACCGCGACCTTCATCTCTCCTTGCGAGGAAGAGCTGCAGCAGGTCGGCTGGTCCTTCATACTTTATCTCTTTCGCGATCTTTTTCTTCAGGGAAGCTATCGGTGAGTTCTCGTCGATGTTCACCATGACAACGAGTCTCCCTTTGGTTGTGTCAGCCCCACAGTAGAGAACCACCATTTCCTCCTCGAGTCGGCAAATTCTGTAATGAACAAGCCTGCTTTAGCTTGGCAAGCCGGTGTCGTTACGGTTCAATCTGAATGTTATACTTATGACGTGGTCCACATCTGGGTAATATGTACTAAGTTAGTACTACTAACGGAAATTCCCGATTAATACCCCGGGCATTATTAAATAGTACCCTCGCAAAATCCCAAAAGGTTACTCGACGATCAGGGCAGTATCATCAAGAGCGTCGTGCAGCTCGTCCAGAATAAAGTTTCCCACGTCATCAGGGTCCTCGTGACCTTCGTCAGCGGCTTACGGAATCGCTCACCGTAGACGTCGTGCTTCACAACATGCCAGTCCAGGTAGCTGTCTGAAGAGCCAGCGGCAGCGACGGAGTTGATGACAGCGTTGCTGTCAGTATCTCGCCATGCCTTTCTTACCCACTCACAAACTACAGCTACCGACGGCATAGCCAGCCATTCACTAGCACTGTCTACAGGTGTGCGTCTGTCCTATACCAGCAACGCTCATTCAGCAAAATGCCATCATTCCATGACATTGCATCTACAAGACGTTCAAGGACCTACTCTACTAAGAGATCAACGCTGGGTTACTGCAAGGTTACTATCGGGTTACCCTCGGAGGGTACTATTCGGGTAGAGGGTATTAATCGGGAGTACCAGATGATTCGGCCTGATACATGCGTAGTGGTTTGCAGTCCAGACAGCGTTACTTACTGTATCAATGAGGATTTTTAGTAGACTACATACGTGTGCGTGTGGGTTGGCAAGCGAGCTAGCGACATTTCAATCTTGTCAAGAAATGGGAAACACATCCTTCTTCATGGAGTCCATGCAATACTTCCGGAAACCATGTAGTGGCGTGGTCCACATCTCGATTTGGACTCAATTGGATTGACAGAGGCTAATTCGACTTCGTCAGTTGTAGTGAAGACGCCAAGGTTGTGAAAGACGCCAAGTCCACGCAAGCATCCAGGTACAAAACTGTCATTGTAAGGAAACATTCATCTTTCATTTTGTTCTATCACTCAGTGGTCAATTTCATACATCTTTAGTGGTCAATTCCATGACTCGGCATGACAGTGAGTAGATCGAGATTTCCTTCATTCCAGAATTTGCCGACTCGAGGAGGAAATGGTGGTTCTCTACTGTGGGGCTGACACAACCAAAGGGAGACTCGTTGTCATGGTGAACATCGACGAGAACTCACCGATAGCTTCCCTGAAGAAAAAGATCGCGAAAGAGATAAAGTATGAAGGACCAGCCGACCTGCTGCAGCTCTTCCTCGCAAGGAGAGATGAAGGTCGCGGTGCATGGCTGACGGAGGGAGACGTGAGGAATGGCGTGAGTGACACAGCGGGTTTGAAGCCGTTAGCTACGATGCGAGCGGAAATTGGCACTGTTGGATTATCAGCAGATGATGTTAAGGTCCAAGCCTCGAAGCAAGAAATTACAGAAGAGAAGAGCCCTGTGAACGTACTGGTCGTTGTCCCTCCTTCGGGAGTCGACCTAGTAATGGGAGATAACCCAAGTGGTTGCTACCAAAAGGAGCTGGAGTATTATCAACAGCGCGGAGAAGCGATTCGAAGCAAATGCTCGGCCTATTGTGAAGACATCCTGCAGCTAGTTACAGCTCACTACGAATCTGAACGTTCACCGACCCCGTTCATTTGTGTGCAAGGGTCTTCGGGAATGGGAAAAACACAACTCGCATTTGCCTTGGGAGGAGAACGTCCATACTTTTACTGGCCAGCAACTCGCCTTGGGTCTGAGTCTCAGATGCTTTACAAAAACTTCAGCTTCATTTCGAGTGCATTTAACAAAGTCACAGCGATGGACGAAGTGATAAAGAAGGAGAAGGAACTCACGCTGAATTGCTGGTCTGACATGTACAAGATGGACGCGCTGTATACCTACGGATTCATTTACGCTTTGCTCGAATATTGCAGCTCGAGAGACTGTCAGGAGCCGCAGATGATTCGCATTGAAAATCAAACGACGCTTCACATCGAGAAGTGCACTATAACCACTGTCGCTGCTGTTCGAAACAAAATGGTTGCAGATGGGAAAGTTCTCCCGTTTTTCATCCTGGATGAAATGACTACCAACGACAATACCGAAGCTTGCGCAGGGATGAAAGTGGTGGCTTTTCAGCGCAATGTTTTTCGTGCCTGTGGACTAGTTGTGATGGTAATGGGAACTGACTCGAAGATCACCGATTTAGTTGATCAGTCGGGTGGAAGCTACAAGGGGGAGCATAACTGGATGACAATTGTTTCTCGTTTCCCTTCGCATCAACTGATGATAGTGGAGGAAGTGGATCAACAAGTTTGGGATGCTGCTGTGGACAAGTATCCTCTTGTAAAGGAAATAACTACCCATTCTCGCGGCAGGTTTTCCAGATATTTTGTGGATAGCATCGTGGCGTACATGAAAACTCACGAAGATGCCGAACTGTACGAGTTGCTAGACGAAGCATTTCTTAACGTCAGTAAACGGACGCAGCAGGGCAAGCGTTTCTTAAACACAGAGAGCGGGAAAAGAGCGCAGCAAATGGCAATTTCCTATAGTGTCTCCAACACGAACTGCGAGCTACCAAACGCGGAGTGTGAACCACCCATGAAGAGAACGAAGTATGAGATAGATGATGAGGAAGGCTACGGTATGAATGATTTGGGAGCCTACTGTATGCACTTGCACTTTGCCAATTTGGTGGATCGCCAACTCACGCAAGTAGTGCTGAAAGATGGCGTGCTGCAAGTGGATTGTGAAGATTGGGTTCCACGGTGTGTTTTTCCTGACATTCAAGACGATATGCTGCTGTACCTCGCAGTATTGGGTGGAAAGGATTATTCGGGCTACTACGACCACAACAGAAGAATTGCACACTCGACCAAGTCTATTTTCTCGAGATACATGATAAGCAATGGGCTGGCGTTTAATATGAACACGAATGCTCTGAAGAGCGATTACGCAGCCTTCGAGAATATGATTGCTCATGCGATCTTCTGCGCGTCGCAAAGGAATGGCGTTCGGGGGATCTCTTTCAATGACTTTTTCGCGGGTTTGCTGGGGGAATTACAGGACAAATTTGAACCGATGACAATGACCCTTGCGGGTTCGAGCAAACGCATTGTTGCCAGTGACTTACTACACGGGTTTTCTGCGCTTTCAAGCTTGGCAAATGCAACGATCCCGTTTCTGGCTCCTCCCAACGCTGAATGGCCGGATCCTATTCTGAAAGCTGATGGCTGCAAATTTGGTCACCTCGTTCGCCCCGCGGACAGTGAAAGATGTGATTCTTACGTGATAGATGTGGAGAATCCTAACGCACCACTTTTTATCTGCGAGTGTAAGTACTGGAATGATTCAGTGGGAATTTACGCGATGAAAAAAATCATCGGCGGGCTGCAAGAGGTCTGGGATGAAAAGTGGACGATTTTGCTATTTTGTGCCGAATGGGCAAGCATAAAGACGTGGGCAAATAAAGAGATCGGTTGCGTCAAGGTAACGTGCAAGGCTTGCGGCTCTTGCAAAAGATGTCGTACGGGCAAGACTTGCTTTACGGGTAAGACTCTTCGTACCAGCAACACTTGCTTCAAGACTTGCAGTGTCGCGTGGATTCACAAACCATCCCAAAGAAAAAAGAAAAAAATGGTCATTGTTGTGGAAACGGGACGGCTGTGAATGGTCCATGCAGCAAGTTCTCATCGGTACGAAAGCCAGAATGGCATGCCGCAGCATTGCTGGCATGTACCTCTGGACAAGGTAAGTACAGTATCAAGCAAACTATAAGAACACGATAATATATTGACCAAAGTTACTCTTTGTGGATAATGGCATGTAATTGTTAGCCAAATAGTCCGAAATGCAATTTGACTGTATACAATTTTAAAAACTCTGATCAAGATCTGTAGTTTCGGATCAATGAAATACCAGCGCTTGTCCTCTCTCTACTGCCCTTTACAACCCATCTGCGCGCGGCGCGATCCCAACCACCCTTGCGGCTCGCTACGCTCGCGAGTGCAGACCCTAACCATTCTCGCGGCAGTATTTTGTGGATAGCATCGTGGCGTCCTCAAGAACGGTATGTTGTCAAGATCTGCTGATTGTGTCGGCTTTACTTCTTTTTACGCCTTGAAATTCCAACTTCGAAGGGAGCCAGTGGTCACGCAAGCAGGAACTAGAGTCAGCACGTCACCAGAGAGGGACCCCGGCGGACATTGTCCAGTAGAGACGGCTAGGGAGAAGACGTTTTGTAGCAACTACAATCTTGGGTAGATCTGTAGCTTGTCCTCGTGCTAATCCCAATATACAACATGTACTATACAAGATGAATGTAACACCTCATTGAAGTTGAAGTGAACACTCTCTAGTCGAGACGCTATCGATAAGCACCACAACTGCGCGGTTTCTAGCCGCGTTCCCGCCACACTACGCATGCATCCTCATCGTCGTACCTCAGAACTCCGTGCCTCCTCAGCGTATTACCCTAGAGGTCCTCGCCGGTCAGTACACCGCAGAACAAGGCCGCTCCCCCAGATAACCCTCAAAATGCTGTTGGGTGAAGCCGACCAGTTGCCGCACTCCACGCGTAAATCACTTCTTAGTTACTTAACTCTGCACGGTCGCGCAAAATCGTAACTGAGAGTTTTGACGGCCAGCCGCACGCCACATAGCTCTCCTAACTACCGTAGCCCCGCTATCTCTACACCTATCCTAAGTATAGTGCCTGCCACCGTCAGGATCCTCCCTCGGCGACTTCTTGGGTGCCTTCTCCTCCGTTCATTGCCTTGTGTTCATGTCGCCTCGCCTCTCTGATCCACTGTGTCCTTGCTTGTCTGGTGCCGTGTCATTCCTCCCATTGCGATCTTCGAAAGTCACTGACTTCAACTTCAAGGTCTCCACTATCTTCCTGCAATTTCCGATTGACTGATATCCGCGTCACTGTCGCCAGTGAGGTCAATTATCACTGCTACGAACTTCTTCCAGCGAAAGCCGCTCTTCACGAATGAATGTTGACATTTGTCCACACGCCATCCCCGCCTGAAGATCGTCCCCGATCTTTCCTTGGTCGAATAGTGTCTCGAACTGCTTAGCTGCGAGCCAGGCAGATACCACTGGTCCACCTGGTCGATTTTGGTACTCCACTCGGTACTGCGTCTCGTATCGGCCAGCTATGTTTCTGACTTTTCGTTGTCCTCGTTCAATAACGGTTCTAGCTGTAGCCTCCTCCATGATGGTTTTAGCTGCGGATGGCCATCGCGATTGTCCGTGTCCTCGAAGAGCTCGCGTAATTCCGTCCCTTGGTGCTGCGTCACCGTGACTAGTGCCTTCGAGTCTCCTCCTGGTCGTTGTTGTTGTTCTCTAACTTCCTCGTTCGTACCTAAAATTCCGTAGTACTTGATACCCCCCTGCAATCTGCATCTGAATCCATCGTTTCGGCTTCTGCTTGTGTCGATCGGTCACGAAGAGCACTCCGTCTCGCTGCTCGTGCTTCACGTGCCGCTGTCTCCGCGCGTCGTTTAGCCTGTTGCTCTTGTTGGTTACCGCTGTGCACTTCGTCATCGCGCCTTCTCTTGCGCTGCTTATTCGTCACTGCAGTCTGTGAGGTAGTTGTAGTCGTCGCAGCCGGCGTTGGTATCTTACTTCCAACTGACTGTTCACTTGCTGGGGTGTTGGAACGTCCTGCTGCCGCACTGTACTTTGATCGCTCGAGGACGTTGCTGGTACGTCCGTGGTTTTCGTAGCTATTCTTGCAATTTCCCGTTGGTGACTTCCGTTCTGTCGTCGTCGTTGCAGGTACGTTCAAGCGGGTTCCACGGTTGCTGTCGTGCCATCATTACCACCTGTCCTCTCGACGTCCTGCTGGTGCTGCCCTGCTGAAGATACACGGACTGCTTCTCCTCGACTTGTTCCTTGAGTCCGTTCTTCTCCAGGCCTTGGTACTCGTCCTTCACCTTCAATGAGCTCGTCGTCCTTGGCTAGATCTTCCAGTATCCGATCTGCCACTACTGCTAATTGACTGCGAGGTCGGTAGTAAGAGACTAGAAAGCTACAATGGGCCACTAGCTCTTCCCCTGTATCTTCTCGACGTACAATCCAGTTGTCAAACCCTCCATCGGTCGTGATCTTTGCTGGTCCGATCCATTGGTGAGCGAGTTTCGTCACTCCCGTTCCACGTGGCGGTCTGAAGATCCAAACCATGTCTCCAACCTTGAAATGCACGTTGTTTCTTACTTTGTGGCTGTAGTACCGTTCCCTTCTCAACTGATCCTTCTCCAGTGCCTGCTTCGCGATCTTCGCTGCCGACTCATGTTTGCCACCAGTTTCCGGTGGTATTCGGGCCAACCTTCAATCTGCTACGCTGTACTGCGCCCCAGTATCAAGCTTCACCGTCACGGTTTGGCCTCTGACGTTAATCGTGGCTGTCGGTAGCTGGTCAACCGCTTGGGCTTGTACTGCTCGCAACTTCCCTGTTGTGCACTGCCGCTCATCTGCTTCATGCCACTCGGAACTTGCACTACAGTACGTGCTCTGGCTGTGATACTCGTAAGTATTTGTGACCTTATGATTCTTGGTCGCTTTCACCTGCTTGACTGACGCTGGTTCAATGTACTCGATTTCTTCGGTCTCAGAACTCGTACGTAAACTCGCCCGGCCGTGTGTCCGTCGGTGCTCGTCATACTGGTAATAGCTATTGGGCGGGTAATTCGACTGTGCATCACGGTGCTGAAGTTCCCTCTGTTCCTTAGCGTGCGCCTTCCGTTCCCGTTTCTCTTGTCGTCTTCGAGCTCGTGACGCCCGTACGTGCACGTTGTCCCCTTCCAATTGCTTCTCACTGACATATCCCGTGGTTCGTCCGTCTGAAACCTCCTGAGTGTCAGATGTAGCTGTCCCGTCGAGGTTTGTCACTGTAGAGGACCCTCCGTCGGATTTCTTGGCCAGTCGCACAGCTCCGTGTCGTTCTCTCCGTGTTTGTCGTGCTAGCACATTTCGTTCCCACCGACGTTCAGCTTCTGCTTCACTGACATCCCGTCGTCGTTGTGCTGCCCGTAGCTGTAAGACCCTTGCCCGTGGACTATCTTCGATACTCATTTCCTGTCCGAGGATCTGCTGGGTTCTGTCATGAGCTCCGCCATCCCCAGTGATCAACACTTCTGGGCGTCGCGAAGTTCCGTCGGTAGCTTCTGGTCCAGACTTTGTTTCTTCGTCGGTATCGTCCGCATTCCTTTTGCCTTCGGCGTCCGAGTTCATGCATTCGTCCACTTGGTCGTCAGTTCCTGACGTAACTTCATCAGTGCCAGTTCCGACTTCTCGTGACTCGTGCTGTACCAGTTCCTCGGTGTCACTTGTCCGTATGTCGTTGGTAGGCCTGGGCGTAGCGAAATCTCCATCGTTGGCGTCGACCCGTTTCACCAGGCCATCTCCCGTTGCCGTGGTTCCGCCATCCCCATTGTCCAACCCGTCTGTAACTTCAAAATGCACGCGACGTCCCTTCTTTCTGTCGTGTCCCGCGTCCGTGTCTCCGTCGTTCTCCTTATCTTCTTGTTTGGTCACCGCCGTTGTACCAGTATTGCCCACCGCCGGTGCCGTAGTATCTTCCGGCCGCACACCACTGTTGCTCGGTGCCACCGTGCCGTTCTCATCCTGAGCCGTTGGGACGATTTCCACTGTCCTCGTGACTGGATCTCGTACTCCACAACCCGCCTTCTTCCTCTTCCGTTTCCTCTTCCGTCCGGCCAACCGGGCCTCGTTCCACAGTTGCCGCCCTCCAGGTGCCGCCACTGCATCTGCCAGTCGCTGGAACTCCACTTGCCGTTCTGGTCCCTGTCGCCTGATGCCGTGCTTACCTGTTTCTTCCTCTCCCCGTGGGCTTGATGCGCGATGCTGGGCCGGGGCCCCTACATCCGCTGTCCGTTTCGTGCTTCCGGTGGTAAGCTTGGTTTGCTGGTATCACTCCTCTGGTTCACCACTGGACTGGACTCCTCTTTGTCTTCCTTCCTGAGGGCACACGCGTGGTGTCCATACCCATGACAATAGAAGCACATATCATCTGGCCGTACTGTAGACGCTCTTGTTGGCTGCTGCTGCTGTGATCGTCTGTCCAGATACTGTTGGTGGTTACGCAGTCGGTCTTCCTTGGTTCTCAGTGGTTCGGAGTTTCCATATTTTCGGCCGCCATTCCACCGTTGTTGCTGAGACTGCTGTTGAGACTGCTGTGATCCTTGGGCTTCCATCTGTAGTGCGCGTCCTGGTCGCTGAGCCTGTTTGCCATTACCATCTGCACGTTGGTTCGAAGAGTTCTGCTGCCGGTTCTGAGTCTGTCGCGTCGGCGTCGCCGCAGTTGTCGTATTGGCTGCTTGACTTGCTGTCGTGGCCTCTTCCGGTACAAGCCGGTATCCTGCTGGGATTACTGCGTTCCACTGGCTTCCACTTTGAAGTACAGTGCCAACTTGAGGCACCATTAACCGTCCTTCAACATCGTATCTGGGTGGAGGTCCTGTAGCTAATCCAACCGTGTCGTAGCCCGTCACAACAGTCCCCAAGTTTCCACCTGCCGTCGAGACCTGCTGAATCGTCGCCAAATTGGGGACCAACGCCGTCGGTGCAGCACCGGCTGATGCCGTTCGCTCGTCATGGACTCGCATCGCCGTCGCGAGGTCAACACCGTAGCCTTCCCCGTACTCGCCGACTTGATCCACCGCAAAGTTCACCGCCTCATTCAGCGTAGTTGGTCGGTGTCCCCGTACTAGAGTCGAGCACCAAGCGTTACTCATACCCGACAAGAACGAGTCGACTAGCCATTCTTCGTCCACTGGATTCGTCGACGCAATCTCCCGTAGCTTCTGTGCGTATTCTACCAGGGACTCTCCTCGTTGCTGGCGTCGCTGTCTCAGTCTCGCCACCACCTCTGGATTCGAGCGCTTAACCATGTAACGATCCTTCATCATCCGACTCAGGTTACCAAACGTCTGGTCTTCGCGTTTACTGAACGCATCTTCTACCGTGTCATACCACATGAGAGCTTCACCTTCCAGACTTGCCACCATCTTAATGAAGACTTCATGTTCACGCCACTCAGTATGCAGTATAGCTGTTTGACGACGCAGTTCATTCCTGACTGCCTTCAACCATGCTTTGACTGCAACTTTTGGTTCTCCTTGGCCCTTGAACTTCGGCAGACGCAACTTCTTCTCCCGGGTCGGTCTGAGGTGCTTGCGGTACTGCGAAGAACTGTGGGGCAACTTGTACAGGTGGAGTTGGTGGTACAGGTGGTGCCATCGCTGCTTGATCCACAGGGGCTCCTACTCCTGCTCCGCCTCCTACCGGTACTGCTGCTGCTTGACCCTGTCCAGTATCACCACCGTCTCCAGCGTTGTCCTGACCCTGGTTCCCATTGCCATCACCGTTGTTACCGTTGTGACCACCGTTTCCGCCTTCGTTACCGTTACCTCCAGGGACTGCTGCTGCTCCGGGTGCTGGTATAACTGGAGCTACCGGTGCTTGTCGTCCTCCTCCGGAGACCGGTACGTAACCCATCAGAGCTGCTTCTCCGCTTCCACCGCTTGCTCGTGGAGTCTGACTCGCCGTTACCCGTAGGTTTACTGACGGCGGTACTGTATTTTCCTCCTGCGTCATGCAGGGCCGCCTGTGGAACTTGCTTTCCTCCTCCGTGAGCTATTCCTGGGCCTGCAGATACATGTGCCGCCTCAGCCACTGCGTCATGAAACGAAGCACGCCTCTCAGCTCGCTCGTCTCGTGCAGCACTAGCCGATCGTCGAACCATGCTCTTCAGCTAAACTTCCTTATCCGTGTCCGTGTCCGTGTACTTCTGTAATACAAAACTCATCCGTATGTTCAGTATCCGCACTTTCCGTGTCAATATCTAATTCTGTAAACTGTGCAGTGCTTAAGAACTCAGTAATGGCTCTCATCTGTGTCTCTGTCTGATACAGGCCCTTATTGCCCATTCTGCTAACGGATAGACCAGTGTTGTCTAGTGCCAGTATTGCACCATCCCCAGTACAGGATGTCCCCGCTTATGGTTCTTGCCCACTGTGACTAGGCTCGCAAAGTCTACCATTATTGCAAACTTGCCCAGAAAGCCACTGTAATGACCACCATGTCGGCTTTACTTCTTTTTACGCCTTGAAATTCCAACTTCGAAGGGAGCCAGTGGTCACGCAAGCAGGAACTAGAGTCAGCACGTCACCAGAGAGGGACCCCGGCGGACATTGTCCAGTAGAGACGGCTAGGGAGAAGACGTTTTGTAGCAACTACAATCTTGGGTAGATCTGTAGCTTGTCCTCGTGCTAATCCCAATATACAACATGTACTATACAAGATGAATGTAACACCTCATTGAAGTTGAAGTGAACACTCTCTAGTCGAGACGCTATCGATAAGCACCACAACTGCACGGTTTCTAGCCGCGTTCCCCGCCACACTACGCATGCATCCTCATCCTCGTACCTCAGAACTCCGTGCCTCCTCAGCGTATTACCTAGAGGTCCTCGCCGGTCAGTACACCGCAGAACAAGGCCACTCCCCCAGATAACCCTCAAAATGCTGTTGGGTGAAGCCGACCAGTTGCCGCACTCCACGCGTAAATCACTTCTTAGTTACTTAACTCTGCACGGTCGCGCAAAATCGTAACTGAGAGTTTTGACGGCCAGCCGCACGCCACATAGCTCTCCTAACTACCGTAGCCCCGCTATCTCTACACCTATCCTAAGTATAGTGCCTGCCACCGTCAGGATCCTCCCTCGGCGACTTCTTGGGTGCCTTCTCCTCCGTTCATTGCCTTGTGTTCATGTCGCCTCGCCTCTCTGATCCACTGTGTCCTTGCTTGTCTGGTGCCGTGTCATTCCTCCCATTGCGATCTTCGAAAGTCACTGACTTCAACTTCAAGGTCTCCACTATCTTCCTGCAATTTCCGATTGACTGATATCCGCGTCACTGTCGCCAGTGAGGTCAATTATCACTGCTACCCGAACTTCTTCCAGCGAAAGCCGCTCTTCACGAATGAATGTTGACATTTGTCCACCCGCCATCCCCCGCCTGAAAACTATAATAGTTTTGACGCACTGAACTAAAGTATTTAGAAACCGTACTGTAAACACACCTTAGAAACTCGGATTGGTGATACCGGCAGCGTCCAAGCTAATTCAGAACTGGAAACCCGTGGTACTCGTTGCTGTATCAAACTCAAAGCACAGAATTAGGAAAGTTCAATACAATTTGTGGACAAATGACAACATTCATTCGTGAAGAGCGGCTTTCGCTGGAAGAAGTTCGGGGAGCCGTGATACTGGTCCTCACTGGCGACAGTGTTGCAGATATCAGTCAATCGGAAATTGCATGGAAGATAGTGGAGACCTTGAAGTTGAAGTCAGTGACTTTCGAAGATCGCAATGGAAGGAATGACACGGCACCAGACAAGCAAGGACACAGTGGATCAGAGAGGCGAACATGAACACAAGGCAATGAACGGAGGAGAAGGCACCCAGAAGTCGCCGAGAGGATCCTGACGGTGGCAGGCACTATACTTAGGATAGGTGTAGAGATAAGCGGGGACTACGGTAGTTAGAGAGCTATGCGTGGCGTGCGGCTGGCCGTCAAAACTCTCAGTTGATTTTGCGCGACCGATGCAGAGTTAAGTAACTAAGAAGTGATTTACGCGTGGAGTGCGGCAACTGGTCGGCTTCACCCAACAGCATTTTGAGGGTTATCTGGGGAGTGGCCTTGTTCTGCGGTGTACTGACCGGCGAGGACCTCTAGGTAATACGCTGAGGAGGCACGGAGTTCTGAGGTACGACGATGAGGATGCATGCGTAGTGTGAGAGGAACGCGGCTAGAAACCGCGCAGTTGTGGTGCTTATCGATAGCGTCTCGACTAGAGAGTGTTCACTTCAGCTTCAATGAGGTGTTACATTCATCTTGTATAGTACATGTTGTATATTGGGATTAGCACGAGGACAAGCTACAGATCTACCCAAGATTGTAGTTACAAAACGTCTTCTCCTAGCCGTCTCTACTGGACAATGTCCGCCGGGGTCCTCTCTGTGACGTGCTGACTTAGTTCCTGCTTGCGTGACCACTGGCTCCCTTCGAAGTTGGAATTTCAGGCGTAAAAAGAAGTAAAGCCGACATGGTGGTCGTTACAGTGGCTTTCTGGGCGAGTTTTGCAATAATGGTAGACTTTGCGAGGCCAATCACAGTGGGCAAGAACCATAAGCGAGGACATCCTGTAACGCTGGGGATGGTGCAATACTGGCGCCAGACAACACTGGTCTATCCGTTAGCAGAATGGGCAATAAGGGCCTGTATCAGACAGAGACACAGATGAGAGCCATTACTGAGTTCTTAAGCACTGCACAGTTTACAGAATTAGATATTGACACGGAAAGTGCGGATACTGAACATACGGATGAGTTTTGTATTACAGAAGTACACGGACACGGACACGGATAAGGAAGTTTAGCTGAAGAGCATGGTTTCGACGATCGGCTAGTGCTGCGCGAGACGAGCGAGCTGAGAGGCGTGCTTCGTTTCATGACGCAGTGGCTGAGGCGGCACATGTATCTGCAGGCCCAGGAATAGCTCACGGAGGAGGAAAGCAGGATTCCACAGGCGGCCCTGCATGACGCAGGAGGAAACACAGTACCGCCGTCAGTAAACCTACGGGTAACGGCGAGTCAGACTCCGCGAGCAAGCGAGTGGAAGCGGAGAAGCAGCTCTGATGGGTTACGTACCGGTCTCCGGAGGAGGACGACAAGCACCGGTGAAAGCTCCAGTTATACCGGCACCCGGAGCAGCAGCAGTCCCTGGAGGTAACGGCGAAGGCGGAAACGGTGGTCACAACGGTAATAACGGTGATGGCAATGGAACCAGGGTCAGGACAACGCTGGAGACGGTGGTGATACTGGACAGGGTCAAGCAGCAGCAGTACCGGTAGGAGGCGGAGCAGGAGTAGGAGCCCCTGTGGATCAAGCAGCGATGGCACCACCTTTGCCACCAACTCCACCTGTACAAGTTGCCCCACAGTTCTTCGCGCAGTACCGCAAGCACCTCAGACCGACCCGGGAGAAGTTGCGTCTGCCGAAGTTCAAGGGCCTAGGAAGAACCAGAAGTTGCAGTCAAAGCATGGTTGAAGGCAGTCAGGAATGAACTGCGTCGTCAAACAGCTATACTGCATACTGAGTGGCGTGAACATGAAGTCTTCATTAAGATGGTGGCGGAAGTCTGGAAGGTGAAGCTCTCGTAATGGTATGACACGGTGGAAGATGCGTTCAGTAAACGCGAAGACCAGACGTTTGGCAACCTGAGTCAGATGATGAAGGATCGTTACATGGTTAAGCGCTCGAATCCAGAGGTGAGTGGCGAGACTGAGACAGCGATGCCAGCAACGGAGGAGAGTCCTGGTAGAATACGCAGAAGCTACGGAGATTGCGTCGACGAATCCAGTGGACGAAGAATGGCTAGTCGACTCGTTCTTGTCGAGGTATGAGTAACGCTTGGTGCTCGACTCTAGTACGGGGACGCCGACCAACTACGCTGAATGAGGCGGTGAACTTTGCGGTGGATCAAGTCGGCGAAGTACGGAAGGCTACGGTGTTGACTCGCGACGGCGATGCGAGTCCATGACGAGCGAACGGCATCAGCCGGTGCTGCACCGACGGCGTTGGTCCCCAGTTTGGCGACGATTCAGCAGGTCTCGACGGCAGGTGGAAACTTGGGGACTATTGTGACGGGCTACGACACGGTTGGCTTAGCCACAGGACCTCCGCCCAGATACGATGTTGAAGGACGGTTAATGGTGCCTCAAGATGGCGCTGTACTTCCAAAGTGGAAGCCAGTGGAACGCAGTAATCCCAGCAGGATACCGGCTTGTACCGGAAGAGGCCGCGACCAGCAAGTCAAGCAGCCAATACGACAACTGCGGCGACGCCGACGCGACAGACTCAGAACCGGCAGCAGAACTCTTCGAACCAACGTGCAGATGGTAATGGCAAACAGGCTCAGCGACCAGGACGCGCACTACAGATGGAAGCCCAAGGATCACAGCAGTCTCAACAGCAGTCTCAGCAACAACGGTGGAAAGGCGGCCGCAAATATGGAAACCGAACCACTGAGAACCAAGGAAGACCGACTGCGTAACCACCAACAGTATCTGGACAGACGATCACAGCAGCAGCAGCCAACAAGAGCGTCTACAGTACGGCCAGATGATATGTGCTTCTATTGTCATGGGTATGGACACCACGCGTGTGCCCTCAGGAAGGAAGACAAAGAGGAGTCCAGTCCAGTGGTGAACCAGAGGAGTGATACCAGCAACCAAGCTACCACCGGAAGCACGGGAAACGGACAGCGGATGTAGGGGCCCCGGCCCAGCATCGCGCATCAAGCCCACGGGGAGAGGAAGAAACAGGTAAGCACGGCATCAGGCGACAGGGACCAGAACGGCAAGTGGAGTTCCAGCGACTGGCAGATGCAGTGGCGGCACCTGGAGGGCGGCAACTGTGGAACGAGGCCCGGTTGACCGGACGGAAGAGGAAACGGAAGAGGAAGAAGGCGGGTTGTGGAGTACGAGATCCAGTCACGAGGACAGTGGAAATCGTCCCAACGGCTCAGGATGAGAACGGCACGGTGGCACCGAGCAACAGTGGTGTGCGGCCGGAAGATACTACGGCACCCGGCGGTGGGCAATACTGGTACAACGGTGGTGACCAAACAAGAAGATAAGGAGAACGACGGAGACACGGGACGCGGGACACGACAGAAAGAAGGGACGTCGCGTGCATTTTGAAGTTACAGACGGGTTGGACAATGAGGATGGCGGAACCAAGGCAACGGGAGATGGCCTGGTGAAGACAGGTCGACGCCAACGATGGAGATTTCGCTACGCCCAGGCCTACCAACGACATACGGACAAGTGACACCGAGGAACTGGTACAGCACGAGTCACGAGAAGTCGGAACTGGCACTGATGAAGTTACGTCAGGAACTGACGACCAAGTGGACGAATGCATGAACTCCGGACGCCGAAGGCAAAAGGAATGCGGACGATACCGACGAAGAAACAAAGTCTGGACCAGAAGCTACCGACGGAACTTCGCGACGCCCAGAAGTGTTGATCACTGGATGGCGGAGCTCATGACAGAACCCAGCAGATCCTCGGACAGGAAATGAGTATCGAAGATGAGTCCACGGGCAAGGGTCTTACAGCTACGGGCAGCACAACGACGACGGGATGTCAGTGAAGCAGAAGCTGAACGTCGGTGGGAACGAAATGTGCTAGCACGACAAACACGGAGAGAACGACACGGAGCTGTGCGACTGGCCAAGAAATCCGACGGAGGGTCCTCTACAGTGACTAACCTCGACGGGACAGCCACATCTGACACTCAGGAGGTTTCAGACGGACGAACCACGGATATGTCAGTGAGAAGCAATTGGAAGGGGACAACGTGCACGTACGGGCGTCACGAGCTCGAAGACGACAAGAGAAACGGGAACGGAAGGCGCACGCTAAGGAACAGAGGGAACTTCAGCACCGTGATGCACAGTCGAATTACCCGCCCAATAGCTATTACCAGTATGACGAGCACCGACGGACACACGGCCGGGCGAGTTTACGTACGAGTTCTGAGACCGAAGGAATCGAGTACATTGAACCAGCGTCAGTCAAGCAGGTGAAAGCGCACCAAGAATCATAAGGTCACAAATACTTACGAGTATCACAGCCAGAGCACGTACTGTAGTGCAAGTTCCGAGTGGCATGAAGCAGATGAGCGGCAGTGCACAACAGGAAGTTAGCGAGCAGTACAAGCCCAAGCGGTTGACCAGCTACCGACAGCCACGATTAACGTCAGAGGCCAAACCGTGACGGTGAAGCTTGATACTGGGGCGCAGTACAGCGTAGCAGATTGAAGGTTGGCCCGAATACCACCGGAAACTGGTGGCAAACATGAGTCGGCAGCGAAGATCGCGAAGCAGGCACTGGAGAAGGATCAGTTGAGAAGGGAACGGTACTACAGCCGCAAAGTAAGAAACAACGTGCATTTCAAGGTTGGAGACATGGTTTGGATCTTCAGACCGCCACGTGGAACGGGAGTGACGAAACTCGCTTCACCAATGGATCGGACCAGCAAAGATCACGACCGATGGAGGGTTTGACAACTGGATTGTACGTCGAGAAGATACAGGGGAAGAGCTAGTGGCCCATTGTAGCTTTCTAGTCTCTTACTACCGACCTCGCAGTCAATTAGCAGTAGTGGCAGATCGGATACTGGAAGATCTAGCCAAGGACGACGAGCTCATTGAAGGTGAAGGACGAGTACCAAGGCCTGAGAAGAACGGACTCAAGGAACAAGTCGAGGAGAAGCAGTCCGTGTAATCTTCAGCAGGGCAGCACCAGCAGGACGTCGAAGAGGACAGGTGGTAATGATGGCGGCACGACAGGCAACCGTGGAACCGTTGAACGTACTGCAACGACGACAAGAACGGAAGTCACTCAACGGGAAATTGCAAGAATAGCTACGAAAACCACGGACGTACCAGCAACGTCCTCGAGCGATCAGCACAGTGCGGCAGCAGGAACGTTCCAACACCCCAGCAAGTGAACAGTCAGTTGGAAGTAAGATACCAACGCCGGCTGCGACGACTACAACTACCTCACAGACTGCAGTGACGAATAAGCAGCGCAAGAGAAGGCGCGATGACGAAGTGCACAGCGGTAACCAACAAGAGCAACAGGCTAAACGACGCGCGGAAGACGGCGGCACGTGAAGCACGAGCAGCGAGACGGAGTGCTCTTCGTGACCGATCGACACAAGCAGAAGCCGAAACGATGGATTCAGATGCAGATTGCAGGGGGTATCAAGTACTACGGAATTTTAGGTACGAACGAGGAAGTTAGAGAACAACAACAACGACCAGGAGGAGACTCCGGAAGGCACTAGTCACGGTGACGCAGCACCAAGGGACGGAATTACGCGAGCTCTTCGAGGACACGGACAATCGCGATGGCCATCCGCAGCTAAAACCATCATGGAGGAGGCTACAGCTAGAACCGTTATTGAACGAGGACAACGAAAAGTCAGAAACATAGCTGGCCGGATACGAGACGCAGGTACCGAGTGGAGTACCAAAATCGACCAGGTGGACCAGTGGTATCTGCCTGGCTCGCAGCTAAGCAGTTCGAGACACTATTCGACCAAGGAAAGATCGGGGACGATCTTCAGGCGGGGATGGCGTGGACAAATGTCAACATTCGATTCGTGAAGAGCGGCTTCGCTGGAAGAAGTTCGGGTAGCAGTGATAATTGACCTCACTGGCGACAGTGACGCGGATATCAGTCAATCGGAAATTGCAGGAAGATAGTGGAGACCTTGAAGTTGAAGTCAGTGACTTTCGAAGATCGCAATGGGAGGAAATGACACGGCACCAGAACAAGCAAGGACACAGTGGATCAGAGAGGCGAGGCGACATGAACACAAGGCAATGAACGGAGGAGAAGGCACCCAAGAAGTCGCCGAGGGAGGATCCTGACGGTGGCAGGCACTATACTTAGGATAGGTGTAGAGATAGCGGGGCTACGGTAGTTAGGAGAGCTATGTGGCGTGCGGCTGGCCGTCAAAACTCTCAGTTACGATTTTGCGCGACCGTGCAGAGTTAAGTAACTAAGAAGTGATTTACGCGTGGAGTGCGGCAACTGGTCGGCTTCACCCAACAGCATTTTGAGGGTTATCTGGGGGAGTGGCCTTGTTCTGCGGTGTACTGACCGGCGAGGACCTCTAGGGTAATACGCTGAGGAGGCACGGAGTTCTGAGGTACGACGATGAGGATGCATGCGTAGTGTGGCGGGAGAACGCGGCTAGAAACCGCGCAGTTGTGGTGCTTATCGATAGCGTCTCGACTAGAGAGTGTTCACTTCAACTTCAATGAGGTGTTACATTCATCTTGTATGAGTACATGTTGTATATTGGGATTAGCACGAGGACAAGCTACAGATCTACCCAAGATTGTAGTTGCTACAAAACGTCTTCTCCCTAGCCGTCTCTACTGGACAATGTCCGCCGGGGTCCCTCTCTGGTGACGTGCTGACTCTAGTTCCTGCTTGCGTGACCACTGGCTCCCTTCGAAGTTGGAATTTCAAGGCGGAAAAAGAAGTAAAGCCGACACAATCAGCAGATCTTGACAACATACCGTTCTTGAGGACGCCACGATGCTATCCACAAAATACTGCCGCGAGAATGGTTAGGGTCTGCACTCGCGAGCGTAGCGAGCCGCAAGGGGTGGCTGGGATCGCGCGCAGCGCGCAGATGGGTTGTAAAGGGCAGTAGAGAGAGGACAAGCGCTGGTATTTCATTGATCCGAAACTACAGATCTTGATCAGAGTTTTTAAAATTGTATACAGTCAAATTGCATTTCGGACTATTTGGCTATTGAACTAGATCCAGTTCAATCCAGGAACTGATCCCCAAAAAATGTAACCCTAAAGAGTCTTTAGCTTAGTTTGTAAAGACCATATCAAAGATATGCTTCTTACATAAAGTGAGTCTGGTGTGAGTTTTACTTCTTTTCGTACCAAATTTGGGTTGACAATCAGTCAAGGTAGAACAGTCTATCTACAGCTATCCTTTACAAGAGGATAGTTGTCCACAACAGCATCCTAAACTTGTTGATCCACTTCTTCCACTGTCATGAGTTGATGCGAAGAGAAACGAAAAACAATTGTCATCCAGTTATGCTCCTCCTAGAACAATGCGAGTTGCACCTGCAGGTCCTGCAGCGATCGTGCCAGCAATGAACGGCCTTTCACACAAACTAATCGGGTGGAAGCAGATCCGGGAAGGACCCGTCGTCAAGAAAGAAAAAATGGCCTCGGTAAGCTGTTACAATGGATCCTAGGTAACAATTACATGCCATTATCCACAAAGAGTAACTTTGGTCAATATATTATCGTGTTCTTATAGTTTGCTCGATACTGTACTTACCTTGTCCAGAGGTACATGCCAGCAATGCTGCGGCATGCCATTCTGGCTTTCGTACCGATGAGAACTTGCTGCATGGACCATTCACAGCCGTCCCATTTCCACAACAATGACCATTTTTTTTCTTTTTTCTTTGGGATGGTTTGTGAATCCACGTGACACTGCAAGTCTTGGAGCAAGTGTTGCTGGTACGAAGAGTCTTACCCGTAGAGCCGTTCGGCATCTTTTGCAAGAACCGCAAGCCTTGCACGATACCTTGACGCAGCCAATCTCTTTATTTGCCCATGTCTTTATGCTTGCCCATTCGGCACAAAATAGCCGCCAATGATTTTTTTCATTGCGTAAATTCCCACTTACACTCGCAGATAAAAAGTGGTGTGTTAGGCTTCTCCACATCTATCACATAGGATCACATCTTTCACTGTCCGCGAGGCGAACGAGATGACTAAAGTTGCAGCCATCAGCTTTCAGAATAGGATCAGGCCATTCAGCGTTGGGAGGAGCCAGAAACGGGATCGTTGCATTTGCCAAGCTTGAAAGCGCAGAAAACCCGTGTAGTAAGTCACTGGCAACAATGCGTTTGCTCGAACCCGCAAGGGTCATTGTCATCGGTTCAAATTTGTCCTGTAATTCCCCCAGCAAACCCGCGAAAAAGTCGTTGAAAGAGATCCCCCCATTCCTTCGCGACGCGCAGAAGATCGCATGAGCAATCATATTCTCGAAGGCTGCGTAATCGCTCTTCCGAGCATTCGTGTTCATATTAAACGCCAGCCCATTGCTTATCATGTATCTCGAGAAAATAGACTTGGTCGAGTGTGCAATTCTTCTGTTGTGGTCGTAGTAGCCCGAATAATCTTTTCCACCCAATACTGCGAGGTACAGCAGCATATCGTCTTGAATGTCAGGAAAAACACACCGTGGAACCCAATCTTCACAATCCACTTGCAGCACGCCATCTTTCAGCACTACTTGCGTGAGTTGGCGATCCACCAAATTGGCAAAGTGCAAGTGCATACAGTAGGCTCCCAAATCATTCATACCGTAGCCTTCCTCATCATCTATCTCATACTTCGTTCTCTTCATGGGTGGTTCACATTCCGTGTTTGGTGGCTCACAGTTCGTGTTGGAGACACTATAGGAAATTGCCATTTGCTGCGCTCTTTTCCCGCTCTCTGTGTTTAAGAAACGCTTGCCCTGCTGCGTCCGTTTACTGACGTTAAGAAATGCTTCGTCTAGCAACTCGTACAGTTCGGCATCTTCGTGAGTTTTCATGTACGCCACGATGCTATCCACGAAATATCTGGAAAACCTGCCGCGAGAATGGGTAGTTATTTAGGATACTTGTAAACAACAGCATCCCAAACTTGTTGATCCACTTCTTCCACTGTCATGAGTTGACGCGAAGGGAAACGAGAAACAATTCATCCAGTTATGCTCCTAGAACAAATGCGATCGTGCCAGCCATGGCCTTCGAACGGCCTTTTACAAACTAATCGGGTGGAAGCGAAGGATCCGTCGTCAAATTGGCCTCGGTAAGTAGTTACAACTTACACAAAGAGTAACTTTGGTCAATATATTCTTATAGTTTGCTCGATACTGTACTTACCTTGTCCAGAGGTACATGCCAGCAATGCTGCGGCATACCATTCCGGCTTTCGCACCGATGAGAACTTCTGTTCGACAACGTGAAGAATTGGGAACAAGAAGAAATCGTTGCGTCAAGGTCACGTGCGAGACTCACAGAGTCGAGTGGACTCACCAACCACCTGAAGGAAAGAAGAAGAAGCTGCTGCTCGTTGTGGTGGAAATGGGTACACTTTGAGTTCAAACAACAGATTTCGGTTTGTTGGAAGGTGAATGGAAAGAAATCGCAATGTTGATTGTGTGCAACCACCTACAATTGCTTCGCTTTACGTCGGCAATAGATCAAACGAATAATATAACATCGCATGAGACCGTCAAACCCTTCTATACATTTACAAAGCATGCTACTTGCCTCTCACCCGTTATCCAAGCAACTCTATCTTGACTTAATCATCCGCGTGTTGCACCATCCAGTGCTGCACCCACGCCAGTACACGCTCAATGTTGCTCTCCATGTCCTCGACCGTGCGGCTCGGCAGCTCCTGAACAGTCTCCGGTGCATAGCTCTCCCGTGCCTCCTGCAGAACCACCTCCATGATCTCACACTCGACGTTCTCGGCCACCTTCTTCTCCGAGTAGCCACGCTTCTGCAGACGGTCGAAGAGCGTCGTGTTGTCCACACGAAGCACCACCACGAGGTCGAACCAGCGTTCCGGGAAGAAGTCGCACGTGTGGAAGTCCACAACTTTTCCTCCTTCGGCCATCATGTCTTCCATTTCGTCGCAAACCTTGTCTTCGTCTAGAATGAAACAGTCGAATTCCTCGTCGCGACCATTGTGCAGACCGCGTTCCTTAACCTATAGTGACATTCCGGTCAGAATCTATAGCCCTTCAGCTATCTTTTAAGCGTAAAACAGGCCTCCAACGCCCACTAGAAGCTAAGAAACACGTACCAAATCGCCAACGTTGAGGTGTGTGAGCAGTTGCGAACGTTCCTGAGAGGATTTTGAAGGCAATACGAGGCGGTTAGAGGTGGGAGAAGGGTGACTAGAAGTGCAAGAAGTCGGAGAATGTGATGCACTAAGAGATACAAGATGGAACGCACCGAGAGCTGCTGGCACATGGACGTCTTGCCCGTACCAGGGGTGCCAGTCACGAGGATGTTAGGCCCGCGAGTCATTTTCGATAATGATTGGCTGCAACAGTTTAGAAATCCATTTCTAAACTAATTAGAAACGAATGCTACTGTAGTACATGTACTACGTAGTACTGTATTTGCTGTGCTGTACCGGTACATGTACCGCACCGCATCGGTACATGTACGGTAAGGTATCGCTGGTACTCTCGTCATTACGGTCGGAGTGAGGATGGCCCTTTTTGCAGAACAAAGGTACATGTAATATATTGCGGTTAAAACTACTGCACTTGCCGAAAACACTGTGCTTACTTGGAAGCTGCAACGCTGTGACGTGAAGCCGAAGCGACTAACTCCTTGCCCTGAAGTCCGAACTCGTCGTCATCGACACCCGTGGACATGCCAAAGTTCATCTTCTTCATGGTGATGTAGAAGGCAAAGAAGTTGACGACACTCACTGCTCCTACAGTGAAGAACATGTACTCGAGGTTACCGTCGTTCAAGTCGTCCGAAGGCAGGTAGGGAGAGAACATGACGGTGAAAACTGACGTCATGACGCTGCCCACGGACGTCATGAAGAGGTTCACACTCTGTGACGTACTCTTGAGTGTCAAAGGCACCACCGAGTAGAACACGTCGTACGCCGTCACGTTGATAAGACATTCAGCCAGAGCAATGAAGACGTAGTTGGGGATAGCAGCAGCCCACGAGATATCGTTCATAGGCTGTTCGCTTCCGCCGTCGAGGATCGCTTCACCGTTGGCGTCCTCTAGAGCTCCTGCGTTGCGGCGGATGATCTCGAAGATGCCGGACCAGAAGATACCGACACAAGCGACGATCAGACCAGCGCACACACGGCCGAAGTGGCTCGGAGGCTTGCCAAACTGTTTCGCGTACAGCGGGTACACAATCGAGTCGAGGATGGGGATGCAAATGACAATGAAGATCGGGTCGAACACACCAAGCATGGCACCGGGGATCTGGGAGCTGTCCGGGTCGCTACGGTCTAGACGCAGGTCACACTGTTGCGTAATGGACTGGAAGTTGGCGTCGGTCTGGTCGTACGCGCACTGCCAGATGATGGTGTAGGCAGCGAAGGGCAAAACACTCACGAGTTTCTTGTAGCCTTCCACTTGCGTGTCGTCGTACCTTCCACCGTGGCTCTCCTTCAGGTTGTCCAGGAAGGACTGGTCGCTGGCAGCATAGACCCAGCAAACAACACCAATGAGCACCATAGCAGCAGCGACGTACGAGAGAGCCTCACCCGCACGACCGGAGTCAGCACTGAAAGCCGAGGCGACATTGACAGGCAGAGAGAACAGAAGCAGGAGAGCACCCGTGACCACAATCCGACCATCACGGGTCGTCTGTGCACTGTGCTTGAGTACAGTCAGCAGTGTCGAGATCGTGCGGTCCTTAGGTGGCATGTGCACGTATCGTGGCGAGCCGATGACGAAGAAGCAGATGGCTACAACCATCACCACCGCACAGATCATGTACGTAGCGAAGTAGCCGTATTCCGCTGGGATCTGGGCCGAACCCTCCACACACAGGACCGACAGGTATCCGTATGAGAAGGCAGCACCGAAGTTGATGCAGAAGTAGAAGTACGAGAAGTACGTTTCCTTTTGGTGCACTTCGCTGGGGTCGTTGGGGTCGAATTGATCGGCACCGAATGTGATGACGTTCGACTTGATGGCACCAGTACCAACACCAATACCGACGAACAAGCCAATGACGAAGATGGGGTTCACAACAGCTTTCTCGGTCATAATGTCCGGGTGAGCAGCGATTGCTACGAGGAAGTCACCGACGCAGTACCAGATACCAAACGTGAGGATCGTACGGAAACGACCCCACTTTTCGTCGGCTAGGTAGGCACCGAACAGTGGAGTAATGTAGCAGATTGACGTCCAGGTGCTCTTGAGTGCACTGGCTGACACCATGCTCCAGCCGATTTTCTGCATGAAGTTCTTGAGACCTTGGTTGATTCCGTAGTAGCTTAGACGCTCAGACAGCTCCATCATAAGGATGAAGACGCAGACTTGGAACAAGACATTCTTGTGCTGTACTTGCGAGGACGCTCATCCCAAATTGTTGTACCGGCGTACGCGGCACCGGGCGACTCGAGGGCCGGTGACTCGATCTTGGACGTGGCCATCGTGGACGAAATTGAGAAGTGAACACTTTCGAGGACAACGCGGGCAAGAGCGACCTGGAGGGATGGGAGCAACGTTTGCACCGTCCTTGACGCCACAGTCTTCCGAGTGGTGAAGCACTCACGCACAACACATCCTCCTGCCTGTTTTGCACGCGCAACTGAGACGAAGAACCTGCAGGCGTCGAGTCAACTAAAGATCAGTGGTGACACGCTAGACAAGTTGATGGATTCGAAGTGAAGACACTGGCGTAGCTGTCTAAGGCTACGAGAAGAAGACTTGGCCTTCGTCCAAAGCTTGTCTGTACATGCAGAGCGGTGGTACGAACGCTGGGGCTATCGAGGTCGGTGTTCAACGCAAGGGCACGCATTTTAATCGCGTGGACCATGCACGGTCTTGATTAAAAGCGACCGGGCCATGCACTGAAGTGGAGGTGACGCGATGAACTCGGCGTTGAGGATTGGACGTTGTTTGACAGGGTTAATTTGACAAACGGATGACAATTGGTGGCCGTAGAAACGTTGGCCATTTGCGCTGCGGTCGTGACGCTGTGCTTTCCCTTGCGGAACGACCGCACAGAGAACTCTGCTCATGTAAATGACCTGAGCGTGATGTAATGCTCGCGCTGTTGCAGTGCCGGTCAAAGGCAAGTTACACTCACGTCAGCACCACAGGGTTCCAAACCAGAGAGATTAACGGCGGTGCATCCATTCTGTTGAAGTAATGATTTGCGCAGAGTTGTTAGGGCGATACAGCATGGAGTGGAGACAAAGGTAGAGAGGCGTAGGCGGTGATTATGAAGAGGAAGTCTTGAGTGTAGATGAAGAATGGGCTTGTGTGGTGAAGATGGTAAAAGAAGAAGTAATGAATTAGAGAGTCTGGTGTTCTGGAGGGAAGTTATTCTCCACCAACCAGTCCAGTTAGGTACGATTTCTCTAAATTGAACTGCACAATTTAATACCCCTAGATAGGTGTCATCACTGCAGAGATGGTAACTTCAACAGCCTCCCACATCGAGGAATGTGTATGACGCTCTATCTGTCGAGTAGATTTTAATGTACCACAGGTGGCTGTATATATACAGTCCTGTGTGCGAACATGAACACTAACAAGCGGTAGCTTGTTTTGATATAGATGACCTTTTTTCTTTGACTTCCATTGTCAGATTTGTCATTTTCTTGCCAGTGTTGGCGTGGTTGTGCAATTTTTTGTTTACATTTTTATTTTGGCTATTCAGGAAAACCTTAGAGGATGAAACCTGTTCACCGTTGTAGAATGTCGTTATTAACGCTTTTGTAAGCGTGTTGAGAAAGCTATTCAGGAAAACCTTTAATTTTAAGGATCAAAACCTGTTCGCTGTGTTTGTACGCTTATGTTGCTATTTTGTGTAAGCTGTTTAACTTTGATCATTTTTATACTGCCACTTTTGTGCTCTTTTGTGGGTGTTGCCTTCACATGTTGTCTTTCGGGTTTTGAGTTATGTTTCTTTGGCTGGGCTTACACAGTACATCTGCCTCCCAGTTTTCTTAAGCTGGCCATACTTCAAAGTTGGTCATTTTTAAATTTGGTTAAACGCTTGAGAGTTTATAGCGTTCAAATATTGTGAAGAAAGGCTACAGATTTTACAGCACAAATAACATCACACAGTGTCATCGGTAGCGTATGCATCGTGTTTGCAGTAAGTGCTCAGGCTCTCATCGTTGGGGCTATTGTTCTCCCTAGAGACTGAACCCGTTTAGAGTTTTTATTATTGTTCTTCTTCTCAAGTGCTAGACTTGTAAACTATCGAATCGATTGTAGGTGGAATTGATGCAGTAAAACTATAGTTTGCTTTCTGTAGGCAGAGGCTTTTGTTGGCTTGTCACGTAAATATATGGTGCTTTAAGAACTTAAATAGAAGAAGATTTAATTCTTTAATTTCTTTTTGTTGGGGAAATGTTTGAAACACTGCCAGTGACTGAATGTTCTAGTTTGGCGTATGAATGTTCGGTTTTGGCGCTGATGCCTCCCAGTTTCATACATTTCAGCACACATTTTTTTGTAAATAGAAGCAAGTCTGTATGTATATTTTACCAATATTTTTGTTGATTTTGTTTTCACAGAGCCCGAAATTAATCTGGGTTGTTGTATTAACATATTACAAGCCGTAGTTCTACAAGAGTAGTTCGCTACTGCTTGGCATCAAGCCAACAAATTTTGCTTCAATATTTGTGATACAACAAGCCGTAGTTCTACTACCGTAGTTCGCTACAGCTTGGCATCAAGTGAGCTTTTTTATGGCGTTTTAGCTAGGCTGGCGTGCATGCTTGAGTTGTATGAGCAGATATTATACTGTATCTCATAATTTGTAAATGCTTCTTGAATGTGTTTGTATCTTTACTTTGGTAGTGACGTGAATCTTTTTCAGTTTTGATTTTTATGAGGTATTTTTCATTTTTCTTTGCATGAAGTTTTTTCAATGTCATTGTGTTCTTTATCTGAAGTAGACATCTAGTTTTACATTAGTTTTTCGCATTTGCTGGTGATATTGAGCATACCGTAAGATGCTCTATCTGATGCACCACAGGTGGCTGTGTAGGACAGTCCTGCGCATACATGAATAAAGAGATTTTTTAGAACTCTTTTGTTTTAGAAAGCGACATTCATTTGTAGCGTCAAGTTTTCGCCACTTTGGCAAGGTAAATGCTGTTTTGGATTTTCAGATTTCATAGTAATCGTTTTGTTGCATGATTTTGTGATATTTTGTGTTAAGAATGACAGCACAAAGAACTATCAGATCGATATCAGTTTGGTCATGCTATCATAGGCACTGTCAATGATGCGTTACGGATATATTTGTCTGATTGGGTTCTGGTTTAACTTTTTGTAAAGTGCCATTTATTAGAGGCTTGTAGCTTGCATAAATATTTTGATGCAATGGTATCGGTAGCCTTCGATACAACTACAGCACCGCCACAATCCAAACTGTAGGTACACATATCTTGCTGAAAAATACATGGTAAACATGCATAGAATTTCACATTTTCCATGCGATTGTCCGAGGATTTTTGTTCTCTCGTTGTTTGTAAGTGTTGTGTGCAGCACTAGTAGGAAATATGTGGACTACCGCTTCCATTGAGCGATGGTATTCGTGTAGTAAGGAGCTAGTATAAACTCAACGATCATTTTACAGAGGCATCTGTGCGTGTCATTTGGTAGTTCGTTTTCATTTCCGTTCTCAATTGTTTCTTCTCTTTTTTTCGTCTTTTTCTCTTTTCGTTAGAGATAGGCATCGACGGAGTTCCGGACTCGTCACCTTAATAAACTACTACAGTAGTAAATGCAAGTTTGTCTTGCAGTTTGGAGAGCTCCAATGTTTTGGTAACGTCTCGTAGATATGCTATACATGTAGGTATGCGATATAAACTTGCCTTCCTCATGGGCGGTCTTACAGCAGTAGTTGGCACAGCCTGTGGCTGGCAATGATTGTAGTCGGGTCCAGAGCTCTTGGCCTACTGGATTAAGGACATAGCGCGGCAGACGTCCTGCTCACGCAGCGCAACAGCATGGGAAGCTGGCGCAGTGGGCAGCATCGCCCTTACAGCTCGACAATAGCCGGTAGCACGGAATGTTTTACTCGTGCAGCGCTTCAGTTCAGTGACTGGCGCTGAGGCATCTTGGCCTCCCAGCATGGCGCAGCACATGCGGCACTACAGCGTCATGGCCGGTGCTAACAGTAGTAGGCTTCGCGGCTTCAGGTCTACACTTGATAGTCGTCGTCCAGGTCGTCTCTATTCAACCATTTCCACGCTGATGAAGCGTTAGGGTCCATACCCCGTTGAGCTCATAACCTGTTGAAGTAATGATTTGCGCAGAGTTGTTAGGTAGACGAAGGATGGAGACGAATAAAATAGTGCATAGAATATTGGAGAGGAAGTCTTGAGTGTAGATGAAGAATGGGCTTGTGTGGTGAAGATGGTAAAAGAAGAAGTAATGAATTAGAGAGTCTGGTGTTCTGGAGGGAAGTTATTCTCCACCAACCAGTCCAGTTAGGTACGATTTATCTAAATTGAACTGCACAATTTAATACCCCTAGATAGGTGTCATCACTGCAGAGATGGTAACTTCAACACATTCGTCCACAGACGTCGTACGGGGATGCGCTTTCAAAAAGTGAATGCCAGGGTAGATGGGCGTGAGCGGGGTCAATGCAACAATGCGCTCCGGATATATCGCAGCAGCTTTGTCTGCTTTCCGCTTTGAGCGCGGATCATCTCATGCTTCTTCGTTGAGTCGGCATTGATCGGTGCGAGGAGGTCTTGAAGCTACATGTACACTGTACTGTAGTCGGAGATTAACAGTGTACCTGCACCATCGGAAGGCTTTTAATCACTGCAATTCGAGTGAGAAACAGTACCTTGACTACAGAATTCCCCGGCAAAGGGAGAAAGGTGGGACCAATAAAAATTCCAAGTCAACAAGTTGGAACAGGAATTCGCATTCAGCCACATGTACTTAATTACGTTAGGTTTTAGTAGGACATAATACGACGCACAGACATTGCAGAGTTTGGTCTTGAAATGATACCGGAGTGCATCCAACAGTTCAAAATCGCTGTCAGTGGGACCTCATTCCAGGCCTCAGATGCCCAGCTGATTGCGGTGAAAATTGAGATCTTTTGCTGGGGCTTCCCAGCTACGTAGCGATCAATACAGTTCTCCATCTTGATACGGCTGAATCTGCGTTTTACGCACGCAATAATCCCCTGGTCCAGTGGCTGTAGGACGCTTGTTGTGTTTTTTGGCAGGAACTCAAGTCGCACATTCGTAAGTGGCTCTAGAGGTTTCATGTGTGAGGACATTGTCTACAAGGAGGAGAATTCGACGGTTCTTCCTCTTCATCTGCACGTCAGTGCATGTAGCCAGCGTAAGAAAATTAATCCGTTCATCCAAGCTTTTCTGCTGTTTGTATACTCTACGCCAAGCTCAGCAGTCACGTTGTGCCCCTTAAAAGCGCGTGGGTTTTGTGACCTACCGATAAAAAGCAAAGGCAGCTTGTCGCTGCCATCAGCATTGACGGCCACAGCCATCGTCAGCCTAGTCTTGTCGGCCTTATACCCCGACTTCTTGTTGCTTCTGGACATGGTCCACGGTGACTCTGCGAGGTAGAAGAACGACGTCTCGTCCATATTGTAGATGTCCTTGAGCGCATATAGATCCGTAATCTTGCATGTTTGCCCGACCTTCAGCAACGACTTTTGCATCAACTGACGCGGCTTCGCCGTGTTTTCTCAAGCAGTGAATCCCGTATCGTTTCTTTAGTCGATATAGCCAGCCTTTTGAGAATCCTGGGCGTTTGTGCAACGGTAGATGTCCAAACCTCTCTTCAACAAACGTTTTGGCCCGATAGATCAGTCCATAGTCTGTCAAAGACTTGACCTCAGCCCCCATTTTGTCAAATTCACACACGAGAGCGCGATCAAGGGCTTCAATTTCATTGTCGCCAATCTTTTTGCGGTTGTGGGTGTCCTTGTTTAGTTTTCGGAGCTCATGGGTCTTGCGGAGGATCTTGTAGAGAGATGATTGTGCGGGTGGTCTAGGGAGGTCGAATGCTCGTGCAGCCCAGTCGGCTAGTGCAATCATGTCGAGGCTCTCCGAGTCACCCAGACGCTGACGTCGTGTAGCTGCTACTTCGCATAGCATGATCTTCATGCCGATCGTGAGGCGCACATTTTGTTTGGATAGATGCTTCTTGGACTTTGGTGGTGAAGTCATGTCGAGTTGTCAAGTAGGGTCTCCTGCGTGCACACACATCGTCCTGCAATATCTAATCTATTGCGGCAGCCATCCATTTACTACTCCAATGTTGCAACCTGCATGCGTGCAAGTGTCCCGCAGGTGATCTAATTCCCTCCAACCCAACTTAGCTCAGTACACCATGAAAACATCTGATGCAAATCGCATGCTAGGATCTACTATGTCTGGGAGGTATACTTATGCACACGATTCTCCCTTTGCCGGGGAAGTCTGTACTGTAATTTGACAGACAAGGTCAAATCTGGTTTCTGTATCTCACCTGATTGCTTGCTAAACGTTCCACCTACTTCAGTGAAGTCTTCACTGCTCATGCTGAGCCGCAACCGCAAACGGAGCTTTTGAAGCGTTTAGTCCGTAGCCGCAGCCTTGGAATGCTTACCAGTACATGTATCCAGTTTGGATTTTGGCGACTCCAATTGAAGAAATCTTAGAGAATATCTTGCAGAAAAGCTCATTGTACAGGACATGTAAAGGCTTCTATTGCAAGTTGCAGCCTACACTGTCATGATCTTTTGGTCGGATTCATGAACAACGCTACTAGATACACCTCGCTATTGTACTCGTCATAATAGTTGATAAAAAAATCGCCTTCTGGATGCTACACTTGTCGGAACAGAGTGAATGGCTATCCAAACGTTTTTTTTTCTCACAATACTCAAAGGCACCCGAAGGGAAAAGGTTGCATCGTGTATATAAGGGCAAGAGGTTCCCTACAAAATCAAAGATAAAACTTATCGTGTCCGGTTACAAAACTCATGCAAACCCCTACCCCTTGCAGTAGAGGATTTGCTATCGTGTATCGACCAGCTTATCATCATGGGTGCTATACGTGATATCCACTGATATCATGTCTTGCTCTGCAAGAGAAATGCAAGTGGAAATAGAGATCGTGCATCGCTGTGAAAGAGACTCGGATATTTTTTTAGACTCGCGAGGCAGCGCTCAATATGCTTATTGAAATCAAGTCAAAAATTCAGCGACTTCAGCAATCAATGCAGGCGTGGCCGCTGCAATCAGCGATTGCTCACGTCTGCAGCCACTCGACGGCATTTTGGCGTCGCTTCGTTATCACCCACCTCTTCTTCTTCCGCGGCGCGAACTCGAAGGTTGCGCTTCCCCCGAGTTAGCCGGAGAGCGCCGTTCCTCCAGCAAGAGTGCCAGATCTTGAAACAGGTTCGCGCCTGTCCGCTCACCGAGTGCTTTACCTTATTGCAAAGGTAAACTGGAGACTTTATGACGTTACCTGTCTTCTCTTCCGTCTTTGTGAGCACGCATGTGCTGCACTTGTAGGATGTGTCGCCACCGGTCACCTTGTCCTTGAGCAGCGAGCAGGCTTTACAAGCCCATTGCCTGCACTTCTTGCTTCCCTCCGTGTTGCCCTTCCGCGGGTCTTCAGTCTGGACAGGCATGTGCGTCGAGGTAGCTGCCGCACGCTGCCTACTTGGCGTGAACGCTTGGTCAGGGGAATGCAGGAACCCCTCCCAGTCACTCGGGCTTATTTGGCAGAGATCGAGGTGCAGATGCTTCGTGAAGACAACGTGTGGGACTTTGGTCTTGTTTTCTGCGATGCGTGCGTGGTTGTAGACAATGAACGCGTTGACAAGAGCGAGGTCAACCAAGCCCAGAAAGAGACTCTTGTAGTAGTTTTTGAAACAAACAGCTAATTGAAGCGAGTACCTGGTAAATGAACGTACAATACATGATTAGCATGAAGTAAACCTGTATAATACACGATAGTCGACATCAACACTAACCGCTGAAGTCGCAACTGATCGTGGACGTCGACACCTCCCATGAAGATCTGGTAGTCCTTGAGGAGCCGTGGACATGCTATCCCCTCTTGCATCCCAGTCTGGGCTCGAGGCACGACATGATCAAGCGGTACTACCACCAGTAGCCAGCAGATAGGCCGGTCGGTTATCCCCACTACTTAGTCGTTGTCATCTTGGGCACAAGTGTCGACTCAGTGAACGTGAACGTGCCACGGTCAATCCCCTTCAATCGCGACTGTTCCTTCTTCTTCTTCTTCTTCTTTTTATCTGGAACAATCTGTACGGCCAGCTCTTTGCGACCTATCATAACAGTTCCAACACTGTAGTAGCCCATAGTAAGCAGCTGTATAGCAAGTGGAATGGATGTATAGAACCGGTCCATAACAATTAGTCGCATGTGCCGACAATGCCGATCTCCAAACGCAGCGCGAAAGTTGCGCACAACCGCAACAGGACCGGTCTTCTCGTCGCGTAGCGCCACTCCATCAACTGTACCAGCTTTGCCTAAGTAAGCTTCAAACCTGTATCATACAGGATATCATCAGCACCAAACAGTGTACGGCATGATAACAGACTTGACGCTTCAAAAAAAAAATTGAGCGTGTCAATAGACACGCCCCAGTACATACCGTAGGCAATAAGCTGAAAATGAGCAGCACAACATGAACAACTTGGTGCCATACTTGTGTGGCTTGTCCTTCATGCAGACGCGCATTCTGTTGAACGACGACCTTGACGGCAGCATGGCTTCATCAAAGGCCATGACGGGCGGTGGCCTGTACCCATACAAAAAGGTTTCTTGGAAAGCTTCTACCATCGGTCGAAGTTTCCATGCTCGGTCTGTGGCAGCTCGAGGATCGGCGTTGCTGCTGAAGTGGAGATTTGCAAACGATGTGAGCGAATCAGTCGCGCGTCATGAAACGTCCGAAGCAGCCTCGAGGGACAGCCCCCTCATCAGTAGTCTTCCAGTGGTGTTGTATTTTTTCCATGTTCGGACAGATTGTCCGAGCGACGAGCAGCCCGATAAACACACACAGGTCTCGGCCAGTGATTGGCGGCAACTACTGAAGTTTGGCTTGAATTTCCAGTGGAGCTTGTCGGCGGAAGCCAGACTTTTTACGCTCACGTGTCACTTGTATTGCGTGCTGGCCTGCCACACGCTCGTCAAGTTTCTCCTCGAAATACTCCTCACTCCTCTCCGAGATTGCTTCCCACAATGGGGAGTCATAAAGTAGAATAGCGCGCCGGCCGGTGTAGTAGCGGCGGCGATAGCTTCGGGGATTGGACCGTACGAACCTTCAAATAAATTTGGATAGTCATCACGGATATACTGCAGAGTGCGATCCTCGTATGGACCATCCATATAGGAAAACGGAACTTGGGTCCTCGCGCCACGCCATCCAGTCTTAGCCATTTCTTCCAGGATTGCAGCATTACATCTCAAGCTCAGATTTTCTACCGTAATACCCTCTGCACCACCAACGGAGCCAGTTGTGTATCATTGAATGGTATGTCAGGGAGAAATGCTCCATTGTCGTCCGGATGTTCGTAGTTCTCGTTTATATCGCAGACAAACAGGTCTTCGTCGTCTCCAAAGCCATCGTTGTTCTCGTCATCAGAGTCGAAAGTGACGTAGTCTTCAGAAGAGCAATCGTCCTTCGTAACATTGACATCTACCATAGTGCCTAAGGTGTATTGGACAGGATAACATACCAAGGCAAGCGTCCGATTCAACCGACTCGACGTCGACAATAGCTTCTTCTTCTTCAACTCTTCCAGTCGAATCCGATGAGTTGTCGCTGTCCATTATGTGCGGAGAAGTGGGACAGCGATGTTGATAAGGCTCTTCATCCGAAGCTACTTCGTCAAACGCGTCGCTTAGGTTACGCATCTGTTGTTCGGCTTCTTCGTCGGCTATCAAAAGCACTAAGATCTGTAAATTATGAGCCAATCCAGATCCCAGCTCTAAATTTCGTACCAGCATTTGCCGTTGCCTCCCGCCCCTGCATACTTCGAGGAACAAGTTCGATCGCCTCAGAGGATGATGCAACAGCCGGGATTGCTATCTAGTACAGGATACAGGATAAGAACGAGATCTTAGCCAGTATAAGACATGACAAAAAAATAGCATTACCTTGTGTGGTTGCTGCTGTAAATGCTATTGCAGGTTGTGCTGGCTCCGTTGCAACCAGACTTGGCTCGGTTGCCGATCTCTCTCTCGAAGTAACTGAGTAATACGTGATACATCATTAGCATAAGCATTAACGTGTACAAGAACTGCAGCATTACCTTCGGCCGTTGCATTCGCCTGCTGCTCCCCAGTCTGCGGCATGGACTGTCTGGACTCCTCCTGGCGCGCCATTTTACCTGCGGCAACACAACAGCGGTCACATGCTTGCATTTCGATCAATAAGCGCCTCCCATACCTTTGTCCATCTCATCCAGATAGCTCATAAGCTCCTCAGAGCCGACGAAATAGTCCACGCCGCGAACATCAGTCCTTGTCTTTCCCGGGCGGCAGTACGTGTGTTCCGTCTCGAGTCCCCCGCGGCCGCTTTGACGACCACCCATCCATTAGCAGCTCCGACCAGCGGCGGCGAAAAGCCGACATCTCACCCGCCGCGCAAAATCTCGAATGACTGCCAACCATTTGGTCTGGCGTGCCGAAAACCTTCACATTCTAATCGATGTACATGGCGCGCTTCCCGTTACTTCGCTCAGCTAATATTTTTGAAAATGCATCCCATGCACACTAGTACAGCTTTTCTGCACATGATCCCCCGTCTGCTCACACATCACCCTCCCCTAGTTGACGGAAAATTTGTTTGCCGCCATACAAAAGCGAAGTTTATAATCCTTATCGTGTCTAATACAGGATCAGCCCTTTTTCTTATCGTGGCTAATACAAGGCTTCGGGTTTGGGGGGATAAAGCACTTTAACCACAGTCAAATGGTGTCTTCCTGGTATTAGCGCCATAATGGGAAGCGAGTACTTTATCGCGAAGAAGAATGGGGGCTGGGAGACGCCGACCGACCACGCAACCAGTTAGTATAGTTTCTTGGCAATATAAATGCCCTTATTTGACGGGTGGGGGCAGCATCTACCGGGATTGAGCGCTCCTCGAACATGGCAATAACAGCAGATCAATTGCCTGGAAAATAATTGGCAACCTTAATTTTGACATCGCCACCTAACTCTAAGCGAGGTTTTATTCTGTATCATACAGAATTAGACTATATTGTTTTTATAGTATGCTTGATAAAACTCTCATACAAGAAATGTTGCAATTTTGAAGCCAGCTGACACATTTACGTTTCCTGATTCGCTATACAAATCAGAACATCACCTCAGATTCCAAATATCCCGCCTAAATTGATTGACAACTGATTTTGACGCCATGATTAGCGCCCACACGTTTGGACGAGGGAGGCAAGTGCCATGCGATTCACTCACCACATTTTCGGCCAGTTATAGACTAGACAGAAGTGAAGAAGAGCTAGGGTAGAGCTGGCCGAAAACTTTGGTGTGGAAGCAGTAAGGTTCGAATCTCAACTCACTGACTGTTCTAATCACTATTCTCACTGGCATTGTTCTACTCTTTCTTCTCTTAGACATTAGTAGTAGTGCGTTGAAAGGTGAACTTCTTCTTCGAGTAGGGAAGGACGGCTTTGCAAGAAGATTGTAGATTGAGATCTAATGTATTTTAGCTACTACTGCCTAATCTTCTCCGTTGGTTTCAACGCCCAGCTTCGCTGGAGTCCAGTAGCCATTCCCGATGCAACGACCATTCTTATGGCCCAAATGAAAGATGGCTCCACAGCCATCTCAACGTACCGATAGTCAGTCTACTGATAGTGACATGACCAAATCTTGGATACGTTTTTAACGCGCCTCCCTCGAACCTTTTTCTAAAAGAGATTTCAATGATCTCCATAGCTGCACGTAACTTGGCTCTACTTGTACAGAGTATGCCTAAAGCACCTCTATAATCGATACTCGAGTCGAGTGAGTCACCCCCACCAGCGAACAAGTCGTGTCTTAGTTTCCATCCGGTTCTCACACTTGTTGGCCTCATCGGGCCCGAATTTGACCAGGATTTCCTTTGCAAATTTACGCTGGGTAAGGACGATATCATTCGCTGTCTGATTCACCTCAACACCGAGGTACTCCGTCAGCTCACCTTGACCCTTCAAACCATACTCCACGTTCAAATCTTCGACAGCTTTGACTTGAGGCTATTATCGTTGGTTACAAAAAGTACATAATTAACCTACCCGAGTACTAGCGCAATAGTTTTACTTTCGTACTTGAAATAAAGACATGGTTCCGTGGCACGTCGTTGAGAACCGCGATTCATCAGCCAGGAATTTAACTCTTCATTCCACTCCCGTCCCGATTGTCGAAGTCCCAACAGTGCCTTGCGAACCACGCACATGTGTCCATTAACTGCACACGGGAAACCTTCGACAGACCTCACATACTGCAGAATTGTGAGAAAAGCGTTCAAGTCTGCTGTGTTAATATCACCCCCGTACACCTTCAGATTGAGTTCGGCTGCCAATGCAACTACCAACTAGAATGATGACATGTGTGCGACCGGAGCAACTGTCTCAGGAAAATCAATACCAGGGCGTTGCCAATTTCCTACAGCAACGATTCTCGCCTTCAGCTGGATAATGTGCCCGTAATGATCAGTTCTATAGGCGTAGACCCACATCGTTTTAATCGCCAGCCTATTGATCGGCTTCTCGCTCTGATCAATCTCCTCGAGAACTCTTTTTTTACTTTAGTGCTGCCATTTCTTCGAGCTCGGCCATCCTCCAGAGATCGGCATGCTTTGATCGCATCGCCTCTCTCCGGTTCTTGAGAACTTTGATCTGTGACGAGTGAAGTGGTTTACCATCTTTGCCAAGGATACGCACGGCCATGTTTGACAGTACAAAGTCTTCGTTCCGTGCCGGAGTGCGTCGCTCTGCTCCTTCCTGGAGGTCTGTTCTTCTGACTTTTGTGGTTTCACCAAGCTGATTCTTTTGTATTTCTGAGGACGTCTCGTCTCGATCAGTTCGCTTCCCCAGCCCAGCTGGTGATCAATTCGTGCTCTTTTTTTCTTCTACTGCTTCTTGAACGTTAGATTCTCCAGTGACTTGGACTCATTTTCTCATTCATCGTCTCCAACATCGAATTCGATTTCGGATCTATACTCTGCATCAACGGATATAATCATTCAGAGACGTTGCTGTCAGCGTGATCGACTTAGTGACGATCGCGGAAGGTGATTCCTTCCTCAACCCAAACTTCAGCCACAATTTTAATTATCCGCTCACTCGGAGTGTACACCTTGCACCCTACAGTGTCTTCAGCGTAGCCAACGACGAAAGCCACGTAAGCATTAGCATCCTGTTTGTGCTTGGCCGGTGTTACGGGCACATGGATGAAGGCGAGTGAACCAAACTTGCGAATATGATGAATGTATGGCTTCAGTCCAAACATTCTCTCATAGGGCACACCGTCAATCGGTTTCGCATACACTATGTTCTTTGTGTAAGCAGCGTTCTTGAGTCCGTACGGCCAGAATGAACACGGAAAGCCAGACGCATGCTTCCGAGACCGAACCATTTCCATGAGTGATTGATGTGCACGTTCACACGGGTTAAGGTGACGGACCAACTTTGATATGCTCAATGCCTCGTGCAGCGTACCTATTGTCAATGGCGCCATTTGCGAACTCGCCTCTCTAAACAGTTAGGATTTGTTTTACTGGGAACTGTGCGCTCTCCACAAACTCGTACTCTCGTTGAACAATCTTCTTGATGCCTCGACTCTGCCCACACAACGTACTGTTGCAATAAAGAGTTAACCACAGCAGCCTCCTTGCTCGTTAGCACATGAACTGTCGGAAACCTGCTCCAACCGTCCATTATCGCCAACACCACTTCGTAGTGCGTCCCATTACCTTGACCAGGAAACAATAGATCTGCGTAGACCACTTCATTAGGTGCAGTTATCCAACGATTTAGCTGCTTACGCCGGCGCTTCTGTTTCTGTTTTCTGACGTGGCAAGCATCACACACCTTCACCTGAAGCTGCGAAAGCATCATTCCCTTGACAAGTCCACGGTCCACCATAACCTTCAAGTACTGAGCGCAAGTGTGCCCCAATCGCTCGTGCCACACCTGCAGACTTCCGACACCGTCTGCTACTGTGCAATTTACTACGCAGTTCTCACGTTGTTTTTCAACGTTGTCGTTACAACTGGAGTTTGCCCTCGCGTTATAGATCCGGATTGCTTGTGCGGGATGTGCCTTAATCATTTCTTGTACACGCTGTAAACTTTAGTTGTGGCATCATAATTTACATCGAACCCTTGTTCAAGAATGAGACCCACGGAGAACGAGTAAAGAACAAAAAGAGTGAGTCAGTCAGTAGCCATCAACCGACGCACTACGATACGCGCTTTTGTAAGCATTTCTCTTCATCTAAGTATGGAAAAGGCATGCAGGCATGCACAGACAAAAAGGGGGTAGTGTGGCACACACAGACAAATGAGAGGCCACCAGCGACCCTCTACTAGTACATACTAACTGCTACAGGTCGGGGGGCGGCCGACACCTTCACTGCCAGCCGGTTCTGTACGTCCCTGGGGCCACACATGGTCTGTGGCCCCAGTGACGTACATAACGCCATCAATGCAAACATTCACTTCATCCTCGTCCGCCACCGACGTAATTTTCACAGTACCAACTTCTGCAGTCTGTGCGATATTGATTGAGCGATACCTTTGACGTCTGCAGTCAGTACTATCTTCCAAATGAAGAAAAGTGTCACGATCGCCAACTACATACACGTTAGAACCAGTGTCAAAACACCCCCAAGAATAACTTCCAGGGTCTTTCTTCTCCACATCAGCATCGACAATAGGGAAATTTGATTGCTGCCTGGGCTTCATCACATACAGTGGCCACCATTCCTGGTTCGTTTTGGTACGTTCAAAACTTTTTGTAACGTGCTTCCGTTTGCATAATTTGATCTCTTCTGACGTTGATCTTCATGCCCAGATGCACTACTGATATTCTGGTGGGCAGTTCGCTCCGGACAATTTACCTTGTAGTGACCACATCTTCTCTGGGAAGACCATCCACCGGTGGAGTTATTCTGTTGACCACTACTACCACCTCCGTTCCGTCCACTGGCTTGTCCCGTCTGTGGTGGCCCAGCGCCTTGACCACCACCTTGACCACCACCGCCACCTTGCTTTGAATCACCTCGACGTCGCGAATTGTTGCTAATGCGGCGTTGGGATTGACGTTCCACAGCCTCTTCAATGAGCGCCCGAAGTTCTTCAGGGGTCAACTACCGCCGTTTCCTCCATATTTACAGCTCCGCGAAGTTGTTCAAACTCATATTGATCTAGTAGATTGTCCAGCAGCGTGGACTTCATGTTGATAGTGTTCACCGCATAGCCATAACTTGCTAAGTTGGTTTCAGCAGAAACATGTATACCAAATGGGCGTGTACTTTGTCACTACCAAAACCTTTGAGGCCTTTCAATTCTTCTGACAGTCTCAAGACAGTGCTTTCTCGAATGGTCACATTTTGACGATTCTCGTAGATCCCACACAGCTGCTCATATCTCTGTACCTGATGCATATGTGACGGTATCGTCGTTCCGATCATCATACTACCTGATCTTCTCCGTTGGTTTCAACGCCCAGTTTCGCTGGAGTCCAGTAGCTATTCTCGAATGCAACGATCATTCTTATGGTCCAAATGAAAGATGGCTCCACAGCCATCTCAACGTACCGATAGTCAACCTACCGATAGTGACATGACCTAATCTTGTATTAATGTTTTCGTTTCCCAACAAGTAGCCATGTGGGCAGTCCGCAGATGCTTGGTCGATAGCTAAATGAAGTACATGTACATGTGTATATACACTAGCAAAAGCCGTACTGGTGTACAGAACCTGATCTGTACCGTATATGATCACAGAAAAATTTCGATCGCATACATACCTAGTCAACTCGCTAAGATCGTAAACATCGCACACTGTAAATGATTTGACGCTGACGTACACAAACTCTACAGAATGTGTATATCTACTCCGCTGTGTACACCAGGTACTGATACTGTTCTCTACACTCAGGCCCTTGTTCAGGTACAGAACATGTTCTCTAACAAAGTACACTCTTTATTGTCATTGGTTAAAAATAATTTGGTACCATGTACCATTTTGCAAAGTTCGCGTTCTCAACCACTTGTTCTGGGAGCACCTTCAGTAGGTGTTCTAGTTTGGGCACGTTTGTGCCATGGACAATGTTACAGCTGCAGTGCTAGCAATTGTGGTGAGTGTCTGCGTTAGCGCTGTTATCGCCGCTGCCGATAAACGTGGCCTACGCCAGCCGCCCCAAGCCACCAAGACCTTTTCGACTCGAGCATTTGAGACAGCACTACGCACCTCGGGTACAGATTGGTTCCATCAGAAGCTACGCTGTGATAAGAAGACATTTTTGCGGATCTACGAGCTCGTACATGCATCTATGAGGGTTTCTGGCCCAAACTGCAAGCACAAAGCTATCAAGCGCGTGGCGCTGACGATGAACTACCTAGCGCAGGGAGGTACAATGGACCAAGCGGCCACAGTGCTGGGCATATCCAGGTCTCGAGCCTGCGTCTACATCAACGAGACGCTGGATGTGCTCAGCACCATGGCCAAACGCTTCGTCGTGATGCCCATGGCTGAAGAACTAAACACTGTCGAGAATGGTTTCTACGCTTTTGCAGGCTTCCCTGGCACGTTGGGTGCTATTGACGGCACACTCATTCGTATCGCTCGCCCTCATGACTGGTACTGCCGCAAAAATTTTCCCGCGGTCAATGTACAAGCAATAGTAGATCATCAAGGTATTTTCCGCTCCATTTCTATTCGTTCAGGGTCTAACAACGATAAATCCCTGTGGAATGGATCGGGAGTTCGAAAACGGTAAGACGAATGGCTAGTTTTATTTATTTGAAAAATATTATAACTAACTGGTAGGCTTTCCAGCTTGCTTCCTCCAGGAAAGCATTTTGTAGGTGACGCTGGATACAAAATATGGCGTCACCTGCTGACTCCATTTCCGGAAAAGGATGCCTTGAACGATTGCCGGAAGCGCCGCTATAACTATCTGCACTCAAAGACTCGTATTGCTGTGGAATGCGCCTTTGGTCGACTTAAGAACCGTTTCCGAATTTTGCTTGGGATACTAGAGCAGAAGTCAGCAGATCGGGTGTGCAAAGTAATTATTAGTTGCGTTGTCTTACACAACTTGATGGTGCTATTGCAAGACGGCGTGTCAATTACCGGAGTCGACCCGCTACTGGGAGAAGATGAGACGGTTACAGAGGATGAGGAGGATTGCGAGCTACATACCTGCCATGAACAAGGATTAGCGAAGCGGGATGACATAGCTAATATTTTCATGATATAGGCAAGAATGAAAGGTCCGTACATTTGCTAGCAGTTAACTTCAAATGTAGATACAACTTGATGCCTACTGGGTTTTAGCTAGGATGTCCGTCAGCAGTTGAAGCTGTAGCTCTTGAAAACGGCGGTTTTCTTCCTGTTGCTGCTGCAATGAAACGGTCAGCACGTTGATGGAGTCCTCGGAAGATGTACGAGCACCCAACGACCTACGCACAGGTTTGTATCCTTTAGGAGTACACCGAAATGTGCCATCGATGTACCACGACAAGCCTTCGAAGCACAATAGGTTACGGAGTACTGAGTGCTCCCACGCAGCAATCCATCTTTCTAGGCCTTGGTGTCGTCATGCCACGAATACTGAAACTGAAAGAATCCCTGGCAAGATCCTACCACCTTAGATCTTGGAGGAATTTCTATGCTGTGGCTCGTTTCACCGCCTGACAGTTTGGTGCGAGAGTTTTGGACTCGCTTTAGGACTGCTTGCTTTCCAGCTCCACGCACCGGTCCTTCTGTAGTATTCGTGTAGAACCTTTCAAAAATTGCCGCCCAAAATTGCTCCTTGGGTCATCGTTGATTCACAACCAGTCTGTCTAATTCTGACATGATATCGTCGGTAACATCTTTACAGTAAGGATTGACTCGAAGCTCTTGAGTCATTTGAAGGATCACGACTCGGCCTGCAAGTGGGACGTGAAATCTGCCATACTCGCCTTTTGAGCTGACGTAGGCAAAAGCAAGCAAAAATAGTCCATTCTCCAGTACGGATCTCTAGAATGGCACAGTGGTCGCGTCTACAACGCGAAACAGCACCAATACATCCAAAAGACTACATCGCAACGGGACGGTCGCATCAACCTGTACTATGACGGCTTTTTTACACCCGAGCCAATACATCCACCAAAATGACATATCAATCCAGTTCATTTTAGAAGGGCTGCTCCGCACAATGTTGCGTTGACTCTGGACGCCGTCAATACACTTCGCCTTTCTTGAAGGGCGAACCCATGCTGCCGATGTTAAGGAGGAAGAGGAAGTCTAGGAGCTTCAGCCTGAGGTAATGGTGTTGGATTTGCCGCGGCTACCGCAACTCCGCTATCCATTGAGCTGATAATCATCGATGCACTGCTCAAAGTACCTGACAAGGCTGCGGTATTGCCATGATCTCCTGTGCCAGACAACGTGTTGTCTTCATCGCCTTGTTCATCCCTACGAAGCCGAGGGGATATAGTGCCCCGCGAGGTCGGTGAAAAATGAACACTCGCACGACGTGTAGAGCTTCGAGTAGCAGTGCAACTTTCGTGAAGACGTTGGGTCTACCCCTTCGACGAGGCATTTGACGTGGCTGGAAAGTGGATAATTATGTTCTAGGCCGCGAATTACAGATCAGAGATAGCAGTTTCGTATGCTAGGAAGGTTAAAGTCGTTACAAGGGCTCTCTACTTTGGGCTGCGATCAAGTACCGACTTCCCTATGTCTAAGGCGCACCCCATTCACAGGTGATGAGCAGGTCACCAGAACGTTGATCTTCGGAGATGGACGGTAAGAGGAGTGACACTCACAAAGCTGGTGAGACCGCGAAGATTCATTCATTACAGTCCTCCTTGCAAATGTCTAGATCGGAGTCGATATCGATCGTCTAGCACATGCCAATCTGGCAACTCGGCGATTACCGAGTTGGCGCTTAAGTCTTGAATATGCAAATCTGCCAGCTCAGTGATTAGCAAGTTGGCGGTTAAGTCTTGAAGTACTGCGTGCTCGGACATCGCGGGGCGGAATCTTGGGTTGTCTTTTTGCGGTTCCTATTTGGTGCAGGTCTTGGATTTGGATCTCGACGATTGTGAGACCGAATCGCAAGACCTGATCAAAACAACCATTTCGTTTGAACTTAGCCAGAGAGTGTCTTGTTTCCTTTAGAACAGAGCCCCTTATACAGTTTGATCTATCACTACGATACCAGCAATGAGGCGTACGACCTTACATTACTCGTCGCTGGGCAGATTTACCTTCTCAGGCAACATGAACTTCTCTCGGCGATGGGGCGCCCTGACATGGTTGGCTGAAATGTCCTGAAGAGTTTGCACATGACGACGGGCAAGGACTTCAATACCTGACCACAAACCTTGGTAGGCTGGGATGAGGAGGGAATGCGCCATTAAGTTCTCGATTGAACCGTTCAAGTGGGTTGTTAGTTCGTGCAACAACCTGTTTGTTCAGACCATCCACGTTCCACAAGTCTGGAGTGTAGCGTAGCACCCACTGCTTGTGAAAATACATCCAAAAGGCATCCCACTTGTTCTCGGAGCAAGGAATCCCATCGATCTCACATTGTTCGCGAATCAACTTCCGAACGTAGTTGATCCCTTGAGTAGCTACCTTATCTCTGTCGATGACAGCCAGTGTATCAACGCAACCAGATGCCACTGCAATCTTGATTTCAGGTGCAGGGATTCTTTCCCTTTTCATGCGCCGCAGCAAAGCTTGTTTAAAATGAAAGTAGCATCCACTCACCCTGGCATCCGGAAATTGAGTGAGAACGGCCTTGAGTAGCCCTGCCTCGAAGTCACAAATGACGGTGGCTGGGTCGAGCTTTTGATCCGTCGCTTGAATCACATGATCAATGACATTCCAGTACATGTCAGACTCCTTAGAACTACATAGCACGTAGAACGCAGATAGATAGCAGTCAGATGCTTGATCGTGCACCATAATTACGACGCATTGGTAAATGGTCGTGGAACACAACGGAAAGTCCCATCGATAAACAGCGTAACACCCTTGTATTTCAGCTTGTCGATGAGTGCGGGATGCCCCCAACCTATCAGACGCTCAACACCAGTACCATTGGGTGACTTCCAAAAATGACTCAAAACGCTGTATATGCCAGTCACATGCTGCCATTTGTGGTCTGTTTGCTCTTCCATTTGGGTGCGGTATGTGCGTCATTTGCGATCCACGTGCCCTCCATCTGACCTCCAAAAACTACACACGCTGTAGTGGGAGAGGTTTGTGTAGCACATCCGTAGAGTCGTAGTACTTCATTTACAAAAGCACGTCCTACAGCGCGCGATGCGTTTCACTTCGGCTATATTATTACAAGCAGCATTCCGTCGACAGCTACAACGTCATCAACGGTCTCGCGTGAAGGTCATTGCGAGGCTATTACGAGTCCGTTTCTGTCTACGTGAACGTTATTATTTGACTTCTGATGTCCTGATTCAGCCTTCAGCGAGTCCATGGGCGGCCATTTTTGCGAGTCGTGATGACAGTGCGTTCATCGTCACGGTGTCGTTACCCGTGCTGCAGTTCAACATTTTATTGGCGGCTTTCAGTCGGCACTATTACGTGCGGAGTGGCCCAGGTAAACGGGGGAGACCAGCCCGTTTGCAAAGTGTAAACAACGTGCTGGCGTGCGTTCTGCATTTCTACACTGCTGCGGTAGAGCAGAAGACGCTTTGTGAACTATTTGGAGTACCTCCTGCTACGCTATCTCGGGTTCTGAAGATGGCTGAAACCGCGCTACAGTTGGCACTATCCGAAGTTCCAGAGGCACGCATTAGGTGGCCGTCCTTCGAGCAGCAGCAGCAATGGGCAGCGTGTGTATCCATCCGTGAACCTTTAGTTCAAGGCTGTTTCTGTATCGCTGATGGGAAAAAATGTGCCGTTCGAGCCCCTACAGCAAGTGACTACCAGAACGCGTACTTCAACGGTAACAACCTCAACCAGATAGCATGTAAACTATGTGACTGATTAGATTTGATATCTTCTCTGACCAGGATGGCTTCATGCAGTGAAGGTCACCGGTGTGTTATGCTACGGCTTTGATGGAACTCTTATATGGGGCCGCCACAATCATCCGGGCTCCTGGAACGACGGCGAAATGAACCGTCGTTTACAACATCGGCTCGCTGACGCAAAATGGACCATGGTTAACGGGAGCTGCGCGACGGACTCTGCATTTCCGGTTAGCAATGAGATGACAGGGAGAATTATCACTCCTCTTAAGGAAGGTGATTTGGAGAAGGCTACCGTCTTCCCCCGCACACTGCGACTAGACGCTATAATGAAGAGATTACTATGTTAAGCAAATATTCGGTTTAAACGCCTAGGCGTTATACAACGAACAAAAGTGCAATGTTTGTCGGGCGAGAGTCAGGGTTCACTTTGCTGTGGTGGTGTAGGCCCGACCCTCCTATGATAGTGCAGTTTCGACGTTTGCTTTTGCCCATGGTGCTTGAAATGCGGTCTGTGCAAACAAAGAGAGATTGATGTCGAGCTCTGTTGGCCAACCATCCCTTCCGTCTGTGGTTTAAGGGCTAATTTCAAAGCACGCACTATTGCTAACAAGGAAGTAGGCGTTCTATTCTGCTATGTGCTCTATTCGAACATTTGTGTGTGAATTCGACAATTCCCGATTTTGGACATAGCGCATAGTCGCAGTGTGCGGGGGAAGACGGTAGTGCTGCGTGCAGAGGTGGGTTGATGGCAATGAGCAGCGCAATTACAGCTATACGCCAAGCCGCGGAATGGGGCATGGGCTGCGCTTCAAAGTGCTACAGGCAACTTTTACTTCCGCTACCATTTGAACCTGCGCGAAGATGTGTCCGACTTTCAAACATTTATCCCTTGTACAATCTGAGAGTACGCAGCACTGGTATCAGTCAGATCCGCAGCGTGTTTATGGCGTGAAGCTAAGTAAATCTTTTCTTTTGACTTGTTTCCGCATCTTCGTTAGCTAAAATCTGTGCGCGACCTAAGGATGCTCTTTTCCAGGTGGATCGCTACCGAACAGCTTCGACATGACTAGCAGCATGAGCTGTTGATTTTGGATGTCACGATCGCGTTGTTGCTGAGCCATCTCGAGTCGAAATTGCCGCTCTCTATCCTCGCGCGCAGCTTCTCGCTCTTCGCGCTCACGACGAACACTGGCGTCGCGTAACGCCTGTCGTTCCTCCATCATCATGAACACACCGAGCAGCCCAGAATCCCCTGTTGAAGGAGCTGCAGGGAGCTCCGAGGCCAACTTGTCCAACATACTGTCGAGCCGGATTCGGCGTTGAGCTGTCTGGCTCAAGAGCGCTGTCGGATTTCTTGGTGACGTAGTTTTAGATCGGGATTTCCCTAAATTACGGTATAGCCTGGCAAGCTCTGCAGGCGATAGGCCAGCACGGGGTGTTGCCACCAACTTGGACGGCGTTGATAGCCTAGCCGGGGTACTAGGCGTATCTCCCCCAACAACAAGGGCGACGGTGTCAATGCTGGGCGTCGCTGGATTATCAGCAGCTTCAATTACGGGCGCATCGGGAGCGTGAAAATGACTGCCATCCCCGCTAATAGCGACTTCGTGATGGACAGCTCCGTTCTCAACAGCAACATGGTTTGAGGTTGTCATAGCATCGCTTTCTATGCTCCCGAACGGTCCCTCCGCCGTGGTAGGATCTTTTACAGTTTTAGCGTCTTCAGAGTCATCATCGTGAAGCGTCGTGACGGCACACCGGGCCTCAATCAGGCAGAATACCCGCTTTACACGCTTCACATCAGACGGGCACTTAGGATCTCCAGTGGGCTTTCTTTTGTTCTTCAAGCTGAGGAACTTGCGCTTTAGACTCTCCCCGTCACGCTCAGGCCAGCCATTGGGAAGCTGAGCGTTGTAGAGAGCAGCAACGTTGCTCCACTGCTCGGCACCAAAAGGCAGTCGGTCTTCAACGATGTCAAGCATTCCTAAGTCACAGTACGTAAGTAACCACATCAATGCATTTTCAAATAAGAAAACACGACGTACGATTCACCTCGCTTGAACGAAAGTTCTTCCCCTTTGTTTTCTTGCCGGTGCTGAACATGGTAGCAGAGAAGACGAGAGTCGGTATCAGACTTAGCGTGGCCTGATCAAAACGAAAAGTGAGTTCTTCAAGTGGCTCGCGACGGCGCTCACCAGTAGTAGAAGCGTCCTCGATCCAGCCGAGATAGAGAGAGATAGAGACTCTGCAGCGAATTTCTCGTCCTCGACACTTATGTCACAAGCAAGCGTGTTAAACACAAGTTTGATCAGACGTTTTTTTCGTCTTACCATTCTTTGTGGCGGATTTGTGTTCGATTTGCCTCGCTGTCTGTGCTTGGTATTTGATGCCTCGTATGTTTTGACTTGCGAGGTTTTTGGAAGTCACCCATTGGAACTCTTATCGGCGTACACACGGTGAAACTGGAAAAAGCTCATGGCAGTCCCTTATACCATAGAGAGAGGAGGGACTTCTACCAGTCCGTGCATGGAACCACCAAAGTACTCTCGGCGCGTGCGATACACTTGTTGGTGGACTTGTTCACGGGTTAATCCATGTACAGCAACGTTATCAGACGAATAGAACTTGTCACGCATGCTTTCCCACACTCGCTTAGCCGCCATGGACAGGTTTTGAAGCACCATGTCGACAACAGCATCCTTCATTTCCTTTTCCACGTTGCGAACGTTGGGGACGACGACACCCAAATGGCATATATGCTCTCGAAAGTTTGTAAAAGCCATGTGTTTAATCGTGAAGTCCACGCGGCCTTTGCATTTCACCTTTCGACGATAGAAACTACATCTGTAGGATACTTTCTTGGATGATGTCCCCGCCTTTGTATACTGGAAACCGTTGAGCATGATGACGCCCTGATACTTTGTTCGCACGGCTTCGCTACTCTCAACTGTGATGCCAGGAGAGCTTGAATGTACCCCACCCACTGATGCAGCAGATGACGCTGGGATATCAAGTGTCGGCTGAGGTTGTGGAACGCTGGGGGAGGGAGCGGCTTGCATTGCAAGTTGAGGTGACGACGCTATGGGCACGTGAGATGGAGTTGGCCACTGCCACGATGTGTGCGGTGACGGCAGAATGGAGGGAACTTCTGGATCAAATAGCTGGGATGATGTCGGTGGAGACTCTGGAGGAGGGGGGGGATATCGTGGATGCGGGCGAAGAAACCGCTAGTGACACGGGAGAAGTCGGTGGCGACGGCGAGGGAGCGAACGTGAAGCACGAGGCTGACAGAGACTCATGCTCGGAGACTGTAGTCGAAGATGAGCTAGCGGATGAGGAGGACGTTGTACATAGTTCCATTTCTAGCCTTCTCTTTGTCCGTCCTTCCGGAGATGAAAGCACAGCCTTTGTCGCCTTCGAGCGATGCTTCTGTGCCTTGGAGGTGCTGTTCGACTTCCCCATGACCGCCTCTCCAGAGGGTGACTGCTTGCTCACTGCGTCTCCAAATCGGAAGTGGGCTGTTGGCTGAGATCCATTCATGAGTTCAGAAAAAAAGTCCACCGAGGGAAAATCCAAGACCTGCACAAAATAAGACCTGTTTAAAAATCTACCGGATCTTGAATGGCCCGACTGCGACACAGTCTATGCAAAAAGTTCAAGGACGCCTTTGACATAGGGGCCGATTCGTAGTGCTGTGATTGGATGAAAACCTGTGACGCTTATAAGCCCTGACGCCTTAGACATAGGGGGTCGGTATATATTGATCACGTGAAAAATGTGTGACCTATCCGTGACCTATTGTTGGTATCCATGAGGCGTGACCAAGTTTGATAAATGACCTGCAATAGGCTCGTAGTTGACTTGAGCTCCGACTGATGTGTATTTTTTTCAGATTTGATTGGTATGCGGCCCCCGCTTCCGGGAAGCGTACCTATGGCTTCTCCTTGTAGATCATCGTCATCTTCATCCCGTACGTCTCTTCAGGATCACTTTCTGGCTCTTGCCGGAGAATTTTGTCATCTCATGCTTGAGTCTTGGCCCGTACAGGATCGCGCTTCTCATCCGACGGCTTCCTGCTAAAGTGCTGAGAGTTCCGACAGAGGGGGTCAGTTTATTGGTCGTTACTGCCAACATATATAGCTGACAGAAGCCGCGGTCGTATCCACGCTAGGATAATACTGATCATCTTCATGAGAGGAACGAAGACGCTGGATCCAATGGAGCTAAGACTCTACAGTGATGACAGATTCTAGCTGTTGCATGTTACTTTTGTACAGGATGGTAATGTACGTTCACCACCATCCATGCCTTATTTCTCATGGCACATTAATCCGGATCGATCCGCGTCATACAGTACCAGACAAGAGTCTGGCAGCCACGCACCGTCGGCGCTTCGAAATTCGTACGCACTGGCGGACAATAGAGCGGTAGTCACACGAACTGATACCTTCCTTTACAGGACCATCAGCTCGAGCCAAAGTGCCAGCACCAACAGCAATGGCAGCATCAACGATACAGTTGACGCCTCCAGGTGGGCGTCTCAACTCGCAAGACCATGTTGCAGCGCCCGTTTCATGTGGCAGAGTTGAACTGCTTGGACGCCAGCCAGCCAATGAGATCGCCCCATCTCCCTCTTATTTTCAGAACCCTTGGCCACGTACTTCATTCTCCAATTCCCCCAAGAGCGAGTTAACCCTTAACTGATTCACATGGGGTCTGCGGGAGTTAATGAGCACCAGCCTCTGCTGCCTTCCTACTCCCCATCCGTAGCCCGCGCGCGTCTTCTAGGACAAGAGGCAGCTCCAGCATGGCCAGCTACTTTTGAGGAGGGCCTCGATGCTCGGTAATGAATGGTATTTCAAGTGTTATGGTCATTTATTCGCAAAAGTCTAATTAACCTGCATGTGGTTATATAGGATGGCGTCACCTGTGGCAATGTCCTTGACGCCTCGACGTGTAGGCTCTTTCAATAGCAGTCCATACACCGAAAGGCAAAGGCTGCTGCAACAACAGGCTCAACAGAGAGAAGTACTATGGTCTCCAGCCAGTAGTACCGGAGCTACTACCCCTCAAGGCACCAGTAGTTTCAAGGACGCGGTCTTCAATGCTATCAACGTTCTGCTGGGTGTGGGGGTTCTCTCCAGTCCATTTTCCTTGCGCTCTAGTGGCTGGCTCATTGGTGGACCTCTCTTTCTCTTCTTTACACTGGTGACCAACCATACCGCCAAACTACTGGGCAAGTGTCTGGACTACCAGGAAGGAATGACTACGTACCCAGACATCGGAGAAGCGGCTTTTGGTACTAGAGGCCGAGTGATTATTGGTGTCACCTTCTTCTCGGAGCTTTTCACAGCCTGCGCAATGTTCTTCGTATTGAGTAAGTGGTGGGTTTTCGTTCTCTTTTTTTTGAAAAAAAGTTGGTGCTAATTGTTATCTTCTGCAGTTGGTGACACACTGGCGGCCTTGATTCCGTCTTTCACAGAGACGCAGTTGACCATCATGGCCTTCATGCTCATCATGCCATCCATGTGGACGACGCACATGTCGATGCTGTCGTATTTCAGTATCCTGGGTATCTTGTCGTCGTTTATCTGCTGCTACGCCATCTTCTACGTCGGTTTCGCGGTCGATACCGACGCTCCGGGATACACAGGGGGAAGTTTGCTGCATCCGCAGCCTGTGCAGATGATCGGCGACTTGGACCGTATCCCGCTCGCAATTGGACTAACGATGGTGGCGTTCGGTGGTCACTCGGTATTCCCGTCCATCTGCAGCTCCATGGCCAACAAAGAGGATTACCCTCGTGTTCTTAACCTCTCGTACTTCATCGTTGGGCTCGTGTACGGCGCGATTGAGGTGGCAGGCTACCTCATGTACGGCACTGCCACCCAGAAGGAGATCACTCTCAACTTGATCGCGACGTACCCAGGAATGTTGACGCAGATGGTGGTCTGGACGATCGCGCTGAACCCGATGAGCAAGATCGCTATTACGCTTCACCCGGTTGCACTAGCACTGGAGGAATTTCTGCTTTCTCCAAGCCAGAAGCGAGCTGCTGCACGGAACAAACCAAGCAAGACGTTGGTGTTCTACCGCGCTTTTATCCGTACAACTCTCGGCATGGGGGCTCTGTGCTGCGCTCTGTTCGTGCCGCATTTCGCCCGTGTGACGTCATTCCTCGGTGCGTTCTTCGCCATGCTGGTGTCGGTCTTCCTGCCGTGTATCTGCTACTTGAAACTCTTCTCTCACCGCCTGTCGAAGGGCGAGATCTTGCTTAACTCTGGACTGGCCGGACTCTCGATCATCCTCATGTTGTTCGGCACACTCGCATCATTCTTGTCTCCTGCAGATTAAACAGATTCGATGAAGGGTGGACTTATAGCAATTAGTTGAAACCAAAGGGCTGCTGCTCACATGTTGTGACCAGTGGACGCTATATTCCTATAGACGGATACTTACGAACCTTTTGGGCCCGACATCTCTACACCTGCATCTGTGTTTGAGAAACTAACATATCTGACACCACACCACTTGCTCAAACAGATCAATCTACCACAGTTGTCATGTCAAGGTACGATTCTCATTGCTGGTCGATATGTGCACAACAACATTGCTGCCATCGTACCAGCCACGAGAGAGCAAGACGATTGTTTTGATCGGTGTCATACTTGTGATGGGTTGGATGCTCTTTTGACATCAAGTGACAGCTCACTCTCGATACTCTGATACTTAAATTCCACACGTTGATCGAGATTCTCGATCGATTCGAGACGGGTGTCACAGTGCCTTGAAGAGAATCGGTTTCGTCAGGATCCTGGTACGAAGGGTGAAGAACAATAAATGAGGCTCGAAACAAAGATGCCAACCTTTAGTTGAAATCCACCTCAGTGTCAAACTTCCTCAGTGAGAAACAAGGGGATCTGGGTCACCACGCGGTGGCCCTAGATCCAGGCCTGGACGCCTTCATGGCTGGAGAGGATCTGTGCGAGAACAGCGCTCACGTTGGTCGAGATCACCTACAGCTTGCGTGAACGAGCAGCAGACGCCCAGCGGATAACGCCTAAGATCAAGGACATTCGCGGTCACCGATCTGGTAAGCAAGGGAAGATTTTCGCGAGAACCAAGCGATTATTTGACTGTGCTACCGCCAAGATCAAGAACTGCGCGAAGGACGTGACGTGAACGCTGCGTGCAACATCTTCATAACTCGGGTTACAGCGAGCCCACCGACAAAGATTAGCTAGAAATAGTTAGACTTTGTTAGATAAACTGTAACGGATCCTGGTTCTACTGAATCTATTATTCAAATTTTTATGAAAAATGAATATGGCGATGCCGCCAGAAGGCGAAAAGGTAGCGGTATGCTGTCTCAGAGATATCGTGAACCGGAGGATACCGATGGAACAGAGACGACGATAAGCAGCGGCGAGGTCCATCAGGATAATCAATCGTTGGATTCATGGCATCGTCGGTTGCAATCCAATGGAAATCTGGTAGCCTCAACTCCAACCCATCGAAGAGCTCGACCCAGTCCTGAAGTTGTTAATTCTCTGGACGAATTGACGGAGATTTCAAGTATTGCAGCGGTTGTCTCGATGCAGAGATGGTAAGTTCTGGAATAGTTTTCCCACATGACAGCTAGATACTGAACTAACATTACTTTTATCATTGCAGGTGGAGACGACGTTGTGCTGGTGGCCAACGCGTTGCTCAGTTTCAAAAGTTATGCAGAAGACACATACATGAACTTGTCCGCCGCCGTCGAGCTTTGCATGCGAGGTCAAAACTGCATGCAATCGTACTGCAAATTATTTTCCTAAGCATCTTTACTGCCAGCATTCTACACGGCTACACCCACGATCGACTTTTACGCTTCACGCGAGCTATTACCTGTAAGCTACACTATTTCTCAGGAAACTGGATGATTTTAACGTCTGTCTTGCCTGTGCAGCGCAGTATCTTGAGTCGTCATTTTCCACGTCGGCATCAGGATCTTTCAAGACTTTTCTCGGTATTTCAAGTACTGAGGAATTCTTTGAGTGGATGAAAGGGCCGTTCATTTTCACTACGTACGTGGATAGCTCGGCGTTAACAAACAATCATATCATCGGAGGGATTCGTATTGGTCAACTTCGAGTGGAAAAACTCAACTGTTCATCTCGAGTGACGCCGTTTTTCTCGTGGACAAAAGTCAGCACAGACGGCTACACGTTTTACTGTTATGGCTCTGAAGATGGAGATTTCTCACTCAACACGGAGACTAAAAGTGCGATTCAAGTATCGAATGGTGACTCTTTTGTATTCGCGGGGTGTAATGACACTGACACCGATGCAGAACGTTCTGCTTTCTTCTCGACTATGTCTGTCTCCAGTTCCCAATATTCACTACCAGCACCAGCCTACTCCATCGTTCTTCCTCGTGCGGATGAAGCTCAAGCCTCTAGTATTGTGTTGGCTCTGGGAAATAACGGATATATCGACAGTCAAACCCGTGCTGTCATGGTGGATCTAAGTGTATACAACGTTATGTTACGTCACGTTGCAGCACTCCGGTTTTTAGTGGAACTTCCTGCCTCTGGTGGAGCTGTTGCTTCACTTAGTGCTGGAGTGGCACCTCTAACTGACAGTTTCTTAGTAGATGCTGATCACTGGTTCGTCACGACGTGTCGAGTTGTGGTGATACTATTCTATATGTACTTGTTTCTCGACGAAGTGCTTTGGCTCGCACGTTCTCGTTCTCGTCAGTCGCAGTATCAAGCAGTTTGGCAGAGATCAAGTTTAAAACATTCAAGATGTAGACCGAAACGTAGACCTGGTCCTCTCCACAGTCGTCATGGCTCTGGTGTGAGAATGGTTGGTTTGCTTTGCTACGTTTGTACGTGGCTTTTGCGGCTAATTGCTCAAGTTAAACGTCCTTCAGATATGCCTCTGGATTCGGACAACTTCGTTCCGTTAAGACCATACGTCGAGACATTCCGTGCTGCTCAACTTGCCTTGAGTGCTTGCATTTGTCTGGAGTGGATCAGATTGTTACTGATGCTGCGAGTGACGTTACTTGTGGACTTGCTCGTTCGTGCTGTGGTATGTGCAGCACCTCAGTTGCTTGTACTGCTCTTTATAGTGGGGTTAGTGGTCATGGGATATGCCAGTGCGTGCCTTCTCGTACTTGGTTCACAGTCTGATCTTTTTCAAAGTCTACCGGAAGCTCTTCGTTCTCTGGTGGCAATTCTTCTTCAGTCTGGATCTGGGGCTTCTTCGTTATTGGGGTTTTCACCTATTGCTTTAGAGGAAGTTGGTCACGATGCTGCAGGGACATCAACACTGCGTACTCTGTTGCTAGCCTGCTTCCTCTTGCTCAATGTCTTCGTTGCAACCAATTTGTTTCTAGTAGTTGTGTATCAAGGTTACTTGGAGGCCAAGAGGGAAATTGAAGCTGATAGACGACGACTGAAGCCACCTGGACACAACTCTAGTGGTGATGATTATCTTGAACCTGCACCACTGCACCTCGATCTATATCATGACTCATGATTCATGAGGTTGTTGTGTACTTAAGAACACTGTCTACGAAGCTCCATGGGTTTCTACTTCCCATATTTCGGCGGCGCAAGACAGCAGAAATGCAGAGTTCAGTGTTTCCTGCCGATACTTCAGGCCCAAAGTTGTCAGAAATTGAGAGCGACGATGAACAGGATGGCAAATTACCAAAAGAACCTTCATCCAAACGTCAAAAGCGTCAAGAAGGACCAAATGACAACACAAAGCTGCTCGAAGGGATGATACTGCAGTTGGCTCTACAAAACGAAGCTCTTTTACGAGCCGTAAACGAGTTAAAACAGGACGTTCAGGCTCTTCAACACAGCGAAAATACAAGTTCAAGTGACCGGGACCTGTTACGTCGAGGTTCAGTTGCTCTAACCGTACCAGCACGAGTTCACAGGCAAAGAAAGGGGATAGTTAATGGTGGATCCAATCTCGTTACGATCTCTGACGCGCAGAACAACCAGTTACTGTAAGGTGGATGACTAGAGTATATTAGCTTAGAGAATTTGAATGGTGTTACACCAAGTCCTTGGGAGGCGTATCCTCATCTTTCTTGTCGTCTTTCTTGCTGCCATCCTTCTTGTCTTTTGTAGAAGAAGATCGGAAGCTAGAGAATGTGATCGATCGGCGTTTCGGAAGAGGCTTAAGCGGGTTCGCTTGGCGTGTGGCTGCTGGTAGTCCCACCTCGATATCGTCCACACTGCGTCGATTGCGTCTCCGTGCAGGACTGTTCAAACATGAACACCGTCAGAAAAGTGTTATAAACAAATATAAACGAGAAACACCCACCGATTCGACATACGTCGACTAAGAAGACCATTTTCCTGCGAACGGTGAAAGCCAAGGCCACCTAAAATCTCCGACAGCCCCACTGTGGTGGACATGTCCAGATAATTGTCGATTGCCTGGCGATTCGCGTGCTCCGATGGCTCCGTTTCACTGCGTCTGTCGTGGTTGTTCTCGTCGTCGTCCGATTCTTCTGTGGCACTTTCTTCGTTCAGAATCTCGAGGATAGAAGAGAGCAACTCCCGTCCGGTACTCGTATTCGTGTCAGTTCTAATAGTTTCCTCCTCCACACTAACAGTATCCGCAGCGATACCTTCTGGAACGCACGTTAATCGGGAATCAGAGCTCTTAGGAGGCTCGTGCTTCGAGTCGGACGATGACGTAAAGCTGAAACCTCGCTCGATCTTGCGCTTGTTGGTTGGTACTGATGGTGCGTGTTTACGACGTGAAAGTAGAACTACACCGAAGATACTGATGCCAATTCCCAGCACGAACATGACAGCTTGCAAGACCGAGAAGGTCCGGATCTCCTGGAAGTAAATTACGCCACCGAGCACACCGGTAATAACCCAATAAGCTTGATAGACAGGAACCATTGATAGTGCGTCGTAGTGGACGAGTCCACCGTTGAGGTACTTGATCTGCAGACACAAACAAACGACCAACGCAAACGCGATGAGGTACGTCTGGAAGTGCGCAAAGCAACTCGCATCCCCGTTGAACACTCCTTTAAGCAGCTCTGCCGTCGATTTAGCGAATAAAACCGATTGTCCACCCAAAGTGCCAGCGAGACCAGCATACCCCACGAGACGGATAGTTGACCACATCGCTGGAGTCCCCACTTGAATGATCCGATGTCGCTTGCTCATTAAGCAGAAGCCGTCGACGATCTTTACAGCTGCAAAATGAGCGACCACAGTGAGGAAAACGACGCAGAAGTAGACGATCGTGAGCGGGTCCCTGTACAACTGCATGAGCATATCCAAGTTGTACGATGGAGACGTGTGCGACGCAAAAACGACTGCGATTGTAGCCCCCACGAAGATAATCAACGTCGAGACAATGTCCTTCTTGCTGAGTTTCTCCTTGTTGAAACACGGAGCAAGCATCATATTCCACACGAGCGTCAGCGCTGCTAAAGGGGCCAACAAGCTCTGAGGAGCGAGTCCGAAAGCTACAAAGTCCAACACTGACCCAACTGCACAGAGGATAAACCCCAGCATCCACAATGGCAATCGATACGCTGGCTTTGGCTCGGGCATGAGTTCGTTCTGTTTCAGTGCTTTCTTCTGTAAGTTGATCCCGACACTGGCCAGGAAGGAAAAGACCACTGCAATAGTGAAGCCAATCACCCAAATAGCCTTCTCCGGCCCGTTGTAGTCTGTGTCGAAGCATTTTCCTTCGTTACTGACACCTTTTAACGGGCTTTTCTCGTCTCCACAAGCGTCGGTTGTTAATGTGACCAGATCCACAATAGCACTGCAGTCGGTGTCGATAACTCCTGTGCAGCTACCGAGACATAAAGTCTCTGGTGTCCCCATCTCGCACACATTGAAGACTGCCATGCATTGAGTGCGTTTTAACGCTGTACTGCAAGTGTCGTCTAGAGTGGAGCTGTTGGATAACTTGTTGTACTGCTGTTCCGCAGTAATATCCTAGATATTATCAAACTGAATTAGTAAAAAAAAATATCTATAAAATAAATAAGAAAGTAATTATTATAACCATGTTTTTCCATGAGCCTTGGCGACAGGCCGAGTACGTGATGAAGGACGAGCAGAAGCTCAAGGCCGTAGGATCCGGCACGTCGCAGGACGAGCAGGTGGCTACAGCCAGCGGCAACGAGCCAAAGGCCGAGAGTAGCCACAACAGACGCAACATGATGGAGAGGACCGACCAGAGTGGGCGGTGGCTAACGGGGGAATGGACTGGAACTGCCCACGAGCGCAACGGCATTGCTAGCACTAAAAATGGCCTGGAAACGGCGTCCAGCTGATATCAGTTGTAGATCCTAGATATGGACAGAAACGCTGCGAAAATTAGGATGTAGGTTCACTTCAAGGTTCGCTTTTGAGCCAACAACAGATGAGATAAGGCATCTGACGAATCCATGCTGGTTGCTTGCCTGTCCTGGTTATTGGTAGTACATCTACTCCTGGCTGCAAAGGTGACGTGAGTTTTCAACTCAGTCGTTGCAGTTTTTAGCAGTCGTCAAGTTTGATGCATTATAATAGTCATCTATGATGTATTGTAGTAGGATAACTACGTCTCAAGTGTATTTTTTTCGGGTAGTTCGAGTCGACCGGGTTTGAGAATACGAAATGGGGTGGTGGTTCTCCTTTCCAATGCATGTAACCTGTAGACTGTTATGGTGCCTATTGTTCAAAGCTACGTTAATTGCATTGGGCTGCCAGACTGGCCGTGCCACCAGAATGCATTTGCGTTTAGTTCTGACAGATCTGGTATTCATATTTGCAGCTGTATCAGTATAAACAGTCATTTTAACCTCCCTTTGCTTCTACAAAGAGACCTCATAGTCTCGCTACTCCATCGCTATAGCCAGACAACGCGTAATCAGCCCCAGCTTTGCCACACATTGCCATCCATCACTCGCCAACATTCCGGCTCGCGGGCAGGTAGCACCTTCGCATCGAGCGCCACTTCTTGCGTCTCCTGCGGCCGCCCACGATGCTTAAGCCCATGGGGAAGAAGCACATCTCGCACTCGCGTCTGGACGAGTGGCGTAGTGGCTCATCGGGCGCTTCTTTGGGCTCTAGCGGTCCGAAACTGCCCGCTCATTTGCGTCCGCTCCTTGTGCCTAATGGAGCCGCGTTGAGGCTGCAATTGCGCTATCAGAAGTACCAGGACAAGGTCCGAGCGCTGTTGAAGAAAGTAGACGCCAGTCAGCAGCAGGAGCACGCAGCTAAAGCAACGGGGAGAGCAGTTACGACGTCCAGTATGGCGCTAGCGGTTGCGATCCAAGCGCACAAGGAGGAGAAGGACATGGGTGTGGAGCAGTCGAACTTGACTAGTAAGAACAAAAAATTGCAGTTAAAGACAGATCAAATGACGATGGAGAAGTGGGGAGGCAATGCTATGGAGGACTGGACGGTAACTAAGGAGACGCCGCCACTGGATGGTGATGACAGGCTGCTGGGATCCAGCAGCTCCAGTGAGGAAGAACAGGAACAGAATGAAGACATTTTGCAGGACGAAGACTTGTTCCAGGTTGGAGATCAGGTTAAGGTGCAGGGAGGAAAGGCCCACTTGATGCAGGAGTGTGAAGAGGAGAGTGACACTGGACGGCAGCATGGGTTCGTGAATGTGATGGAGCCTTCGTGGTTGCTGTCGTCCATCGAGCAGCGTTGCGCCGAGACCGCCAGCTCATTGATGACCCAGAGCTCTACGAAGCCCCGATCAAGTCTAGCTCTGCAACTTGCTGATGTGAGACTGGCGATGCTGGACTTGTTGTTCATCTGTCGCTCGGGAGTTGACGTGAATCTTCTTGGCCGTTCTCCGTCGTCTGTGGACACGCACCACCGGAATCTGGTGGCAAGGGTTAAGGAATCGGCTTCGACTCTAAACAACACAGAGTTAACTCCAGCAGATCTGCACAGGGTCTCACGTATCTTTGAGAGCTTGAAGTCGGACATGTTCATGCCAGCTGTGCGGTGCCTGGGCTGGTTGCTCACCAAGACCTGGCGTCTGCTCTTCCACGGACTCCACGTGGACTTAGAGTCGCTCCACCACGTGCGCCGTGTACTCGAGGCTTCTGAAGGTGACGTCAGCGTCGTGTTTGCACCGACACACAAGAGCCACCTGGACTACTTGATTATCAGTTACTTGTGCTTCGCGTACGGTATCCCGCTGCCTCGTATTGCTGCTGGCAACAACCTGGATCTGCCACTTGTTGGCTCGTTTCTGCGTGCCAACGGCAGCTTCTTCATCCGCCGATCGTTCCGGAACGACAATCTGTACAAGGAGGTATTGGAGCAGTATGTGCACGAACTGCTGCACGATGGCAACCCTGTCGAAGTGTTTATCGAGGGCGGACGATCACGTCATGGCAGAGTGTGCAAGCCTCGTTTGGGGTTTATGTCAATGTTCCTTAACTACGTGAAGGGGGCGTCTCGCTCTGCTAATGACGAAGCTTCTGCCAATCCTGAGGACTCGAAGAAGACGGTTTTGGTTGTCCCGATCTCTCTTGATTACGACAAAGTGTACGAGGTTGACGGATACGCGAACCAACTCCTTGGTAAGCCCAAGGAGAAAGAGAGTCTTGCGGTCTTGTTCCGTTCGGTTTGGGACCTGTTTTTCCTGAGACTCGGCCACTCGTATGTGCGTTTCGGTGAGCCAGTGGCTCTTACCGAAACCTCGTCGCTTCAAAGTTCGTCCGAGCTGGTGGCGGAGCGTATGCAAACCTCTGGTACTATTACCTCGACTGCAATTGTGTCCGCTCTGCTGATGTGGAAACGCGCTTATATAACGGAGGAAATGTTGGAGACTCGCACTTTATGGCTCGTGGAAGAGCTAGAGAAGCGCGCTGCGACTGTGGCCCACGTGGAAAATGACGACATCGCTACCCATGCCCTGTCAATCTTAAACGTGAAGACTAAAGCGAACAGCGTGGTGTGTCCTCAGCTGCAGTATCCCGTGCGGGCACTTGAGCTAGGCTTCTATCGCAACCATTTGCTCCACATTTTCCTGCCTGAAATGGCGGTGATAGGCGCTGTGGATGCTGCCCTGCGTCAGCGTTCCAAGTGCGATGAGTGTTACTCAACTCAACACACGTTGGACATCTGGACGGTTAAGCAACAAGCGCAGAAGATCTGGCACTTCCTGCGTCACATTTGTCGTCACGAAGCCATTGATATTGAGGCTCGTGTGGATCAGTTCTTTGCCGAAACTACCGAGTGCAATGTGGACGAAGCTAAGGGTACAGTGACCGTGGATGTGAACTGCTGGAACACGTCGAAGCTGGCGAGCTTCGTTCTGTCGCTGAACTGGTCGTTCATGGACTCGTTGTGGCTGACCACGCAAGGTCTCTGGAGTCTCACGGACGATGTCGACAGTGAACACACAGAGCGCGATGTCGTGCGTCATGTACAAGTTCTAGCGAAGGAGCTATTCCTGCGTCAACAGCTTTATCACGCTGAAGCTCTGTGCAGTGAGAGCATCAAGCAGTCGCTGGATTTCTTGGTGGAGACTGGTGTAGTGCACTTTGAGCGTTCCCAGGATGGCAAGTCGCGTGTGGTGTGTCTCCGCTCAGACGTGCGCGCTCTTGAGGAACTCACACGAGAGGTGAACGCACGACGGAAACCGCGATCGTTCTTATGGCGTGCAGACGAACTACCACGTAATTTGACTCGTGAGGAGACATTGGAGCTCATGGAAGGCGCCCAAAGCTCTAATAGCATCTACGCCAAGTGGATGGCACCTTCAACGACAGCAGCCTAAGTGTTGTATACAGTCTGGTTAATATTATGCGGTGTATACAGGTATGACTAACATAGCTTATGACTTTCATAAGCTATTACTTGTGAACCTATCAAATGTCATCTTCTTTACATCTAGCTTGCAGGCGCGATGAACGTCCCGTTATCACTGGAGTCAAACTAAATATGATTATGCTCATAAAATATAGCAGGTACTCTCTGAGGCAATATATGTCATTCCACGACGAGAGGTGATGGCACGGCGACACCTTGCGACCCACAGCAGTTGCTTCGTGTGGCGTGCTTCCAAGGGTTTTTCTCCATTGTTCCTGCGCTGTGTGGCCTCAACTAGTTCTTGTGCGTCTTTCAGTACCAGTCAAAGTGCAAGCGATGACTCCCAGCCACCAGTTCATGTCCCTGTTCTGCTAAACGAGACCATCGCTGCCTTCTCACGCAAAACGTCGGGCGTTTCCGAGCCTCGTTACTTCGTGGACGGCACTGCAGGCTTCGGAGGACATTCGAAGGCTATTTTGCAACACTTTTCCGGTGCTAAACTGCTCTGTGTGGATCGAGATCCCGAAGTTTTGAGTATTGCGCAGACCAATTTGGCGGAGTTTCGTGACCGCGTGAGCTTTCAGAACGGATCGTATGCTGATTTAAAGCAGCATTTAGAGGCTGTGGGTTTTCCAGACGAAGTCGATGGGATTCTGGTGGATTTAGGAGCTAACAGCTTCCATTTTGACGCTGCGAGACGTGGTTTTAGCGTCGTGAATGACGGACCTCTGGACATGAGATTCAACCAGCACGATACGTCCACTCCAACGGCAGCAGATGCAGTGAATACGTTGTCAGAAGTGCAACTTACCAAGATTTTCAGGGATTTCGGAGAGGAAAAACTGGCAAAGGAGTTTGCTAAAGCTATTGTGAGGGAACGAGAGGAGAAAGGGAAGGTGTTTGAAACCACGAGCGATTTGAGGGAGTGCATTGAACGTATTGCCAACATGTGGAAGTCGTCGAGCAATAAGAAAAAGAAGGGTAAACGAGCGAGCAAGATGGGGAGTACACATCCTGCCACTCGCTGCTTTCAGGCACTCCGGATTTACGTGAATGACGAACTTCGTCACGTCCAGAGCGGCGTGGAACAGCTTGTGACTCACTTGGCACCAAACGGACGACTTGGTATGTACAGGATGAAGGTTTATTGTAGCTGGAGTGAAGAATTGACGATGAATTTGTGTTGTAGTGACGATTGCATTCCACTCGCTGGAGGACCGACCGATCAAGAGCTTCTTCCGTGACCTGGTACGTGTTGACTTACTTCGTTTTTACTGTACACGTCATGCTGATACTTGGTTTGGTTTTGCAGGACAAGAAGGGTAGAATTGATGACGACGAGGAAGAGGACGCGGAATGGGAGGAGTACGAGAGTGACGACGACGATGAGGAGGTAGAAGAAGACATTGATCCACTCAAGAACAAACGTTTCCGTCTTCCTGTCCGAAAAGCTACCAAGGCAACTGATGAGGAGATTGAACTGAACTCACGCTCGCGTAGTGCACGTCTGCGCTGCATCGAGCGCATTCTTTAATTGAAGATCACGTCAGTTATTTCGACAGCTTCTTCTTGTGTTTACAAGTCCTTGCGCATTCGGCCTGACTCGGCGCCGGCCTCCACTTGACTCTTGAACTCGTCCAGGTTGTAAATGCGACGCCAGTCCACTGGACGTTGTCCTGGCAGACTGAGGAAGTCCACTACATTGTTGAGGATACCACGGGAGTACGCACGATCGAGATTTTCGTTCTTCACGACCTCATTCGTCGTGAGGGCTGCGCACATGAGGTAAGTGTGGAACAAGAGCATGTAGGCAATCCAAGCAATCTGCACGACATCCAGCCACATGACGCAGAAGAGCAGTGGCTGGAAATGGGCAACGCTCCAGATCCAATCGAACAGCCCGGGGGTACTGACAGCAGTTCCACCACCCACCAGGAGAGTCCACAATGACGTGTTCCACTTCCACCACTGCCACTGAACAGTGAAATCCGCAACAAGCTCAGGTTGAGCACGGGCAAAACGCCAGCAGGCGACAAGCTCCAGTCCAATGGACAATACTGCCGACAAGAGGAAGCCAAGGAAAGCTGCGTGGTTGCGAGCCCCGATGGCATTTACCACAAAGGGACAGTAATGGTCGAACTTTGCGATACAAGAGTTCAACTCAGCACAGTGTTTTCCACGCAGCGGTCTCTTGTGTAAGCATGTTAGACACAGTTTCGTCGCGCTTGGTAACTTCGATTCAACGAGCCAGCGTATATTCTATCAACCATTTGGACAGGAGAATTAGTATGCCGGGACGTCTTCAGTAAAAGAAAGCTGGGGGAAACTTACATGTAACTTCTCGTCGTATGAAGTGAACACTTCGCCCGGATCCGAAGTGGCTGTTGTGTACAGTGTGATCCCGAGCATAGCGATAGAAACTGTCATAAACGCACAGAATCCAGTGCTGCAGTAGCCACTGAACCGTGGAAAGCAGGCAACGAGATAAACGATTGAAGCGACGTTGATCCCAAACATGAGAGATGCTGCCTTGCGCTTGTCACCGTAGGAACCACGCTGGAGAAGTTTAAGCAGCAGCATCGCAGCAACCAGCAGACCAGAAAGCGAGAGGATGATGTAGAGCGTTCCACTGACGGTCAGGATCACGTAATAGGCAAGAGGAAACATAATCCACGGCACGAAAAAGGCGAGCTTGTAGACATTGTCCTCGAGTGTTTGTTTCTGGTAGAAGATGAGCGAGATGAGTACAATGAATTACAGAGAGATATGCCCAATACGTACTGGGATGGAAGTGCTTCGAGCGAGATTCTGAAGCTGCTCGTCTTCTGTCAAAAGGTGACGCGCTGTGGAGTCCGGACGAAGACGAACACGTGCGATTGCTAACGCCGTAAACCCTTCCTTGTTTACAATGGTAGTGTCAGCTCTCATATCCAGCAGCATTCGCACGGCCATGGGTATATTGTTCATTGCCGCATGATGAAGAGCTGTACGTAGCTCCAGTTAGAAAACGAAGCCAAACAACATTAACTTAAATCTTCAATGTACCAGTATTGCCATCAGCATCTTGTGCGTTGATCGAGGCTTGCAGACTGAGAACCATACGGAACGAGTCCAAGTGGAACTGCTGAGGCTGACAAAGCAACATCAGCGCCGTCTTCTGACTTGCATCTGCTCATTAAAAAGTGTAAAATAAAAACATCTAAAAGCATTTAGCAGTAAAAATTCAGCTCACCTTGCATCCTTTGGTTCACGTCCGACCCTTTTGCCACCAGATACGCTGCTGTAATTGGGAAACAGCGTTGAATTGCCACCAAGAATGGTGTAAACCCCAATTCATCACGGACGTTTGGATCTGCTCCGTTTCGAAGTAACAGCTCCACCGAGTAGATTTGATTGTGGTAAGCAGCCCAGAAGAGCGGCGTTGTCTGCATCTCTCCTCCTGGAGCGTCCACCTTCATTTGAGCTTTTAACTCTTCGTTTCCAAGTAAAAACCTATAAAAAAAATGTTTCTTCAGTTATAACGCAGTTCATTACAGCTACAATCTATAGAACTCACTCAAGTACACCCATTTTGCCACTGATAGCAGCATGGTGCAGTATTGTTGCTTTGGACGCTTCGTCATAAAAATTCACGTCGAAATCTGGATCCTGCAACCATTAAAAAAATATCGGATAAGATAAAAACAAGGAGAAAAAAAAAATATTTTCTCTTTTTTCACCTGCTTCACTAGCTCCTGTAGCTCTGGAAGTAACCCCAACTTCGCACAATCCAACGCAGAAGGTGCAGAGAGCTCCCCACCGCATTTAGAGCACGAGGAACCAGCCCCCACGACGCTGCAGGACGCGCATACGAGGCGAAGTGGCGGCGGCATCGTGTAGATTGAAGATTGCGATTAAAGTACATTGTTTACTGATATAAGTGAACATCCTGCATGTATCATTGGTCAATTGACGTCACTGATGCAATTATCGTTATAATCACTGACTATCTACTGATATTTGTTAAACCATGTTGAAGTGAGCAAGAATAGATGCTTATGCGAGATGCTGCATTTACGGCAGGTTGGGAGTCTCTTAGAGTATGAAGCGTAGAGGACCTTGTGTCCATCAGCAGAACTTCCCAGCTTCAACGTCTCCCAGCTCCGTTCTCTCTTCAAAAAGTATCAAATCTCCAGCCCCAAAGCGGAACGTGGCTGCTGCTGCGTGTCTGCGTTTGTACACGGAAGGGCGAGAGTTTCTAGCCCATAAGCAACACATTTACAGTCAATTCGGACTGGAGAAGTCTCCCGTTAGTAAAGTTACAATGGGCAGCACTACCACAGGCTCAAGAGAACCTAAAAAGTCGGAAACAGCCGCGTCTACTGCCCCAAAACTCCCCAAACCTGCAGCTAATCAAGTCTCTAGAAGCTCAGCTACAACGAAGCGAACATCAGTCGGATTAAAACCGAAGGATTTAGCTGCAATTGACATCGTCAGTCCACGAAGCAGCTCAGTGTACGTGCCTACCGGTGGTCGATCTCCTACTGCTACTACAACATTCGCAAAAACTTATTCCTTACAGTCAACGATGGCAAGTCGAGCTGCAGTAGCTCCGCGACGTAAAATTGCTACAACCAGGAAGCCACCGTCGCCTAAAGCTGCTAAGAAAGATCCAGGACGATTAAGATTTACAAGTTCATCAGGGAAAAACCGGAAAGTAAACGCCACTAGTACATCAAATGCATCTCAGCAAGTACGTCAGAACCAGCACGTTGGCTTTCAATCGATGAGTAGTCGAGCTTCAATTACTACTGGGAACCCCGAGGTTGCGATGGGAAGAGGAACTCGAGCAAGTATGATCTCTCCACATTCCGGATCCATGCGAAGACCGTCGACAGCTCCAGTTCAACCACAGCAGAAAGTCAGGACTTACTCGACGATTTTCCAGCAGCAACAGCAGCAGGAACCGGTTTTAGTGCAAGTTTCTCGTCGTACTTCTTCTCCAATTATGACACCAGGGCTTGGAGGCCGTCGACGGCCAAGTGTAGCGCCTATCGAGACTGATACGTCTCCTATCAATTGCAGTACGGGAAGTTCTGACTTTAGTCATCCACGAGCTTCGTTTATTCGCCGTGATAACAAAATAGAGAAGCTCCAGGAACAAGTGAACGTGCTCAAGGCTTCTCTAGGGATTTCAGACGAAGATTTACTGTGGAAAGTGGAGAGTTCGAAAGGAAATGCCTTTGTAGCAGCAGACAAACATCTCGCAGCCTGTGAGGAACGTTATGACCGATTAGTGTTTGAAATGCAGGAGTTATCCCGACCTGCACGTTGTGAGGACGAAGATAAAGCGAATGTGGCGTTAGCTGCTAAACTGCGATCATTAGAGAAACAGGCCCATCAAGTGGCCGAGTTGAAAGCACGAGCCACCAGTTACCAGTCAGAAATGGTCGAAACGAAAAAGACTTTACTTTCCACTCGAGTGCAAGCCGAACTCCAGCGAGCCAAGTTAGACCATAGCACTGTGGCTTCTACTGCCGAACTGGAGCTAAGAACTACCAAACGACTGGAAAAAATCAAAGAAGAGGTGTTAGCTGTGCAACAAGTGCTTAAAACGGAGCAAGGCGTGCTCCAAACACTTCTGGAGTGGCTCGGGACGGAAACAGACCGTTTTGGAGCATCTTTCGCTGCCGAAGACTTGGCGCCTTGTGTCATTTCAGAGCAGACACACGAAGCTAAACGTTCGTTACTGTACACTCTTCGCACGATTCCAGAATGCACTCAAGGCAGCGATCGTTTGTCCTCCTTGTGCTCTCAAGCCACTCAATTAGCTTCAAGAATCACTGCGTCTCGAGCTCACGACTTGAAACGAACTGAAATTGACTTGGAGCGCACCATGCGAGATGTGGAGATCTGGAAGACACGAAGGGAACAAGCCAAGGAATTTGTCGATGAAATGAGAAAACGAGAGGCCAAATGGCAGGAAACTCAGCGTGAGAAGAACGAGGAGAGTCTGGCGCTAATGCGAACGTTTATCCCATTCGACATCGCGGATCTGTCAGTAGAAAATCTCATTGCTCGAGCTCAAGAAGGAGGAGTGTTGTACACGTACGATCTGGCTGCTTATCTCAAGACGAATCGATTTCTCCACTGGCTGGTAACACACGAAGATGATATCACTCGAGCCAACTTTCTAGCTATTGAGAGCGCGTCGTTCTTCCTGGATTTCGGCAACTATGACATTCAGGAGCTTCGAGCTTTAGCCAGAGTTTTACCGGACAATTTCGCCTTTGACAAGGACGGACGGAAGAATGCGTGGCGATCATCTTACATTGATCACGTTCGACAACTTGCAGCTCAACAGCAACGTGAAACCATCAAAGCTGGTTGGGATCCGGTAAAGCGAGCACGTCGAGAAGTTCATCTGCCAGATCTGACTGCAAGACAGCAGCTAAACCCTATTTTCTGCTACCCTACAGACGCTGAAATTGACAGTAGATTGGAGAAATTCGAGCGACAACGAGCTCGACTGGAGGCAAAACGTGTTCGATTGAAGAAACTGGACGATGAGCTCATTCCACAAGCCAAAGCGGAGTACGTTGCAGTGGCTGAAGATGCTCGAAATGAAGAATTATTGCGTTCATTTGGGAAATCAACGCTGATTGCATTACGAGATGAAGCCAAACAGCAGCATTTGGCGCTCTGTAAAGAGCGAGATGCCGCCAAAGGTGAATTAGCACATGGCGAGCGTGCTTGGAGCACGATGGCGCCTTCATTTGAACAGTATCAAGCGGAAGTAGCACAGATCCGAGCTCTCGACCCGGAAACCCGCAACTTGTCTCGGATCCGTGGTCCTTTTCCTGCAGAAATTGACATTCAACCTCGAGAACGTGCAGAATTCAAGAAATTATCCGTTGAAGAAGAAGCAGAGGCTCGGAGAAAGGAATTGGATAGTGCTATCGCCAAACGCAGTCTTGATATTAACGAAGTTGCTGAGGAGACAAAGGTGACTCCAGTCGACTCAATGACCAAATTGGAGGCAGAAGTATCTCCTTTGACCGAAGCAGAGTTGGAGGCTACGAGGTTAATGCAACTGGAAGATAAAGCACCGACATCTAATACAGTACCTAACGCTGTATCGGAACTACAGACAGAGAACGCACCTCTTTCACGTGGTTTCAAGCGGGTCAAGTCTCTTCAAGTTGCTGTTGGAGTGCTTCAGTTCCTGGAGAAGGACTTTTGCAGTCCCACGCGTGTGACGCCAGGGAAAGGGGGGAGTTTTGTGTCTCCATCTCCAAAAGCAAAGGCCTTCGCGACAGAGAAAAGTGATGAATCTGCTGTCAAAACACCACGAGGGTCTCGATTGTTGCCTTCAACACCAAAATCGGATAAAGAAGAGGAAATCAAGGCACCAAAGCCTCCAGTTGTTGTACAACCGAAATCCAAAGCTTTATTGAAGCTCCTTGAAGCTCGAAAGACAGAGGAGACGTCCACTTCAAGTCCAACACGTCCTCCACCTTCACCTTTCGCAGGCAACTTCCTGGGCGAATTGCAGAATCGCTTTCAACGTAAGTCATCGGGTACTGACGTCGGTAGTGAAAACAAGACAACCAAGAAACCCATGAATTTCTTGGATGAGCTCAAACGTAAAGCTGGTGGGGACCCAATTCTGGTGGGGACCCAATTCCAGCCACGCCTCAAAAACCCATGAATTTCCTAGATGAGCTAAAAAATGCTTCGAAAAGGGTCTCTACCAGCACTGAAAGTACTACAGCACCGACTTCTGCTTCCCCCGCTACAAATTTCCTAGATGAGCTAAAAGCTCGTGCTCTTCCATCGTAAAAAAAAAACAATCAAAATGGCTATTGTGCATCAACTATTCATTTATCGTAACCCGCCAGCACGTCGAGCAGTCAAGAGCATTGCCTCTGCGACTTTTTCCACTCCAGTACAGATTCGATCCACTACGAACGGCGGTACGTCAATGTGAGATTTCCTCAGCCTCAAGCACCACCACCGCGTCATGACAATCATAGGCTCTTCCTGCTCCCCTTCATGCCAAGCAACTGATGTGATCACCGTCATATCCTGACGAACTCGAGATTCTGAATGATACGGGTACAATTCGTCTTCATCCACAGCGTCTCCGATCATTAGACCCAACTCCCGTTCTCCATTTGATGCTGGCTGGTATTCAGCAAACGCTACGGTGTTGGTGTCTGTTTGTACGTGATTTGCTACTGTAGCAACAAGACGGTGTTGAGCTACTTGACTGCCAGGAATCGCGTCGTCATTTTCACGCACCGAAATGTCGCCAATTGCTTCAGAAATGCTAATTTCGAGGTTGTAAACAGAGTCCTGGAGTGCGTCCATGATGGATTTAATACTGCTCGCTCCAGTCAGAGGGACGATCTCGAAGCGCAGGGATACGAAATCTCCATTTGTCGCCTCAAACTTCTTCCGATCGCAGAATTCGGACGTCATTCGGTAATGTTCATGAAATGCCGAGCAACTTCCAGTCGGTCGTTCTTCATTCGTAGTAGAGAAGCTTCACGTTCGACTGGGTCTCGACTGAGAATTGCAGGCAAGTCGAATGGTTCAGTAACATTGTCGCGCTGGAATAAAAACTCACACAGGAATTTAGTTTTTTTTTTAAACTTTTCAAAGAGGATAAACGTACGTAGAACTGAGTGAGCATGGACGCTGTACTGGCGAAGAAGAGTCGTTGGGCGTGGAGAGCGTCACGCATTACTTTGTTCGTCATTTCTCGCTCTGCTACCGTTTCTTGATGTTTGAGGATCTGATTCCTGGTCTCGTACTGGATCAATTTCTTCTTCAAATGCTCCATCTCGTCTTGTAGCTCATTAATCTCAGTCTGCATACGTACATGAATGAATTATTAATTCATTTACCTGACCTAGAACAAGCAAATATGGAGGAATACTTACTCGACGGCGAATGTACGTCCGAATTTTAGGTTTCGTCGGCTTTGGAGCACGAAGATGCTTTTTGGATGGTCTTACGGACTTTGGTACTGAATCAGTGTCTGCAACTCCATCGGAAAAGCTACCAAATGCAATCCTAGTAGGCGAAACGGACATGGAAGTTGCCTCCGTTGACCTGCAGAATGTCGTTAAGGTTACGTACGACTCGTTCCAGTGCTTTTCGGCATAGAATTCAGTCACTAATTTTCAGACGATTTGCTACCATGAGTTTTAGAATGTTTCAAATCTGAATGCAATTCAAATGTAGGTGTATCGGTGCTTAGTACTAGTAGCTCTTGTCAAACGTTCAACATGCATGCACGTCTTGCAGTCGCGTACATGGCAGCTCCCACTTTGTCCACTCCAGTCCGAATCCGTTCCACTACAAATGGCGGCACGTAAATGTCGGATTTTCGGATCCTCAAGCACCACCACCTTGTCATGACAATCATGGGCTCTCCACTCTCTTGCTCTTGCCATGTCACTTGAGTAATCTGCGTCATGTCTTGCCTTACGCGAGTGTCTGGCTGGTACGGATACAGCTCGTCTTCGTCCACGGAGTCGCAGATCATCAATCCCAGTTCGTGTTCCCCACTACCCGGAGGTCCCGCTGGTCGGTAGTCTGCGAACGCCACGTTGTTCGTGTCCGTTTGGATCACGCCACCAACTGTAGCTACTAGACGGTGCTGGGCTACGGGACTTCCTGGCTTAGCGTCGTCATTCTCGCGAATGTTAATGTCGCCCACAGCTTCCGAAATGCTGATCTCAATGTTGTACACGAAGAACTGGAGTGCATCGATGATCGCCTTGACGCTGTGTGCTCCAGGTAACGGCAAGACCTCAAAGCGCTGGGACACGAGATCTCCGTTCGCAGCCTCAAACTTCTTCCGGTCGCAGAATTCCGTCGCTGACAGACGATGGCATCTTTGGAGCATGAAATGGTGCCCAACTTGCAGTCGGTCATGCTTCATTCGCAGTAGTGCTGTCTGACGTTCGAGCGGATCACTACTGAGTCGCGCAGGCAAGTCGAACGGCTCAGTTGCAGTGTTGCGCTGCAGCAGATACAAAGCACAAATTAGATCATGACCTGAGATCCTCACAGCAGACAACGTTCACGTACGAAAAACTGTGTGATCATGGACAACGTGCTGGCAAATGATAACCTCTGACCGTGCAGAGCATTGCGCATCGTCTTATTCAGCATTTCTTTCTCTGTCAGTGCGTTACGCTGCTTTAGCACCGCATTTTGAGGCATCACGAACTGCATGGCAGTCGGCAACAAATGGCCACGCTGCAACTTCAGTTTTGCACATGCACGTTCGTAGGCGGACTCTACATGCAGTTGAAATTACAAAATGCATAATTTTTGGTTGTGATACTTTTCGGAACCTCTGGGCTCGATGCGACGAGTATCTATTTCGAATGGATTGTAGTTGATGTGCAAGCGAATATTCTGCTTGTATAGATATGAGGTCAACCTCAACCTTATAATTTTAAGCGGTTCTGCACCTCCCAACCTTAGGTTGGGAGGTGCAACCTAAGGTTGGGAGGTGCAGAACCGCTTAAAATTATTAACATCAGAGCCTAATGTGGTAGAGCATCAAAATGAATGGACAGAGATGCTGTTTGAGCTAATCTTATGCCCTCAGAACCAGTCATATGCTGCGTTGCGAAATAGGACTCTCGCATTTTATCCGATAAGTCTATGGACAGTGTACGTCTGGAAAGGTTTCCACCATGGAGACTTCACGTCGTCAAGGCACTTCGTTTGGCGATGTCTTAGATAGTAAGGCAACACTCAGTCTGGAGAAAAAATGGTTTCAAGTCTTTTTGCCGGCATTACGCACCTTCCGGTCGCTTTTCGGACACGCTGACGTCCCCGAAGACTTTATCGTTCCACACTCGAGTCCGTTATGGCCTCAAGCTACTTGGGGTCTGCATTTGGGTCAAATTATCAGTCGCAGCAATGACACCAAGAAACTTTATAGCTCACAAATGGCCATCTCTCAGCCGGAATTAAACAAATTAGGCTTCACCTGGACAACAACCAACACAGCAGACCGGTCCTGGAAGTGTCAGATCCTTCCTGCATTGCTCGCTTTCCACCGGGAACAGGGTCACTGCAACGTTCCAGCGACTTTCGTCGTTCCAGAATGGCAATCGTGGCCACAAGAGGCATGGGGGTTAAATCTAGGAGCGATCGTCAAGCGGATCCGAGCAGGGCGCAGTTATGCGGACCAAAGCGCGCGAGATAGCACGATTTTGAACTCAGTGGGCTTCTTGTGGGATCCGAATGATGTTGAATGGCAGGAACGAATTCTACCAGCGTTGGCTACTGTCGCTGACGAATTCAGACATAGTCCCTTTGCACCGGATTTCGTGGTACCGTCGCAATACCCGTGGATCAAGCAGACGTGGGGGCTAAAACTTGGCGCATTTCTAAATGATCCCCACAAGAGAGAACAGTTTTCCGTACAAATAGTTCGAGATTTAAACGTGCTGGAAGGTTTGGGCTTTCAAGTCAACTTATCCGATGAAACGTGGGTGCAGCAGATTGTTCCGCTCCTCAGAATCTTCTCGACCACCTTCCCCACTCAATATTTTGTCCCGAAGAATTTTACGATTCCGCGTAGCCAACCATGGCCGAGGAAGATGTGGGGGCTGAATTTGGGACGAATAGCGGCGCAGAACCCTAAGCGGATGGTAAAAGTGGAGAATCGGTGGAAACAGCGTCGTGAAGCTCCTGAAACGATGTCTCTTGTGTCGGAAAACAGGACTCAGGCATGGAGAATTCGGATTTTCCCAGCTTTGGTGACTTTTGTACAGGTTTTCGGCGACTGTCGCCTTGGCAATCACTTTACTGTTCCTTCGGAGCTCCCATGGCCGAAAGCAACGTGGGGGTTAAGACTTGGAGCTGGAATGGCAGAGTACTGCAAGAATGGGACGTACTTTGAACAGATTGGACGTGATGCCGATCGATTGGATAAACTTGGCTTCTCCTTCAAGTTAGCAGGAGCTCCATGGGAACAACTGGGTGCTCCACTGGTAAAAACTTTCTCGACAGCTTATCCCTGCACTGTAGTACCTGAAGGTTTTGTAGTTCCAACCCGATCTCCTTGGCAAGAAACAATGTGGGGTGTTAGGCTTGGGGTGCTTGTCCGTTGGAATTGTCAACACATGACTGATATCGAGAATGACTGGAGAGTTCAAGTGCTGAAAACAGTAGAGATTCATCACCAAGTGAACGGAGGAACTCCCATCGGGGATTCGTGTATGGTACCGTCTCAATCTCCGTGGCCTTCGAAGACGTGGGGAATGGATCTCGCTCTTGTACTACAGCGACTTCAAAATGGACATTGCTACGATGGACACGTGGTTCTAGCCAGGAACTCAGTGGCCAGAGTGAAATACACTCTTCACCGCCAAAGAGACGAAGCCTGGGAGTCAATTTTCACGGCTTTGAGAATCTATTCGAGACATTTCGGAGACTGCAACGTGAAGTTGAACTTTGTAGTTCCAAATAATCTCTCATGGCCGAAACCTGTGTGGAATATGCCGTTGGGACAAATTGTCGAGAAGATGAAGATGACAGGCAACTTCTTCACGTATATCGGACGATGTGCTGGTCGATTGAGCAAGCTGCAATTCTCGCTTCCTCTGTCGAATTTCGCTTGGGAGAAGAAAGTGGCTCCTCTTATCGCTACGTTTGCTAAACTTCATCCGAAAGACAGCAATTCATTTAATATTTGGGGATTCACTATTCCTTCCGAGAAACCGTGGCCTGAGTCTTCCTGGGGGATCAATCTTGGACTGATCATCCAATGGAATCAACCTCGACTGGAAGCTATTGAGCGAGACTGGAAAGACCAAGTACTGACAGCCAACGATGTTTTCCAGTATGAGAACGAGAACAAGATTTTACGAGATGATTTCGTAGTTCCTTCTCGTTCTCCGTGGCCTTACCAGACGTGGGGAAGAGAACTTCGGCATATTACCACGTGCATTCAGGTTGGCCAGCACTACGGGGGTCACGTGGCCATCGCCAATTTCCAGTCAACTCAGGCTTGTGTCGTTTCTAGCGAAGAGAACGAGCAGTGGAAGTCGATTCTCTCTGCTCTTGACGTTTTCTTCTTTGTTTTTGGTCATTGTTCAGTTCCCGATGACTTTATCGTCCCGTCCGAGTCTCCCTGGCCTAAGGGGACTTTTGGCTTGTCACTGGGTAGAATTGTGTGGGAAATGGAGAATTACGGAGTGTTCTTCACTGAAGTTGGGCTCAATGCGGATCGGTTAGAGACTTTGGGCTTCCGATACAAACTGGCAGAGTCAGCGTGGCTGGAACACGTCGCTCCGTTACTGGAAATGTTCGCAGCGCAATATCCTCATGAGGTTTTATCTGAAGAGTTTGTGGTACCTTCAAAAGGACTTTGGCCTGAGGAAATGCACGGCTTCAGACTGGGCAAGATCGTGTCGTGGTGTTCTCGGTTCAATTTCAGCGATCAAGAGCAATGGGAAGAGCGAAAAGGGCCTGGAAGCTTGGAAGTGTACGGCTATTGCAAGGTGCCACTCAGTTTCAAAGTTCCTTCAGAGCTCCCGTGGCCTAAACAAATGTGGGGCTTAAAGATGGAAACGTACCTTCGTCAATTGAACCAATGTGGAGATCTCTTCCTCTCTGGTGGTTTGCATCGTGCTTTAACGAGTGGGAACGCCTTTGGGTTCGCCTTTAAACTGGAGATGGAAGGGGTTTCTTTCAGAAAAGCTGAATCTGAGAACGATACAGCTCCAGTGGAACAAATCGAAGAACCTTTCAGCCCCAGAAGCCAATTAGGCAAACGATTCCTACCTAATGACAATTGTCAACGAAGGGAAGGCTGGATCGGAAGTTATTCGCCCGAAGCACGCAGGAAACGCATCCGGAGGTTCCTCAAAAAGCGGGAAGAGCGAGTGTGGGCGAAGGAAGTCAAGTATACCGTCCGCAAGAGTTTTGCAGACACGCGACTACGTGTAAAAGGTCGATTCGTGATGAAAGAAGACGAGAAAAACTTACGGGAGCTTCTCAGCTTCACATGATCGATAAAGTAAACTTGTAGAAATAAAAACCCATTACCATTTTTCATCTGGCGTTGTTTGACTGTGCGTCCATTTACTCGTCGGACGTGTAGAAGCGTAGAAAAACCTGCAACAAACTCCAAGCCAACGTGTTGACCTCTCCGTCGTTCTTCTCGAACGCATCCAGTTCTTCCACTTTCGAGTCTCGTTTGTCCATGAAGTCAAGTGGTTTGTACGCGTGGAAGGCATCGACACTGGGGAAATACAGACGCACGTCATTCGTGAAGGCGCTGGAGACAATCGACATGTTTGCAGTAGGCATCTGCATGGCCATGCAAGTCGTAGAGCATGCTGTACTACCGCAGAAGGCGATCTTAGCAGGCCAATCAGCATCCTTAGTCTCTTCAAAATCGACTCCAATCCCTTGGCCGAACGCAGGATAGACTGGGTTCCTAGTACGGACGATCTGTGCGATAGATTCCGGTGTCAGTAGCTTAGAGTGAAGCCCACGCGCGTGGAAAAGATCTGTGTAAATCTTGTGCATGTCCTTCCCAGTGGACTGCAATCCGTGAAGACTGTTCTCCAGTGTCTGGTAGATCGCACAGGAGCCTGTGCTCATGTGGTGCAAGTGTTTCTCCGGAACAACCTCTGTCCCACTCGAACTGTCACTTGTTTCACTCTCACTTACATTTGGTTGACGGTGAGCGTAAAACTGCACGTACTGGTCCACCAGTCCATGACGAATCTTCACTGCACCGGAATACGGGTCAAACGTCGTCAACTTTAAGCCTAAAGCTTGGAAAATGTGTTTCTGCAAGTATTCCCCGAAGGACAAGCCACTGAATTTCTCCACCATATAAGCGAGAAGTACGTAATTCTCCTCCACATAGTCGTAACTCGTCCCCGGTTTAAACGCCAACGGGGAGTCAATAAACGACCCAACTTGCACTCCCAAAGACCCCACCGTCTCACTCGTCTTCTGAATTCCTGATCCCATGTACAACAAATGCTGGAACGTCACTTGTTGACACTCTTCCTGGCCTTTAACTCGTGGACACCACGTGGTCTGGTTCTTCGGGACGCCGAACTCTCTCCAGTCCTTGACGGTCCAGTACTCGTCCACAGGTTTGTGCAATTGGACGACTCCTTCCTCCTGCAATTGGTGCATTGCAACAGCCATAAGAAGCTGCACATGTGCTCCCATCGGGAAGATGCTATGCTCCTCCATTTGCTGTTTAACCCCTCTAACCCGGTATTCTGTATCCTACAGAATAATATATTGTACAGGATTTAATATCCAGCAAACTCATCAGCGCTCCAAAACTCCGCATGAAGATTATTGTATGGTGTCTGGATCAGTCCACTTTCCTAACAGATCGGCGATGGGATGATAGACGGGTATTATTCAAGGAGGATAGAAAGACGCATATAAATCCCCAACAGGTTTGAAAATTCTGTCGAAAGCCCATCGGTTCACGTGTCAGAAGCTACCTCACATTGTCATTCGAAAAAATGAACGGCCCAGCAGAGATGCCGTTCAAGCAACTATGGCGCGAGATCTGCGAGGAAGGCTGGAAGGCTCGTAAGCCGACAGGGATGACCTAGAATCAACGCTACGTGAAGCCGGGGTGAAGGGCCGTCTCGACGAAGCCAGACGTGGCATAAACTTCTTTGAAGGTTAGTGGCCTTATTTTTGTGCCACCACAGTTGTCGACACAGAGGAGGTGGGCGCTACAGGTGAACTACCAGCAGCTATACCGGATGATACGGAGCAAGACGGCGCGACCAATGCCTTTCCGGATGATCCAGAATTCGATCTGGCAAGTGAGTGCATGGCTGCTGATGAAGAAGCAAAGAGCGAGACCGATGAACCAAACGGGAGCCGACGGCCTCATCGACTCGGACGTGTTTGGTAGCGACAATTTGATGGAGAGGCTCCGAAAGGAGCGACTGTTTGGCTCTACAGCTATCGATGACGTGAATCTCGTGGAGACCGCTGATGTCAGCGATTCCGATTCCAACGCCGACGAAGAAGCATTATGGCAGACAACGAGGTGGTCCACTCTGAGGAAAGTGTAGAAGAAGATGTAGAAGACCTGGAAATAAATGACAACGTTCCGGAAACTAGTAACTTTGACTTGACAGGTGATCTCTGCGATATCCCAGAGTATGGATAGATCACATACAATGAGGAGCACAGCCGTAAGCCGGGATGCCTGAATAACTCAAGTGGTGCTTTACTAGTTAGCACCACGTACTTTGCAGTAGGTCTTGCTGGAGCCTGCAGAAGTATTTGCCCAGTTCCTCCTCACTACCCGTAGTTAGGAACTGGGCAAATTCTTCCTCTTCGCGCGCTTTGCACTTCGCGCGCTTTTGGCGGATGGTTGGTTGGCGCCAAGAGTGCCGCACAGTACAGAGTCGTTTCAAATTTTACGGGGGTTGCCGAGTGAGAGGTTTTGAACATGTTTTGTCCGCCAGGGAGCCAATAGGAGATCGCCAGTTTCGCAGATGTTGGATACATTGTGCATGCTATAGCCGATGATGTACACTTTATGTACAGAATATGCCTCGCCGAGCACGAAAGGGCTTCCAACGGCATACTTTTCGCAGGTTATCGTTCATACTTTAATCAAGATAATTGCTTATTCTGTAGAATACAGAATAACGGCTCGGGTTAGAAGGGTTAAACGGCACATTAGCCATCCCCATAGCTTGCTGCAGCTTCTTCTGTCCATTGTGACTGAGTCTTACGACCCCCGAGAAGTTCTTTGCATGCTGGTAAGCATCCAGCAATGTCCGCAACTCCACAGCGCGTTCATTACGTTGTGCAGGCCACGAGAGAGCCACAAGCAAAAGAGTGAGTAAAGCTGCGGCCAGGAAACCGACGGTAGCTCGCCCCACAGTCTTAGAACGCGTGCTACGCTTCTGTCGAGCTCGCTGGCGCTCGTGGTAGCTCGATAACTGCTGTTGCAGCGAGTCTCCGCCGTCGCGATGCACCAAGGGGAGCTGCTCCATTTTTTTTATTACCTATATAAAATACCGTCGAGGGCGATTGAATTTGCATCAAGCGCCCTGAAAAAATGCATCACCGGGACGAAATGATGCATTCGAGCCGGGGCGGTACATAATAATTGCATAGGTCGCACGTCGTAAATTCTAGAAGGTCCTCTTGACCAGATTGCCACAATCGCATCCTAGCCGTACCGTAAAAGTATCCCCCCGAACACCCTCCGACTCATTCAAGATGCCTGGTAGCCGTCCTCGAGAGCTCCCTTCCCGCCTTCCTCGCGACCCTGCTGTCGCCCTTGTAGAAAACTCGATAACCTACCAGAAGTGTGTTGCGTTCGGTAGACAAACTTGTCGGCACCGTCTGTGCACAGTAGTGCCTCAAATGATGCACCGAGGAGCAATAAACAAATGCATCATTTCGTCCCGGTGATGCATTTTTTCAGGGCGCTTGATGCAAATTCAAGCGCCCTCGACGGTATATATATGTATAAAAAATAATAAACGACACAGACAAGCATAAAAACGCCAGACAAAGCGAGATAACCTCATGGACGACGAGCAGCTTCCGTTACAGTTGATCAAACAAAGTCTAACTATTTCTAGCTAATCTTTGTCGTGGGCTCGCTGTAACCCGAGTTATGAGGATGCTGCATGCAGCGTTCACGTCACGTCCTTCGCACATTTCTTGATCTTGGCGGTAGCACAGTCAAATAATCGCTTGGTTCTCGCGAAAATCTTCACTTGCTTACCAGATCGGTGACCGCGAATGTCGCTGTGCGTCTGCTGCTCGCTCACGCAAGCTGTCCAGGTGATCTCGACCAACGTGAGCGCACGATCCTCTCCAGTCATGAATGCGTCCAGGCCTGGATCTAGGGCCACCGCGTGGTGACCCCAGATCCTCTTGTCCTCTTGCTTCTCACCGAGTAAGTTTGACACTGAGGTGGTTTTAAGGTTGGTTCCTTAGTTGAGGTTCATTGCTCTTCACCCTTCGTACAAAAAGGATGGTAACTTAAATTGAAGTTCAACAGGAGCTAAATCCACCCAATTATCGCAATCTACACAACGCTTCGCCTCGTATGCGCGTCCAGCAGCGTCGTGGGGGTCGCATGGAGCTCAAGTGTCCGTCTTCGGAGACTGGCGTTTTTATGCTTGTCTGTGACGTGTGTTGACTTGATGTTTGTAAGAAAATGAGTTTGTTGAGATTCGAAGTGGTTTCGAGCCAATGACGCTGTGTCAATGTATGGACAAGTTTTGGGACGAGAGTAAAAAGATTGAGAGCTTGGCGTTTGTACAGAGAGGGTTTACTATGGAAGAGAGAGAGGAAGTGACGTATAGACAAGTGTTTGATTGGATTCAGGGACTAAAGAATGTGTTGACAGTGAGGGATGACAATTGGGAGACTGTGGGGATCAACTTGACTCCGTTTTCAATTGAAGAAACAGCGACGATGCTGCTAGTGGCGCAACAGAAGAAGTGGATTTATGTGCCAATTGATGTGGAGCTTTCACTAGCTAGACAGCTTGAATTACTGGAAAATGCAGGTGTTCGAAGTCTTGTGACCACAGTAAACAGTCCTTTGGTTGAGTGCTGTAGGAAGAAGACGAACGGGGTTAATGTGGAGACGATGGAGCTGAAGAAAAGTCCGTTTCGACCTGTACAAGTGATAACGTTTATGGGTGGAGAAGATTCTGAACTGGAGAAGACTCGTTTACGATTGGAAAAGGAGAAGGAACTTGTTGCTCCACTTTACGTGTTGTTTACGTCTGGGACAACTGGAAGGCCAAAAGGTGTGTTGGGAACGAGATCTGGGGCGTGGACTCGCTTGAATTGGATGTGGGAGATGTATCCATTTGCAGTAACTACAATGGGGACAACTAGTGAGCGAGTTGTGAGAGCCACCAAGCTTTCGTTTGTAGACTCAGTGTGGGAAATCCTTGGTGCTTTTCTAAAGCGTGTACCTCTAGTTCATATCCAAGTACCAAAGAGCGAAAGTCATTCGGAGTCATCTATGATAAAAAGTGTTGTGCTTGATAACAGTGAGCGATTCCTGGATGTTGTGCGCAGTGAGAAAGTGACGCGCTTCACTGCAGTTCCCAGTGTTCTGGAGCTTTTGTTGCTCCAAACTACAACTACAGGCCGCCAATCTTCTTTTGCTGGCCTTCGGTACGTGTTGAGCAGTGGTGAATCGCTGTCAGTTCATGTTCTACAGCAATTCACGACTGATCTGCCTCATTTGATCTTCCTCAACCTATACGGTACGCTAGAGCTATCTCTTTACCCTACAACAAAGTGCTAAACTGATGCTCTCTATTCTCTTTGTAGGCAGTACGGAGGTGAGTGGTGACGTTACGTGTATGGAAGTAAAGGGGCCATTATCTTCTGCTCAAGTGGTTGAATGGGAGAAGACTGGTGTACCCATAGCCAAACTCGATTCGGGTGGAGTTGTTGGTGCTGAGACGTCCCTTTTGCTTCTATCAGACGTAGCATCAAGAGTTATTTGGCCTAGGAAGGATGCCAATCAGACTGAGAAGGAGGTTATTAGTGGAGTTCTCTACATTTCTGGGCCTCTTGTTACGCATGGATATGTTGCCGATGACCGCAAAGATGTATTCAAGACCTCAGAAGAAATAGGATATCAAAGTGCTACTGATTCCGAGCAATCTCGTCTGTGGCTGTGCACAGAAGACATTTGCTCTGTGGTTCAAGAGTATTTCTTTCTCTGCGGTCGTAGGGATAATGCTGTTAAGATTCGAGGTCAATTGGTGCACTTGGAAGCAGTGGAACGTGCAGTGGCAACAGCGTTAAATGAAACAATGGACGACGAACAACTCCATAGCAGCAAGGTACTTGCACTTGTAGTGATGAAGGGAGCTATTCAGCAGCAATGTATCGTGGCGTGTGTTATCTGTGAGGGTTTAAACACCTCAGTTACTCGATTTCCCCGGACGAGAAGGTTAAACGCTTGGATAGCAGAACACTACGGGACATCGCATGTCCCCCACGAAATACTGAGAGTAGATACGAACGCTGTGTCACAATTTACAAACGGAAAAATGGATCGGTATCGTATAAAGCAATTGGTAGCCAATTTTCACGCTAAAACTGGTGTATTGTTGCCAAACTTGAGAATCGACATTGAAGCAAACAGCACAACGGAAACACTGGTGGCTCGACTTATAATGAAGATCCTGGATATCCCTCTGCCTAGCAATATCTGGTCCCAAACGTTCAATGAGCTTGGTGGGAATTCATTGTTAGTGACGCTGTTCTCTCACGAATTACGGCAAATATTCAGTACGCCTCCACTAACTAATCAGGAACTGGTAAGTTTGGCCCTGTTCAGCTTTCCCATATCCGTGATTCTAACCGTAATGTGCCATTTCCCAGCTTACAATGACCATCGAAGAGATTGTTTTGGCGTTAGAATCCCTATCTACACACGAAGATCGAGTGGTTGTGTCAATGGAGCTGCCAAGTGAGGTCTCCGTCAAACGCCGCAAGATAACTCATCTTGTACCTTCGGGTTCTGTCAACGTTATTCGAGGTGATGCCAATCAAGATGGTTTGGCATTCTTGTCCCGTTACAACCAGTCATCCGACATGAACGGCTTTCACCTCCCAACTTGCTGCACGTCTCCAATATCACCAGGATCGCTGGGAGTGGAAAAGGTGTGGAAGGTCGATTTAGGCAAATGCATTGATGCTTCTCCGCTGATAGTGCAGCATCGTGATCATGAAGGTAGAGCGAGTTCTACCTGGGCAATTGTCGGTTCCCATTCCGCCCAATTGGTGTGCGTCGATGTGCAGATTGGACGAGAAATTTGGCGAGTGACGCTGGACGACCGCATCGAAGCGTGTGCAGCTCTCAGTGTGAAACATCAATTGGTGTACGTAGGGACATACGCTGGTACGCTTTTCGCTCTGCACTTGCAGACAGGAGAAATCTCGTGGCGATTCCAAGCACAAGGAACGATCAAGTCGTCGGCTCTGGTGCTAAATACACTCGGACTGGTAGTTGTTGGTGCGTACGACAACAAGTTGTACGCGCTGAATGTCGCTACAGGTCAAAAGCAGTGGGCCATGGATCTCCAAGGCAGCGTCTTCTCAACTCCATTCTACTCCGCTTGGTCCAAACAACTTTTTGCCGCTTCCACGAATGGGAATGTCGTAGCCTTTTCTTCGTCTTCGGATGATGCAGCATTCGCCAGTATCCAGGAGCAATGGAGGCTACAGTTACCCGCACCAGTATTTGCAGGGCTAAATGCTGACCCTTTATCTCATCTCTTGCTAGTAGGGTGTGCGGATGGAAATCTGTATGGAGTGAAGTTGGAGTCTGGAGAGATTCAGTGGCAAATTCCAACTGAGAAACCCATTTTCAGCTCACCCTGCGTTTACGGCACTGGATCGGTAGTGTTTGGCTCTCATGATGGCAAATTGCGGAAGGTTGACACTTGTACAGGGGATCTCCAGTGGGCCACCAATCTCAGTGGTGCCGTGTTTGCATCCCCGACGGTGGTTCGGCTTGTAGCAGAACCGGTAAATGGAGGAGATGACATCTTGATTTGTTGTGTGACAACCACTAGCGGCCAGTTGTGCTTCTGCGACGAGAAGACTGGAGTCATTATTTACCAAACGGGTGATGCGTCTGGCAGAATTCTGGGTCCGCTCTTTGGATCTCCCGTACTTGTTGACAATTGGTGCTTGTTGGGGACCCGTACCAACTATTTCTATGGGATGAAGTTGACTTCTTGACTCTTTCCAGCTCATTTTCTTCGAAGTCCCCGTTCATTTTTCACCTCATTCCAAGCGTAAAAGTTCCAATCTTTATCTGGAGTCGTAGCAACAGAAGACGCACCGAAGAGCATGAGTTCGTATTTGGCCAGTTGCAATCGGAACGCTTGGTTTGGCTGTACGATGTGCCGTTTGCGCTTCACCATGTTGTAGGCTTCTAGTAATGGCATCTTCTTGTCGATCATTAAATAGGCGATCAGAAGCGCAGGAGACCGTGAAGCACCTATCCCCACAAGCAGATTGTGAGCTATAAGAGAGAAGCACAACCCATAGCAATGTATTCTCACCGGAAATGCAGTGGAGAAGTACCCGCCCTCGCAATCTCTCGACTCTTTTGATGAATTTAGTCACCGTTTGAAAGTGGGGGATAAGTTCTTCGTCTTGGGAATCGTGCAGATTCAACTTAAGGTAGATAAATTCGCCTTCGAAGCTGTTTCCAATCTGTGCAGCGCAGTTGCAGATATGGGTGATGCCCAATAGATTGAGTAACCTGCTGTCTGCTGCGTTTTCACGATTTCCTAGTAAAACGTGATTCAATATCACTGTGGGGTCTTGACAACTAGCAGTTCCGAGCGTTCGACCGATAAATGCTGCCAGGCGTTTAAAGATTGATTGTTCTTGGGCTAAAGCCTCCATAACCCGCCACTAAATTCACAAGTACAATGACTTTAATGTGAGTAAAAAGCAGTACCGTATTCTTTAGTATTTGCTGGTACCTGTGCTGCCATGACTGCATCCTCTTCGTCTGGATTCCTCTTGGAGTATACTACGATCGAAGTATTACGGACATGTTCGCCTTCTCGTTGTAGTTCATGTCGACGGTTGAATTTCCTCGTCGAGGCATATTTCTTCAAGGTTTGAGAGGATTTCTGACGCTGTAGACCTGATGGGGTGAAAGAAATGCTAGAAGATGCCAATACACCCGATGCAATGCGAGTAGAGCTAGTGGGTCCCTTCCGTTTGATCATCGCAGTTTGCACTCAAGAGCTACAATTAGAGACCAGCGAGATGGCTACATCCTTTCAAATTCGATTGCAAATCAACGTGGGGCTAGCAAGATCGATGTATCATTCTCAGACCAGACCGCCAACGTTCTCCATTAGTTGAGACCCCTCTCGCTGTCTTACAACTGAAACTATGACAGTGTTACGTGGTTTCTTGACGCTTTTAACCATTGTGGTCTTCTGTCTATCACCTGTTCATTCCGAGTCTTCCGGTGTTCGGGCGCACAACCTCCAGAGACTTCGGGACTTTCGTGGTCACGAATACTTTGTGCAGTTCGACGTTCATCAAACGGAGGAGGACCCAGTGCAATTCCCTATTCGAGAGGACTATTTCACTGATGCAATTCTGGACCATTTTGCTCCGGTGTCCAAGCGTTCAACGTGGAAGCAGAGGTACCAAGTGAACGAGCAGTTCTGGGGCGGCCATGGCTTCCCTGTGTTTCTCTACATCGGAGGAGAGGGACCTCTAGGACCAAAAGCCATTAGCAACCGCACTTTTGTGTACTACCTAGCAGAAAAACACCGAGCATTGTTACTGGCTCTGGAACATCGATTCTATGGGAAATCGTACCCGACGGAAGACATGAGTCTGCCGAATCTGGTCTATCTCTCCAGTGAGCAAGCGCTGGCTGACTTGGCTCATTTCCACTCGTTTGCGACGGACAAATACGGACTGACGGACGAGAAATGGGTAGCATTTGGAGGAAGTTATCCAGGGAATCTTGCAGCGTGGGTCAAGCTGAAATACCCGGCGCTTTTTGCTGGAACAGTAGCGAGTTCTGCCCCGGTACATGCGAAATCGGATTTCTTTGAGTACATGGAAGTTGTAGGCGACGGGTTACGGTACTTTGGAGGGGGAGAGTGCTATCATCAAGTGGAGGAGGCTATCACTATGTTCGGACAGCTCATGGATGGCGGAAAAGAAGGTCGTGATAAAGTCAACGAACTGTTCAAGCCCTGCTACCCGATGACCAACGAATTCGACGACTCGGTCTTCGAAACGTCCGTGATGGGAGCGTTTCAGGACATCGCGCAGTACAATGCAATTCACGAGGGAGTCATGACGCTGGATGAAGTCTGCAAACACTTTGCAGAACCAGGTGACGCAGTGGAGAAGCTTGCCGCATTCCTCAACAAGACGCGCGTTGGCGACTGTCTTGACTCGAAATTTGAAGGTGCGGCGAATGGAACGGTGGAGGTTCTGAGTCGCGACCAGTTCGACGGCAAGAGCAGCGCTCGTCAGTGGGTGTATCAGACATGTAACGAGTTCGGCTACTTCCAGACCACGACGAGTGTTCGTTCTCCATTCCACGCACTCCGTGCAGTCACAGAAGCCAACGTCGGCACTGAAATCTGCAAGCGCGTGTACCAAATGGACATTGCCAGGGGTTCCGAAAAATACTCGGAAGTGGAAATATATTCCGTATTTTCGGTGAAATTATTTATTTCACGGTTCCTGGGACAAGAATAAATTATTTACGGAGATGTTACGACTAGAATGAATTATTTATTTTAATATTCAAAACCTTCCATCCATTATATTTAATGTACAACCACACCTACTCATTTGAGTTCAAGTAAGGTAAATCATCAATTTAGGGCCATCAACCAATTTAGGGCCGTATTTTAACTGCCAATCACGTGAAGTTTTTCACAGAGCAAGTACTTTATTGGCTAAAACACGCCGAGTAATTCGAGCATCTTTTATCTCGGCCCATATTTGATTTTTTACCTTATACGCTTGTTTAGCGTTGCCGCCACGAGCGCCAGGCACTATCGCCTATAGCGGTTGAGATGCTGCTTTTCCTGAAAGTCAACGCCTCCTACTGGGGTGTGGAAGTCGTTGACAGATGCATTTAGAAAACAGTACAGCAGCACATGAACTGACATCAAGGGACTGTGAGCAGTGCATGTTTCTCACGGTTCTTCGCGGTGATATCAATTATTTACTGCGACGTTTTGATAGTTCTCAATTATTGATTTCTTTGAGTTTCTTCCTGCAATGCGTTACGGGCTGGAGTCCAATGGAGAAAATGAGTATCAGTACAATATTCGGAACCCCTGGACATTGCTCCAGATGTGGCCGGTGCCAACCTCGACTATGGTTCACTCGGCATTGAAGTTGAACGCGTGACGTTCCCAAGTGGAACTATTGACCCGTGGCACGCATTGGCCGTGCAAAACTCGACGAAACTGCACTCGTTCTCGGCAGAAGCTGTGTTCATCGAAGGCACTGCTCACTGTGCCGACATGTACTACCCAAGTGATCGAGACACGCCACAACTGCAATGGGCTCACGACAAAATCGCCGCTAGAGTCAAATGGTACCTACAAGACGTCGACTACACCAGCAAAGCAGCTATTACCCCCATGATCCCTGTACAAGTTGAAGCTGTCGAGTAAAGTTGCAGTTTTGTGTCACTAGTACAACATCAGTACAATCTGTACAAACGCTACTGTGTCTATAGTCTTTATCTTTTTTTACAAATCGTACACATCTTATCCCCAGCAGCTACTAAACCGTTTTGACTGGTGCTGACGCAGTCGAATATTAGTACCCCCCTTCCACACATCAAATTCGCCATGGCTTCGTACGAGACTCCACGCGTGGACGTGAACGCCAATGGGTGGGGCCCTACGGCGCTGCCTGAGCAGTTCCTGAACATCCCCTATGCGCCGTTCAACAAGGGCGACAAGCTGGGCAAAGCCGCCGACTTCGTGTCCAACTACGCGCCGCGTGGCTCCCGCTACGCGCGTGACCCGTCCGGAATCAACGCCGAGTTCCAGTACAAGCACGACTCGAAGGAAGACGCGAGTTTCCAGCTGGTGGACACATCCAAGGGTACACGCCCCAAGACTGAGGACCGTCTGCGTCCCACATGGAACCAGCAGCGGTTCGGAGGACGCGGTGGACGTGGTGGCCGTGGTGGTCGCGGTGCGTTCAACGACAAACCGGACCCGAATGCCGCCACCACGTCTTCGGCGCAGCTGCGTATGAAGGGTATGCAGAAGCAGAACAAGCGCTGGGACCGACTGAGCAACGCTCGTCGTGCACTGGCCTTCCGCCGTCGCGACGAGGTGCACATTGACCGCGTGGCGTCCGTTATGGTGCAGGCCAGCTGGAACCTCATCGACCAGTTCGAGATGCAGCAGCTGACCAAGCTCCAGGCAAACATCCCTAAGAGCGAGGACCTCAAGTGGTGCGGAGAGCTGCGCGAGTACGACGCCTCCTTCGACCGTATCACCAGCCGCTCCAACACGCGTGTGCACCGCTACGATGACCGGGACTTCTACTATGTCACTACGACGGACGACCCGGTTATCGAGGAGCTTGCGCAGCAGGGTGACGCTACGGTGTTCGCTACGGACGCGATCCTGTCGCATCTCATGACGTGCACTCGTTCTGTATTCCCTTGGGATATCGTGGTGCAGCGCGTGAACAACATGGTGTTCTTTGACAAGAGAGACGAATCCAACTTCGACTTACTTTCGGTCAATGAGAACGCTTCCGAACCCCCGAACCAGGAGGACCCGGAGCACATGAACCACCCGGACCGTCTCAGCCTTGAGGCTACTATGATCAACCAGAACCTGTCGCAGCAGGTGCTTAAGAGCGGCAATGGTGCCTTCTACAAGAAGTTCGATGACGCGAACCCGTTCGCCAGTGACGACGCTAAGCCTGCCAGCGTTGCCTACCGTTACCGTAAGTTCGACTTGGGTGGCGGCCTGAATCTTGTGGCTCGTTGTGAGGTGCAGGGTGTCGCTCTCAAGAAGGGTAAGCAGCAGTACGTGTCGACGTACGCACTCAACGAGTACGACCCCAAGTTCCCCGGTTCCATCGAGTGGCGCAAGAAAATCGACTCTCAGGTGCGTGTCTTGTGCTGTATATGTTTGTATGTCTGCATGTGGGTGGCAGTGTGTGCTGGACTTGATGAATGTTCACATTCTATATACGCTATTCCTACACTCTTGGTGAGGAGAAAGTATGGTATGAAAGTCCGCTACTGCATGAATGCCTGTGTCTTTTGATTTTTGAACGGCAGGTGTCAAGGCAGACAAAACTCGATGATTGTCAATATTTTCAGAATCGCTAATCCTACACTATTGATGAGGAAAGCTTGAAAACGATGAGAGTTTGTCCGCCACTGACACTTTATCGAGTGTGTTGTGGTGTGGATCTCGGTGAATGCCCACAACTTTATATACGCTATTCCTATACTATTGGTGAGGAAAGCTTTACATTTAGGAGAGATCTACCCACCACATTCTGTATATTTTCCCAGTAGATCTTAGATTTTGAACCATGACTAATAACTCTGTTGTATCTTTTACAGCGTGGTGCCATTCTGGCGAACGAGCTCAAGAACAACTCGTGCAAATTGGCCAAGTGGACGGCACAGGCACTGCTTGGCGGCGTGGACGAGATGAAGCTGGGCTACGTATCCCGCACTAACTTCAAGGACCCGTACTCGCACACGGTGCTGGGTATGCAGTCGTACATCCCCACGACGTTCGCGACACAGATCGCGCTCAACCAGAACAACACGTGGGGTATCATCAAGATGCTGGCGGAGCTGCTGCTGGAGCAGCCCGAGGGCAAGTACGTGATCATGAAGGACCCGAACAAGCCCATCATGCGTCTGTTCTCCGTGCCCCTCGACACCTTCGAGGAGGAGGGCGAGGACGACGAAGAGGACGACGAGTAAGCGGCGCCGAGTTTTCGTTTCGGCGCTGTAGGTTGTTGAATTTATTGATAACGATGAAATCCACACACTCGCCGTTGGTTTTGTTGCCGTTGTTCTGCCCTTGACACGACATGCCGCTTGCACCAATTGAACCCTTTGCGCACGGAAGAGTTGGAGATGTCGTAGAGGGACATCCACTAAGTCTGCGGCTCGTGTTGCTCAACCTGGAAAGATGCGCTTCCGCGGCAACAGCGGCAACTTGAGAGTGGTAGCTCAGCTCACAACCACAACATCAGCGCTGTATATGGTCCCATCAGAACTACCCGTTCGCCTTTTCTGATAGGGGATCCTGCTGCAGTACTTCGAGGTAGGAAATCAAAGGAAGCCATAGAGTTCTACTTCGTTGTGGGAAGACATCCGAAATCCTGGTCTCACGGTCGAACAAGCGAGATCATGGCGTTGTCGTTAAGTCCATTGTTCACGCAACTTTCAACGCACGAGTTGTCGCAATAAACGCGCGAGCCATGTGTGCTGATGCTGCATGGACCTCAATGGCCGTGCCATTGTTTGCCGTCACCATTAGACTTGACGGCGATGTGTGTGGATATTTGTATCGGCTTCGTAATGCATAACTCACCACCTCATCACTAGGGTTAAACTCTGCTTCGGTGCGGCACCAACGCCCACGAACGCACGACTTACATCGTGATACATGTATTAATAATCAACGCGACATGCATGCTTCGCCCCAGCTCATGGGGAAAATCTATGGAGCTCGAGGTTACGGAGCTCGAGGTACCAAAAAATCATATGTGTCGACCAAAATAAAAATAGTAAACACAAAATTTTATTTTATCTCAAATGAATTAACTCCGACAGTAATTGTCAAAGAGTTTATTTAATTTGGCGAAATGGGCAACCAGAGGAATTACTGTTAGTATTTCGCTGCTGTAAGTGAACTCAATTAATATGTATAATGCTGTAGCACGAAGAATACTTTTGAAGTATCGGATTGCTTTGGATAGGTGAGCAGGGGCCGAAGAACTGTGAACTGTGCATATCATGCAAATTGTGTAGAGCTGTTGACTTCGCGGTGTCGACTCAGATGACGTCCTGACGTCCCACAGTCATCGAGCGACGTCGATCTGCCAACCCGTCGACAGCCATCATTCTGTCACTATTTTGATTTAAAGAATAATCGTGCGGAAGCAGTTTGATTACACAACGGTCTAGTGAGTTCACGGATCCCATTAGAGCGGGAGGGAGGCAACACACACAACGGCAACATGTACGCGCAGAGTCTAATACTCAACTGCGTCGTCATCTGGTTGGTATACAACAGCGAAGATGGCCCGTATAAGCCACTCACGCCCTCAATGCCTTGGAAATCGTCGTGGTGGAGGCTGTGGTTACGGGGTTACCGTCACCACGAATGCGGTCGCTGTGATCAGTGACAGGAAAGTGGATGCATTTGCCATCTGCTCAACGACGGCTGTGTATGCTGTGACGGCTAAGAACAAGAAGTAGATCTTCTGCTTGAAACACTTGGACCTCGGTGTCAACATGATCAACAAGGTTGTCTAGGTAGTGTGTGGCTGGCTATTAATTAATGATAATGTCGATTCCGCTGACAGTTGCTGTATTGTTGGCGGATGGTAAAGAACACATCCAAGAGAAGATTCACTGTACTGCTCATCGTCTCGGCTACAGTTGTAGCATTAGGTGTTGTCACCGTCAAGTCCCTCTGAACGCTGATGGTCTGCCAAGACTTGTGGAGCAAGTGTCTATCAATCACAGAGGCAAACCTGAACTCAAATGCAGCGAACATCTCGTACAAGTACGCGACGGATAAGGTGTATGTGCAGGTGCACCACCTTGGGAGTGAGCTCATGCAGCGGGGCTGCGTAGGTGTGCACGGCACAGAGGAAGTTGGGTTGACTCGTAGAGTCCTGCTTGCAAGGCACTAGCCTTCGGTTCTATACAAGAACCAAGTAGTCCACTAAATACGGGACTCTCACAATCAGTGTCCCTATAATAAAGGAACTAACACTAATTATGTAAAATGCAAACTGATTTTTATTTATTTTATTGCCCTAATCTGAATGTAACAGTTTAGTATCTAACATACTAAATCCTAATCAAATGTAATGTGTGGCTCTGAGCTAACAGCCAGCAACTGGCTACATGTGTGACGTGTGAGAAACACTATGTGTTGTACACGGATCTGTGACTTGTGACCTGGATGGTGTATACCACAGCTATTGTAGCCAAGGCGCGCAGCGCCGTGTAACCCCGTTACAGCTCACGTACAATGGCTCCTACTACACTGCCATCATGCTGTTCGACGGCAAGATCTTCAACGTCACATAGTTTATGGAGGCAGAAATGCCTATGGCATTTGACGTGGAACGTTCCCACGAGAGGAATCTTACGCATACATGTATAACAGACACAAGGAAAGGTTTTAGCAACGGTTTGAGGAGAAAGGAATCGATAGCTGCGTCTTTGCGTTATTCGCACTCAGTCTCGACGATACTCAAAGGTCATAGAGAAGTACCAACCCACTGCGATACAATTGAGTTGAAAACGGTCTGCTCAGACGCACCAGGCTCCACGGAAACGTTGGTCAGCTGATATGGAGCATCATTTCCCTTTTGAAGCCGTTCCTTTTCTTGGAAAGCGAGTAATTCATCGGGGTGGAGGTTTTTTCATGTGTGGAGCGACAATGCTCCCTTTCGAATAGACAGCTCAATCTCGCAACTTAAGCAGTAGAAGCCCCTAGCATGGTCACACGTGAGTTGATCTATTGGGACACTGGCGGGCTCATCGTGAGCGATACACACAATAAACTGGCAGTTTGCTTTTACTGGCTGTGATCTTTTGGTACGGAAAATACTCTCCCTGCAGGTCAATATTGATCGCATCGACCGCTTCAATGCGAACCTCCATCTTGTACCAATTTTGGTTGTTCCCCGTTGTGTTCGAACTCGACTTTCTCTCGGAGGTGACGTGTGTTCTTGGTTTTGCCGTAGTGATCACATTGGAAATCACGTTGTCGAATTTCATGTGCCTTGTTTTTCTTGTTATGGGTCTTGGTCACGTCAATAACTTGGCGCCGATTCCATCTGTGAAGGGCAGTCTCTGCCTCTTCATAAGACTCAAAGACTTGTTCCGGAGGTGGCGGAATGAGGTAGCTCGAGGTTGTTGCTGCAGGTGGTGCCGATGCTGGTGTTGAAGCCATAATTGAAGAATGAATGGACTCAAAAAGAGCAAAACTCACAGGCAAATGTAGGTTTCGAATAGCACACCATCTCATTTGCGATAAAATAAAATTTTGTGTTTACTATTTTTATTTTGGTCGACACATATGATTTTTTGGTACCTCGAGCTCCGTAACCTCGAGCTCCATAGATTTTCCCCAGCTCATGCTGCAACAGGAGCATGGAACAGCTTTGCCTGAAAAAAATACAGGCTCGCCAAATGGACACAATCGACCACGAGCTTCGGATGGAAAGTTGAGGAATTGTATGGCAATTGTATGGCAATCAGAGGGCCTCGCCCCGTACATTGCAAGGTCCGGATGATAGAATGCGGCCGAATGGATACTCCCCCCAGGACTCGCCAAATGAAAACCCAAACAATCGCGTGCATGGTCTCCGTCGAGCACTTTCTTCTCAAAATGTTTCCGCTATGAGTCGATACTAGTAGTCTAGTATAATTTCAATACTCGTACAATGCAAGTTGGTGTTGTGCTTTTCAAGGATAATGGTGGTGCACCCCTCCCATTTCGGCGTGACTTGAGTCTGCCTTCTCTCTTGGTCGTCGTAGCGCCGCGAAAGAACCAAGAATGATCATCGCCAGGTGCAGCAGAGCCCGACGGTACCAAGGAACGCCAGAAGGAGAATGGGAACCGCAAACCCCGCGGCCATCGCTGTTCATCAGATGGTGCGCGGCTAACAGCACGTAAGCGAGACCTGCACTCGATCCTTGAGCTGCCTTCAAGCCAGCAGCCAGTCAGGCCGCTCGGGCCACATGTAGTCCTGCGCGACATGCGCTTTTCGACCGACCGACCATGCCACGCACCTTAAAAGGCCCTCACAATTGAAAACGCTCTCGGAATCGAACGCGGCTTCCGCTCTTCTTCCATTTGATTTATAGTCAGCGAAAAGGAGTCGGAACGGCCGTTGAATTTGTCGGCGACTAGCGACAACCACGCTCAACGGACACTAGAGGTTAAAACGGAAGGCATTCTTCCAAAACTCCCCTCGACAGATATACAGCCATGGCTAACGAGGTGATGCAACGCACGTCCTACAAATCTACTGTGGCCCCTACGCAGCGCAGGAGCTCGGACATCCACAAGCACGTGGGCAAACGACAAGAACTCTGGACAGGTCTACAGCAACGACTCGGAGCCACACCCATTTTCGGAGGAGTATTGGGCAACCAGAAGGGCGAGCAGGTGCTCGAAGACAGTGACAGTGACGATGAGGATCATGACGTGGTGCAGGACAGCTACTTGTCGGCAGGAGCCCGTTCTACAGAGCGTGTTCGATGCAGATCAGCAGTATCTTCCGACGGTCGAGATACCTTAGGCAATCGACAGGCTCGCGTGGCCTCGGAGGATTCGACACTGCTCAGCGCTGCACAGAAGGCTGGTTGCTTCAGCTACATCAAACGAAGACACAGTATTGCGCTTGCCTTTGCTTCCGATGACCCTACGGATGACATCCGTGAGCCGAGCAACATCTCCCCGGCAGACGAAGGCGATACGATCGGGTCCAACTGGGAAGCTGCCAAAGTCAAGAATGGTGTGCAGTTGTTCAAATCGAAGCGTTCTCGGTGCGAGGTGCGCGGTGTCACCCAAGTAAATGCTTCGGTGAAGAACGTCATGTCCGTGTTGGCGGCAGGAGACAGCACAGAAGCATTCGCAGATGCTCAGAAGACCATTTTAGGTGCTGACCAAGTCATCGAGGCGAAGGTTCTGGCGTCGTGCGCACAGCCCACACACTCCAAGTACTTCCACTGCGGACTGAAGTATCAGGCCATGAAGAACCCGTTCGGTACGACTCCACTGGACCTGGTCTACCTGGACTATACAGATGTGAGCACCACAAACGACGGCAAACTGATCGGCTACCGCATCCTGGAGTCCATTCGTGTCCCGGAACTTCGACCGTCGCCTAAGTATGTGCGAGCTTCGATTCGTTGCGAGGTGTACACCGTCGTGGAAACCAACACTCCCGGTGTCGTGGAGGTGACGTTCGCGTCGCACTTAGACCCGAAGAGCAAGTGCTCATCGAGTAAGCGCTCCCACTGGTTGGAACAAGCTGGAGTGCGACTGGCTAACCTACGTGCTCACGCCGAGAAGACCAGCATTGGAAACCACCTTCTATCGGAGAACAACAAGGAGGTGAACCGCAAACATCGTTCTCTCACAAGTGGGGATAAGGACAAGCAGCAACGGAACTGCAACGTGTGTCAACACTCCTTCTCCTTCCTCCGCAAACGCCACAGCTGCCGACTCTGTGGCGAGTCAAGCTGTGGTCGCTGCTGTCGCAAGATGCCCGTGCTGGTGGATGCAGAGTCCACACGCGTCAAGGTCTGTCTAAGCTGCATCTTGCACTCCAGGAACAACCCAGACGAGATCCGACGTGGCGAACTTGGCCAGCCGTCACGTCGCGGAGACATTAGCAATTCCACGTTCATCATCTACGACGAGTAAGGCAAGAGCAGAGAAAATATTATCTAGCCGTTAAGCTAGTTAGTGCAGTAGTTAGTTGAGTGGTTTTCTTGGGGTCCTCGAAGGTAGAGAAACTCATGTAACATGGAATGAAAACACCATTATCACTCGTCTACAACTTGTGTATCTATATCGTAATTGATTGCTGCATTTGAGATCATTTACACGACGAACTCGACGCGTAAGCTTCCAGCTGCTAGCAACGTGGTGTCGTCTCCCCATGCGTAGGCAGAGAGTCCCCACTGGTTTCCTCCGGACGACAGCACTGCAGATGGCGACAGCGACAGCCACTGTCAGCTTCTACTCGGATGCGCTTGACATTGTATACGACGTGTGCGCTTGTGTTCTGGCTCTGTTGTTTGGAGCGGCGCTGATGAAGCTATTGCGCGACTACACGCTGAGAAAAGGCTACATTGAGATCCAGCAGGACGACCGCGGAATGTACTCGAACGTGCTCATGGGCACGTCGGACTCGTACGAAAATGTGCGTGTGGCGAAAGATGACGCTGCCATTTAAAAATGACGTCGATAAACGTTTTAGACTGGGTAGCTAGCAGTTGGATACATTAATGCAGCACCTGTCTTGTTGGCATTGCCTGTCGCTTGATGAGCTGTATACGAAGAAGGATTCACTTGTCCAGCAGGGCGAGAACTTCGTCGGCTGTTAAAACGGTCATCACAGACACCACGCACAAATACATTTAGCACGTATGTCTACAGATGCGAGAAATAGCAGTGTGGTGAGTGACGTACGAGTGCGGTTGATGGCATTTGGAACGTAATTCCACTCGGAAGTTGGGTTGCGGTCGAAGTCGAAGGTTGGGCTGGGCGCTACAGGTGGTGGAGTCGGCACACTCGATGGAACGCTGCGATTGTACGGGTGACCAACTCGTCCTGGCGCCTCCGGTCCAGCCTGCTGTGGTGGACCACGACCGAGTGGCGAACGGAACTTGCTGGAAAAGCGTGGTCTACCACCCAGACCACGACCGGGGCGGGTTCGGATAGAAGCTCCAGTAGCTGCAGATCGCTGAGATGAACTAGCAGGCTCGAAGCTATTGGTGCCTACTTCGGGAGGAGTTGCTGTCTCCCTTGAAGACGCGAAGCCGACTGGAGTTTCATTGACAACCTCGACTAGGAATCTGAGTACATGTAGCTTTATATCAGTAACTGAACCACACCAGGAGACAAAATCGTTGTATTTACTTGGTGGCTTACTTGGACGTCTCGAAATGCTCTTCGTCCTTGAGATCCCAATCAACTGGAGCCAATTTAGCCTCGTCAACAGCTTTCCCTGCCTTCCCGTCGTCTTCGGCATATACAACGAGTCTACGAGACGCATAGAGCGCCACGAATCCGTCCTGCCAGATCTTGCGCTTCTGTGTCTTGTGCTTGGTGTACATGCACTCGTACATTACCTCGCAGCGCGAGCCCAGCAGGTCGCACAGCTTGGTCATAGGTTGCACGTTGGACTCTCAGCACAAGGACTACAGTTTGCCATAGTTAGGTAGTACCGTGAGCGACACTATGGTGGCAAACACAAATGTCGTAACAGGTTAACCCTTGGGTCATACCCAGGAAAATCGTGAGCCGATTTCTAAAGAACCTATAACAGAAAAAAGGTTAATTGCACAACTGCGCGAGTCACGTCGCTAGTATCACAGGGGTAATAGTGGTGCTTCAGCCCCAGTAGTTCGATGGGTAACGCTGGATGATAACACGGCAGGTCGAAGCAAAACGCACCAGATCTTGCGTCAGAAACGGGTCCCTTCCTGTGCGAGCAAGTTGCTGTTATGGGACTCCATCTATTGGATAAAATGATAAGGAACAAAAGCCAATAGAAAAGGTCAACCATCTTACTACTTTATAAGGTCACTTACTAAGTGACACTAAAATATACCGAGGGATGTTGTTCGTGAGGAGGACGCGTGCGCCCGCTTGTATGCCCTCCTCACTTTTAAACTGACGGTCAAATACCTTAGTCTAATATTTCAGATACGTACTAAGACGTAACGCTCATGGTCAAGGCACACACTAGGAGTGGCCAGATCTTAGGGCTGGAGAAGTTCAATGGAGAGGACTACACCATGTGGAGAGACAAGGTGCTGACTCATATTGAGACGCTGGATGAGACGTACCAGCGAGGGTTGCTGGAAAAGGACCAGCCTAGTGCGACGGTTGTCATGATGGACTTCCTGGACACAACGCCCGAAAAGCCCATCATTTCGGTGGCCGAGGAAATCTCGCAAGAAGAGGCGAAAAAGCAGCGCTGGCGTTACCAACACTGGACAAGAGCCCGCTCAGCACTGTTGAATCTATTCAACCAGGCGTTGCCTAATGTGTTCCTCAGTGGCCTACCGGACCAAGTGTCGAAGATGAATCCATGTGACATCTGGAAGGAGCTTGAGCAGAAGTATGGACTTGGTGACGCAGGGGGGGTCATTGAGTTACTCCGTCAGTGGGAGCGCCTAACCGCACCCAACTGGAACAACCTGGGGACCCTATTCGCCCAGCTCAAGAAGCTCCGAAATGATATCAACCGGAAGATGAGGGCTCTGGTTAACAAGGACATGGTGACCGAACCCTGGTTGTGCATGCAAGTGCTGGCTCTACTCCCAAGTGAATTTTGGGGTAGCTCAGTCAGTATGACGCCAGAGTGGTTTACTATCGAAAATGTTGAAACAAGCCTCCGACGTGTTTTCGCTGAGAGATCCAAGAAGGAAATCTGCATGTTGACGGAGAAACGGCGACCGATGCCCATCAACATCGCCAAGAAGGTAACTGGCAAAAAGAGGAAGCAAAGTGACGCGCCTTCGTCACAAGAAAGGGAGTGCTTCTACTGCCTTGAGAACGGACACTGGAAGAAGGATTGCCCGGTGATGCTTGCGGACCGAGACCCTAATCGCCCTGGAGGTGCGTTGTTCCGATCGGACATTAACACGGCACCCGGTGCTCGAAAGAAGAAAAAGGTCAACGCCGTCAAGAAATCTGTCAAGTCGACTACCGAAAATGTGACGCGCGGTGGCGTGGTTGAGAGAACACCAGCAGAAGCACTGGCGTTTGACAGCCAACTAGCGAAAGCGATTGAAGATGCTGATGAATTTGAATTCAAAGAAGCTATCCCTACGAGTGACGGGAGCGAAAACGAAGCTCCGATGAACCCGATGGACATCGACGATGAGGTACGGAAAAGATACCCTGCGTATCTTTTGAAGTTGAAGCAACTGAGAGTTACTAACAGTCTATGGGTGGTTGATACAGGAGCTGGACTCGCTTTAAGCTCGGACCAAAGATGGTTCAGCCACATAGGCCAAGGTCAAGCGCATACATTTGAGTATGGAAATGGAGGCACATCTTCTAGTGAGTTACAAGGAACCGTGAAATTTAGTATACTAAAGCCAAGCGGTTACTACAGTAAGATCTCAATAAAGAATGTTGCTTTTGATGAAAAGTGCGGTAGTAATTTACTAAGTGCGTACTACTTAGCAACTCAAGGATACCATCATATTCAAGCAAAGAATGGTGAATTTCTATACTTCTTGGATAGTAATAACCGATTCATATTTGCTGCAGTAGCAATCGATGAGGTGTACTATCTTCCAAGCCGACGCTTGAATCTCAATACGAAAGTACTATCAGTTGACAAAAGGAGCCGGGAAAATGTTCAGAAAATGCTAATGGAGTGGCACCTGAGACTAGGTCATGTAGGAAAAGGACGGCTCATTAACATTCTTACGGGTGGAGTAATCAAAGATACGCCATGTTTACCACGAAATGAGATGGAAAAAGTCGCCTTCTTTTGTCGCACTTGTGAACTAGCGAAATCACGGAGAATGTCATACAGAAATATGAGAGGAACTAAAACATCTGAACCACTGCACACGTTGCATATGGACTCAATGGTAAAGCTAAAAGTCAATGGATTATATAATTCTTTGGGTTATAGACATGCCTTGGCAGTGGTAGATGATGCTACTGCTTATAAGTGGTACTTTGTGATGAAATCTCTAAAAGAGGTTGGGAAAATTGTTAAGACCCTTATTAAGCAGTTGGAAAAACAATTCCCATACAAAGTAAAGCGAATAAGGACTGATGGAGGCTCTGAATTCGTGAATGAGATTCTAAAAAGTTATTGTGCCAACAATGGTCTGGTATACCAACAGTCTAATGTGGAGTCACAGGAAGAGAACGGATCTGCTGAGAGAGCACACCAGACCATTATGGGGAAGGTTCGATGTGCACTGATTGGATCAGGTATGGCTGCAAAGTGGTGGCCAGAAGCACTCTTATATATGACTGCAGTGAATAACAGAATTCCAACAGCACGACTTAAAGGTAAAAGCCCTTATGAAGCTCTATTTGGAACAAAACCGACTGGACTACCACTAAGAATTTGGGGTAGTACCTGTTACGCACATGTTCCAAAATCAAAACGGTCAGATAAGAAACTTAGTGAAAGAGCTATTGAGTGTAAACTTCTGGGCCTGTCGGATAGTTATAAAGGGTATCGACTACTTGACATTAAATCAAATCAGTACCTTATAGCTCGAGATGTCAAGTTTGGTATTAATACAACTGAAGGTTTAATTGCGCAATCGTTTCCTTCTGGAAGTATTGAAATAAGTGAGAGGAATTTGGAGGATATTGGCGTATTAGGAAAGAGAGTGAAACAACAACTTCAACCTGATCACGCTAAGAAATCGCGGGTAGAAATTGAGAATACCCCAACCCTCGTTAGTACAGGGACAGTGGGAGCTCAATGTGACGCCGTACCCCCCATTCCTCGAAGTCGTAGAAAAAGAACTCCTAACACACGACTACAAGATTTTGTAGTATCAATCAATAGTGTTACTACAAACACCAAAGTGATACCGATTCCACGATCACTCAAAGAGGCAAGAAGAGGCCCACATGCCAAACTGTGGGAGGAAGCAGTTCAAATTGAGTATCAAGCATTGGTAGCAAATGATACATGGGAAATAGTACCGCTACCGAACGGAAGAAAAGTATTAGGGTGTCATTGGGTTTTCGATGTTAAGTACTTTCCGAACGGGTCAGTTGAGCGATTTAAAGCGAGGTTAGTCGTCCGAGGTAATACTCAAATATATGGTGTTGATTTCAATGAGATATTTTCGCCAGTTGCACGATATGAGTCTTTACGACTACTACTTGCGATCTCGACTATAAAAGATCTTCATGTCCACCAAATGGACGTATCAACTGCATTCTTGAATGGAACATTGCATGAAGATATCTATATGCAACAGCCCAGTGGATTTCGGCACGGTAATACTTCCTCTGTTTGCAAATTAAAAAAGAGCCTATATGGCCTTAAACAGGCACCGAGAATTTGGTATGCCCTGTTGAATAAGTTCCTTGTAAGCCTTGGATTTTGTCGATGCAAAAAGGAGTACTGTTTGTACCGTCAAAAGTGGGAGGTAAATGGAGTAACGCAGATAGTACTAATCTGCGTCTATGTGGATGATATTACTATCGCCGCTAGTGATATGAAATTGCTGGAAAAAGTAAAGGCAGAACTTTCTGCACGATTCGCTATGAAGGATCTTGGTGATATCCACTACCTACTAAAGATGGAAATAAAGCGAGACAGGAAGAATAGGATGTTAAGTATGTCACAACATAAATATATAATGGACTTACTACAAAAGTTTGATATGACTGAATGCAACTCAGAGCCAACTCCACAAGCGAAGAGTGTAGTACTGGAGAAAGAGGCTACATTAAGTGTTGACCAAATCGCAGCTCAACCATTTGATTACAGAGGTCTGGTTGGGTCACTGATGTATCTTGTGCGAGGAACACGTCCCGATATAGCAAATGCTGTGAGGGAACTAAGCAAATTCCTATCATGCTATAACAAGAGCCATTACAAGGCAGCCCAGAGAGTACTAAAGTATCTGAAAGGAACGTCGACGTACGGACTCATATTTGATGGTAATAGTAAAGAAGTGATATATGAGTTGTACACAGACGCGAGCTTCGCGAATGCTAATGAAAACAGAAAGTCAGTGACTGGGTATGTGAGTATTATGGCGGATGCATGTATTACTTGGAAAAGTTTAAGACAAGACACAGTGAGCCTTCATACAGCTCAAGCAGAATTGATAGCTGCAAGTGAAGGAGTCAAAGAAAGCGAATGGCTGTGGATCTTATTAGAAGAGCTCGGCTTTAAGCAGTCACAACCAGTAGTATGTTGGTGTGATAACAAAGGTGCCATTAGTATAATACGAGATCCAGCCAATCATACTTCAACAAAGCACATTGATATTAAAGGGCTTTATGCTAGAGAAGTACATGATAAGGGAAGAATTGTAGTAACATACTGCAACACGAATGATATGGTGGCTGATGCCCTGACTAAGGCACTACCGCAAAGCCAATTTGAAAAACTTAGGGCTCTGATGGGGGTAAAGGACCTTTCCCCAACCTAATCACTTCAAGTTATGTCACTTGAAGTAACGGTTTTGTAACATTCGACTAGCAAGTTGAATTTTAAAGATACATTCAAGATACCCCAAAAGGTCGGCCATCTGCTTGATGTTGAAGTCCAAAGATACTTCTCGACTTGAAGTCAAAGATACTGCTCAAGTTGAAGTGCTAAGATATGGATTGGTTGTTGAAGTGTACCAAGGAAAAGACTTATGCGATTTAAGAAGAACAATAAAGACGTAACGTTATAATATTGGTTATCTCAAGGTTACAAAATAAGCTCAAAGTTATGGACTAGACACCGACACACCACGATAACGTGATGCTAACACTGCAAGTGGTCCCGTTGACCGCATCTGGGAAGGGAGGGGTCAGACCCCAGCCATGCCTTTAGAACCCGACGCTTCCCAAACTCTGGATGGAACAACCCGAAACCGAAGTTCCGAGCGCTGTAACAGTGATTGTCGATGCCCCCCCGAAGGGTTTAAAAGCGGCCAGATGCGCTATGTCGAACCGAGACTTAAGAAGTAAAACCAAGAGTGAGGAAAGTTAGGCGTCAGAAGCGCCAACCCGGTAAAATACAGGTCAAATAAAGTCGGAAGCCATAAGGTAAAGAAGAAAATATTCTGTGACAAATTTTGGTTATGGACTATCCCAGCGATTAGGTCAAAAATTTGGTGTCCCAACGTTGGAGATTCAAAGGCAAAGGTTGTGAGCCACCAAATCTCTTTTGCGAAAAGGCACTTTTGAAAGGACGCATGGATATGAGATAACAGCATAGGATATGAAAAGATGTGCTGAGTAGCGTACTATAAATTTGTATGAGAGAAATATCGTATGAAAATTCGGAAGCGATTAGAAGTAACTGAATCTTTAGTGAGACATATCATCTGAGACCAGGGAAGGATAAGGCATGATAGAAGTTGTGAATCACAACTTCTATCAACTTGTGATAAGCTATCACTTGAAACATATGAGAAGGCATAAGATGTGTTTGAACTTTTAGTGGGAGTGTTATGGGACTCCATCTATTGGATAAAATGATAAGGAACAAAAGCCAATAGAAAAGGTCAACCATCTTACTACTTTATAAGGTCACTTACTAAGTGACACTAAAATATACCGAGGGATGTTGTTCGTGAGGAGGACGCGTGCGCCCGCTTGTATGCCCTCCTCACTTTTAAACTGACGGTCAAATACCTTAGTCTAATAGTTGCATGACAGCAGCATCGCAGCGGAGATCACTGACAGATACACCAGCTCGACATCACGGATTGCTGCTGCTGTTGCTACGTACGACAGTACGTCAAACCTTCATGGCTTAACCTGTAATGGCAAGAGCAGCAACTGCTCCACCGATGTACGTCCCAATCCGTTGAAGAACACAAGCAACTCGTAGATATATTTTCGGTTTTTCACTTTTCCTCGGAGCGGACACCGTACGACGGGTCCCTCCAACCAGGCGGGCAGTTGCTTGCCGAACTCAGCTCGCTTCCACGCTTGCGGTCGTTCGCCAGCTTTCAACGCACATACTACTACACGGGGACGCACGAGCGAGTCGCTGCACTCACTTGGTTACGAGCACTTTCTTAAGTGTCTCAACGCGCACGGGGCCTGCCCGTGAGCGCACCGGGTACCGGTCCAGGTACACGACCTCACACTTGTTGTTCGTCTTAATATCCTTGCACAGGGTCTCCCATACTTTGTTCTTCTTCATCTGGATGGGGGTCACGGGCTCCTGCACCTCCTCGCCGCTGGCGTACACGCGCTCGCCGATCTCGGACTCCGGACTTGGGTCCAGTAGCTCCACCTTGCCCTTGTCGTTGGCTACCAGAAGAATCGCGCCCGTGGAGCGCGTGCGCACGACCTTGACCATCTTGAGGTTGCAAAGTACCACGACCTTGCGGTCTACGAGCTCCTCCTCGGCGAAGTACGGCTGGTGCTCCATGACCATCTCGAGCTCCTCGCCCTTGCCGATGTCCACCTTCTCAATGTAGTGGCGCTCCGAGTTTGGGTGAGCCGTCACCTCGGTGATCTTGCCTACCCGCAGGTCCAGCTGGGAGAACACGATCGGTGAGCTGTACACGTCGGACTTGACCATGGTTAGTGGGGTGGTGTAGGGATACTTGGCTTGTGCTTGAAAAGGCTCTTGCTGAAGAACCACTTGCGCGCTGGAAGACAACTTGGGAAATGAATGGGGGAGATCTTGGGTGAGGCGAAAGCGAGGCGTACGTACCCCCCGGTCGCTTCCCAAAAAGCGTGGATCCAGCTGGACGAGAAGCCCAAGACATGCAGCGGTTGCAACTTCAAGCACGCCTCTTTGTTTTCCGCCAATCGCAGCGCACAGTCCATGGAAAGGGCGAATTGTCGCCTCCCGATTGGACAGAATATGCTGCGGGTGCCGACTGCGCGTGTCTTGCCTGCGGAGCTGTGTGCCATCGTGCTGGAATGGCACTGGAAGTAGCAGCATTTAGCATTTAGCATTAAGCTGCTATATCGTTCTCAGTTACTAGTATGACTAGCGTAGCGTCAGGTGGAGACAACCGTCGAGCTTCTATTCGATCTGAGTTTCAGATACGGTCTGCATCTTGCGGAGCCCCTCGTTGATAAGCATCATCGCCACGCGCGTCGCTTCAGTGGGGGGGATGGGCATCGTCTATGTTGAAGTCATAAAATAGTCCCTGCCAAACTTAATACAGCTTGAAGTTCCAGGTGACTCGAAGTCTGCACTCGGATCGGGAGCGCTGCATACAAAGAGCAAGACGCCCCAACGAGGCAGAGCGCTCCAGCAGCACCCAGACATGCATCCAACGCGATGACGTTCGCAAGCACACCAAGCAGCGCTGGGAAAGGACGGTGGGACGCCGGAAGCGCTGTGTACGCACTTGTTTCGGCAAAGTGTCAGCTAGACGTCAGACCAAGTGCTGAAGCAGGGCAATGCATGCACATGCTGTCAATGGCGTCTAACTTTGCGCAGCAGTGATACGAAGTCAACTTCAGTTGTGAGCGTGTAAAATAGATAAATTTAGTGCTTTCGCGACGTGTACTACATAATAAAGGTGAAAGCAATGAGATTTTACGCTGAGTGTACGCGAGTCAGCCGTTATGAAGAAAATGTACGACAATGGATGGATCTCGCCGTCGATCGGGTCAAAATTGCTCAGCTTGAAGTGTATTATCAGGTTGGATGTCCGTAGAGCGGCCACACAATAAACATGCAAAATTCAACAGGCCTTGTCCTTTAGGACCTTGGAGCCAAATTTTGCCTTGGAGCCAATTCAAATGACAAAGAGGCACATTGCTCTTTTTCTGCAATCTGTCGCCGAAAAACTGATAATTATCAGAATTATCAGATGAATAAAAACAAGGTGCGATGTTCTATTGAGCTGTTGGAGCAAACATCATAATAAGAAAGAGATGATTTACCTCCTACTCAATTAGTTTCGACTGCTGTGGATTCATCACGGAATTAAAGCCACCTCGAATAAATTCCTCATATTGGTTTTCGCTTAATGCTTATGGTTCATAGTTCGAAACCTATGAGCAGTTTTGCACGTCAAAGTTACAACCGCTCAGTTGGATAGACGCAACTGAAGTTGACTTCGTATCACTGCTGCGCGCAATGTTAGACGCCATTGACAGCATGTGCATGCATTGCCCTGCTTCAGCACTTGGTCCGACGTCTAGCTGACACTTTGCCGAAACAAGTGCGTACACAGCTTCCGGCGCATGTCTGGGTGCTGCTGGAGGAACGCACTGCCTCGTTGGGGCGTCTTGCTCTTTGTATGCAGCGCTCCCGATCCGAGTGCAGACTTCGAGTCACCTGGAACTTCAAGCTGTATTAAGTTTGGCAGGGACCATGTTATGACTTCAACATAGACGGCGCCCATCTCCCCACCGAAGCGACGCGCGTGGCGATGATGCTTATCAACGAGGGGATCCGTATGATGCGGACTGAAACTCAGATCGAATAGAAGCTCGACGGTTGTCTCCACCTGACGCTAGCCATACTAGTAACTGAGAACGATAATGCTAAATGCTGCTACTTCCAGTGCCATTCCAGCACGATGGCACACAGCTCCGCAGGCAAGACACGCGCAGTCGGCACCCGCAGCATATTCTGTCCAATCGGGAGGCGACAATTCGCCCTTTCCATGGACTGTGCGCTGCGATTGGCGGAAAACAAAGAGGCGTGCTTGAAGTTGCAACCGCTGCATGTCTTGGGCTTCTCGTCCAGCTGGATCCACGCTTTTTGGGAAGCGACCGGGGGGTACGTACGCCTCGCTTTCGCCTCACCCAAGATCTCCCCCATTCATTTCCCAAGTTGTCTTCCAGCGCGCAAGTGGTTCTTCAGCAAGAGCCTTTTCAAGCACAAGCCAAGTATCCCTACACCACCCCACTAACCATGGTCAAGTCCGACGTGTACAGCTCACCGATCGTGTTCTCCCAGCTGGACCTGCGGGTAGGCAAGATCACCGAGGTGACGGCTCACCCAAACTCGGAGCGCCACTACATTGAGAAGGTGGACATCGGCAAGGGCGAGGAGCTCGAGATGGTCATGGAGCACCAGCCGTACTTCGCCGAGGAGGAGCTCGTAGACCGCAAGGTCGTGGTACTTTGCAACCTCAAGATGGTCAAGGTCGTGCGCACGCGCTCCACGGGCGCGATTCTTCTGGTAGCCAACGACAAGGGCAAGGTGGAGCTACTGGACCCAAGTCCGGAGTCCGAGATCGGCGAGCGCGTGTACGCCAGCGGCGAGGAGGTGCAGGAGCCCGTGACCCCCATCCAGATGAAGAAGAACAAAGTATGGGAGACCCTGTGCAAGGATATTAAGACGAACAACAAGTGTGAGGTCGTGTACCTGGACCGGTACCCGGTGCGCTCACGGGCAGGCCCCGTGCGCGTTGAGACACTTAAGAAAGTGCTCGTAACCAAGTGAGTGCAGCGACTCGCTCGTGCGTCCCCGTGTAGTAGTATGTGCGTTGAAAGCTGGCGAACGACCGCAAGCGTGGAAGCGAGCTGAGTTCGGCAAGCAACTGCCCGCCTGGTTGGAGGGACCCGTCGTACGGTGTCCGCTCCGAGGAAAAGTGAAAAACCGAAAATATATCTACGAGTTGCTTGTGTTCTTCAACGGATTGGGACGTACATCGGTGGAGCAGTTGCTGCTCTTGCCATTACAGGTTAAGCCATGAAGGTTTGACGTACTGTCGTACGTAGCAACAGCAGCAGCAATCCGTGATGTCGAGCTGTTGTATCTGTCAGTGATCTCCGCTGCGATGCTGCTGTCATGCAACTTGCTCGCACAGGAAGGGACCCGTTTCTGACGCAAGATCTGGTGCGTTTACCTGCCGTGTTATCATCCAGCGTTACCCATCGAACTACTGGGGCTGAAGCACCACTATAACCTCTGTGATACGATCACTTATAGCGGCGTGACTCGCACAGTTGTGCAAGATGGTTGCTTCATGGACTCAAGGAAGATTGTCACGCTATGTGTCTTGCGTGGGGAGGTGTCACGTGAGTCTTCGCACAAGTTACCAAAGGAGGACATTCCCAGTGCTAAAATATGATACTAAAGGATCATACGCACACAACATGCATCCAACTTTAAAATCACTCCCATTCGGTATGACAGCCAAGTGAACTATACATGTAATGGACATGGCAATTGCATTCATGTTGAAGCAAGGTTATCCGTTCTGGAACAATCGATTGGTGGTCAGATGTTGCGCGAAGGTTTCGTTTTAATTACGCGTAGACTAAAACTATACTGAAATTACACATAGCCTAATACAAACGCTTGCTGTCAAAATCATGTTGCGCGAAGGTCGCTTCAACTCGGACCGCACATTACGTTTGATACCAACGATCAATTCGCTTTTCGCCTTTGATTCCGCGCATCACAATAATGGTGCGGTGTTGCGCTCTTAATCCACCGCTCATAAACCGCCTCTAACTCGCTTGTTTACTGTACGTGTAGAGCTCCCTCCGCAAGTTGATCCCCTTCGGCAACCGTGTGCTGGTTAAGCGCTTCGAGGCCGTGGCCAAGACCGCCAGCGGCATCTACCTGCCGGACGCCGAGTCCAAGCAGCAGAACGAGGGCGAGGTTGTGGCTGTCGGACCTGGTGCTCGTTCCCCCGATGGAACTCTCATCCCCGCCCAGAGCGCTGTGGGTGACAAGGTGCTGCTTCCCGAGTACGGTGGCAGCTCTGTGAAGCTGGGCGACAAGGAGTTCTTCCTCTTCCGCGACGAGGAAATCCTCGGCAAGCTGGAGTAAAAGATCCCCGTTACGTTAGATACTGCTGGAGACCATTGATGCAAACCGTACGCGGTGCCAGGGCCAAGATATGCTGCTGAGTTCGCGGTCTGACGTGATGCACGAGTAATATATACTCGATAAGCTCTCTCATCAATGGAAATCCACAAGATGTTTAAAATTTACGCACACAACGCACTTTAGAAATGTTTTACAGATGTGTATATGTAGTTGTTGCGACAACATAGGAGTGGAGTGTGCAGGCACAGCACGGTTTCCCCATCTACTCATCCTGCTGTCGTTACCGTATCTCCATCACGAGTCGCCAGCGAAGGTTCCGTCGTCACCGCCATCTCCACCAAAATCTCCGCCGCCTGTATCACCGCTGAAAGTGTACGTATTGTCAGAAACGCCGCCCATATCGCCGCTGTATCCACTGTTGTTGTTGTTGTTGTTGTGGCCGCCAAACATGGAGCCCAATGCTGCGCCAACTCCCAAACCTCCTAGAGCTCCCAGTGCACCTGCTGCCATCGTGTTGCCGCCACCGCCGCTCTCATGGTATGGAGATGATTCGTAAGCAACGGGGGCTGACGCATAGGCATAAGGAGCCTGCTGTTGCTGGGCCGGATACGTGCCATATTGACTGCCAACAGGCTGGGCATACACAAACTGCTCCTCTCTCTCCTGTTGCGCACGACGTGCCGGTAAGTAGCAGCAGCATACACAGCAGACCAGCAGCAGTACGAAGAAGATGAAGGTGCCTGACACGCCCGAGTGTGAGTTAGGGTGGTAGTCATCACCTCCGTAGTGGTAGGTTGGAACCACTCGACGACAACGACATTCATAGGGACTGGCAGCGCACTGTGCGTCCCTTGGGCAGCAACATGGTGCACCCGACGCCAAGCCGATGCAGAACTGGCCAGGTTGGCCACGAAAAGCGTGGTCACATTGACCTGTTTGCTGACACAAGCCACAACCCGAAAAGGCCGCAGAAAGTGTCGCGTTCTCCACGAACTCCTCAACATTCTCGGTCGCTCCAGACCTCAGCAAAGCCGCGTCATCATTGTCACTTGGCTCAAACACAGGAGATTGCTCCTCGGCACACACGCCCAACGCCGAGAGCAGCAGCAGCGCCAGCCATAGGTGACGCATGTCTTTCGTCTGATTTCGATAAGATACTGAATGTCACTGAGATTGCCTCAGTTGAGTGACAATTTTTACTGCCAACCATGAGCCGCATCTTCGTGGGGCTCGAGACATCCTTCGTCCATGATCTCCCAGCGACGCTCGACAAGGTTTGTCTTGCTGTTCAGCTGCATCTCCATGTTATAATGACTGTTATTATTGAATTGTGTTATCTTTTGTTGCAGGTCTTTGAGGACAAAATGAATGGAGTGGTGGCGCCGCTGTTCCATCCTCGGTACATTTGAATACTGGTGTTTTCAATAAATCAATGCACTGACATGTATCGTTGCTATTGCTGCCGCTACTAGCTTCAAGCGCGATGACCAGGAGCTTTCGGATACACGTGACGGACCACAGGCTCGATCGGATCTAGTCATGGACTCGCGCGGATGGACGGCATCTGTAGTAGGCAACATTTCCAAGTGGATTGATCTGGATGCTGCCACACTGGAAGCTCGGCTAAGTGCGGAGAAGGTCTTTAAGCAGGAGGTGGCTTGGGCCTCGCACCTGTCCGTACCGGCCGTGATGTTACCCACGCCGCGTCACGCGCACTCGTCAGCGAACTACGCACGAGTGCTCAACCAATCGCTCACACAGGCTCAATATCTCCAGTTTTGGGTGCGCATTCCACTGACAACGAGACACCAGTCGAATAGTAATGCACCGATGGAGGTAGATCCAGTGGCGGGTCTTCGTGGTGCTGTCATGCTGGAAACGGACGAAGTGGACGAGGTGATGGCTGACTCGTGGGAGACCTGGGACGCTTTGCGTGCTCGCTGCGAGTATCACCCGAAGCTTCACGTGGCACTTGAAGTTACAGCTGACCTACCGAGTGCTGAGGAGATTCAGCGCTGGCTAGGTGAACCAGTTAAGGTGAGCGGTTCATGTTCTCCTAGTGATGTTTGAACGAGGCGTGACAACATTTTTGCAAACGTAGGCGGCTATCATCCCGACGGATATTTTCCTGACTAACCGCAAAGGTTACCCAGCGCTGTCCCAACGACACCAGAAGCTGATGGCACAGCTTTTCCAGCACAACATCCAGTTCTACCTCAGTGGGCGACCCCGTCATCGTGGAAAACTCCTGCCGTATGTGCAGTATCTGCATTTCTTGTACAGCAAACGCCCGAGTCAGGACCGCAAGGCACAATTTGAGGCACCATATCTCGACTACCTCCAGGCGCCACTGCAGCCTCTCATGGACAACTTGGAGTCACAAACATACGAAACTTTCGAGCAGGACGCTTTCAAGTACAACCAGTACGAAAAGGCCATCACTCAGGCGCTAGAGCAAACCCCGGAAGACAAAGAGTCGGTTGTTATGGTTGTTGGCGCTGGTCGTGGACCTCTCGTACGTTGCGCCCTTCGTGCTGCAACTGTCGCGAACCGCAAAACGCGCATGTTTGCTGTGGAGAAAAACCCGAACGCAGTCATCACACTGCGCAACCTCAAGATCTCGGAGAAATGGGACAATGTCACGATCATCGCGTCGGACATGCGCAACTGGCGGACGGAAGAGCGTGCTGACATCATGGTGAGTGAGCTTCTAGGGTCATTTGGTGACAACGAACTGTCTCCAGAGTGTTTGGATGGTGCGCAGGACTTCTTGCATGGTGAGTTGTTCGCATTCTGTAAATGGGAGGATCGGTATGAATCTCTTAATTGTTCGTGTGATGTTGTAGAGAATGGCATCAGTATTCCGCGTGAGTACACGTCTTTCGTGACTCCTGTAATGTCTTCCAAACTCTGGAATGAGGTGAAGGTTCATGACTCGCTCAAGAGCTTCGAAACGCCCTATGTCGTCCGACTACACAACTTCTATGCGTTAGCACCCACGCAGAAATGCTTTCAGTTCACTCATCCGAAATTCAACTCGCGGATTGACAACAGGAGGCAAGCAGAACTCCGTTTTGTCGCAGCTGAGAGCGCTGCGGTCCATGGACTGGCTGGTTATTTCGACGCCGTGTTGTTCGGGGATGTGACGCTGAGCATTGAGCCAGATACCCACTCGGATGGCATGTTCAGCTGGTTCCCGATCTACTTCCCTCTGCGCCAACCCCTGCGCTTCCAGAAGGGTGAAGAGGTTGTGGTGAATTTCTGGAGGCTGGAGGCTAACAACCGCGTGTGGTATGAGTGGTCTGCTTCTTCAGGCGACGGCAAGCAATACGTCCCCATCCACAATCCGAACGGGCGATCCTACTGGATCGGACTGTAGGAACGAAAGTCAACTTAGAAGAGTATCAGTGCATTATCAGTTCGTCTTGAGTCGACTTTAGCTAGTGAGCTGATCAATCTACCAAACGATGAAGAAACCAGTTTGTTGGCTGTTTAGAGTTCGTCACGGGTTTGCGACTTCTTGATACTTTGAACAATCGGTTCTTGGGTGCGACTCGCTGGTGCTTCTTGGGTGTCTTCCAATTCCTCTTCGTGCAAGACTACAGTCTCCCAGTCTTTCAAACTCCCGCCAACGACGTTGAGGAACACATTCTTGAGCGCCTCCTCCATCTCATATTCTCCCCCAAGGCCACGAAGTTGCCTGAGAAGTGTAGCAAGAGTCTTGGTGCACCGTTTCACTCGCTTTGGCCACGCCGAACGGATTGAGTACTTTGCGAGCAACTCCAGCGCATCAGCAACTCCGTTCCTCACTGCAAAGCGCAGCCTAGCAGCTTCACCCTGCGCGTCCCAGAAAGCCACCAGATTAGCACCCGTATCGCTGGAGACGGTAAGTACAGGAATCGTGATGTTGTACGCGTGCCAGGTCACTTTAACTTCAGGGTGCGTCATTATCGTTGTATTGTCCTGCTGTATCAAGACCACCACACCTGCACCGCGACGTTGAGCATTCGACACCTTCTCGAATTCGGAGCAACTTCCTGCCTGTCCTGCTGGGATCAGTACTACTCGGCCAGAGAACTCTGACTGAGTAGTGATCTCTTCTGTAGCATCCACGCAAGCTTGCTTTCCATCAAGTAATGTTGCCAAAGGAAACGATATCTTCGTGGATAAAACGCTTCCATAAGCCGCTGCCAGAAAGCTACCCAAGCGGCTACCATCGTCGTCTTTTGAGACGGAAAAGATCGAGCCGCCTCGAGCTACTGACGCTTCTATATAGTCCTCCTCGGCCTCATATCGCGGTTTGCACATGTATGGTTTCCTCTCGCAGGTCATGGAAATCAGACGGCCGTAGATGCTCATTTGCTTAGCGACAACGCGAAGCATATCACCGGCACTGCGTCGAATCATGACGGAAGCGATAGAAATATCTTCATCGCCGTTCTTGAGTGCCGCTACAGGGGAACTAACGTCATCTGTGGGGCTCACCACTACGAGAGCGGCGGCCCCCATCTGGTCGGCTAGACGTGCCTTGCGCTCAAACGTGCACTCCCCTCGGTCTACGACCAGCACCGTAGAGCGGTTGGCGGCCTCAATTTCCAACAACTCCAGCTCAGGCAATAGTTCACAGCCAAAGTTGTCTTCGGTGCGCTTGGGAAAGTAGAGGGAAACTTCGTGAAGTGGTAAAGGGCCGCCGAAGTCATCGCGGAAGTACTGGATGGGGGCCAATCCGTTGCGCAGGTAAATGCGACCCCATGGAGACTCCTTGAGATCGGGAAGAGGGTCGGCAACGGTCATTTCTTCGGCACCGCATAAAGTGGCGCTGACAGCTAGACACAGCAACTGCAAGTTATGCGACTTCATGCTTGATCAGCGAGCGTGAGAGTTGGCAAATGATCATTTGTCATGTGCAAAGCAACAAGATACGCGTCTCTTCGTGGCTTCTACATTTTGTTGCCAATATATTGTAAATTACGAAGTCGTTATGAGCTTAACCCTGAGATATTACGGCCTTGTCATTGAGGACCGCAGCGGTCCTCTAACAGCCGGCTTGTTGAATTGTGATAGGCTAAAAGTCTGTACTTCCTGGTGCTGACTATGCCACATGGTGGCAATAGGACCGCAGCGGTCCTCTACCATTTGCCGTACCGTGAAGGCCACAATAGCAAACAGCTCCTTATCGTCAGATTTCTTTCCTCACCCTTGCAATCTTCCAGGACCAGCACCAGATCAACAACCATGGAAATCGCCGACCTGCTGAACCAAGTTGATGACGACGCCGACTGGGAGTTCGAGGCTTCGGACACGGAGGAAGAACAAGATGAAGAGGAAGATAGAATCGCAGATTTAGCGAGCGAAACCGCGCAGTCAGCTAACACGTCTCCGCTAACCCAGCGGCTAACAGGCAATAAATACGTCGACGACCTTATCAAGTCGAGCGGCCTCCACATTATCCGCAGCAGAGAGGTCACAGCGGCTAACAATGAGCGCGGTGAGCTTGGTCTCTTTTCGCTTTTCTTCACCCGCGAATTCAGAACATCCTCCGTTTCCCCTCTTCTTCATAGTCAAGTGAAGTGTTGTAAAATATACCAAGGTCGTCATCTTCAGAGAGATCCGAGTTGCTATCGTCAGTAGATCCCTCATTATCAGAAACAATGTCTGATTCACTATCAGAGACTTCGTTATCTTCTGTATCGGGTAAGGCAACTGCCCTTGGAAAACGTAAATTGGACCGAACAGGAGTCTCCTGTGATAATACTTCTACGTAGAACCACGTTTTCACGCGCGTACGACACGCGCTGAAGCCGAATAAAACTTTGTGTACGTTGCAGCCCATATTGCCATAGCCGCCATGTCCTCTTCAATCAGACCATCAACAAAAGCCTTCATCTCCTCCGTTACAACGACACAGTCGGATGCATCATTGGCTTGGGTACCAGGCGCACCACTACTACAAGTATGTCCAACCAATTGTCGACGTCAAATGTCATTGTCTCCGCGTAGAAAACGAGGAATCCGGTACATATTTTGGAGCTCCGTAAAAACTACATCGGTACGTGATTTTGACCGATGAGGTGTTTGCACGTGTGTATTCGTAGCCTTGGTAGTACCGCTTTGTGTCTCCATCCCGTGCACTTGACTCGCGTTCAATATTCCCTCCGGTGGAACGTACAACAGCAGTCTGCAAGCTCATAGTAGCCAACGTAGGGGTAGTAGTCGTAACAAGTCGCTCTGGCTCGATTCCTGGGTCTACTCTAGCTGATTGGCTGTGTTGCAATTGATTGTGTGGAGCCGTGGCAAGTGTTTGGCTGGCCGAGTTAAGAGAGTCAGCAAAATCCACCCCTTCGTCATGCTCCCGTACTTTTCGACGGCTGGTTGGGGGAAACCTTCACTTAGAACGGTCTTTCCGAGGCCGCGTTGACGGTCGAGCCATAGTTGGGCCTGAACACAGTAGAGCTGGATGTTCAATTAGAGCACAAGTTGTCGAATGGCCACATGCAGACGGAAGATCGATGAGCCTTGAACTATGGGTGTTTCACTCCCTACAACTCGAAAAGGCACCTTCCAACGTCCGTTAAAAACCTACAAAAACGTAAATAACCACCGGGAGGAATTGGACCTCCATCACCCCTTTCGAGAGCTTTTCCATTAATTTACGGTGGTGGGCTGGGTTAGTTTAAACAACAATGAAGAAATTAGAAAAATGAGCTCAAACTCCAAACTCGATTGTAAACAGGCGCGTATCGTTCATTGTCTGACGGGGAATTAACAGAATACCACGACAACTCTTTTAGGACAAGTGTCCCCGCTCAATTTGCCCTTCGGCAGTCAATCAGACAATAGGAGCGAACTACTGTGTATCTTTGCAGTCAAGTACTATCTTTCATTTTAAATTTTCTTTGACTTGATGGACATTGACAGGAAAGATGGAATAGATAGACTAGATCGATGCTTAATCTATAAGATAGATCGATGTGCTAGGCAAGAAGTTTTTTCTTAAACCATCGGCATGACCAATGTCATTTGGCCATGTGCCAAGCACATGAACACGAAATCTTCACACGTGACCAAACGGGAGCTACACGACGTGACCAAAGACGATTTTGATCGCCAATAAGTTATTCTGCTAGCAACGATCCAAGCTATGCGCCAAACTCCGGTGATTGCACAGGCTCCATCAGCGCCTCTAAGCGATGGGGGCGATGATGAGGTATCACGGAGGGTAGCAAGCGCAATTGACCCTGCTGAGGTGAGTAGATGGAACATGACAGATTGTACCGATACGTTCGAACCATCAGAGCGAGTGCTGACGCCCCGGATTTCGAACACGCTCATGTTGCGTTACCCGCTCAGCCTATGGAGGTGGATACTTTATGGGTGAATCAAGTGTACGTCAAAGTAGTCTACGGCGTAGATGGCGAGAAATGCAGCAAGAAAAAAGCCACATTACAATCAATATGCACAAGCGCAAAGACACATCGCCGAGTTAACAAAAGCTCAAGATCAACAAAGGATTGTTAGAGAGCAGGAGTATCACCGTGGTCAAGATAGACTCCGTAGGGTTGAAGAAGGCCTAATGGGTGAAGCCAAGGATCAACGTGCTATGCTGCAATACCAAATTGTACAGCACGAAGCTGAGTTAGTTGTACAAGAGCTGCGACTTCAACACAACCGTGATGAACTTAACAGGATTTATGCCTAGCAGCTACAGGAACTACACGACGGAGAGTTGAAGCTACCTGGAAAGAAGAAGGTAAGCACAATAAGTATCACCGAAACTAATTTGTGTAAAGTCTTTTCTTTCTTTCTCACATTAATTAGTGTAAATGAGACTATATTAGTACACTAATTTTAGCGTGGTGGATTAGTCTCACTGCTGCCATCCCCGGCGAATCCCCTGGATACTTTCGAATTACTTCCTACAAGTGAGGATGCGGCTTCATGTACCATCTCAGTCGAGAGATAAGCCGCATCTGATCATCGCCTTCATCAGTTCTTACCGTACTAGTAACAGGGATTCAGCAAGATATGTAGTCAATAGGTGTTCAGCAAATGAACAACAGATATTAATTAGCAGCCACAACCATCCGATTAAAGGCGTTCCTGAATACCCCTGAAGTTTCATATCGTACCGAGTCAGCGCGTCTTTCGCGAGTATCTAGAGCTATGAACTCAGATCGGCTCGGGCGCAAGAAACATATATATGGCCAATTGCTCTTCACATCTTAACGAAAATAAGTGTGAAGGCGAGCTAACACGCATCAAGGCAAGGCCGCTTTATTTTTTCCCAAATGCCACAGGCCTGTGCCAGCCTACGGACTTATTTGCCTCCCAAGATCAAAGATGTGTGGAGGCAAAAGTGCAAAATTGAACTGATAGAAGCAGACGAGTGGCAGAATTCAAAGATGTATCAGGCCAGGCAAATTCAAAACCCCGGGAAGAAGTTCTTCTTTTCTCTTGCAGCTGACTGTGTGCGATAGGTGAATGCACAACATGATAAGCATGGTCTAAACTACACAGTGTCTCGATTAGGACCCTTACCACTACAGCGATTCAGTGCTCGTTTTTAACACCAGCAGTTAGAATCGCTTCGGTGAGGGGGGAGGCATTCTGAGAGCACTACACCACACAGTTGCTTAACCGCATTCATCGCGACGAAGTGCAACACCTACAACAGCGACATTATCTTGGCAAAGTACGGTTTCACGTCCTCGATCGCCGATTTGTCCGGCAACGAAAGCGACGTGACCCTCCAGCTTGAGTATTCCGATTCTATCAGCCACCGCGGCATTCCTGCTCCACCACACAATCCAAAGGAAGACTCTGACTCAAATAACTTCTCGCTATATTTCGGGAGTGATAGTGGAGATACCAGTGGCCATGTATTTGTTGCAACCAAGAAATCGATTTACACCAGGATTGGCTACTACACTACACAGACCGAAGCAGAACAGAGTCTTCACGGCTTAAATGGATTTTTCTACATATATTAGACTCGATATTTGTCCCCGTTTGGGGAAGGTGTATCAATGTCGTTCACACGTTGGTTGCAACCACCGCATTAAGTTGGCTATCCACCGTGCCAATGAGAACTCATACGATACCAGCTACTGCAGCGAGGCTAGCACTGTGGTTGTATCACCCGTCAATCACCCGTCGTCCAGCCCGTGGGATTTCACCTGTGTTGAAACCAGAGATTGATGCTTTGTTACGTTTGGGAATGACCACCAACAGAGTAAGAAATAAGCTCCTGTTCAAGTACATGCGCGACCCATGCTGTTGCATGTACCTGTTGATCGAAAAATGGAGAACAGGAAAGCATAGTTGAAGAAACGGGCAAAAGGAGGGGGGGGGATGAGCTGTCAAACTGTACTTGGAGCCAACTTAGCTGACATGAATGCACCAATCGTTCTAGATGACTTTGAACACACATTTTCTAACGGTGGTCGCTAGGTCTTCTCAATGGGCGTGATAATCACTACACGGGCTTTGTTTTCTAACGTTCGCCGGGCTGTATGCGACCAAGGGACTGACTTTGTGCTGTTTACAGATAAAACGTACCGTATCCATTTCGGTGGATGGACTCTCGTTGATTGCATAGGCATATCAGTGGAAATGACCAATTCGGGTTTTGCTCAACGATTTCAGTCGTGGCTGTATATGTTCGTGCGGACGGAAAGCACATTTGCTTACCAAAAGGTGTTTCGAGCATTAATAAAGTATACGAAGGATTTTTCGACGTGGAAGTTCTAGTTCATAACGCCACCATCGACCATTCAGACGCCATCGCATCAGCTCTCGAAATAGTCTGGCCAGAGGTTGAAAATTCTAACCTGTTGGGATCACCTCCTTCGTCACTCTAGAAAACAAACAAAGTTGGTGCCTCAAACTATATCAAGGGCCATTTGCAGCCACACCTCCCTATGTTACACGCTTCACGCACGATGAGGCAGCTCCGAGCTCTATCAAAGAGCGCATGGAAGGAGTGGAGAGATTCAAAAGATTTGCTTTGGCTAATTAGCTTCAGTCTGTGTATTTGAATGCGCGCTGGGAGCGTTGGAATGTCGGAAGTTCGTCAATACCGGGACCCAGCAAGCAATTGAAAGTCACCATCGTGTCATTAAGGACATAGTGACTGAGAACAAAAGGCCCCGACGATCTCCGTGTTGAAATCGGTTTTGCTGCAGGTTCTAATGTATAGCGCAACGAATTTATCTTCTGGAAGTCAATGTCACTACGCAGAAGGTATGTCGTAGTGACTTGCTGTTTCTTGGTTGATATTCGCAACTAACTACATTATGCAGGTCCATTACCTCTCTGCTGTCATGATGGCAAATGACTTTTTGATCGACCCACGAAATCATCGGGTTATCAATGCAAGGTCCACGCAACTCCTAGTGCGGATTTGTTTTAACAGTGCGACATCAATATTACTCTTTAAGTTGTAGGGGCGACGGTGTCTGCAGTACGAACCGAAAAGGTACGCACGAGATGATCACTATGGTTGATCATGGTCTTATTGCTATTTTGCCATGGGTTTCAGCGGTCTTTGCGAGGATGGAGGGGTGATGAGTCCCAATCGATGAAATACAGGCCATCTCTTATCGCTTCATCAAGTGAGAGTAATTGACGGACTGTTGACCGCGATGGAGCCCCTTCCAATTAAATCGAAATCATTGTATGCAGAGGTACGTTTTTTTTTTCAATTTGCTTTAGCGCTGCTTGTATTGCTGACACTAGATATTTAGATTCGATCTATCCGCAGTACACTATCATGCACATGCAAGAGGCATATGCATTCTGGATGGGTATGTGCTCGCATTATTGCGTCGCTGCACTTACTCGTGCACTGGGGTCGATCCCAATGCGCGGCCAACCGGGGTGTCCACGTTCGCTACCAAATAGGTTACCGCAAGACGGCAGCACTGAAGCATACGACGTCGACCGATTGATCCATCTTTTCACTGAAGAGCCTGGAATGCCATTGAAGTGGCCAATTATCGAAGAATTCGATGTTGTTGGCGGGTCAACTGTTCCAGACCACTGAGTTGGATGAGTTGCAGCTTATCGGCTTTCACCCTAAGACGGTTTATACGTATGGCCTACAACGTTTGTCGATGGAGCCCACCAAATGAGACTAGCTGGTGGAGGCCGCAAAAGCGCTGGGAGAGCTTGAAGACTTGCTTCTCGAATCGATCTTACTTCGGAGTGTCTACGTCGCTTGCGAGCGGAACGGATAAACATTGGCCGATATGCAAGGCGTGTGATGAGCCTTGAGGATTCGCTGCTTTACGTCGTTGGTCATCACTCCTATTTCTGATTGGTGATGCATGATAATAATCAGTGTTTGTCTGGTTTACTTTATCGAACATCACTCCAATTCCGCACCGTCCTTATCACTGTTCTTTTATTTATCAATGGATAGGCTTTACCGCAAATGTACGTGGCGTCAGATGCCTCGCGTGACAACAGTCCCGGCACTGAAGTTTTTCGGGTGTAAGGGAAGCCGTAGACTCCGCCTCAAGTGTCCGAAAACATGTACCGCGGTGAATTACGTCATGGAGAAGTGCAAATATTCTGATGACGTCGCACCGACACTATACGTATCACACAAGAGCGATCTCGACTCGGAATCCTTAATTTGAGTTGGATTTTAATCAAACTGTTCGTCAGTTTTGATGAAGCAAATCAATGCAGGACTTCAGATTTGTGATTTAGGACACGTAAGAACTATGTGTGACCTCATTTCCGACCTAAGAGAGACTACAGTACAATATCTTGGAAGGTGCACCGTGTTTTTTACTCATTTACTAGTGACTCAACGAATAATAAGGGATAGTAGTAACTCTAGGCTACCAGGCAGCAGTTTCCTGGCAGAATCAAGTCTGACGGCGAGATTTCGTACACATGAAAACAATTTTGCTGCTTCAACAGGTTATCACTCTCCGTGCAGATGTTTGACCCATAAAGTAGCGGTTTCACTTCAGCAAGCCACTTTTACTAGTTTTCGCCATTATGCGCAAGCAGCATGCACAAAATAAAAGCATTCGATATCGATTGGTATTCATTTTAACCAGGTCGGCAGATTAGATAGATTATCAGTGTGAACAGATAAAAGTGTCCGATCCTAATTAACAGTTCTCGACTGAAATACGAGTCCATATCCGAGGTATTATTATCTCCAACAGAAGCAAGATCGTCAGCAGTCTCAGCCAAGTACCTCATTGTTCGCTTGGCAATTTCCAGTCTTGTACAGTAGGTGTGTGACTCCTTCGTGTAGCCTTGTGTACGGCTTACATTGCATCTGGCCGCAATCATAGCATACTCCCCACCAATGATTGAAACATTTGTCTAGTCGGTCCATCTGGGGTTCCAGGTTCATCGGCCAGAAACAACTCATATCTTTCACCGTCAGTCTCCAGCGCCGATTCAATCACGATCGGGGTCTCCACAGCATTCGCCTTCCTCATCCCGAACTTGTCCTGTAGACCTACAATGGTGTGGTCTGCGTCAATGGTGTACCGTTCTTCTCGTGGTATCCGATCCACATCCCGTGAAAATTCTCGACCAACCAACATTCAACTCCATCTCTGACATATTTTGCTAAACTTCCACGAGTAGGTCCTCGCTTGTAGCTGTAGCCAACAGGTCATCCACGTACACACCAACTAAGGTTGTTCCTCTGCTACCGTCCTTGTAGAAGACGCATGCGTCTGTAACAGATTGTATCATGTCTGCCTTGTTTGTCAACGTATCATGCAGTATCTTGTTTCAGTATCGACCCGCCTGTTTCTGGTCATACAGGCTCTTCACCAACCGCAAACACACACGAAGTTGATCACTTACCCCAAATTTCTTGAGTGTATCTTCGCTCAATTTCACTCCTTCGGAAATCCTCATGTATATCTAATTCTGGTTCTTTGAATGCTTGTACAAGCGTTAGGCGCATCGTAAAGTCTTTCTCAGACCCTCCAGGTATTTGCTACAGCCAAAATGGCTTTCCTAGACTCTTATGAGTACCTGTTTGTCTCCTCCTGCCAATGTTTCTGTAATGGGTCTACCTAGACCTATTAGGTGGCGTACACGTGCGCTTACGTATATGAGGAAGCGTGCAATTAGAATAGACTTAATTTAAGTATAATTATTTAAATAAGTATAATTAAATCAAATATAACTAAATTAAACTGCAAAATACCGTAAAATGAGAACTGTTATTGAATTTGGCATAAGCCACTTATGGACCTCCTAAAACTGTTTGTTATCTATTTCTAAAGGGTCTGCCAACGTGTGGTTGGCAGAAACTCTGCTCAGTGATTGGTAGAAATCCGTTACTTTCTACCAATAATATGCACAAATGCACACGAACCATCCAATAATGTGGTTCGCCCATGTATCCTTTGGTGTGTACAGCACACCAAGGTCTGAGGCCCATTTCCAACCTCTAACAGTTATCCTAACTGTTAGAGTTACAAAATGGTACTACCACTTCTGTACGTGTAACCCCGTTACACCATCCCCTGTTAAGATTCGACGTATCGGTCTCGATACGTCAATCAACAGAAACTTGACAAGACCGTCAAGTTCCCAAGAGACATCCGAGTTCATTTCGCAATGGACTCGCCAACGCCCACGTCTCCGTCCGCTACTGCGGACGCGCAAGCCTCACCTGCTGCCTCTGCAGCAGGAACAACGACCTCAGCAGTACTCACTAGCACTGCTGCTTCCAGCGGTCCGACAGAGAAGCTCTCTGTCACCAAGTACCATGCTCTCCATAAGGAGAAGCACGAGAAGAAGAAGTCTTCTTCTCTAGCAGAGATTAAGAATCCTGCTGTCCCTCTCAAAGAACTCTTTGGAGAGGACTACGAAGACATCCTCGACTACGACGAGGATGTCGAGGAGGGGGAGGTTGATGTCAAGGCTCCCGCTCCCGTGTCTTCGTCTGAAGACACGTCAGACCCACCCGTGGGATCTCGACGACCTCGTGATGAGGCCTCGGACGCTTCAAGCTCGAAGCGTCCGCGCAGTGATGATGAAGCGTCCCCCATGTCGAGGGCGCTCACTGCCCCGCGCACTGATCCGCCAGTGCGCACACCATGGATGCCTACTGAGGCCGTCATCCCTGACCGGGTCGGTGCTAGTTCACCACCGAACCCGATACTGTTGTACTCATGCAACAGTATCAACGACGACGACGTCGCCGCTAAGGTTGTCTTTGAGTCCGAGACTCAAAGACGCGACTACTATATCGGGCTCTTCCACGAGCTCCGATACTATGCAGCGAAGAAGACTTCGCGCAAGAGCAAAGTGCCAGAGTGGCAGGCACTTTGTCAGTCGTGGAACGCCTTTGTTGAAAACTTCAACAAAGGCCCGAAGGCATATCGCGAGCGCGTTGCTGCGGCTCGCGATCGCTACTACACTTACACTACGCGTGGTAAGTGTGAACGCCTCCATGATCAGTCCATGGAAGCGGGGATCCCATGTGCCGTTCCCTTTGGCACACCCTGTCCGTGTTGCCAACCCTTGGCAACACGCCTCACTGAAAGTGATCTTCTGGGGTACACGGTCGTCCGTGTACCCGATCACATCAAGGAGCTCCGTGGTCGTATTGTGCCACGCGAAGCTCCGAGTGCTGTGGCTGACCGCAGCACTCCTCGTGCAGGGCTTAATCCTGCAAGTTATGGTGGGCTTCGTACACCCTCACCTTTTCCGGAAGGTCCTCAATCAGGACGTTCCGCGGCTCCATGTATCTTCGATGGGAGGAAATCCTTCCAACGAATACGAAAACGAACCCCTTGAGAGTTCGTTCTCTTATGAGCCACGATCCGCTCAACAATCCAGCGTATCGCTCCACGCGCGGCGCGCACCGGCGGCGGAGGGGGTGGGAACACTCCCTCCGCATGGTCAACGCTATGACCATGACGATCGTGCCCTGCACGATCGAGTTGCTGCGCTGGAGCAGACACAGAGCGCTGAGATAGCTGCTCTGAAGCAGGAGGTTCGTGTCCTCCGTGCTGAGGTCTGCGAGGCGGCTCAGACTGCCTCGAACCTCTCGTCCGGTCTTGGGACGAGAGTGAGCCGGTGGATCGACCGTAAATCGACGGTCTCGAGAAGGCCTTCCAGGCCTCTCGCACTCTTCAGTCGGACTACCAACCCTAGGTAGTCCGTGCTGCACGTACGGCTTCAACCGCCCGACGTAGAAGGTCGGGTGGAGCCTCATGCTGGACGGTATGTCCAGCCGGTACGCGTTGCCGTGCCGTTCAAGTACTTTGAACGGCCCAATGCATCTTGGAGCAAGCTTGCTTGCTCAAAAGTCAGACTACTGCATGTTTAGGCAGGTTTTGTGTAGCTAACAAAACTAATGAACCCACTTTGAATTCATTTATGTTGCCCCTACCAACATTATCAGCGTTCAGCTTCTGTCGATCGACAGAAGCTGCGATAGCATCCTGGACAAACCGTATGACGGCTTGTCTTCGCTGGACAAAGTCTAGCGCACCCGAGCTGAATCCTTTCAGCTTGTCGCCCTTGTCAGCAGCAGGCCCTGCCTGCTCGCTATCATCTCTCATGTCTGTGCCCGGCACAGACATCGCGCGCTCGTTCCTGTTAGAACGAGACGTCGCACGCGTCACCGCAGCTGATAGTGTGCTGTTATCAGTTGCATTCTGCGGTTGTTCGGACGCAACCGTAGATCCTCCCCCACTTAAGGAGGAAGCTACCCCGCCGAGCATGCTCGGCAATCGTGGATGCCTCATGGCGTTCACGTAGAACGGTGTATGCCCTGTCGAGGCATGCACCGAGTTGTTGATGGCAAACTCTGCCATCGGCAAGCGCTCGCTCCAGTGCGGGAACGAGTGAACGTAGCTCTTCAGCGTGTCACCCAGTACGCAGTTGACACGTTCGGTCTGCCTGTCCGTCCGCGGATGGTCCGCAGTCGACATTGACAATTGTGAACCAAGAAGTGTAAACACTTCTTGCCAGAACCGCGCTGTGAAGCGTGGATCACGGTCCGACACAATGTCGAGCGGCATGCCATGGTGTTTGAACACCATGTCAACAAACAGTCGCGCAGTCTGCGCGGCTGTAACAGTAGCCGGGACGGCAGCAAGATGAACCATCTTGCTGAATCGGTCCACAAAGACACGATGCCCGTCCTCCGCTTGCTGTCAAGGCGGAAGACCGAAGACAAAGTCCATGGACATGGACTGCCAACACTCCGACGGAGTCGGTAGTGATTGAAGAGGAGCCTGCGAGAACTGCGCAGGCTTCACGCGTTGACAAACCTCGCAAGCACGTACGTACTTGCGCACCCACTTGTACTGGTGGTGCCAGTAGAAGTCACGCGTGAGAAGAGTGTAAGTCTTCTCACGACCCGGATGCCCTGCCGTGGGGGCATCGTGATACTCGAACATGATCCTCAACCGGAGGTCATGATCATTCGAAACGACAATGCGATCCGCATTGTCGTCTACTGCACTGTACAACAGTAGGCCTTCGTGTACACGATAGCGGTGTACACGAGCTCGAAGATGAGGGAGTTAGCTTCCGACGTGCCACGTCGGAAGGTGCTGCGAGGAACTCCAGCAGCCCCTTCGCGTCTACATCCCTTGCATACGCGTTCTTCACGTCGTCAATCAACGTTGACGACGGCACACTAATCCTCACGACGCCAAAAGCGTTGGCGTCGACCGTCTCCGCATAGTCAGGTCGACGCGATAACGCGTCGGCCACTACATTGAGTCTTCCGGGTTTGTACTCCACCCGGAAGTTGTACTCCGAAGAAGGACAACCATCTCGCCATATGTTGCGAGATGTGCGGCGACTTAATCGCCGTACGCAATGATGCGTGGTCTGTATAGACCACGAACGGTCTACTCCCAAGTAGATACACTCGGAACTTTGCGAGTGCATACTTCATGGCAAGGAGCTCCTTGTCATGTACGGGATAATTACGCTCAGCTGGCTTCAGCTGACGCGATTGATAATAGACTACACGATCACGCCCTTCGTGATCGTGTTGCATCAATGCACATCCGATTGCAAAGTCGGATGCATCGCACACTACGTGGAATGGACGATCTTGGTCCGCCAGGCAAGATCGGCGCTTCAGTCAAGCCCTGCTTGACTGCACCGAATGCCTCCTCGCACTCGGTCGTCCAAATCCACTCAGCTTCTTTCTTAGAAGCTGTGACAACGAGCGAATCTTGCCCGCATAGTTCTCCACGTACTTGCACAAGTACGTGGCAAAGCTCCAAGGAACTGCCTCAGTTCCTTCACATTGAATGGCGTGGGCCATTCATTGATCACTCTGACCTTCTCTGGGTCAGGGCGCACGCCGTCTTTCCCACGAGACACCCCAGCACGGGTATCTCGCTCGCCCCGAAGATACACTTCTTCCAGGTTCGCATAGAGCTTATGTTTCCTCATAAGCTCTGGCAGCTCCGGAGATGCACCTTGTGCATCTCAATGTCCAGTCTTCCGTTCACAGCCCGGCTGTGGACGAACACGTCGTCGAAGTAGCTCGGTGCGAAGTCGCGCACCGAGCGCAATAGATGTGTCACGCATCTATTGAACGTCGCAGGGGCGTTCTTAAGCCCCTGTGGCATGACGAGCCACTCCCAAAGCATACCGCTTGGAGTGCTTACCGCTGTGAGAGGGATGTCCCTCTCACGCATGAGGATTTGGTAGAATCCATTACGCAGATCTAGAGCACTGAAGATAGTGCTCAAGGCCATCGAATCGATGATAACATCTTTTCGCGGTATCGGCGTCTGCGCCGGTATCGTCGCATCGTTCAGCTTGTTATACGCATGAACGATGCGCCAGCCGCCCTGTGGTTTCTTAACACAGAACGTTGGGGCACTGTGCGGGGACTTTGATTCCCGCACTTGACCTGCAAGGCGACGACTTTCAAAGAAGTCGTCGATCGCTTGAACTTGTTCACGCGGCAGTGGCCACTGCCGTGTAACACAGTACTTCGTGCCCGGCACGAGATCAATCTCGTGCTGTACGCCCTTATCCTTCGGAAGCTCCGAAGGAATCTCGTCCGGGAGTACATCCTTGTACTCCCGCAGAACTTCGTAGACTCGACCTCAACGAGTCCCAACTCTGCTCTTCGAAGCGCTGCTTCTTAGTCTTCGCACTGAGGGAGTCATCACCCTCAGTGATCCCATCGACGACGAGCTGCTTCAGCTCTTCGGCCTTGCGCTCCACTCTCTCGATATCCGAGAGAATGCAAATTTGTTCGATGCGTCCATCGTACAAGTCTCGCGCGAAGCGCTTCCAACTCATCGTTGGAAGTGCGGTCAACGCCGACGCACACGTCGGCGGATTCTCCAACCGCATCCTCTGGTACTGTAACCCAGTACTAGTACGTGTCAAGACGTTCAACGTCTCGACACTCGGTGTCTGCACTGCAGATACACCCGTCTCAGTCCCGGACTGAGACTCGCGCAGCTCCCTGAGCTTGCGCCGCGAAGGTCTACCGTGGAGCCCGGCTCCAGGTGCTCCACGTCCAAGGCATCGCACCTTGGACGGGACGTTATCGCAATCGTCAGCGGATTCCTTCCGCTGACTCGCACTATCAAGCCCTGCTTGAGTGCCGCTCATCGCGTGCAGCGCTGCTGCACGTGAGCACGCAGGTTGTTCGGGTGCTGGGCGTTTGCAACCGCCAGCACCTCCTGCCGCGCAGTCGGTTCCCTGAACCGCTGCGCCTCCATCCGCTCCCGGAGCGGATGAAGCAACCGCATCGTCGACTCCCGGAGTCGACGTGCTCTCGCTAGCTTCCTGCGCTAGCGAGTGTTCGCTTGTACAATCGTCAGCTCCCAGAGCTGACGCACGATCGCTAGTTCCCGGAACTAGCAGCGAACGTTCGCTTGTACACGCATCATCAGCTCCCGGAGCTGATGCACGATCGCTAGTTCCCAGAACTAGCAGCGACGCGCCAGTGGCGTCAGCTCCCAGAGCTGACGCACGCCTTTCGGTTCCCCGAATTTTATTTGCTTCGTCAACTCCCAGAGTTGACGCGACGTCGTCGGCGCGACCCTTGGGGCTTGAAGTACCTCCAAAGATACCGGTAATACCGGTATTTTACCTTCTCTCAGGTGAATGCGATTCACCTGACCATCACTCATGTGACAAACATCATTCAGATGTTTATGCGTCAGGTGATTCACATTCACCTGACCATCACTCATGTGACCGCGACCCTTCGGCTCAGATTTCTGAGTCGACACACATTTTCTCCCAACGACTCCCTGAGTCGCTGGCGGTCGCCGGCGGCGATCGGAGGCAGCGGCGGACGCTGCTGCCTCAACTGGGGAATCACATGCACCGCCTGGTGCATGTGCAGCACTGACAGGGCCATCGCTCTCTGTCGCGCATGCGTTGTTGAAGCGTACGAGTGTACGCTTCTCCCAGTTGATCACCGGGTCATGCCGTGCAAGCCACGGCATGCCTAATACCAAGTCGAACTTATCGTCTAGATCCAAGACGATAAGATCTTCTACAAACGTCCTTCGTTTGTAAGAGAAGCGCACACGGACTACGCGCTTCTCAGTCCTCACGGTGGCACCTCCAACACGCCGCGAGGCGTGTCGGTCTCTTCGAAGTCAAGTCTTCGAAGACTTCCCTGTCGAACAAAGTTGTTCGACGCGCCCGTGTCCACTAGGGCACGAAGAGAGTTAACTCTCTTCGACATCACGTTCAGGATGACAAGGTTTGGCTTGTCATCTTGCAGCTTACAGCGAGAAACTTTCTCGCTGGGGCAGCAGTCCTCATCGTCGCGTGTCCAAGCTCGACACGCGAGACTGCATCACCAGTAGGACGCCCCGCGCCTACTGGTCCTGGCGTTTTTGAACGCCCGCCCGCTGTGCACTCGCGTGCATAGTGACCGATGTTACTACACTTGTAACATCGAACCTTGCTGTTCCTACGCTGCTGTTGACCAGCAGTCGTAGCACTCGAGAGGTCCATAGGTTCCGGACCTTCAGTCTTCACAACAGGACGCGCCGGCTTCGGCGCGTTCGCATGGAGTTTAGCTTGACGTCGGCTAAACTCCTCTTGCATCGCAAGGCTGATCGCCTCTTCGAGAGTATTCGGATACTCTCGGAAGTGATATGTTTTGACGGGACCATCTCTTAGTCCCTTCATGAACGTGACGACCTTGGTCGCCTCGTCGATCGGGTTGGCCACTATGTTCGATACCAAGTATCGAGCACGCTGGGCAAAGGTGTGAACATCATCCTTGCCCTGCTGCAGATCGAGAAACTCCGCTCTCGATCTGAACTCGTTCTTCGGAGGCTCAAACGCAAGCTTGAGTTCCTCCTTGAACTCCTCGTACGTGCTGAAGCACGTAGGATCCGAGAGTCGGCGCCCATAGGCCCAACTCCTCGCACGTCCGCCAAGACATGACATGGCGAACGCGACCTTCGACATCGGATCGACGATACGTCGAGCCGCAACGGCTGTGTCAAGTTCGACAAGCCAACGAAGGAGGGTCTCGTCCTCCTTCCCCGTGTAGGTACTCACGTGGAGTTTCAACGACTCCACGCGTGGCTTCGGGGAAGCCACCGAGGCAGCAACATCTCGTTGCTCCTTAACAATGTACCCCAGAGCAACACCGTGTTGCTCTGTCGGCGATAGCGTACGAAGCATCGTCGCTAACGCTGCCTCTCCAATGACTTGCGAGAGTCTTTGGAGAGCCTCCCACTCTGGGTCCGACAGGTGGGCACAGTCCGTGCGCGTCACGGACATGTGTGGGGTCCCAGTGGATCCCTCATCCATTGGGGAGTTCTCGACCCCGCGTTCGTATGACTCCATACGAACGAACTGCAGTCGGTCGTGGGACGGACTACAAAGTGCTACCAGGTGTAATGGGTCTACCTAGACCTATTAGGTGGCGTACACGTGCGCTTACGTGTATGAGGAAGCGTGCAAGTAGATTAGACTTAATTTAAGTATACTTATTTAAATAAGTATAATTAAATCAAATATAACTAAATTAAACTGCAAAATACCGTAAAATGAGAACTGTTATTGAATTTGGCATAAGCCAATTATGGACCTCCTAAAACTGTTTGTTATCTATTTCTAAAGGGTCTGCCAACGTGTGGTTGGCAGAAACTCTGCTCAGTGATTGGTAGAAATCCGTTACTTTCTACCAATAATATGCACAAATGCACACGAACCATCCAATAATGTGGTTCGCCCATGTATCCTTTGGTGTGTACAGCACACCAAGGTCTGAGGCCCATTTCCAACCTCTAACAGTTATCCTAACTGTTAGAGTTACAAGTGGTACAACCACTTGTACGTGTAACCCCGTTACAGTTTCCATCTCCATCAATTTTCTTCTTGTACATACTCTTGAAGTAAAGTACATTCGAATTGTCAGGAGTAACCATCGGTTCCCAAGTCTCATTCGCTTCCAATACGTTGAATTCCTTAAATGCCAATTTCCAGAAGTGAGCGTTTGGCATCTGCATTGTTGTTCGACAAAATTTCGGGTCGGGCAAAAGTCTGAACCGCTTCTCCCCCACCTCGATAGCTGCCATTAGTTGTTTCAAAGCTGAATTAACCACCCGATCGCCTGAGTTTTATGACCAGTTAGTTGAGTTGTCCAGAGAGTTTCACCTGCTTCACGTTGCCTTTGGGTTTTTTTTTCGGTACCTCCCTGACTTCTTCAAGTCTCCTCCAGGCGCCAACTTTGGTTTGTTGCAAGGTCCGGTGATCTTTTACTTTGTCGAGTGACTTTCGCTCGCTTTCTTGACGAAAGTTTCTCACGCTTTTTGCTCCTCTTGTCGATTGTTTGCTAGTGCCTCCAGACCATCGTCAGCTTCTCGCTCCAGCACACTCTTCAGCTACTCGTTCACCTTGCACGATAGTGCTTCAACGTTACCGACGTGTCCCATCGTAATAACCGTGTTGCTGTTTATTATGATCACCTTGTAACCTTTGGTTTCTTTAATTTTACCGACAATAATCCCTGCATTGAACGCCAAGTTACCAAGTACCTAACGGATTTTTCCGAATAGTACCCAGACTTCTATTTATTAATGCCCCCTCGAATCCGATCAGTTTTAACGAGGGGGGGTTATATGATTGAGGGATTATAAACAGAAACCCAACGGAGTATATTTTAAAGAATAATATGCATTCAACACAAAATGTTCCTCGCTCCGCTCGAATGCATATCCCTCCCACCCCTCCGCCCCCCCCCCCCCCCCCCGCGCTAATCATCAATAATCCCTATGTACATCAAGTTCCTACCATATCTACTTCGCATCGTGTTGATCACCCTACCTTCTCGAACCGCCAAGTCACGGCATTCTTCTTCACCCCGTGTCGTGACGAGTACGCCGAAGAAACTTTCGAGTACTACCGGTATCGTCGCGGCGCGGTAGGAAAACGTGCTCACCACGGCACGGCTTTACAAACTCAACCCTTTGACTACCACTAAATTATGTGATGGTATGTACAACATATTGTCAGTGGACTATTGTTATTCTGGGCCATTTATCTTATATTCAATAAAATATAAAATGTTTCGATCAAGAGCTCTATAAAAAAATCAGTCTGGCTCTGCTACATTTTATCGCTTCAAGAGGTGACGTTTTTAAGCGGGAAGCTAAAATTGTCTTTGATATGCACTCGAGTTATCACGACGGTTTCTCGACCACAGCAACTCTATAAGCCTCTCCCTATTATCGGCATTCGCCAACTCAAAGGCAAATACGGTGCTGAGCACCTGCTCCTCCCCCTCAGACATACGATAAAAGAAGCTGTGGCGAGGTGTGTCTTGCGCTACCCCCCCCCCCCCCCTCAGTGCTCAATTGTTTCGTTACCACTACAAGCTTCTCGGAGCAGATACCATTATGTCTACTTTCTCTCTACACCCGTACGATAACGATGAACCGATTTTTTCATCGTAGAAGACACCCAGCAGAGTGGGTGACGTCGTAGATTCCGTTTTGAGATGCTGGATCATGTCATGTAGCAGCAGGGTCGAGCAGGATACGTCGACAGTGAAGCAGTCTATGGCTACCAACTGGGTCATGGAAGCCGTCAATGTTTAGACGCTAAATTTCTTCCCAAAACTAAACATCAACAGCGATGGTTTTCGTTTTCGAAGGACAACTGAATATTGTGGTGGCATGGTTTTCTTCTAAGAACTACGTGGCGGCGCTGTGGTGCTGTGGTCACTCATTATTATTTGGCGCATTCCCCCACTGATGGTTCTACCCGTTGCCTGTCTCCACCTCGTCCGAACTAAGTGTTACATGTATCTATGTCCAAAGTATTGTTTCTATCACTTCATGGAAGGCATCACTTGGGCGTATTTTGCAGACTGAATTGGAACTGATATCTTACTAGCCGAGTGCCGCCCGCTTTTGCGGGCGGTTTGTATGTGTTTGGTTGAAACCCGTGGGGCTCACTGTTCCAGTTCGCCCCACTACTCACCATCGGCGCCACACCTTCGGCGCGCGCCGGTTGGCCGAGGAACCTTCGCTTCACAAAAAGTATAAAAGTAAAAACAAATAAAATAAAAAGTAAATAAAAAGCAAAATTAGCTGAAAAGTGCTTTGTAGCCGCCTTCGCTGCGCTCGGCAGCAACTAATTGGTTAAAAATATTTAAAACATATAATTGGCTAAAATCGATATGGTGATCCGTGTGACGGACGGACACCATGCTCTCCTCATTTTTTAGGATTCACGTGGAAAATGGTGCTTTTCAGTCACGGTATTGCTGGGGAATGGAGTGACTCCATGCGCTTTGGTGGAGAACTCAGTGTCTTGGCTCAGAAGTGTACAAAGTTTGGAAAACTCGTACGGACGAAGCATCTTGATTTAGCAAGAAGTGCAAAATTGGCTTCATGTAGAGATCGCCCCTGGTATTTGATACGGTCAAAGCGAAGCGTAGTGACGCCAAATCGACCTAACTATGTCATCGGTGCTCTCGCGCAAAAGGGTTTACTGAGCAGCTTACAAGCTGAGACAATTGAAAGGGAGATTGGCTGCTCGTTGACACAGCTCTTCATCGTGTCGGCGGTAAACGAAAACGTTTCGCCCAAGCTAGTTCCATCGTAACCGGAAGAGAGCTGGAAGAAGCAGGGTTTGAGATCTCAGACGAGTAAAACGCGCTGAAGATTTCAAGGGCCAACGACTCATGTAGAGAATGCACACAGTGGAGGAATTGGACTGCAAAAACAACTTTTATTTATTTTTGAGACGGCTTTTCGTCTGGTAACGTATGGCCAGAAATTGGAGTAATCGTCTCATTTTGACGGCGCCGAATCTTGTAGGGTGACTCACCAGAAGCTGATGCCGCAACGATATCAAGTGCATGGCGAACGCTTGTGGTGGCAGCGGCAAACACGTCTCTAAAGTGGAAAAAGTGCGGCGAAACACTCGACGTTAAAACCGCGGTTGCACCCAGTGAACCCCCATCGTGACCGCAAACGTTTGCCGCGTATGCTGCACAGCATGCACAACAACTGGTCGTGGGTTTTAGAGGTGGAGTTCGGAGTCAAAATATGGTGGTTGGCGTCTGAGCCAATAGTTCTCACTACCGAAGACGATTTGCGTTTTACGGAGCTTTTCGTTTCTTCAGCTCCTCTTCTGTCAGCTCCTCCGCAATCCTACGTTTGAACTCGCAAAGGCTCACACTGCGAACGTTTGCTGGTTTGACTACTTGGTAGAGTGCGTAAGCGTTTATCACGCACAAATCCAAAGCCCACGTGAAGATTGACATCGAGAGCTGACTTTCTTTACGACGGATGGGGTTTTTGCTCCGTAGTTGGTCGACCCTGTCGACACCATCCATTGCCAGATTGTACGAGCATGAATGTACTGCGATGCATCATCTCATTTCCCGTCCAACGCCTGATGGGATATAGGCCGTGGCAACAGGCAGCAGCTCTGGCGTCGGCGCTTGACAACGATCGTACCGGGACAGTATCATGTAAATGCTATCGGATATGTCATCAGTCTTTAAGTGTTCATTCACGAAGGGAATCCTTGAATGTTCCAGTGAGAAATAGAACAAACAGAGCCGCCTCGCCACTGCGTGCATACGCTTCTCGAATTCGACCTTCTTGTAGAAGTATCAGGCCACTATCTCGCTTCAAGCGGCTAATATAGTCGTTCTCTGCCACGATCACACCAGTACCCTGTTCCAACTCGTCGTCGTTGTCTTCAAGGTCAGCGTCGCCGGCTTCCATCACAATTGGTTCGGCAGGATCTCCGTGGTCTTCATCTTCACTCATGGTGTTCGCTCTAAAACACAAATGAAATTCAAGCACCTAAGCATTGATGAGTAAGATTGAAGAATGGACACTTCAAACACAAGATACCCAAAATACCGCGTGTATCCAGTGGCGTGAATACACTGCTTCTACGAACAGTTGGTTACTTCATCCACCGAGCTGGACACCCCTGCCAAGCTCCAGGTCTGCTCTAGCCATCCCAGGCAAGGGTTATCTGCCAAACGACAAAACTTCTAATGCACAAGACAGTAAACTTGTTGCATTTATTTACATTGCCAACAACAACTACTACTACTACATGCAACAAGCTCTAGATAGGGCACACATCGTGGCATCAAGGATAGAAGCGAATTGCGATGCTCTTAGCCAGTTTGCCCTAACACCAGGGAAATCAAACACCGAGCCAGAAGATAAATCGGGCCTGTTGTTCTCCATCCAGCAAACGAAAGGCATCAAATTGGATTTCGTGGCGGAACTATGTATTCACTGCTGGAAATGGTCAAATGCATCATAGCGTGAGAATGACGCGACGTCTTCTGCTGACCAACAGCACGGTGCAACGCATTTGGAGTACGTAATAGTGCAAGCTACGCGGGTATTTCTACCACTTATCGCCTCACTGGAGCTGTTGTCGGCTGAATTTCTTCGCTCGAATTGACAAGTACATACCACCGCACACTACACGCCCACTGTGTGTGTCTGTTGACTAGATCCTCTTTTGCGAGATCAGTGAGGATGCTAACGATAGCGCCGCTGACACGAAGAAGCTGTACTGGGCCCGATGGCCACGAGTTCTCTCGAGTCTCGGAGTGGGCGAAAAGTCACCATACGTTTTGGATACCAGAATCGAACGGGTCCTTCCCACTTCTAAGATCCTTTTCTCACTGTCATCCAGCAGTTTCTGGTGCTGGATGAAGCGATTTAGAGCTTGTGACATCAGGAAAGTGTACGGCATGGTGAGTCCGATTGGTTACCTAAGGTCAGTTGCTGTACGCGGTCCTTGATCACGCACTCCAGGTACTTGCCATCGAAAGTCGAAGCCCATGTTCAGCGATGTGGTTATCATATCCTCAATCACGAGCCTTACCACACAGCACCAATAGCGAATATTTTGGCTGCTCTTGAATGCGAACGGTTGCTCCAACCCGAAAGAAAGCAACGCCTGCGTGCCAATATGTTGGTCTCAAGGTTCTGTGGAAGATACACGATCTATTGATCTTCACGGCACGGGCCCACTTGGGAACTCGTTGTCTGCCTTCACCACCCCCGTACATCATCAATCCACTGCGTAGCAGTAGTTGTACCCGGTTTTCCACTTGCATGCATAGTGCTGAACACAGACACAAAGCGGCGAACACGTCCCCCACAGTATATCGTATGGCTCATGGCGTTCCAACCGCGCGGCTCTACTACCGTGCTGGGATGAGACTGTCAGAACCAGAGACGTCGAAAAACCGCAGCAACGTATCCCAATGCAGCACGAAGGGAACGCATGGTTTCGCTAACGGCACTACTATCGGCGAATGCACGCGCAAAGACGGAGCCCAGCGACCAGTGAGTACTGCGCGCCTCCGATGAGACTTTATCCGTAGAGTCGGTAATACCGGTATTATGTTCTCACACCGAATTCGCAAGAAAGTTTTCCCAGAAATATTGACTCCCCTCGAAAACGGATCAAAAGTGAGATGAAACCGTATTCTCTTGAGGCAGCCTCTCTTTTTCTGCAGAGCGTTTCATACGATCTCCACGCAACACGCTGACCGGCGTGTGATCTCCATAACTCTCACGATTGGATTGGCTGTAATTGTGTTCTGACGGCCCTTGATTTACGAGCGATCGTTCGATCTTAAAGGACGTTAAATCTTCCTCTGAAGGGGCGTAAAACTCAACCAGCACTCTTCTGGCAATCTACAGGAACCATGTCGTTGCTATCACCGCATAAACAAGTCAGCGCTGTCACGGCAGGACTCGTTCTCCCCTCGACAGGGTACTTGCGGGATCTCAGCTTCAAATCGCTGCAGTTCAAGCCGATGACAGACCTCGGTATCGCTGGCGATAGCGTCTTCAACAAGGTGCTCTATAACATAAAGCTGGGGAACCGATGCTAATGGGTCGTGCAACGGAAACAGTGTTGTCCATGGTGATTCGCTCCTCATGAGGCGCCCGTTGCGCCTTTCGTTCGCGACATCAGTGGTTGCTACAGGCGATCTTCATCCGAAGGCGACCATGTTCTCTCAAATTCTGTTTTTCTTCTTCGTGCTCAAGCCGTACTACGACGTTGTCGATGCACCCGATACCGTCAAGCGTTCGCGACGCCATCAACGCGTTCGAGCCCCCGGAGGGGTTCGTTGTCCTTCGTCCGCGTCGAAACGAGAAGTCCGTCATATTCGGATATGGAGTTCGTCTAGTCAAGGCCCCCCAAGAGCCATTCGCTGATCCGGACCCATCGTCGCCTGCAATCTGGATGTGCTTAGCCGGAGAAAGTTGTCGTGCGAACGATATCTCGTTTCCAGTATCGACAGGCAGAACATCAGCCGCGACCAAGCAGCACCTCAAAAAGGCGCACGACATCGTATCGGACAAGACGGAGGTGGTTCAAGATCGAAAACGCTCTCGAGAAGATGAACTGAATCGTGTTCGGAATTCTCATGTATTTCGTGATGATCCCAGTCGTATTTACGTTCTAATGGAGATATTAAGAATTGTGAACAACAACCTTCCTTATCGATTGGGCGAGTACGAGGAATCAATCAGCATTCGAGAGCTTGTCTTCACAGGCGACTATAAACGTAAAGGTTGTGCGCCACTCGATAGTAGAGCTGTACACATCTACGAAGAGGTCACTTGAAGAAATTCTTCATGCAGTCCGTATCGGAAGTGCAGCAACATTCACTGCAGTTCGAAGGTGCAGAACGTGAAATATTTGGGCCTACGTTTGTACATGGTGGACAAGAATTTTAAATTCAAGTCGATCTTGCTTGAACTCGGCACTTTGTCCCAGCGTTGGATTACAGGCATTCTACGCGACTTTGGTCTCACAACACGCGATTTGTATGGGTCCACCTCAGATGGAGGCTCCGATGTGAAGTGGATGATGACCACCGGCCTGAAACTAAGCTGGCAATGGTGCATTCCACACATGACCAATGCCGCCACAAAAGCTGTATGTGGCATGGTAGCGGACACTACCACATCGAAGAACCCTGCATTCGCTCAGCTGATTCGCGCGGATCGTCAAGACTGTGTACACCGTGAAGCACGTGGAAGTCATGGGGTCTCTATCTGAAGAGCTTTGTCTCTTTGGTAAGAGCAGTCCCCGCATCAACTGTTGAAGTATCGCACACCGTAAGAGCAGTCCCCGCATCAACTGTTGAAGTGTCACACACCGTTTCTTGGGTCTGACTCGAGTAATTCAGCGGATCCTCCTCCTATGGGAGCATCTGGTTACCTGGTATGCAGAGCGGCTCGACAGGGCGCGACGAAACAACGACAAACTTCCTGCAGGTTTTCCCCTCGAGAGAGACTACCAGACCCTTACTCAGATTCTGTCGCTCCTCCAGCCAATAACGCTTGTGAACATCAAGGCTCAGAGCGAAAGCGCAACTCAAGTTGATGTACTCTTAACACTCTACAAACAGCGGATCACAGTGCTCGATAGCTCAAAAGAATTGAAAGACTATCGGTCTACAAAGGATCGTCGAATGGATTTCCGCCCTGAGGACCTCACCGAACTGGCCTCTAACACCCGTGTTCTGCTTCACGATGCGTTTCAAAAACGCTTCTTCTCTCGCTACACGGTCCGCGCGGAGATTATCAACTGTTCCTTTATGTTGGAGATGCAGCTATTTCTTCACCCGAATTTCAAGTGTTTCGATGGATTTCTCAAACGGATTGTGCTCTTGTGCAACGCGGACGAGAATGGAGCTACGACGGCTACTGGGGAACGCCACTACACCAAGATCAAGAAAACAATATACGATAACGTGCGGAAGCTGATATTGTCGGTGGTATCTACTTCAGCAGCACGAATACCACCCCCAGCTGATGAACTTCCTCCACCCGCACCAACTCTATTCTCCGAGGATCTGGTTGAGCTATTTGGTGACATTATAGATGAAGATCATGCTGAGCCGGAAACAGCGCGTGATATGGATGGCGCTCGTGTCGATGAAGAACTGAAGAGATGGGTGGGAACCCAAACATCCCTTCAGTTTGTGTTCGGGGCAAGCGGCAAACGACCGGAAACAGTATTGGAATTTTGGAAGCGGCAGGAGGAAACAGGAACCTACAAGTTCTTACCACTAGTGGTACGTATTGTGTATGCAGTTCCGGCGTCGTCGGCTAAAATTGAGCGCGATTTCGGCACTGCTGGCCGGCTGGTTACTCCACAGAGAGGATCAGTTGCCCCACACAATGTGGACATGTCGGCATTCCTTAACTGCAACAGGAAGTTTGTTGATGTGACACAGTGCTCCAAGATCCGCGAGCGCGATATTGACAATTTCATCCCATCAAGCGTCAAGGTAGGGCTTGAAGACGACAATGCAGAGGATTGCGAGCTACTCACCGGATACTTTTCGAACGATAGTGACGATGATGAAGAAGGAATAGTTTAACAAACACGTAAACTCAATACATCGCTTTATTCATCTTAGTACTGGTGTTTCGTTGTTGAATCCAGCAATATTTGGGCGAGTTTCATCGCATCATCTGCTCTTTTCTTCTTTAGTGCCTTCCGTTCGTCACTACGGAGCTTTACGGCGGCTTGAATTTGGTCATGTTTAGACATCGTCGGTCTCTTCTTTTCCAGCTTGGTGTCTCTTTGAGCCCGCGGTTGCTTCGTTTTGCTGGATTTGACGGCGACCGAGCGAGCCAAAGCCCGACAAGCCGTTTTGTTTTGCTCGGATAGAATCACATTCTCCAGCGGTTGATTGCGTCTTGGCTCCGGTTTGTCGTTCGACCTTGCCGCGCGTAACATCTCCATCAAGGCTTGGACACCTTGGTCCACACTTTCAAGGGGTTGATTACGGCTTGATTCTGGCTTGTGGCTTGACCTGACCGTGCGCAGCATTTCCACCAAGTCATGTCCACCATGATCCACATTATCCAAAGGTGTACTTCGGCTTGCCCCGTGTGTGCCGCTTGTACGGACCGTGCGTAGTGTCTCCTCCCGGCTTGGCTCCGATTTGCTGTTTGACATTGCAGCACGTAGCATCTCCACAAAGGCCTGAACACTTTGGTCTACATTCTCTATAGGTTTATCACGGGCAACGCGTGGCTTCTCTGTCAAGTCCAACACATCACGGTCCTCTTTCTTGTCAACTACAGCGTTAGTTGGCGGTTTCGATTCATCCTCGGAAGACGTCGATTCTTCATCACCCTCGCCGAGCAATGGGATCGCTGGGACCAAAGCTGTAACGGGGTTACACGTACAAGTGGTAGTACCACTTGTAACTCTAACAGTTAGGATAACTGTTAGAGGTTGGAAATGGGCCTCAGACCTTGGTGTGCTGTACACACCAAAGGATACATGGGCGAACCACATTATTGGGTGGTTCGTGTGCATTTGTGCATATTATTGGTAGAAAGTAACGGATTTCTACCAATCACTGAGCAGAGTTTCTGCCAACCACACGTTGGCAGACCCTTTAGAAATAGATAACAAACAGTTTTAGGAGGTCCATAATTGGCTTATGCCAAATTCAATAACAGTTCTCATTTTACGGTATTTTGCAGTTTAATTTAGTTATATTTGATTTAATTATACTTATTTAAATAAGTATACTTAAATTAAGTCTAATCTACTTGCACGCTTCCTCATACACGTAAGCGCACGTGTACGCCACCTAATAGGTCTAGGTAGACCCATTACACCTGGTAGCACTTTGTAGTCCGTCCCACGACCGACTGCAGTTCGTTCGTATGGAGTCATACGAACGCGGGGTCGAGAACTCCCCAATGGATGAGGGATCCACTGGGACCCCACACATGTCCGTGACGCGCACGGACTGTGCCCACCTGTCGGACCCAGAGTGGGAGGCTCTCCAAAGACTCTCGCAAGTCATTGGAGAGGCAGCGTTAGCGACGATGCTTCGTACGCTATCGCCGACAGAGCAACACGGTGTTGCTCTGGGGTACATTGTTAAGGAGCAACGAGATGTTGCTGCCTCGGTGGCTTCCCCGAAGCCACGCGTGGAGTCGTTGAAACTCCACGTGAGTACCTACACGGGGAAGGAGGACGAGACCCTCCTTCGTTGGCTTGTCGAACTTGACACAGCCGTTGCGGCTCGACGTATCGTCGATCCGATGTCGAAGGTCGCGTTCGCCATGTCATGTCTTGGCGGACGTGCGAGGAGTTGGGCCTATGGGCGCCGACTCTCGGATCCTACGTGCTTCAGCACGTACGAGGAGTTCAAGGAGGAACTCAAGCTTGCGTTTGAGCCTCCGAAGAACGAGTTCAGAATCGAGCGGAGTTTCTCGATCTGCAGCAGGGCAAGGATGATGTTCACACCTTTGCCCAGCGTGCTCGATACTTGGTATCGAACATAGTGGCCAACCCGATCGACGAGGCGACCAAGGTCGTCACGTTCATGAAGGGACTAAGAGATGGTCCCGTCAAAACATATCTCTTCCGAGAGTATCCGAATACTCTCGAAGAGGCGATCAGCCTTGCGATGCAAGAGGAGTTTAGCCGACGTCAAGCTAAACTCCATGCGAACGCGCCGAAGCCGGCGCGTCCTGTTGTGAAGACTGAAGGTCCGGAACCTATGGACCTCTCGAGTGCTACGACTGCTGGTCAACAGTAGCGTAGGAACAGCAAGGTTCGATGTTACAAGTGTAGTAACATCGGTCACTATGCACGCGAGTGCACAGCGGGCGGGCGTTCAAAAAACGCCAAGGACCAGTAGGCGCGGGGCGTCCTACTGGTGATGCAGTCTCGCGTGTCGAGCTTGGACACGCGACGATGAGGACTGCTGCCCCCAGCGAGAAAGTTTCTCGCTGTAAGCTGCAAGATGACAAGCCAAACCTTGTCATCCTGAACGTGATGTCGAAGAGAGTTAACTCTCTTCGTGCCCTAGTGGACACGGGCGCGTCGAACAACTTTGTTCGACAGGGAAGTCTTCGAAGACTTGACTTCGAAGAGACCGACACGCCTCGCGGCGTGTTGAAGGTGCCACCGTGAGGACTGAGAAGCGCGTAGTCCGTGTGCGCTTCTCTTACAAACGAAGGACGTTTGTAGAAGATCTTATCGTCTTGGATCTAGACGATAAGTTCGACTTGGTATTAGGCATGCCGTGGCTTGCACGGCATGACCCGGTGATCAACTGGGAGAAGCGTACACTCGTACGCTTCAACAACGCATGCGCGACAGAGAGCGATGGCCCTGTCAGTGCTGCACATGCACCAGGCGGTGCATGTGATTCCCCAGTTGAGGCAGCAGCGTCCGCCGCTGCCTCCGATCGCCGCCGGCGACCGCCAGCGACTCAGGGAGTCGTTGGGAGAAAATGTGTGTCGACTCAGAAATCTGAGCCGAAGGGTCGCGGTCACATGAGTGATGGTCAGGTGAATGTGAATCACCTGACGCGTAAACATCTGAATGATGTTTGTCACATGAGTGATAGTCAGGTGAATCGCATTCACCTGAGAGAAGGTAAAATACCGGTATTACCGGTATCCTTGGAGGTACTTCAAGACCCCAAGGGTCGCGCCGACGACGTCGCGTCAACTCTGGGAGTTGACGAAATAAATAAAATTCGGGGAACCGAAAGGCGTGCGTCAGCTCTGGGAGCTGACGCCACTGGCGCGTCGCCGCTAGTTCTGGGAACTAGCGATCGTGCATCAGCTCCGGGAGCTGATGATGCGTGTACAGGCGAACATTCGCTGCTAGTTCCGGGAACTAGCGATCGTGCGTCAGCTCTGGGAGCTGACGATACGTGTATAAGCGAACACTCGCTAGCGCAGGAAGCTAGCGAGAGCACGTCGACTCCGGGAGTCGACGATGCGGTTGCTTCATCCGTAGTAGCGGGTGAAGTTGCTCCATCCGTTGTAGCGGATGGAGGCGCAGCGGTTCAGGGACCGACTGCACGGCAGGAGGTGCTGGGCGTTTGCAAACGCCCAGCACCCGAACAACCTGCGTGCTCACGTGCAGCAGCGCTGCACGCGATGAGCGGCACTCAAGCCGGGCTTGATAGTGCGAGTCAGCGGAAGGAATCCGCTGACGATTGCGATAACGTCCCGTCCAAGGTGCGATGCCTTGGACGTGGACCACCTGGAGCCGGGCTCCATGGTAGTAGACCTTCGCGGCGCAAGCTCAGGGAGCTGCGCGAGTCTCAGTCCGGGACTAAGACGGGTGTATCTGCAGTGCAGACACCGAGTGTCGAGACGCTGAACGTCTTGACACGTACTGGTACTGGGTTACAGTACCAGAGGATGCGGTTGGAGAATCCGCCGACGTGTGCGTCGGCGTTGACCGCACTTCCAACGATGAGTTGGAAGCGCTTCGCGCGGGACTTGTACGATGGACGCATCGAACAAATTTGCATTCTCTCGGATATCGAGAGAGTGGATCGCGAAGCCGAAGAGCTGAAGCAGCTCGTCGTCGATGGGATCACTGAGGGTGATGACTCCCTCAGTGCGAAGACTAAGAAGCAGCGCTTCGAAGAGCAGAGTTGGGACTCGTTGAGGTCGAGTCTACGAAGTTCTGCGGGAGTACATGGATGTACTCCCGGACGAGATTCCTTCGGAGCTTCCGAAGGATAAGGGCGTACAGCACGAGATTGATCTCGTGCCGGGCACGAAGTACTGTGTTACACGGCAGTGGCCACTGCCGCGTGAACAAGTTCAAGCGATCGACGACTTCTTTGAAAGTCGTCGCCTTGCAGGTCAAGTGCGGGAATCAAAGTCCCCGCACAGTGCCCCAACGTTCTGTGTTAAGAAACCACAGGGCGGCTGGCGCATCGTTCATGCGTATAACAAGCTGAACGATGCGACGATACCGGCGCAGACGCCGATACCGCGAAAAGATGTTATCATCGATTCGATGGCCTTGAGCACTATCTTCAGTGCTCTAGATCTGCGTAATGGATTCTACCAAATCCTCATGCGTGAGAGGGACATCCCTCTCACAGCGGTAAGCACTCCAAGCGGTATGCTTTGGGAGTGGCTCGTCATGCCACAGGGGCTTAAGAACGCCCCTGCGACGTTCAATAGATGCGTGACACATCTATTGCGCTCGGTGCGCGACTTCGCACCGAGCTACTTCGACGACGTGTTCGTCCACAGCCGGGCTGTGAACGGGAAGACGGACATTAAGATGCACAAGGTGCATCTCCGGAAGCTGCTAGAGCTTATGAGGAAACATAAGCTCGAACCTGAAGAAGTGAATCTTCGGAGCGAGCGAGATACCCGTGCTGGGGTGTCTCGTGGGGAAAGACGGCGTGCGCCCTGACCCAGAGAAGGTCAGAGTGATCAATGAATGGCCCACGCCATCCAATGTGAAGGAACTGAGGCAGTTCCTTGGGCTTGCCACGTACTTGTGCAAGTACGTGGAGAACTATGCGGGCAAGATTCGCCCGTTGTCACAGCTTCTTAAGAAAGAAGCTGAGTGGATTTGGACGACCGAGTGCGAGGAGGCATTCGGTGCAGTCAAGCAGGGCTTGACTGAAGCGCCGATCTTGCCCTGGCGGACCAAGATCGTCCATTCCACGTAGTGTGCGATGCATCCGACTTTGCAATCGGATGTGCATTGATGCAACACGATCACGAAGGGCGTGATCGTGTAGTCTATTATCAATCGCGTCAGCTGAAGCCAGCTGAGCGTAATTATCCCGTACATGACAAGGAGCTCCTTGCCATGAAGTATGCACTCGCAAAGTTCCGAGTGTATCTACTTGGGAGTAGACCGTTCGTGGTCTATACAGACCACGCATCATTGCGTACGGCGATTAAGTCGCCGCACATCTCGCAACGTATGGCGAGATGGTTGTCCTTCTTCGCGGAGTACAACTTCCGGGTGGAGTACAAACCCGGAAGACTCAATGTAGTGGCCGACGCGTTATCGCGTCGACCTGACTATGCGGAGACGGTCGACGCCAACGCTTTTGGCGTCGTGAGGACAAGTGTGCCGTCGTCAACGTTGATTGACGACGTGAAGAACGCGTATGCAAGGGATGTAGACGCGAAGGGGCTGCTGGAGTTCCTCGCAGCACCTTCCGACGTGGCACGTCGGAAGCTAACCCCTCATCTTCGAGCTCGTGTACACCGCTATCGTGTACACGAAGGCCTACTGTTGTACAGTGCAGTAGACGACAATGCGGATCGCATTGTCGTTTCGAATGATCATGACCTCCGGTTGAGGATCATGTTCGAGTATCACGATGCCCCCACGGCAGGGCATCCGGGTCGTGAGAAGACTTACACTCTTCTCACGCGTGACTTCTACTGGCACCACCAGTACAAGTGGGTGCGCAAGTACGTACGTGCTTGCGAGGTTTGTCAACGCGTGAAGCCTGCGCAGTTCTCGCAGGCTCCTCTTCAATCACTACCGACTCCGTCGGAGTGTTGGCAGTCCATGTCCATGGACTTTGTCTTCGGTCTTCCGCCTTGACAGCAAGCGGAGGACGGGCATCGTGTCTTTGTGGACCGATTCAGCAAGATGGTTCATCTTGCTGCCGTCCCGGCTACTGTTACAGCCGCGCAGACTGCGCGACTGTTTGTTGACATGGTGTTCAAACACCATGGCATGCCGCTCGACATTGTGTCGGACCGTGATCCACGCTTCACAGCGCGGTTCTGGCAAGAAGTGTTTACACTTCTTGGTTCACAATTGTCAATGTCGACTGCGGACCATCCGCGGACGGACAGGCAGACCGAACGTGTCAACTGCGTACTGGGTGACACGCTGAAGAGCTACGTTCACTCGTTCCCGCACTGGAGCGAGCGCTTGCCGATGGCAGAGTTTGCCATCAACAACTCGGTGCATGCCTCGACAGGGCATACACCGTTCTACGTGAACGCCATGAGGCATCCACGATTGCCGAGCATGCTCGGCGGGGTAGCTTCCTCCTTAAGTGGGGGAGGATCTACGGTTGCGTCCGAACAACCGCAGAATGCAACTGATAACAGCACACTATCAGCTGCGGTGACGCGTGCGACGTCTCGTTCTAACAGGAACGAGCGCGCGATGTCTGTGCCGGGCACAGACATGAGAGATGATAGCGAGCAGGCAGGGCCTGCTGCTGACAAGGGCGACAAGCTGAAAGGATTCAGCTCGGGTGCGCTAGACTTTGTCCAGCGAAGACAAGCCGTCATACGGTTTGTCCAGGATGCTATCGCAGCTTCTGTCGATCGACAGAAGCTGAACGCTGATAATGTTGGTAGGGGCAACATAAATGAATTCAAAGTGGGTTCATTAGTTTTGTTAGCTACACAAAACCTGCCTAAACATGCAGTGTCTGACTTTGGAGCAAGCAAGCTTGCTCCAAGATTCATTGGGCCGTTCAAAGTACTTGAACGGCACGGCAACGCGTACCGGCTGGACATACCGTCCAGCATGAGGCTCCACCCGACCTTCTACGTCGGGCGGTTGAAGCCGTACGTGCAGCACGGACTACCTAGGGTTGGTAGTCCGACTGAAGAGTGCGAGAGGCCTGGAAGGCCTTCTCGAGACCGTCGACACGGTCGATCAATCGGTTCACTCTCGTCCCAAGACCGGACAAGAGGTTCGAGGCAGTCTGAGCCGCCTCGCAGACCTCAGCACGGAGGACACGAACCTCCTGCTTCAGAGCAGCTATCTCAGCGCTCTGTGTCTGCTCCAGCGCAGCAACTCGATCGTGCAGGGCACGATCGTCATGGTCATAGCGTTGACCATGCGGAGGGAGTGTTCCCACCCCCTCCGCCGCCGTTGCGCGACGCGCGTGGAGCGATCCGCTGGATTGTGGAGCGGATTGTGGCTCATAAGAGAACGAACTCTCAAGGGGTTCGTTTTCGTATTCGTTGGAGAGGATTTCCTCCCCATCGAGATACATGGGAGCCGCGGAACGTCCTGATGGAGGACGTTCCGGAAATGGTGAGGGCGTACGAAGCCCACCATAACTTGCAGGATTAAGCCCTGCACGAGGAGTGCTGCGGTCAGCCACAGCACTCGGAGCTTCGCGTGGCACAATACGACCACGGAGCTCCTTGATGTGATCGGGTACACGGACGACCGTGTACCCCAGAAGATCACTTTCGGTGAGACGTGTTGCCAAGGGTTGTTCGGTGGTGCACTAGCACCGAACCGGTCATGGATCTCCGCCTCAGTAGGCATCCATGGCGTGCGCACTGGCGGATCAGTGCGGTGCAGTAAGCGCCCTCGACATGGGGGACGCTTCATCATCACTGCGCGGACGCTTCGAGCTTGAAGCGTCCGAGGCCTCAACACGAGGTCGTCGAGATCCCACGGGTGGGTCTGACGTGTCTTCGGACGAAGACACGGGAGCGGGAGCCTTGACATCAACCTCCCCCTCCTCGACATCCTCATCGTAGTCGAGGATGTCTTCGTAGTCCTCTCCAAAGAGTTCTTTGAGAGGGACAGCAGGATTCTTAATCTCTGCTAGAGAAGAAGACTTCTTCTTCTCGTGCTTCTCCTTATGGAGAGCATGGTACTTGGTGACAGAGAGCTTCTCTGTCGGACCGCTGGAAGCAGCAGTGCTAGTGAGCACTGCTGAGGTCGTTGTTCCTGCTGCAGAGGCAGCAGGTGAGGCTTGCGCGTCCGCAGTAGCGGACGGAGACGTGGGCGTTGGCGAGTCCATTGCGAAATGAACTCGGATTTCTCTTGGGAACTTGACGGTCTTGTCAAGTTCTGTTGATTGACGTATCGAGACCGATACGTCGAATCTTAACGGGGGGATGGTGTAACGGGGTTACACGTACAAGTGGTAGTACCACTTGTAACTCTAACAGTTAGGATAACTGTTAGAGGTTGGAAATGGGCCTCAGACCTTGGTGTGCTGTACACACCAAAGGATACATGGGCGAACCACATTATTGGGTGGTTCGTGTGCATTTGTGCATATTATTGGTAGAAAGTAACGGATTTCTACCAATCACTGAGCAGAGTTTCTGCCAACCACACGTTGGCAGACCCTTTAGAAATAGATAACAAACAGTTTTAGGAGGTCCATAATTGGCTTATGCCAAATTCAATAACAGTTCTCATTTTACGGTATTTTGCAGTTTAATTTAGTTATATTTGATTTAATTATACTTATTTAAATAAGTATACTTAAATTAAGTCTAATCTACTTGCACGCTTCCTCATACACGTAAGCGCACGTGTACGCCACCTAATAGGTCTAGGTAGACCCATTACAAAAGCGTTCGTTGGACTGTAAGTCGTAACTGGACCACCAAGCTGGGGGTTTAACGGTTTCACCATCTCTTCAGCACGTTGCGCTGCGATCTTAACCGCAGACAACTTGCTTTCCTCGATGAGCTGCAGTAACGAGGTCTTGATCTCTTCATGAGCTTTGTACTCTTCTGCGTAATGGCGGCGCACAATTGTTTTTGCCTTCCTCTCTGCACAACTTTTAGCTTGTCCGACTTGAGCTGTAGTGAGCTGTTGAAAGTCTTCTAGTTGGTGCTTTACATGAGCCATGATTTCTTGTCCTTGTTGGGCAATCCCTAGCCTGATCGCCGCTGCAACTAGGTCCATATGAGCCGTCAATAGCCCACGAATCTGCTCCTCTATGCTTGCATGCAGCTGGGCTTCAAACTGCTTGAATGCTTCGGCCACCCGTAAATCACTGACTTGAGCTTGCTGGGCAGCATGGGCCTCAGCAACCACCCGTGCCTGGCTCTGCGCGACGTCATTTGCGGCCGAGATCGCTGACTCCAACTTGGAGTTCACATGCTGCTCAAGGGCTACTGGGTCAATGTGTGAAGCTTGTATCATGTCAGCAAGCGCCTGGGTTCTCGACTCGGCTTCGGCACGTGCTTTCTGCACTTCCGACTCTGTGTACAGCTGCTGTTGCCGAGCTTGAAGCTGCTGGTTGGCGTGCAGCTGGACTTGACAAGCTGTAATGTCGTGAGCCTGAGCTGAAACATGAGCAAGGGCTATGCCTAACTTGCGGCTGCTGATGCCAGTGGTGGAGCTCTCTCCATACGCAACTAGTTCTTCGCTCCCTTTCGTTTCCATGTTGTCAGAAGGCTGCGTCTCTCCAAGATCGAGTAATTTGCGGTGTGGAGCTCCGTAAAATTTCGGTGTATGTTGATCCCATTCTCATTGGTGCAGAGATGCGGCCAATAGCATTCTCGACGTGTAATTGACGAACCAGGAGCTTCGGCGGTGAGAGACGATGAGATTCGAAAATTTCACCGCGTCTCTCTTCGTTTAGATCCGAGAGTTCCAAGATTTAAAACCTCGAGAGGAAACCTCGTGAGGTTATATTTCTCACTTTTTTCTGTGAGATCGATCTCCCTTTGTCTCATCCGAGGCGTGGAGTACTGTGTGACGCGATGACCGGGACATGGCATGTACCACGCAGACGACGTGTTTAACTAGCTGCTCGTCCAGTTACAACGGCGGTTCAGGATGCGGTAGCGTTCGGGTTCTCCGAGACCAGCAGCGTTCTAGTGGTCGGTCATGCGGGTCAGCACGGATGAGGATGTAGCGGGCGTAGGAGCAGCAGGTGTCAACGCCAAGGTGGTCGAGCATGGCGCTCCACGGCGATGGGAGCGGCCGAACTTTGGATATGTCAGTTGTGCTCGGAAGAGCAAATTGGAAAATGACAATTCGGAACTGGGGATCATTTCGGCGCCAAACGTACAAAGTATTTGGTGGCGCCAACCAGACGTTCAAAGTTGCGCTTTCGCGCCAAATCCAATTTCAAGCGCAACCAGCTCCAACCAGCGATTTTGCGCTAAAACAACTTCATGCGCAAGCTTTATCCAGCCATTTCGCGCCAAAACAAACTTCAAGGCTACCGACCAGCTCTATTGGAGCACTGCTGATTGAATCAGTGCCACTGAAATGCTAGTTCAATCATTGAACTTCAATGCATATCGTCGCATCCCCGCCGGTACCGGACACGTTTCGAGTGGGTATTGTCACATTATCCAATTGACGCAAGAGGAATCCATCAACGTCCCGCTTCAATCGTGATGCTGCTACTGCTACACACTGCTCAACACTGTTGAGGCCACAGTGCCGACTTGACACATTGTCGTTGTGGCTGGAATCTGTCCCAATCCGAGTATTTCGTTCGGTAATGATCTTAGATCGTGGTCTATCCTGTGCTTATTTGAAGTTGACGTTCATAACATTATATATACTACTGCTGTAGTATACTACTATAATATACTGAAGAAAAGAATTGACATGGAATTCAGTTTTAAATATGCTGGATTTTGAAAGGGAGTTTCGAGACCAATTCTACCCTCCAGTAGAAGTGGAGCCTGGATGCCACAATCGATCGGTATGGATATACATATTTTTATTGTGGAAACCGGTCAAAATGTCATCTGCAAACATGCGTTAATCCGGCGATTTGAGGCTTGTGCAATCGGTGTATTTCACACTCGTGCGCAAGTTAATAAGAATGTAAAAGGGAGTCGGCATATGTAAAATGAGTTGAGATCAGTAGTCTTATTAAGCTTTTGTGGCAGAGAAGTCGTCATTTTGAAATAAGTGCAGTCTTCCAAGCATGTATGCGAATTTCACTGGCGAGCAGTAGTATTGCACTACGCGTACGGAATTCCATGCGCTCGAGTCGGTCGAATTTACGGCATCAGTGCGCGTACAGTATTTCGCTGGTACGTGCAGTTTAAGGAGTCTGGGCATGTAAACCCCGGAAAACGTATCGCCATGTGCTACGCTTCATCGAGTCGTACGTGAAAAGCCACCCCTGTTTCTATGTAGAAGAACTACAAGCCGAGTTGCGTCAGCGTTACACTAGCGCTGTGAGCAAATTTAGTGCTTCCTCTATTCTACACGTGCTCAAATTTGAACTCGGCTTGTCAAGAAAAGTCCTTGAACGACGCGCACGTGAAGCTGCGCCGCGAGAATTTAAAGACTTCATGGCGAAGATGGAGCGTTGGTATCGGTACCCGGAGCAGTTGTTTTCGTTGACGAGACATCAAAGAACGGCTTGCGCCGCAGCGTAGCGAGAAAAAAAAACGTATTCATGCACTAGTTTCTTTATTTATTTCATGATCTACGATTGGTGGTCAATGTCTTCCATATTGCCAGCAGGTTCTGGTGGCGATTGAAATGATACAAAGATCCCTTGTCTAAGTATGATGTGGTTCGGAAGACCAAGAATTGCACGCAACTCCTGGACATTAAATGTGAGTTGTAGTTCGGATGACCCATTGATCCGTACAGATAGCGTTTGAGGAAGAGTCCCGACCCGCTCAGTGTCGCTCCGACAGTATATAAATGCTGCATCTGGTGAAATGTAGCCATATCAGGCAAGGTCACCTCCGCTCCGGCTGGCTGACGAGCCAGGGTCATTGTCCAGCGAGATCAGTAATCTCGCCCACGTGAACATCCGTCCTCTCTGACAAAAAGTCAGATATATCGTCTGCTGCCTGCTGAATTTAACCTTGAGTAGCACGTCGACGCGTAGACGCTGTTTCATTTGATTCCTTTGCTGCGAACACAACTATTTCGAAACATAGAGGTCCGTCAGCCTTTCGACGTCGCTGATTCGACGTCGCTGATAGTTACCTCGAGCTTTGTCCAACACGTTCCTCTAATTGTATGCGTTTAAAGCCACGAGATCCTTTTGAGAAGCACTTAAACTTGGCTTTGCATAGAGATTCGTATCTGAGCGAACTGTTTTCACTTCATTTGCAGTTAGCGCATGCTCGACGAACTCCTCAACCTGACCACAAAACACTTCGAAAGACCCTTTTGAGTCAAAGCAAAACTCTGGTTTTTCAACTCGAACGTTCGTCCTGCTTGTTTGAGCAATTCCACCAATTTTGACCGACACACGAGCAAGTGTTCCCATCATCTACAGTTTCTAGCGGATTTATATATGCGGAAAGAGCTGTAATGCCGACTTCGAAGTCGGCATTTTGGCTTATTTATTTCTAAATCAGTCACAATGCTATTATTAGCCCTAGCACCTTTCAGATTATTCGGAGTAGAATTGGGTTAAACACTTTCTAAAACAGAGCGGGGCGTAAATGAATAAGTGTTCCCGACTCTAATTAAGGTTGCAATCGGCCGAATAAGAGTCGGAGTAGACATTGTGGTTGGTTTTCACAATAAGTACTATATTTTATATACTGACTGCATCTAAACTTACATGTGAAGTTTGTTCGCTGCTATGGGAGTTCGTATAATCACGTCGAGTACGTCGTCCAACAAATGCGGCCGGCTGAGCTGCGAGAGTTTATCGAAGAAAAAGCTCCGACAGACCCCGAAATGGACATTCCGTGCTTTGCTGGAGTTTATATACAAGGCTTATTCGTGGAGTCAGAGGTGCGTATGGACTGATTAATAGAACATTCGCAGCTATTAATGTTTTCTACTCGCTTGTAGCTATTCGAGAGAATGATTTTGGCTCGTCACTACGAGCTCATGAACACCATCGAGAGATATCAACACCTTCTTTTGGAGAGCACGCCACCGGTAATGAATTTGAATGGATAGTCGCAATTGATCTCGGCAAAACGTTGTAGAATCATTCAGGTGCGACGCCGAAAGAAGCATGAATTTGTCCAAGCACTTGAGAAGGAGACGCAACAACGAACGAGCTAATGGGAAACAAGAAAACGATATACAGTCGTGCACCTCGTTTTTGGCACAGTGGTACTTATTTTGTATACAAGGTTTATGCTCGTTTTTTACACCGCTAATACAAAGTCAAATAAGGGAAAATCGCATTAGAAAGGGTATACGGTAGTATGGGTGCCGAAAACAAGGTTCACGGCTGTAACTGGTATTCGAAGTAGCATATTTTGTAGTACTACTAAAGTATGAACGTTTGTGTATCAATATGACAGCTCGGCAATAGTTTTGGGTGTCGCATAAAAGACCTGTACTACCCAACAACATTACTACCAGCACAAAGGTAGTGTCGTTAAACCCTTCACTGATACACAGGCGCAACCCCCGTTATGATCCGTTCGACCGGGTTTGTCTTTCCTTTCGCACTCCTCCATCGGCTAGATCCATGGCGATACTTTAAGCGACCTCTGACTTAAATATTTGACGTTGTTTTGACTGTCCTGTACAATCGCAATTTCGGAGTTATCATGCCACCGATGGAGACATGCGTCTGAGCATTACATTGCTGTCTTTTGCTTGCTATGAAGTGGGAGGGGCTACCGACTTTCCGCTTATTAGCATGGCTACACTCATTAGACGAACTCTGATTACCTCTCAGCTGCAATCCATCGCTCATTCCTAACTACCATACCGGAACGAGACTTTCACATGTCTCTGGAGCTGTGTCTCTTAGTCGTTGGAGACAACTGCTCCGTCAATCGCCATCTAGCCACATGAATGTGCCGTTAATCGGCTGTGCATGCCACTGGGTTAACCTAGTCGTTCAGAACAAGCTCCCACGTTTTTCTGATTAGCAGGAGAATCTACACTTTCTGATGGTCAAGCTCCATACTCTGCCTCATCCGCCAAGCTCCGGTACGTATATTTCTATGTTTGATTTTTATAACAACAAAAAAAGATTTCAAATTTTGTTTATCTACATACAAATTCTCAATGTTCAGCTCCAAGACTAATCTACGACGTGTGATTCGTCAAGATACCAGATGGAACTCGACATTCGCTATGGTAAACCGGTATTTCGAGCTGTTACCGTTCACCGACGCGACAGGCAATGAATCGCAAGTTCCACGGACAGCTGGTTGAATTGAAGAACATTGAGTCCGTGTCAAGGCTCTTCAAGGCAGCAAAGTCAGTCTGCTCGACGTGCGAGTTTGGTTTGATGGCCTAATTCATCGTTCCCGACCTTTAAAGACTATTTTGGTGAGTCCGATCCATTTGACATTTCGGTTTTACTCGTTGCTAGTTACATTTTGTGATATTGTATGATATTTTTTTCACTAGATCCTAGTGCTGGTATATTATGCACAACTCGTATTTCGAAGCAGTCTGTGTGCGGGTGCTCAGGGGCAGGCTAACAAGCTGTCGCATACTCAGCGCGAGGCGGTCGAAAGGTTCCAGGCGGTATATCTGTTAGTCAACGGCGGACGATAACAACGAGCACGAATCGTTCGTGTAGCGCATCGAGAAGCGTCGGTGTATCGACGTAAAAAGCCGCAATATGTGTTGCTGGCAAGTCTACCACCAACCTCCAACGATGTCGAGCCCATTTTTTAGTATCGCTCGCACTACGTTTGGCCAGCAGCGTCACTCCCTGCAGTCTATCACGCTGGAAATACTGCTGTTTCTCCGTGCGAACACTACGCAGGTTGACACGCTGCAGTGAATTATGTAGAGATAAGTTCGATAGTATTGCAACAATCAATTGAGGCAACGTGCAAGATTTAGTATTGATGGGTGGCGGATATCATATCTGTATATATTTTTTGCAGTTTCTAATACAATGTCGATCAATGTAATAGTCGGTAGCCCTGAGGCTTGCCACACAACATGGTTGTAAATACAAACTACGTAAGTAAACCAAACAATTGCATGATTTTTGAGTATATCTAAAACAAATTGAAATCTGAAGTATGGTGCAAGTGTATGTATTATCATGCGATAAGCACATGGTGGCGGTCTGGATCTAGACTGAGATGGGAGTTAAATTCATGGACCTGCGTAGTACATGAAGTTAGCGCGTTTGTATCTCCCCAGAAAGATATGTATAAAAAGTGCTGTTACATTCTTTGGAAATATTAAACGACAGTGGAAAATTACCCACGACAATCCAATGCAATTTCGCGTAGCAGTTCTTCTAGGTGATCCATGGAAGTAACGTGACTCTGGTCATGTCACTTTCATAGTGTGTACGTGTGATGCCAAATTGGTGTAGTCCGACTTAAACACTTTACGCAGGTCATTTAGACACAGTAGTCTGTTAGCTTCCTCTCATCATCCAAGCAGGCTTAAGCTAAACGTCAGCGATCTGCCTCGTGGAAAACGTAGGTTTAGAAGAAGAAGTAGAAACGGATTGTCGGTCATGGTACAAACGGGGAGTGGTGATTATTGATCAGAGAGTACCGCCAGATTGCGGGGTGCGTATATTCAATCGGGTATTTTGAATTTAGAATCGGACACTAGTGACCTGTCGAAGCTGCAAAACTGACCTGGTTAGAATGAAGTTCAATCGATGTCTAGTAAAAAATAACTATAAGCCCGTTTCAAAATCAATTTATCAGAGTTTGATATCCGACGGTATTTGGGAAAGTACCACTGCGTCAAATACGAGCTACCGCCGACTGAAATCCATGATGTGCTCCTCACATATCCATCATTCCAAATAATCTCCTCGCTTCGGCTTTGGACTCGAGTAGTAAGGAGCTATTTCGGCTGAAACCTTATCCGCTAGACCCCAGTTCCGAGACACGTTTTAAGCAATTATTTTGAATGTGGAAGAGGCAGAGTTTGGCATGAAGTACATGGTTCGAAAGAAGAAGGAAAACGTAGTTTGCACAAGCATGCCCTAAGCTGATCGACTGCCTCAAACGGTCATGACGTCTATTTGAAAAGTGTCAAAACTTGACGATTCCGGTTTCGGGGCACGGAGCTTAATGACGCCTTTTCGTATGCAACGCTTCAGATGACGTGGGTCTTCTGCATTCATCAACTTCCGTTCGTCTGTTTCTCTGCGCCTAAGCTCCGCTTGCTCTCGCTTTTCAGCCAACACCTTTTCTCGTTATATTCTCTGTTGAGCAGCTTCAACTTTCGCGGCCTTAGCTAAGACGTCTCAATCTGGCGACGCTTTTTTCCTCTTGTTTCAGCCGCACCAGCTCTTTTTGCTCTGCAACCATTGTCGAGATATCGTCAGTTGTCATCAGAGTGCCACCAGGAACAACCTTTTCAGGCTCTGATCTCTCCTTCCGCTTTCGATTTTGAGCTTTGAGTTCATCTAGCCCAAACTGGTTTAAAGAGAGCGCTCGGGTCTCTTCGGGATCAAAGCCGCTCCGTTCCAACCGCCACGTCCATGGGGTGATGTGCTTGCTGACAGCAATATCACGCTTTCTTGCTGACTAGGTTCGTCACCAATAATGTCATCTATCATTTTGTCGCGACAGAGAGGATACAGACCAGTCTGTTCAAATCCAGCAACAATGTATGCTCTGGTCAAACACCCCGTCAAAGCCTTCGAAGCCACAGCCACCATGACACTTCTTCGTCCATGCGCCGCTCGTTCACACGAAAAGCTCTCTTCTCATCCTCAAAAATGCGCTTGAAATGCTGAAAAACCGATACATCCGGAGGTTGGAGAAAATGTGAGGTGTGGGCTGGTAGCGCGTAAAGTAGAATACTATGTTTCCGAGCATATTGAAGTGTTCTGCTCGAAAAATGGCATCTGCAATCGCCAGTACGGGTCTTTCTGGTGGAATGACCTGTACAAACCACTCGAAGTACTGGATAAACAGCTTAGTCGTAAGAAATACTGGTGACAAACTTCGAGCCTTTCAAACCTCCTGCTGTGTCACGTACTCAATTTTTTTACAAGGCAAAATGAAAAAGGGGGGGGCACAAATCTTCCATCGGCGTTGACGCACACGAAAGCAGACACATTTGTGCAATCGTTGGACTCTTGAACATTCGCTCGCATGTGTTTAGCAACCAGTACCTTTTTCCTAGCTCTCCGTGTGTCGCGACTCATGACAGTCTCGTCGAGATTCCAGATGCGTGAAGTCGGGATATCTGCGACGGAAGACATCACTTCTTTGAAATTGTTGAAATGTCTATCCACGTTTTCAACTGTAGATGCCTTTGCTCGACAAACCTCCAGCGACTGCACACGTCTAGAACTAAAATCAACAGCATGCTTGACAACAAATCGCTGGATGTAGCTCTTAGACGGGAAATTTTCGGGTATTTCACGACTGTGCGGGATGTTTTCGACGATAGCACGGATGAATAACCCCAGTTCCTCCTTTGTAAAGTGTTGACCATGCCTCGTACGCATCGTCACAGCTTTTACTTGGCCGCTAATCTCGCCAGAAGGCAATATTGATTGTGGGTCATTCCGAGAGGTCAACTCCACTTGACCCGACGTACGACGATGAATTTTGCTCTTGCTGACACCAAACCTCGTAGCAGCTGCTCGTAGTGAAAGCCTCTTTTCATTGACTGCGTCTACAGCTTGCTGGAGCCGCTTCATTTCGTCAGGCGGGTCATTTTCTTCTTCCACCGCGCACGACTTTTGGGGATCTGGGCACACTTTGGCGTGGTTCTCAGCAGTGAATCGCCGCTTTCAGACAAGCAGCACACCGATCGAAAGTTCTTTTAGCTGGCTAAAATTACGTGCTGAAGGTGGAGGAGAAAGCCGATTCTAGTGGACAAAAAGATTTTTCGCAAAACACCTGTCCCGGAACTTGGTGTCCCGGAATTGGGGTCTAACGGATACCAGGTGCGAGACCGTTTCACTACTTACAAAACCGCTACATGAAGGCGAAGACATACGAGGACACGACCGGGGCTGGAGTAACATCCGGCGACGAAGAGTGTGGCATTTATACTTTGTAGCAGATGCTGGAAAGGAAATGTCCCATGGTATGAAAAATGAAAGCTTTGTTCGGCAGCAAAGCTAATGTGACTCCTCTTGAAGCATTCGACTCAACCGCACCTGGCACCGATTTTGAGCTGACTGGGGAAGAAGCAGATGTACGGCTGGACGTCGATAATATCGTGGAGATCTCTAGTGCAGTGGAGCTCGATTTAACACAGAACCAAGCCCCTGTCTCGCCTAGTTCCAATTCCCAAAGTGTTTCGATAAGCTCGCCATCCCCAAGCGACTACACTATCCTAGCCCAACGTACACGTGACAACCCGGTTAGTCAGGCATCAAAATTTGATGCCGAGTTGGGCTGTACGCGGAGTCTTGCTCCCTTTTACGAAATACACCAGGTGCATTTCGTAAAAGGGAGCAAGACTCCGCGTACAGCCCAACTCTCAACACTTAACCAGTCTCCCAGTACTGCGAGTGGATCAGGTAGTAGTATTGCGACTGCTGCTATGAAGCTTGCAGCGGAGTCCAAGGCAGTCGGTAAGCGATGTGTTTATGCTTTTACTCGAAGAACAATAATAACGTACTAACGTGTTGGCATACCTTAGTGGAAACGAAGCGCTTGGATTTTGACAGTGAACGCTGTGCAAAAAGTCCGAGACTCGTTCTGGTAAGCGTTTGCATGCAACGCGGTTTTGAATGTAAAGTTGAATGACCTAGCATCACAATTAAATAATGCAGACAAACAGGAGCTTGAGCACGAGCGTTTTGCGTGTGAAAAGGCTAAGTGGGGAAAAGAACGAGCGGACCATCGAGCAGAATGCACCGCTTTGAGATGCTCAATTCGCTGATTGAAAAGGGTCATACACCAGAGGAAGCTGAACAATTTCTATCGCTCCTGGAAAAAATCGCAAGCAAATGAAGGGTTATATTCACTCGAGTATAGCTACTTAACCACGTAGGTGAGATTCAGAGCTGGAGATGCTTAGTGTAATTGGTTTGATGGTTTCATGAATTGATCCACGTAACTCTCTCTCTCTCTCTTTCTCTCTCTCTCTCTCTCTCTCTCTCTCTCTCTCTCTCTCTCTCTCTCTCTCTCTCTCTCTCTCTCTCTCTCTCTCTCTCTTTCTCTCTCTCTCGTTAGGGTCAAAAGCCCAATGTAGCTGGGTGCGCATCTCTCGAAGAGATGACCACCGGCCTTTCAAAATACCAATCACTTGCTCGTTCCGGGCTCGGGTTCCAGTCAAATATTCGTTAAAGTCTCTGTTGTCAGGTAGATCAGCTAATGGAGACTTGTAGGCAGGCAACACGAACGACATCAGAGGATGCGGAATCAGTTAGTAGATACTCCCCACGATTAAAAAAATGATTCATGCTCACGAAAGAGGTGAGTCACATCGTGAAGTCATCAAGCTGTACCAGGCTGAATCTAACAACGAACTTGCCACTATTATTGCAGGTATTCGGTGTGACACCGACAAAAGGATTACTGGAGTACATTGCGGATGTTAAGGCTCGTGTGCGGACTCGAGTGTGTTCAATCGCATGGGCCTGTTCTTTCGATCCCAATAGCTACTGCCATCTATCGCAGAAAGTGGCAAGGTCGTGCTGTCAATAAGTCAACCCAGTATGGAAAGCCCTCCGCCGTCAACACGCACGAAATCTCCTTTTGCCTTGCCCGCGATGGCCACGAGATCCAATCTAACCTCACCGCTTTTAGACCGTTAACACTCGTGTGGTGTACGTGACCACGGATCCCGTGGCAATCTTAAACTTGCGATGAAACTCTCCCACTTGCACCATCACCATTTTTACCAGGACGGGATAAGCCAACGGCTAGCTGTTGGCAGACTGGCCGCTGCCTGTGGTGTGACTTCGGGCCCAAAATGTCAATGATGGGGCTGGTATTGGCAGCGCAACAAACGATAGCTTGGACACTCGAGTTAACTGCCGAAAATCGATGTCACTATTGGTTAGCAACTCACGAAAGTCCGTATCCCTGTGTGGAGAACCAACCCGATCATACAAATATCGGCTTGTGGCGATCTCGAGGTACATGCTTAGCAGGAACTCGCCCTGTTCTTCATCTCCTGTCACAGCGTAGTAGGCGTAAGCTGATTCTATCTCCTGTAGTAGCGTCTTCCTCTCTGACCGGCGAGGCATGCCGATGCGTAAAGGGGAAGCGGTAGTTAGGTGCGGGGAAGTGTGTTCTTCGATTTCGATGCGGATTTGACAAATCCACCGGCCCCCGAGGTGATGGATTTCTCAAATCAACTCCATAGTGGTACTGCGTCGAAATCCAGCTCTGACGGAGTCGAAATTCTGTCGGATCTCAAAGATGCTACTGTGGGGAAATGCAGTCTGATTTCGTTATAAAGCGGAACATACGAGCACATCGCCCCGATTTCGGCTTCGGCGCCTAGCTGGGGTAGTTAGTTGTGTGCTCGGCTGTATCACCTTCGATGCCCTCGTGGGGGTCAATCCAGATGGTCGTGCCCATTCTCCGGTTGTGTCGAACCTCGTGCTCGGCGACAGTTAGCATCCCAACAGGCCAACAGACTAGCAGGCCAACAGGCCAACAGGCCAGCAGGCTGGGTCTGCCAAGATGAGTAGTGGGGTCTGTTTGAGAGTGTGAGAGCGGCCGAGTGCAGAGCGATGCGTGTATGTGGCAGCGAGGAGGCGTAAGGAGGTTGTGTTGTTGGCGTGTTTGGCGTAGGAGGCTATGTTGTGTGTGGGTGCGTGGTTTGTGTTTGTGATGGTGATTGTGCGTGTATTTGACTTAGGACCGAGTGTAGCTCAGTTGGTAGAGCGATTGACTGTAGTGTTCTATACTGTGTTTCAGTATACTCGGAAATCAATTGGTCGCTGGTTCGATTCCGGCCACTCGGATTTTATCTATCGACGCACACTCACACACTCTCACACTCAGCACAGCCTTTGCTTTTCTTGCTTTTCTTGCTTTTCTTGCTTTTCTTGCTTTTCTTGCTTTTCTTGCTTTTCTTGCTTTTCTTGCTTTTGTTGCTTTTGTTGCTTGTGTTGCTTTTGTTGCCTTTGCTACACGCCGCCACACTACGTCTTTTGGCTCCTCCTTGCCTTCGTCACTGTTGACTATCGCGCTACTGTCCGTGGCAGCATCTGGCGTCGGTAGGTCGATAGTGGACGCATGGTTGTGCCAGCATTGCGGACCGGCGAAGTACCCTTCGCGCACGTGATTAAAAGATCATACATGTAAAGCGGAACGTACGAGCACATCGTCCCGATTTCGGCTTCGGCGCCTAGCTGGGGTAGTTAGTCGTGTGCTCGGCTGTATCACCTTCGATGCCCTCGTGGGGGTCAATCCAGATGGTCGTGCCCATTCTCCGGTTGTGTCGAACCTCGTGCTCGGCGACAGTTAGCATCCCAACAGGCCAACAGACTAGCAGGCCAACAGGCCAACAGGCCAGCAGGCTGGGTCTGCCAAGATGAGTAGTGGGGTCTGTTTGAGAGTGTGAGAGCGGCCGAGTGCAGAGCGATGCGTGTATGTGGCAGCGAGGAGGCGTAAGGAGGTTGTGTTGTTGGCGCGTTTGGCGTAGGAGGCTATGTTGTGTGTGGGTGCGTGGTTTGTGTTTGTGATGGTGATTGTGCGTGTATTTGACTTAGGACCGAGTGTAGCTCAGTTGGTAGAGCGATTGACTGTAGTGTTCTATACTGTGTTTCAGTATACTCGGAAATCAATTGGTCGCTGGTTCGATTCCGGCCACTCGGATTTTATCTATCGACGCACACTCACACACTCTCACACTCAGCACAGCCTTTGCTTTTCTTGCTTTTGTTGCTTTTCTTGCTTGTGTTGCTTTTGTTGCTTGTGTTGCTTTTGTTGCCTTTGCTACACGCCGCCACACTACGTCTTTTGGCTCCTCCTTGCCTTCGTCACTGTTGACTATCGCGCTACTGTCCGTGGCAGCATCTGGCGTCGGTAGGTCGATAGTGGACGCATGGTTGTGCCAGCATTGCGGACCGGCGAAGTACCCTTCGCGCACGTGATTAAAAGATCATACATGTAAAGCGGAACGTACGAGCACATCGTCCCGATTTCGGCTTCGGCGCCTAGCTGGGGTAGTTAGTCGTGTGCTCGGCTGTATCACCTTCGATGCCCTCGTGGGGGTCAATCCAGATGGTCGTGCCCATTCTCCGGTTGTGTCGAACCTCGTGCTCGGCGACAGTTAGCATCCCAACAGGCCAACAGACTAGCAGGCCAACAGGCCAACAGGCCAGCAGGCTGGGTCTGCCAAGATGAGTAGTGGGGTCTGTTTGAGAGTGTGAGAGCGGCCGAGTGCAGAGCGATGCGTGTATGTGGCAGCGAGGAGGCGTAAGGAGGTTGTGTTGTTGGCGCGTTTGGCGTAGGAAGCTATGTGTGTGTGTGGGTGCGTGGTTTGTGTTTGTGATGGTGATTGTGCGTGTGTTTGACTTAGGACCGAGTGTAGCTCAGTTGGTAGAGCGATTGACTGTAGTGTTCTATACTGTGTTTCAGTATACTCGGAAATCAATTGGTCGCTGGTTCGATTCCGGCCACTCGGATTTTATCTATCGACGCACACTCACACACTCTCACACTCAGCACAGCCTTTGCTTTTCTTGCTTTTGTTGCTTTTCTTGCTTGTGTTGCTTTTGTTGCTTGTGTTGCTTTTGTTGCCTTTGCTACACGCCGCCACACTACGTCTTTTGGCTCCTCCTTGCCTTCGTCACTGTTGACTATCGCGCTACTGTCCGTGGCAGCATCTGGCGTCGGTAGGTCGATAGTGGACGCATGGTTGTGCCAGCATTGCGGACCGGCGAAGTACCCTTCGCGCACGTGATTAAAAGATCATACATGTAAAGCGGAACGTACGAGCACATCGTCCCGATTTCGGCTTCGGCGCCTAGCTGGGGTAGTTAGTCGTGTGCTCGGCTGTATCACCTTCGATGCCCTCGTGGGGGTCAATCCAGATGGTCGTGCCCATTCTCCGGTTGTGTCGAACCTCGTGCTCGGCGACAGTTAGCATCCCAACAGGCCAACAGACTAGCAGGCCAACAGGCCAACAGGCCAGCAGGCTGGGTCTGCCAAGATGAGTAGTGGGGTCTGTTTGAGAGTGTGAGAGCGGCCGAGTGCAGAGCGATGCGTGTATGTGGCAGCGAGGAGGCGTAAGGAGGTTGTGTTGTTGGCGCGTTTGGCGTAGGAAGCTATGTTGTGTGTGTGGGTGCGTGGTTTGTGTTTGTGATGGTGATTGTGCGTGTGTTTGACTTAGGACCGAGTGTAGCTCAGTTGGTAGAGCGATTGACTGTAGTGTTCTATACTGTGTTTCAGTATACTCGGAAATCAATTGGTCGCTGGTTCGATTCCGGCCACTCGGATTTTATCTATCGACGCACACTCACACACTCTCACACTCAGCACAGCCTTTGCTTTTCTTGCTTTTCTTGCTTTTCTTGCTTGTGTTGCTTTTGTTGCTTGTGTTGCTTTTGTTGCCTTTGCTACACGCCGCCACACTACGTCTTTTGGCTCCTCCTTGCCTTCGTCACTGTTGACTATCGCGCTACTGTCCGTGGCAGCATCTGGCGTCGGTAGGTCGATAGTGGACGCATGGTTGTGCCAGCATTGCGGACCGGCGAAGTACCCTTCGCGCACGTGATTAAAAGATCATACATGTAAAGCGGAACGTACGAGCACATCGTCCCGATTTCGGCTTCGGCGCCTAGCTGGGGTAGTTAGTCGTGTGCTCGGCTGTATCACCTTCGATGCCCTCGTAAGGGTCAATCCAGATGGTCGTGCCCATTCTCCGGTTGTGTCGAACCTCGTGCTCGGCGACAGTTAGCATCCCAACAGGCCAACAGACTAGCAGGCCAACAGGCCAACAGGCCAGCAGGCTGGGTCTGCCAAGATGAGTAGTGGGGTCTGTTTGAGAGTGTGAGAGCGGCCGAGTGCAGAGCGATGCGTGTATGTGGCAGCGAGGAGGCGTAAGGAGGTTGTGTTGTTGGCGCGTTTGGCGTAGGAAGCTATGTTGTGTGTGTGGGTGCGTGGTTTGTGTTTGTGATGGTGATTGTGCGTGTGTTTGACTTAGGACCGAGTGTAGCTCAGTTGGTAGAGCGATTGACTGTAGTGTTCTATACTGTGTTTCAGTATACTCGGAAATCAATTGGTCGCTGGTTCGATTCCGGCCACTCGGATTTTATCTATCGACGCACACTCACACACTCTCACACTCAGCACAGCCTTTGCTTTTCTTGCTTTTCTTGCTTTTCTTGCTTGTGTGTTGCTTTTGTTGCTTGTGTTGCTTTTGTTGCCTTTGCTACACGCCGCCACACTACGTCTTTGGCTCCTCCTTGCCTTCGTCACTGTTGACTATCGCGCTACTGTCCGTGGCAGCATCTGGCGTCGGTAGGTCGATAGTGGACGCATGGTTGTGCCAGCATTGCGGACCGGCGAAGTACCCTTCGCGCACGTGATTAAAAGATCATACATGTAAAGCGGAACGTACGAGCACATCGTCCCGATTTCGGCTTCGGCGCCTAGCTGGGGTAGTTAGTCGTGTGCTCGGCTGTATCACCTTCGATGCCCTCGATGGGGACAATCCAGATGGTCGTGCCCATTCTCCGGTTGTGTCGAACCTCGTGCTCGGCGACAGTTAGCATCCCAACAGGCCAACAGACTAGCAGGCCAACAGGCCAACAGGCCAGCAGGCTGGGTCTGCCAAGATGAGTAGTGGGGTCTGTTTGAGAGTGTGAGAGCGGCCGAGTGCAGAGCGATGCGTGTATGTGGCAGCGAGGAGGCGTAAGGAGGTTGTGTTGCTGGCGCGTTTGGCGTAGGAAGCTATGTTGTGTGTGTGGGTGCGTGGTTTGTGTTTGTGATGGTGATTGTGCGTGTGTTTGACTTAGGACCGAGTGTAGCTCAGTTGGTAGAGCGATTGACTGTAGTGTTCTATACTGTGTTTCAGTATACTCGGAAATCAATTGGTCGCTGGTTCGATTCCGGCCACTCGGATTTTATCTATCGACGCACACTCACACACTCTCACACTCAGCACAGCCTTTGCTTTTCTTGCTTTTCTTGCTTTTCTTGCTTGTGTTGCTTTTGTTGCTTGTGTTGCTTTTGTTGCCTTTGCTACACGCCGCCACACTACGTCTTTGGCTCCTCCTTGCCTTCGTCACTGTTGACTATCGCGCTACTGTCCGTGGCAGCATCTGGCGTCGGTAGGTCGATAGTGGACGCATGGTTGTGCCAGCATTGCGGACCGGCGAAGTACCCTTCGCGCACGTGATTAAAAGATCATACATGTAAAGCGGAACGTACGAGCACATCGTCCCGATTTCGGCTTCGGCGCCTAGCTGGGGTAGTTAGTCGTGTGCTCGGCTGTATCACCTTCGATGCCCTCGTGGGGTCAATCCAGATGGTCGTGCCCATTCTCCGGTTGTGTCGAACCTCGTGCTCGGCGACAGTTAGCATCCCAACAGGCCAACAGACTAGCAGGCCAACAGGCCAACAGGCCAGCAGGCTGGGTCTGCCAAGATGAGTAGTGGGGTCTGTTTGAGAGTGTGAGAGCGGCCGAGTGCAGAGCGATGCGTGTATGTGGCAGCGAGGAGGCGTAAGGAGGTTGTGTTGTTGGCGCGTTTGGCGTAGGAAGCTATGTTGTGTGTGTGGGTGCGTGGTTTGTGTTTGTGATGGTGATTGTGCGTGTGTTTGACTTAGGACCGAGTGTAGCTCAGTTGGTAGAGCGATTGACTGTAGTGTTCTATACTGTGTTTCAGTATACTCGGAAATCAATTGGTCGCTGGTTCGATTCCGGCCACTCGGATTTTATCTATCGACGCACACTCACACACTCTCACACTCAGCACAGCCTTTGCTTTTCTTGCTTTTGCTTTTCTTGCTTGTGTTGCTTTTGTTGCTTGTGTTGCTTTTGTTGCCTTTGCTACACGCCGCCACACTACGTCTTTGGCTCCTCCTTGCCTTCGTCACTGTTGACTATCGCGCTACTGTCCGTGGCAGCATCTGGCGTCGGTAGGTCGATAGTGGACGCATGGTTGTGCCAGCATTGCGGACCGGCGAAGTACCCTTCGCGCACGTGATTAAAAGATCATACATGTAAAGCGGAACGTACGAGCACATCGTCCCGATTTCGGCTTCGGCGCCTAGCTGGGGTAGTTAGTCGTGTGCTCGGCTGTATCACCTTCGATGCCCTCGTAAGGGTCAATCCAGATGGTCGTGCCCATTCTCCGGTTGTGTCGAACCTCGTGCTCGGCGACAGTTAGCATCCCAACAGGCCAACAGACTAGCAGGCCAACAGGCCAACAGGCCAGCAGGCTGGGTCTGCCAAGATGAGTAGTGGGGTCTGTTTGAGAGTGTGAGAGCGGCCGAGTGCAGAGCGATGCGTGTATGTGGCAGCGAGGAGGCGTAAGGAGGTTGTGTTGTTGGCGCGTTTGGCGTAGGAAGCTATGTTGTGTGTGTGGGTGCGTGGTTTGTGTTTGTGATGGTGATTGTGCGTGTGTTTGACTTAGGACCGAGTGTAGCTCAGTTGGTAGAGCGATTGACTGTAGTGTTCTATACTGTGTTTCAGTATACTCGGAAATCAATTGGTCGCTGGTTCGATTCCGGCCACTCGGATTTTATCTATCGACGCACACTCACACACTCTCACACTCAGCACAGCCTTTGCTTTTCTTGCTTTTCTTGCTTTTGTTGCTTTTGTTGCTTGTGTTGCTTTTGTTGCCTTTGCTACACGCCGCCACACTACGTCTTTTGGCTCCTCCTTGCCTTCGTCACTGTTGACTATCGCGCTACTGTCCGTGGCAGCATCTGGCGTCGGTAGGTCGATAGTGGACGCATGGTTGTGCCAGCATTGCGGACCGGCGAAGTACCCTTCGCGCACGTGATTAAAAGATCATACATGTAAAGCGGAACGTACGAGCACATCGTCCCGATTTCGGCTTCGGCGCCTAGCTGGGGTAGTTAGTCGTGTGCTCGGCTGTATCACCTTCGATGCCCTCGTGGGGGTCAATCCAGATGGTCGTGCCCATTCTCCGGTTGTGTCGAACCTCGTGCTCGGCGACAGTTAGCATCCCAACAGGCCAACAGACTAGCAGGCCAACAGGCCAACAGGCCAGCAGGCTGGGTCTGCCAAGATGAGTAGTGGGGTCTGTTTGAGAGTGTGAGAGCGGCCGAGTGCAGAGCGATGCGTGTATGTGGCAGCGAGGAGGCGTAAGGAGGTTGTGTTGTTGGCGCGTTTGGCGTAGGAAGCTATGTTGTGTGTGTGGGTGCGTGGTTTGTGTTTGTGATGGTGATTGTGCGTGTGTTTGACTTAGGACCGAGTGTAGCTCAGTTGGTAGAGCGATTGACTGTAGTGTTCTATACTGTGTTTCAGTATACTCGGAAATCAATTGGTCGCTGGTTCGATTCCGGCCACTCGGATTTTATCTATCGACGCACACTCACACACTCTCACACTCAGCACAGCCTTTGCTTTTCTTGCTTTTCTTGCTTTTCTTGCTTGTGTTGCTTTTGTTGCTTGTGTTGCTTTTGTTGCCTTTGCTACACGCCGCCACACTACGTCTTTTGGCTCCTCCTTGCCTTCGTCACTGTTGACTATCGCGCTACTGTCCGTGGCAGCATCTGGCGTCGGTAGGTCGATAGTGGACGCATGGTTGTGCCAGCATTGCGGACCGGCGAAGTACCCTTCGCGCACGTGATTAAAAGATCATACATGTAAAGCGGAACGTACGAGCACATCGTCCCGATTTCGGCTTCGGCGCCTAGCTGGGGTAGTTAGTCGTGTGCTCGGCTGTATCACCTTCGATGCCCTCGTGGGGGTCAATCCAGATGGTCGTGCCCATTCTCCGGTTGTGTCGAACCTCGTGCTCGGCGACAGTTAGCATCCCAACAGGCCAACAGACTAGCAGGCCAACAGGCCAACAGGCCAGCAGGCTGGGTCTGCCAAGATGAGTAGTGGGGTCTGTTTGAGAGTGTGAGAGCGGCCGAGTGCAGAGCGATGCGTGTATGTGGCAGCGAGGAGGCGTAAGGAGGTTGTGTTGTTGGCGCGTTTGGCGTAGGAAGCTATGTTGTGTGTGTGGGTGCGTGGTTTGTGTTTGTGATGGTGATTGTGCGTGTGTTTGACTTAGGACCGAGTGTAGCTCAGTTGGTAGAGCGATTGACTGTAGTGTTCTATACTGTGTTTCAGTATACTCGGAAATCAATTGGTCGCTGGTTCGATTCCGGCCACTCGGATTTTATCTATCGACGCACACTCACACACTCTCACACTCAGCACAGCCTTTGCTTTTCTTGCTTTTCTTGCTTTTCTTGCTTTTGTTGCTTTTGTTGCCTTTGCTACACGCTGCCACACTACGTCTTTTGAATCCTCCTTGCCTTCGCCACTGTTGACCATCGCGCTACTGTCCGTGGCAGCATCTGGCGTCGGTAGGTCGATAGTGGACGCATGGTTGTGCCAGCATTGCGGACCGGCGAAGTACCCTTCGCGCACGTGATTAAAAGATCATACATGTAAAGCGGAACGTACGAGCACATCGTCCCGATTTCGGCTTCGGCGCCTAGCTGGGGTAGTTAGTCGTGTGCTCGGCTGTATCACCTTCGATGCCCTCGTGGGGGTCAATCCAGATGGTCGTGCCCATTCTCCGGTTGTGTCGAACCTCGTGCTCGGCGACAGTTAGCATCCCAACAGGCCAACAGACTAGCAGGCCAACAGGCCAACAGGCCAGCAGGCTGGGTCTGCCAAGATGAGTAGTGGGGTCTGTTTGAGAGTGTGAGAGCGGCCGAGTGCAGAGCGATGCGTGTATGTGGCAGCGAGGAGGCGTAAGGAGGTTGTGTTGCTGGCGCGTTTGGCGTAGGAAGCTATGTTGTGTGTGTGGGTGCGTGGTTTGTGTTTGTGATGGTGATTGTGCGTGTGTTTGACTTAGGACCGAGTGTAGCTCAGTTGGTAGAGCGATTGACTGTAGTGTTCTATACTGTGTTTCAGTATACTCGGAAATCAATTGGTCGCTGGTTCGATTCCGGCCACTCGGATTTTATCTATCGACGCACACTCACACACTCACACTCAGCACAGCCTTTGCTTTTCTTGCTTTTCTTGCTTTTCTTGCTTGTGTTGCTTTTGTTGCTTGTGTTGCTTTTGTTGCCTTTGCTACACGCCGCCACACTACGTCTTTTGGCTCCTCCTTGCCTTCGTCACTGTTGACTATCGCGCTACTGTCCGTGGCAGCATCTGGCGTCGGTAGGTCGATAGTGGACGCATGGTTGTGCCAGCATTGCGGACCGGCGAAGTACCCTTCGCGCACGTGATTAAAAGATCATACATGTAAAGCGGAACGTACGAGCACATCGTCCCGATTTCGGCTTCGGCGCCTAGCTGGGGTAGTTAGTCGTGTGCTCGGCTGTATCACCTTCGATGCCCTCGTGGGGTCAATCCAGATGGTCGTGCCCATTCTCCGGTTGTGTCGAACCTCGTGCTCGGCGACAGTTAGCATCCCAACAGGCCAACAGACTAGCAGGCCAACAGGCCAACAGGCCAGCAGGCTGGGTCTGCCAAGATGAGTAGTGGGGTCTGTTTGAGAGTGTGAGAGCGGCCGAGTGCAGAGCGATGCGTGTATGTGGCAGCGAGGAGGCGTAAGGAGGTTGTGTTGTTGGCGCGTTTGGCGTAGGAAGCTATGTTGTGTGTGTGGGTGCGTGGTTTGTGTTTGTGATGGTGATTGTGCGTGTGTTTGACTTAGGACCGAGTGTAGCTCAGTTGGTAGAGCGATTGACTGTAGTGTTCTATACTGTGTTTCAGTATACTCGGAAATCAATTGGTCGCTGGTTCGATTCCGGCCACTCGGATTTTATCTATCGACGCACACTCACACACTCACACTCAGCACAGCCTTTGCTTTTCTTGCTTTTCTTGCTTTTGCTTTTCTTGCTTTTGTTGCTTTTGTTGCTTGTGTTGCTTTTGTTGCCTTTGCTACACGCCGCCACACTACGTCTTTGGCTCCTCCTTGCCTTCGTCACTGTTGACTATCGCGCTACTGTCCGTGGCAGCATCTGGCGTCGGTAGGTCGATAGTGGACGCATGGTTGTGCCAGCATTGCGGACCGGCGAAGTACCCTTCGCGCACGTGATTAAAAGATCATACATGTAAAGCGGAACGTACGAGCACATCGTCCCGATTTCGGCTTCGGCGCCTAGCTGGGGTAGTTAGTCGTGTGCTCGGCTGTATCACCTTCGATGCCCTCGTGGGGGTCAATCCAGATGGTCGTGCCCATTCTCCGGTTGTGTCGAACCTCGTGCTCGGCGACAGTTAGCATCCCAACAGGCCAACAGACTAGCAGGCCAACAGGCCAACAGGCCAGCAGGCTGGGTCTGCCAAGATGAGTAGTGGGGTCTGTTTGAGAGTGTGAGAGCGGCCGAGTGCAGAGCGATGCGTGTATGTGGCAGCGAGGAGGCGTAAGGAGGTTGTGTTGTTGGCGCGTTTGGCGTAGGAAGCTATGTTGTGTGTGTGGGTGCGTGGTTTGTGTTTGTGATGGTGATTGTGCGTGTGTTTGACTTAGGACCGAGTGTAGCTCAGTTGGTAGAGCGATTGACTGTAGTGTTCTATACTGTGTTTCAGTATACTCGGAAATCAATTGGTCGCTGGTTCGATTCCGGCCACTCGGATTTTATCTATCGACGCACACTCACACACTCACACTCAGCACAGCCTTTGCTTTTCTTGCTTTTCTTGCTTTTCTTGCTTGTGTTGCTTTTGTTGCTTGTGTTGCTTTTGTTGCCTTTGCTACACGCCGCCACACTACGTCTTTTGGCTCCTCCTTGCCTTCGTCACTGTTGACTATCGCGTTACTGTCCGTGGCAGCATCTGGCGTCGGTAGGTCGATAGTGGACGCATGGTTGTTCCAGCATTGCGGACCGGCGAAGTACCCTTCGCGCACGTGATTAAAAGATCATACATGTAAAGCGGAACGTACGAGCACATCGTCCCGATTTCGGCTTCGGCGCCTAGCTGGGGTAGTTAGTCGTGTGCTCGGCTGTATCACCTTCGATGCCCTCGTGGGGGTCAATCCAGATGGTCGTGCCCATTCTCCGGTTGTGTCGAACCTCGTGCTCGGCGACAGTTAGCATCCCAACAGGCCAACAGACTAGCAGGCCAACAGGCCAACAGGCCAGCAGGCTGGGTCTGCCAAGATGAGTAGTGGGGTCTGTTTGAGAGTGTGAGAGCGGCCGAGTGCAGAGCGATGCGTGTATGTGGCAGCGAGGAGGCGTAAGGAGGTTGTGTTGTTGGCGCGTTTGGCGTAGGAAGCTATGTTGTGTGTGTGGGTGCGTGGTTTGTGTTTGTGATGGTGATTGTGCGTGTGTTTGACTTAGGACCGAGTGTAGCTCAGTTGGTAGAGCGATTGACTGTAGTGTTCTATACTGTGTTTCAGTATACTCGGAAATCAATTGGTCGCTGGTTCGATTCCGGCCACTCGGATTTTATCTATCGACGCACACTCACACACTCACACTCAGCACAGCCTTTGCTTTTCTTGCTTTTCTTGCTTTTCTTGCTTGTGTTGCTTTTGTTGCTTGTGTTGCTTTTGTTGCCTTTGCTACACGCCGCCACACTACGTCTTTTGGCTCCTCCTTGCCTTCGTCACTGTTGACTATCGCGCTACTGTCCGTGGCAGCATCTGGCGTCGGTAGGTCGATAGTGGACGCATGGTTGTGCCAGCATTGCGGACCGGCGAAGTACCCTTCGCGCACGTGATTAAAAGATCATACATGTAAAGCGGAACGTACGAGCACATCGTCCCGATTTCGGCTTCGGCGCCTAGCTGGGGTAGTTAGTCGTGTGCTCGGCTGTATCACCTTCGATGCCCTCGTGGGGTCAATCCAGATGGTCGTGCCCATTCTCCGGTTGTGTCGAACCTCGTGCTCGGCGACAGTTAGCATCCCAACAGGCCAACAGACTAGCAGGCCAACAGGCCAACAGGCCAGCAGGCTGGGTCTGCCAAGATGAGTAGTGGGGTCTGTTTGAGAGTGTGAGAGCGGCCGAGTGCAGAGCGATGCGTGTATGTGGCAGCGAGGAGGCGTAAGGAGGTTGTGTTGTTGGCGCGTTTGGCGTAGGAAGCTATGTTGTGTGTGTGTGGGTGCGTGGTTTGTGTTTGTGATGGTGATTGTGCGTGTGTTTGACTTAGGACCGAGTGTAGCTCAGTTGGTAGAGCGATTGACTGTAGTGTTCTATACTGTGTTTCAGTATACTCGGAAATCAATTGGTCGCTGGTTCGATTCCGGCCACTCGGATTTTATCTATCGACGCACACTCACACACTCTCACACTCAGCACAGCCTTTGCTTTTCTTGCTTTTCTTGCTTTTCTTGCTTTTGTTGCTTTTGTTGCTTGTGTTGCTTTTGTTGCCTTTGCTACACGCCGCCACACTACGTCTTTTGGCTCCTCCTTGCCTTCGTCACTGTTGACTATCGCGCTACTGTCCGTGGCAGCATCTGGCGTCGGTAGGTCGATAGTGGACGCATGGTTGTGCCAGCATTGCGGACCGGCGAAGTACCCTTCGCGCACGTGATTAAAAGATCATACATGTAAAGCGGAACGTACGAGCACATCGTCCCGATTTCGGCTTCGGCGCCTAGCTGGGGTAGTTAGTCGTGTGCTCGGCTGTATCACCTTCGATGCCCTCGTGGGGGTCAATCCAGATGGTCGTGCCCATTCTCCGGTTGTGTCGAACCTCGTGCTCGGCGACAGTTAGCATCCCAACAGGCCAACAGACTAGCAGGCCAACAGGCCAACAGGCCAGCAGGCTGGGTCTGCCAAGATGAGTAGTGGGGTCTGTTTGAGAGTGTGAGAGCGGCCGAGTGCAGAGCGATGCGTGTATGTGGCAGCGAGGAGGCGTAAGGAGGTTGTGTTGCTGGCGCGTTTGGCGTAGGAAGCTATGTTGTGTGTGTGGGTGCGTGGTTTGTGTTTGTGATGGTGATTGTGCGTGTGTTTGACTTAGGACCGAGTGTAGCTCAGTTGGTAGAGCGATTGACTGTAGTGTTCTATACTGTGTTTCAGTATACTCGGAAATCAATTGGTCGCTGGTTCGATTCCGGCCACTCGGATTTTATCTATCGACGCACACTCACACACTCACACTCAGCACAGCCTTTGCTTTTCTTGCTTTTCTTGCTTTTCTTGCTTGTGTTGCTTTTGTTGCTTGTGTTGCTTTTGTTGCCTTTGCTACACGCCGCCACACTACGTCTGTTGGCTCCTCCTTGCCTTCGTCACTGTTGACTATCGCGCTACTGTCCGTGGCAGCATCTGGCGTCGGTAGGTCGATAGTGGACGCATGGTTGTGCCAGCATTGCGGACCGGCGAAGTACCCTTCGCGCACGTGATTAAAAGATCATACATGTAAAGCGGAACGTACGAGCACATCGTCCCGATTTCGGCTTCGGCGCCTAGCTGGGGTAGTTAGTCGTGTGCTCGGCTGTATCACCTTCGATGCCCTCGTGGGGTCAATCCAGATGGTCGTGCCCATTCTCCGGTTGTGTCGAACCTCGTGCTCGGCGACAGTTAGCATCCCAACAGGCCAACAGACTAGCAGGCCAACAGGCCAACAGGCCAGCAGGCTGGGTCTGCCAAGATGAGTAGTGGGGTCTGTTTGAGAGTGTGAGAGCGGCCGAGTGCAGAGCGATGCGTGTATGTGGCAGCGAGGAGGCGTAAGGAGGTTGTGTTGCTGGCGCGTTTGGCGTAGGAAGCTATGTTGTGTGTGTGGGTGCGTGGTTTGTGTTTGTGATGGTGATTGTGCGTGTGTTTGACTTAGGACCGAGTGTAGCTCAGTTGGTAGAGCGATTGACTGTAGTGTTCTATACTGTGTTTCAGTATACTCGGAAATCAATTGGTCGCTGGTTCGATTCCGGCCACTCGGATTTTATCTATCGACGCACACTCACACACTCTCACACTCAGCACAGCCTTTGCTTTTCTTGCTTTTCTTGCTTTTCTTGCTTGTGTTGCTTTTGTTGCTTGTGTTGCTTTTGTTGCCTTTGCTACACGCCGCCACACTACGTCTTTTGGCTCCTCCTTGCCTTCGTCACTGTTGACTATCGCGCTACTGTCCGTGGCAGCATCTGGCGTCGGTAGGTCGATAGTGGACGCATGGTTGTGCCAGCATTGCGGACCGGCGAAGTACCCTTCGCGCACGTGATTAAAAGATCATACATGTAAAGCGGAACGTACGAGCACATCGTCCCGATTTCGGCTTCGGCGCCTAGCTGGGGTAGTTAGTCGTGTGCTCGGCTGTATCACCTTCGATGCCCTCGTAAGGGTCAATCCAGATGGTCGTGCCCATTCTCCGGTTGTGTCGAACCTCGTGCTCGGCGACAGTTAGCATCCCAACAGGCCAACAGACTAGCAGGCCAACAGGCCAACAGGCCAGCAGGCTGGGTCTGCCAAGATGAGTAGTGGGGTCTGTTTGAGAGTGTGAGAGCGGCCGAGTGCAGAGCGATGCGTGTATGTGGCAGCGAGGAGGCGTAAGGAGGTTGTGTTGTTGGCGCGTTTGGCGTAGGAAGCTATGTTGTGTGTGTGGGTGCGTGGTTTGTGTTTGTGATGGTGATTGTGCGTGTGTTTGACTTAGGACCGAGTGTAGCTCAGTTGGTAGAGCGATTGACTGTAGTGTTCTATACTGTGTTTCAGTATACTCGGAAATCAATTGGTCGCTGGTTCGATTCCGGCCACTCGGATTTTATCTATCGACGCACACTCACACACTCACACTCAGCACAGCCTTTGCTTTTCTTGCTTTTGTTGCTTTTCTTGCTTTTGTTGCTTTTGTTGCTTGTGTTGCTTTTGTTGCCTTTGCTACACGCCGCCACACTACGTCTTTTGGCTCCTCCTTGCCTTCGTCACTGTTGACTATCGCGCTACTGTCCGTGGCAGCATCTGGCGTCGGTAGGTCGATAGTGGACGCATGGTTGTGCCAGCATTGCGGACCGGCGAAGTACCCTTCGCGCACGTGATTAAAAGATCATACATGTAAAGCGGAACGTACGAGCACATCGTCCCGATTTCGGCTTCGGCGCCTAGCTGGGGTAGTTAGTCGTGTGCTCGGCTGTATCACCTTCGAGGCCCTCGTGGGGGTCAATCCAGATGGTCGTGCCCATTCTCCGGTTGTGTCGAACCTCGTGCTCGGCGACAGTTAGCATCCCAACAGGCCAACAGACTAGCAGGCCAACAGGCCAACAGGCCAGCAGGCTGGGTCTGCCAAGATGAGTAGTGGGGTCTGTTTGAGAGTGTGAGAGCGGCCGAGTGCAGAGCGATGCGTGTATGTGGCAGCGAGGAGGCGTAAGGAGGTTGTGTTGTTGGCGCGTTTGGCGTAGGAAGCTATGTTGTGTGTGTGGGTGCGTGGTTTGTGTTTGTGATGGTGATTGTGCGTGTGTTTGACTTAGGACCGAGTGTAGCTCAGTTGGTAGAGCGATTGACTGTAGTGTTCTATACTGTGTTTCAGTATACTCGGAAATCAATTGGTCGCTGGTTCGATTCCGGCCACTCGGATTTTATCTATCGACGCACACTCACACACTCTCACACTCAGCACAGCCTTTGCTTTTCTTGCTTTTCTTGCTTTTCTTGCTTTTGTTGCTTGTGTTGCTTTTGTTGCCTTTGCTACACGCCGCCACACTACGTCTTTTGGCTCCTCCTTGCCTTCGTCACTGTTGACTATCGCGCTACTGTCCGTGGCAGCATCTGGCGTCGGTAGGTCGATAGTGGACGCATGGTTGTGCCAGCATTGCGGACCGGCGAAGTACCCTTCGCGCACGTGATTAAAAGATCATACATGTAAAGCGGAACGTACGAGCACATCGTCCCGATTTCGGCTTCGGCGCCTAGCTGGGGTAGTTAGTCGTGTGCTCGGCTGTATCACCTTCGATGCCCTCGTGGGGGTCAATCCAGATGGTCGTGCCCATTCTCCGGTTGTGTCGAACCTCGTGCTCGGCGACAGTTAGCATCCCAACAGGCCAACAGACTAGCAGGCCAACAGGCCAACAGGCCAGCAGGCTGGGTCTGCCAAGATGAGTAGTGGGGTCTGTTTGAGAGTGTGAGAGCGGCCGAGTGCAGAGCGATGCGTGTATGTGGCAGCGAGGAGGCGTAAGGAGGTTGTGTTGTTGGCGCGTTTGGCGTAGGAAGCTATGTTGTGTGTGTGGGTGCGTGGTTTGTGTTTGTGATGGTGATTGTGCGTGTGTTTGACTTAGGACCGAGTGTAGCTCAGTTGGTAGAGCGATTGACTGTAGTGTTCTATACTGTGTTTCAGTATACTCGGAAATCAATTGGTCGCTGGTTCGATTCCGGCCACTCGGATTTTATCTATCGACGCACACTCACACACTCTCACACTCAGCACAGCCTTTGCTTTTCTTGCTTTTCTTGCTTTTCTTGCTTTTCTTGCTTTTCTTGCTTTTGTTGCTTTTGTTGCTTGTGTTGCTTTTGTTGCCTTTGCTACACGCCGCCACACTACGTCTTTTGGCTCCTCCTTGCCTTCGTCACTGTTGACTATCGCGCTACTGTCCGTGGCAGCATCTGGCGTCGGTAGGTCGATAGTGGACGCATGGTTGTGCCAGCATTGCGGACCGGCGAAGTACCCTTCGCGCACGTGATTAAAAGATCATACATGTAAAGCGGAACGTACGAGCACATCGTCCCGATTTCGGCTTCGGCGCCTAGCTGGGGTAGTTAGTCGTGTGCTCGGCTGTATCACCTTCGATGCCCTCGTGGGGGTCAATCCAGATGGTCGTGCCCATTCTCCGGTTGTGTCGAACCTCGTGCTCGGCGACAGTTAGCATCCCAACAGGCCAACAGACTAGCAGGCCAACAGGCCAACAGGCCAGCAGGCTGGGTCTGCCAAGATGAGTAGTGGGGTCTGTTTGAGAGTGTGAGAGCGGCCGAGTGCAGAGCGATGCGTGTATGTGGCAGCGAGGAGGCGTAAGGAGGTTGTGTTGTTGGCGCGTTTGGCGTAGGAAGCTATGTTGTGTGTGTGGGTGCGTGGTTTGTGTTTGTGATGGTGATTGTGCGTGTGTTTGACTTAGGACCGAGTGTAGCTCAGTTGGTAGAGCGATTGACTGTAGTGTTCTATACTGTGTTTCAGTATACTCGGAAATCAATTGGTCGCTGGTTCGATTCCGGCCACTCGGATTTTATCTATCGACGCACACTCACACACTCTCACACTCAGCACAGCCTTTGCTTTTCTTGCTTTTGTTGCTTTTGTTGCTTTTGTTGCTTGTGTTGCTTTTGTTGCCTTTGCTACACGCCGCCACACTACGTCTTTTGGCTCCTCCTTGCCTTCGTCACTGTTGACTATCGCGCTACTGTCCGTGGCAGCATCTGGCGTCGGTAGGTCGATAGTGGACGCATGGTTGTGCCAGCATTGCGGACCGGCGAAGTACCCTTCGCGCACGTGACCCGATTTCGGCTTCGGCGCCTAGCTGGGGTAGTTAGTCGTGTGCTCGGCTGTATCACCTTCGATGCCCTCGTGGGGGTCAATCCAGATGGTCGTGCCCATTCTCCGGTTGTGTCGAACCTCGTGCTCGGCGACAGTTAGCATCCCAACAGGCCAACAGACTAGCAGGCCAACAGGCCAACAGGCCAGCAGGCTGGGTCTGCCAAGATGAGTAGTGGGGTCTGTTTGAGAGTGTGAGAGCGGCCGAGTGCAGAGCGATGCGTGTATGTGGCAGCGAGGAGGCGTAAGGAGGTTGTGTTGTTGGCGCGTTTGGCGTAGGAAGCTATGTTGTGTGTGTGGGTGCGTGGTTTGTGTTTGTGATGGTGATTGTGCGTGTGTTTGACTTAGGACCGAGTGTAGCTCAGTTGGTAGAGCGATTGACTGTAGTGTTCTATACTGTGTTTCAGTATACTCGGAAATCAATTGGTCGCTGGTTCGATTCCGGCCACTCGGATTTTATCTATCGACGCACACTCACACACTCTCACACTCAGCACAGCCTTTGCTTTTCTTGCTTTTCTTGCTTTTCTTGCTTTTCTTGCTTGTGTTGCTTTTGTTGCTTGTGTTGCTTTTGTTGCCTTTGCTACACGCCGCCACACTACGTCTTTTGGCTCCTCCTTGCCTTCGTCACTGTTGACTATCGCGCTACTGTCCGTGGCAGCATCTGGCGTCGGTAGGTCGATAGTGGACGCATGGTTGTGCCAGCATTGCGGACCGGCGAAGTACCCTTCGCGCACGTGATTAAAAGATCATACATGTAAAGCGGAACGTACGAGCACATCGTCCCGATTTCGGCTTCGGCGCCTAGCTGGGGTAGTTAGTCGTGTGCTCGGCTGTATCACCTTCGATGCCCTCGTGGGGGTCAATCCAGATGGTCGTGCCCATTCTCCGGTTGTGTCGAACCTCGTGCTCGGCGACAGTTAGCATCCCAACAGGCCAACAGACTAGCAGGCCAACAGGCCAACAGGCCAGCAGGCTGGGTCTGCCAAGATGAGTAGTGGGGTCTGTTTGAGAGTGTGAGAGCGGCCGAGTGCAGAGCGATGCGTGTATGTGGCAGCGAGGAGGCGTAAGGAGGTTGTGTTGTTGGCGCGTTTGGCGTAGGAAGCTATGTTGTGTGTGTGGGTGCGTGGTTTGTGTTTGTGATGGTGATTGTGCGTGTGTTTGACTTAGGACCGAGTGTAGCTCAGTTGGTAGAGCGATTGACTGTAGTGTTCTATACTGTGTTTCAGTATACTCGGAAATCAATTGGTCGCTGGTTCGATTCCGGCCACTCGGATTTTATCTATCGACGCACACTCACACACTCACACTCAGCACAGCCTTTGCTTTTCTTGCTTTTCTTGCTTTTCTTGCTTGTGTTGCTTTTGTTGCTTGTGTTGCTTTTGTTGCCTTTGCTACACGCCGCCACACTACGTCTTTTGGCTCCTCCTTGCCTTCGTCACTGTTGACTATCGCGCTACTGTCCGTGGCAGCATCTGGCGTCGGTAGGTCGATAGTGGACGCATGGTTGTGCCAGCATTGCGGACCGGCGAAGTACCCTTCGCGCACGTGATTAAAAGATCATACATGTAAAGCGGAACGTACGAGCACATCGTCCCGATTTCGGCTTCGGCGCCTAGCTGGGGTAGTTAGTCGTGTGCTCGGCTGTATCACCTTCGATGCCCTCGTAAGGGTCAATCCAGATGGTCGTGCCCATTCTCCGGTTGTGTCGAACCTCGTGCTCGGCGACAGTTAGCATCCCAACAGGCCAACAGACTAGCAGGCCAACAGGCCAACAGGCCAGCAGGCTGGGTCTGCCAAGATGAGTAGTGGGGTCTGTTTGAGAGTGTGAGAGCGGCCGAGTGCAGAGCGATGCGTGTATGTGGCAGCGAGGAGGCGTAAGGAGGTTGTGTTGTTGGCGCGTTTGGCGTAGGAAGCTATGTTGTGTGTGGGTGCGTGGTTTGTGTTTGTGATGGTGATTGTGCGTGTGTTTGACTTAGGACCGAGTGTAGCTCAGTTGGTAGAGCGATTGACTGTAGTGTTCTATACTGTGTTTCAGTATACTCGGAAATCAATTGGTCGCTGGTTCGATTCCGGCCACTCGGATTTTATCTATCGACGCACACTCACACACTCTCACACTCAGCACAGCCTTTGCTTTTCTTGCTTTTGTTGCTTTTGTTGCTTGTGTTGCTTTTGTTGCTTTTGTTGCCTTTGCTACACGCCGCCACACTACGTCTTTTGGCTCCTCCTTGCCTTCGTCACTGTTGACTATCGCGCTACTGTCCGTGGCAGCATCTGGCGTCGGTAGGTCGATAGTGGACGCATGGTTGTGCCAGCATTGCGGACCGGCGAAGTACCCTTCGCGCACGTGATTAAAAGATCATACATGTAAAGCGGAACGTACGAGCACATCGTCCCGATTTCGGCTTCGGCGCCTAGCTGGGGTAGTTAGTCGTGTGCTCGGCTGTATCACCTTCGATGCCCTCGTGGGGGTCAATCCAGATGGTCGTGCCCATTCTCCGGTTGTGTCGAACCTCGTGCTCGGCGACAGTTAGCATCCCAACAGGCCAACAGACTAGCAGGCCAACAGGCCAACAGGCCAGCAGGCTGGGTCTGCCAAGATGAGTAGTGGGGTCTGTTTGAGAGTGTGAGAGCGGCCGAGTGCAGAGCGATGCGTGTATGTGGCAGCGAGGAGGCGTAAGGAGGTTGTGTTGTTGGCGCGTTTGGCGTAGGAAGCTATGTTGTGTGTGTGGGTGCGTGGTTTGTGTTTGTGATGGTGATTGTGCGTGTGTTTGACTTAGGACCGAGTGTAGCTCAGTTGGTAGAGCGATTGACTGTAGTGTTCTATACTGTGTTTCAGTATACTCGGAAATCAATTGGTCGCTGGTTCGATTCCGGCCACTCGGATTTTATCTATCGACGCACACTCACACTCTCACACTCAGCACAGCCTTTGCTTTTCTTGCTTTTGTTGCTTTTGTTGCTTGCTTGTGTTGCTTTTGTTGCTTGTGTTGCTTTTGTTGCCTTTGCTACACGCCGCCACACTACGTCTTTGGCTCCTCCTTGCCTTCGTCACTGTTGACTATCGCGCTACTGTCCGTGGCAGCATCTGGCGTCGGTAGGTCGATAGTGGACGCATGGTTGTGCCAGCATTGCGGACCGGCGAAGTACCCTTCGCGCACGTGATTAAAAGATCATACATGTAAAGCGGAACGTACGAGCACATCGTCCCGATTTCGGCTTCGGCGCCTAGCTGGGGTAGTTAGTCGTGTGCTCGGCTGTATCACCTTCGATGCCCTCGTGGGGGTCAATCCAGATGGTCGTGCCCATTCTCCGGTTGTGTCGAACCTCGTGCTCGGCGACAGTTAGCATCCCAACAGGCCAACAGACTAGCAGGCCAACAGGCCAACAGGCCAGCAGGCTGGGTCTGCCAAGATGAGTAGTGGGGTCTGTTTGAGAGTGTGAGAGCGGCCGAGTGCAGAGCGATGCGTGTATGTGGCAGCGAGGAGGCGTAAGGAGGTTGTGTTGCTGGCGCGTTTGGCGTAGGAAGCTATGTTGTGTGTGGGTGCGTGGTTTGTGTTTGTGATGGTGATTGTGCGTGTGTTTGACTTAGGACCGAGTGTAGCTCAGTTGGTAGAGCGATTGACTGTAGTGTTCTATACTGTGTTTCAGTATACTCGGAAATCAATTGGTCGCTGGTTCGATTCCGGCCACTCGGATTTTATCTATCGACGCACACTCACACACTCACACTCAGCACAGCCTTTGCTTTTCTTGCTTTTCTTGCTTTTCTTGCTTTTCTTGCTTGTGTTGCTTTTGTTGCTTGTGTTGCTTTTGTTGCCTTTGCTACACGCCGCCACACTACGTCTTTTGGCTCCTCCTTGCCTTCGTCACTGTTGACTATCGCGCTACTGTCCGTGGCAGCATCTGGCGTCGGTAGGTCGATAGTGGACGCATGGTTGTGCCAGCATTGCGGACCGGCGAAGTACCCTTCGCGCACGTGATTAAAAGATCATACATGTAAAGCGGAACGTACGAGCACATCGTCCCGATTTCGGCTTCGGCGCCTAGCTGGGGTAGTTAGTCGTGTGCTCGGCTGTATCACCTTCGATGCCCTCGTGGGGGTCAATCCAGATGGTCGTGCCCATTCTCCGGTTGTGTCGAACCTCGTGCTCGGCGACAGTTAGCATCCCAACAGGCCAACAGACTAGCAGGCCAACAGGCCAACAGGCCAGCAGGCTGGGTCTGCCAAGATGAGTAGTGGGGTCTGTTTGAGAGTGTGAGAGCGGCCGAGTGCAGAGCGATGCGTGTATGTGGCAGCGAGGAGGCGTAAGGAGGTTGTGTTGTTGGCGCGTTTGGCGTAGGAAGCTATGTTGTGTGTGGGTGCGTGGTTTGTGTTTGTGATGGTGATTGTGCGTGTGTTTGACTTAGGACCGAGTGTAGCTCAGTTGGTAGAGCGATTGACTGTAGTGTTCTATACTGTGTTTCAGTATACTCGGAAATCAATTGGTCGCTGGTTCGATTCCGGCCACTCGGATTTTATCTATCGACGCACACTCACACTCTCACACTCAGCACAGCCTTTGCTTTTCTTGCTTTTGTTGCTTTTGTTGCTTTTGTTGCTTTTGTTGCTTTTGTTGCTTTTGTTGCTTTTGTTGCCTTTGCTACACGCCGCCACACTACGTCTTTTGGCTCCTCCTTGCCTTCGTCACTGTTGACTATCGCGCTACTGTCCGTGGCAGCATCTGGCGTCGGTAGGTCGATAGTGGACGCATGGTTGTGCCAGCATTGCGGACCGGCGAAGTACCCTTCGCGCACGTGATTAAAAGATCATACATGTAAAGCGGAACGTACGAGCACATCGTCCCGATTTCGGCTTCGGCGCCTAGCTGGGGTAGTTAGTCGTGTGCTCGGCTGTATCACCTTCGATGCCCTCGTGGGGGTCAATCCAGATGGTCGTGCCCATTCTCCGGTTGTGTCGAACCTCGTGCTCGGCGACAGTTAGCATCCCAACAGGCCAACAGACTAGCAGGCCAACAGGCCAACAGGCCAGCAGGCTGGGTCTGCCAAGATGAGTAGTGGGGTCTGTTTGAGAGTGTGAGAGCGGCCGAGTGCAGAGCGATGCGTGTATGTGGCAGCGAGGAGGCGTAAGGAGGTTGTGTTGTTGGCGCGTTTGGCGTAGGAAGCTATGTTGTGTGTGTGGGTGCGTGGTTTGTGTTTGTGATGGTGATTGTGCGTGTGTTTGACTTAGGACCGAGTGTAGCTCAGTTGGTAGAGCGATTGACTGTAGTGTTCTATACTGTGTTTCAGTATACTCGGAAATCAATTGGTCGCTGGTTCGATTCCGGCCACTCGGATTTTATCTATCGACGCACACTCACACACTCTCACACTCAGCACAGCCTTTGCTTTTCTTGCTTTTGTTGCTTTTCTTGCTTGTGTTGCTTTTGTTGCTTGTGTTGCTTTTGTTGCCTTTGCTACACGCCGCCACACTACGTCTTTTGGCTCCTCCTTGCCTTCGTCACTGTTGACTATCGCGCTACTGTCCGTGGCAGCATCTGGCGTCGGTAGGTCGATAGTGGACGCATGGTTGTGCCAGCATTGCGGACCGGCGAAGTACCCTTCGCGCACGTGATTAAAAGATCATACATGTAAAGCGGAACGTACGAGCACATCGTCCCGATTTCGGCTTCGGCGCCTAGCTGGGGTAGTTAGTCGTGTGCTCGGCTGTATCACCTTCGATGCCCTCGTGGGGGTCAATCCAGATGGTCGTGCCCATTCTCCGGTTGTGTCGAACCTCGTGCTCGGCGACAGTTAGCATCCCAACAGGCCAACAGACTAGCAGGCCAACAGGCCAACAGGCCAGCAGGCTGGGTCTGCCAAGATGAGTAGTGGGGTCTGTTTGAGAGTGTGAGAGCGGCCGAGTGCAGAGCGATGCGTGTATGTGGCAGCGAGGAGGCGTAAGGAGGTTGTGTTGCTGGCGCGTTTGGCGTAGGAAGCTATGTTGTGTGTGTGGGTGCGTGGTTTGTGTTTGTGATGGTGATTGTGCGTGTGTTTGACTTAGGACCGAGTGTAGCTCAGTTGGTAGAGCGATTGACTGTAGTGTTCTATACTGTGTTTCAGTATACTCGGAAATCAATTGGTCGCTGGTTCGATTCCGGCCACTCGGATTTTATCTATCGACGCACACTCACACACTCACACTCAGCACAGCCTTTGCTTTTCTTGCTTTTCTTGCTTTTGTTGCTTTTCTTGCTTGTGTTGCTTTTGTTGCTTGTGTTGCTTTTGTTGCCTTTGCTACACGCCGCCACACTACGTCTTTTGGCTCCTCCTTGCCTTCGTCACTGTTGACTATCGCGCTACTGTCCGTGGCAGCATCTGGCGTCGGTAGGTCGATAGTGGACGCATGGTTGTGCCAGCATTGCGGACCGGCGAAGTACCCTTCGCGCACGTGATTAAAAGATCATACATGTAAAGCGGAACGTACGAGCACATCGTCCCGATTTCGGCTTCGGCGCCTAGCTGGGGTAGTTAGTCGTGTGCTCGGCTGTATCACCTTCGATGCCCTCGTGGGGTCAATCCAGATGGTCGTGCCCATTCTCCGGTTGTGTCGAACCTCGTGCTCGGCGACAGTTAGCATCCCAACAGGCCAACAGACTAGCAGGCCAACAGGCCAACAGGCCAGCAGGCTGGGTCTGCCAAGATGAGTAGTGGGGTCTGTTTGAGAGTGTGAGAGCGGCCGAGTGCAGAGCGATGCGTGTATGTGGCAGCGAGGAGGCGTAAGGAGGTTGTGTTGTTGGCGCGTTTGGCGTAGGAAGCTATGTTGTGTGTGTGGGTGCGTGGTTTGTGTTTGTGATGGTGATTGTGCGTGTGTTTGACTTAGGACCGAGTGTAGCTCAGTTGGTAGAGCGATTGACTGTAGTGTTCTATACTGTGTTTCAGTATACTCGGAAATCAATTGGTCGCTGGTTCGATTCCGGCCACTCGGATTTTATCTATCGACGCACACTCACACACTCACACTCAGCACAGCCTTTGCTTTTCTTGCTTTTCTTGCTTTTGCTTGTTGCTTGCCTTTGTTGCTTGTGTTGCTTTTGTTGCCTTTGCTACACGCCGCCACACTACGTCTTTTGGCTCCTCCTTGCCTTCGTCACTGTTGACTATCGCGCTACTGTCCGTGGCAGCATCTGGCGTCGGTAGGTCGATAGTGGACGCATGGTTGTGCCAGCATTGCGGACCGGCGAAGTACCCTTCGCGCACGTGATTAAAAGATCATACATGTAAAGCGGAACGTACGAGCACATCGTCCCGATTTCGGCTTCGGCGCCTAGCTGGGGTAGTTAGTCGTGTGCTCGGCTGTATCACCTTCGATGCCCTCGTGGGGGTCAATCCAGATGGTCGTGCCCATTCTCCGGTTGTGTCGAACCTCGTGCTCGGCGACAGTTAGCATCCCAACAGGCCAACAGACTAGCAGGCCAACAGGCCAACAGGCCAGCAGGCTGGGTCTGCCAAGATGAGTAGTGGGGTCTGTTTGAGAGTGTGAGAGCGGCCGAGTGCAGAGCGATGCGTGTATGTGGCAGCGAGGAGGCGTAAGGAGGTTGTGTTGTTGGCGCGTTTGGCGTAGGAAGCTATGTTGTGTGTGTGGGTGCGTGGTTTGTGTTTGTGATGGTGATTGTGCGTGTGTTTGACTTAGGACCGAGTGTAGCTCAGTTGGTAGAGCGATTGACTGTAGTGTTCTATACTGTGTTTCAGTATACTCGGAAATCAATTGGTCGCTGGTTCGATTCCGGCCACTCGGATTTTATCTATCGACGCACACTCACACACTCTCACACTCAGCACAGCCTTTGCTTTTCTTGCTTTTGTTGCTTTTGTTGCTTGTGTTGCTTTTGTTGCTTGTGTTGCTTTTGTTGCCTTTGCTACACGCCGCCACACTACGTCTTTTGGCTCCTCCTTGCCTTCGTCACTGTTGACTATCGCGCTACTGTCCGTGGCAGCATCTGGCGTCGGTAGGTCGATAGTGGACGCATGGTTGTGCCAGCATTGCGGACCGGCGAAGTACCCTTCGCGCACGTGATTAAAAGATCATACATGTAAAGCGGAACGTACGAGCACATCGTCCCGATTTCGGCTTCGGCGCCTAGCTGGGGTAGTTAGTCGTGTGCTCGGCTGTATCACCTTCGATGCCCTCGTGGGGGTCAATCCAGATGGTCGTGCCCATTCTCCGGTTGTGTCGAACCTCGTGCTCGGCGACAGTTAGCATCCCAACAGGCCAACAGACTAGCAGGCCAACAGGCCAACAGGCCAGCAGGCTGGGTCTGCCAAGATGAGTAGTGGGGTCTGTTTGAGAGTGTGAGAGCGGCCGAGTGCAGAGCGATGCGTGTATGTGGCAGCGAGGAGGCGTAAGGAGGTTGTGTTGTTGGCGCGTTTGGCGTAGGAAGCTATGTTGTGTGTGTGGGTGCGTGGTTTGTGTTTGTGATGGTGATTGTGCGTGTGTTTGACTTAGGACCGAGTGTAGCTCAGTTGGTAGAGCGATTGACTGTAGTGTTCTATACTGTGTTTCAGTATACTCGGAAATCAATTGGTCGCTGGTTCGATTCCGGCCACTCGGATTTTATCTATCGACGCACACTCACACACTCACACTCAGCACAGCCTTTGCTTTTCTTGCTTTTGTTGCTTTTGTTGCTTGTGTTGCTTTTGTTGCTTGTGTTGCTTTTGTTGCCTTTGCTACACGCCGCCACACTACGTCTTTTGGCTCCTCCTTGCCTTCGTCACTGTTGACTATCGCGCTACTGTCCGTGGCAGCATCTGGCGTCGGTAGGTCGATAGTGGACGCATGGTTGTGCCAGCATTGCGGACCGGCGAAGTACCCTTCGCGCACGTGATTAAAAGATCATACATGTAAAGCGGAACGTACGAGCACATCGTCCCGATTTCGGCTTCGGCGCCTAGCTGGGGTAGTTAGTCGTGTGCTCGGCTGTATCACCTTCGATGCCCTCGTGGGGGTCAATCCAGATGGTCGTGCCCATTCTCCGGTTGTGTCGAACCTCGTGCTCGGCGACAGTTAGCATCCCAACAGGCCAACAGACTAGCAGGCCAACAGGCCAACAGGCCAGCAGGCTGGGTCTGCCAAGATGAGTAGTGGGGTCTGTTTGAGAGTGTGAGAGCGGCCGAGTGCAGAGCGATGCGTGTATGTGGCAGCGAGGAGGCGTAAGGAGGTTGTGTTGTTGGCGCGTTTGGCGTAGGAAGCTATGTTGTGTGTGTGGGTGCGTGGTTTGTGTTTGTGATGGTGATTGTGCGTGTGTTTGACTTAGGACCGAGTGTAGCTCAGTTGGTAGAGCGATTGACTGTAGTGTTCTATACTGTGTTTCAGTATACTCGGAAATCAATTGGTCGCTGGTTCGATTCCGGCCACTCAGATTTTATCTATCGACGCACACTCACACACTCACACTCAGCACAGCCTTTGCTTTTCTTGCTTTTGTTGCTTTTGTTGCTTGTGTTGCTTTGTTGCTTTGTTGCCTTTGCTACACGCCGCCACACTACGTCTTTGGCTCCTCCTTGCCTTCGCCACTGTTGACTATCGCGCTACTGTCCGTGGCAGCATCTGGCGTCGGTAGGTCGATAGTGGACGCATGGTTGTGCCAGCATTGCGGACCGGCGAAGTACCCTTCGCGCACGTGATTAAAAGATCATACATGTAAAGCGGAACGTACGAGCACATCGTCCCGATTTCGGCTTCGGCGCCTAGCTGGGGTAGTTAGTCGTGTGCTCGGCTGTATCACCTTCGATGCCCTCGTGGGGTCAATCCAGATGGTCGTGCCCATTCTCCGGTTGTGTCGAACCTCGTGCTCGGCGACAGTTAGCATCCCAACAGGCCAACAGACTAGCAGGCCAACAGGCCAACAGGCCAGCAGGCTGGGTCTGCCAAGATGAGTAGTGGGGTCTGTTTGAGAGTGTGAGAGCGGCCGAGTGCAGAGCGATGCGTGTATGTGGCAGCGAGGAGGCGTAAGGAGGTTGTGTTGTTGGCGCGTTTGGCGTAGGAAGCTATGTTGTGTGTGTGGGTGCGTGGTTTGTGTTTGTGATGGTGATTGTGCGTGTGTTTGACTTAGGACCGAGTGTAGCTCAGTTGGTAGAGCGATTGACTGTAGTGTTCTATACTGTGTTTCAGTATACTCGGAAATCAATTGGTCGCTGGTTCGATTCCGGCCACTCGGATTTTATCTATCGACGCACACTCACACACTCACACTCAGCACAGCCTTTGCTTTTCTTGCTTTGTTGCTTTGTTGCTTGTGTTGCTTTTGTTGCTTGTGTTGCTTTTGTTGCCTTTGCTACACGCCGCCACACTACGTCTTTTGGCTCCTCCTTGCCTTCGTCACTGTTGACTATCGCGCTACTGTCCGTGGCAGCATCTGGCGTCGGTAGGTCGATAGTGGACGCATGGTTGTGCCAGCATTGCGGACCGGCGAAGTACCCTTCGCGCACGTGATTAAAAGATCATACATGTAAAGCGGAACGTACGAGCACATCGTCCCGATTTCGGCTTCGGCGCCTAGCTGGGGTAGTTAGTCGTGTGCTCGGCTGTATCACCTTCGATGCCCTCGTGGGGGTCAATCCAGATGGTCGTGCCCATTCTCCGGTTGTGTCGAACCTCGTGCTCGGCGACAGTTAGCATCCCAACAGGCCAACAGACTAGCAGGCCAACAGGCCAACAGGCCAGCAGGCTGGGTCTGCCAAGATGAGTAGTGGGGTCTGTTTGAGAGTGTGAGCGGCCGAGTGCAGAGCGATGCGTGTATGTGGCAGCGAGGAGGCGTAAGGAGGTTGTGTTGCTGGCGCGTTTGGCGTAGGAAGCTATGTTGTGTGTGTGGGTGCGTGGTTTGTGTTTGTGATGGTGATTGTGCGTGTGTTTGACTTAGGACCGAGTGTAGCTCAGTTGGTAGAGCGATTGACTGTAGTGTTCTATACTGTGTTTCAGTATACTCGGAAATCAATTGGTCGCTGGTTCGATTCCGGCCACTCGGATTTTATCTATCGACGCACACTCACACACTCTCACACTCAGCACAGCCTTTGCTTTTCTTGCTTTTGTTGCTTTTGTTGCTTTTGTTGCTTGTGTTGCTTTTGTTGCCTTTGCTACACGCCGCCACACTACGTCTTTTGGCTCCTCCTTGCCTTCGTCACTGTTGACTATCGCGCTACTGTCCGTGGCAGCATCTGGCGTCGGTAGGTCGATAGTGGACGCATGGTTGTGCCAGCATTGCGGACCGGCGAAGTACCCTTCGCGCACGTGATTAAAAGATCATACATGTAAAGCGGAACGTACGAGCACATCGTCCCGATTTCGGCTTCGGCGCCTAGCTGGGGTAGTTAGTCGTGTGCTCGGCTGTATCACCTTCGATGCCCTCGTGGGGTCAATCCAGATGGTCGTGCCCATTCTCCGGTTGTGTCGAACCTCGTGCTCGGCGACAGTTAGCATCCCAACAGGCCAACAGACTAGCAGGCCAACAGGCCAACAGGCCAGCAGGCTGGGTCTGCCAAGATGAGTAGTGGGGTCTGTTTGAGAGTGTGAGAGCGGCCGAGTGCAGAGCGATGCGTGTATGTGGCAGCGAGGAGGCGTAAGGAGGTTGTGTTGTTGGCGCGTTTGGCGTAGGAAGCTATGTTGTGTGTGTGGGTGCGTGGTTTGTGTTTGTGATGGTGATTGTGCGTGTGTTTGACTTAGGACCGAGTGTAGCTCAGTTGGTAGAGCGATTGACTGTAGTGTTCTATACTGTGTTTCAGTATACTCGGAAATCAATTGGTCGCTGGTTCGATTCCGGCCACTCGGATTTTATCTATCGACGCACACTCACACACTCACACTCAGCACAGCCTTTGCTTTTCTTGCTTTTGTTGCTTTTGTTGCTTGTGTTGCTTTTGTTGCCTTTGCTACACGCCGCCACACTACGTCTTTTGGCTCCTCCTTGCCTTCGTCACTGTTGACTATCGCGCTACTGTCCGTGGCAGCATCTGGCGTCGGTAGGTCGATAGTGGACGCATGGTTGTGCCAGCATTGCGGACCGGCGAAGTACCCTTCGCGCACGTGATTAAAAGATCATACATGTAAAGCGGAACGTACGAGCACATCTCCCCGATTTCGGCTTCGGCGCCTAGCTGGGGTAGTTAGTTGTGTGCTCGGCTGTATCACCTTCGGTGCCCTCGTGGGGGTCAATCCAGATGGTCGTGCCCATTCTCCGGTTGTGTCGAACCTCGTGCTCGGCGACAGTTAGCATCCCAACAGGCCAACAGACTAGCAGGCCAACAGGCCAACAGGCCAGCAGGCTGGGTCTGCCAAGATGAGTAGTGGGGTCTGTTTGAGAGTGTGAGAGCGGCCGAGTGCAGAGCGATGCGTGTATGTGGCAGCGAGGAGGCGTAAGGAGGTTGTGTTGCTGGCGCGTTTGGCGTAGGAAGCTATGTTGTGTGTGTGGGTGCGTGGTTTGTGTTTGTGATGGTGATTGTGCGTGTGTTTGACTTAGGACCGAGTGTAGCTCAGTTGGTAGAGCGATTGACTGTAGTGTTCTATACTGTGTTTCAGTATACTCGGAAATCAATTGGTCGCTGGTTCGATTCCGGCCACTCGGATTTTATCTATCGACGCACACTCACACACTCACACTCAGCACAGCCTTTGCTTTTCTTGCTTTTGTTGCTTTTGTTGCTTGTGTTGCTTTTGTTGCCTTTGCTACACGCCGCCACACTACGTCTTTTGGCTCCTCCTTGCCTTCGTCACTGTTGACTATCGCGCTACTGTCCGTGGCAGCATCTGGCGTCGGTAGGTCGATAGTGGACGCATGGTTGTGCCAGCATTGCGGACCGGCGAAGTACCCTTCGCGCACGTGATTAAAAGATCATACATGTAAAGCGGAACGTACGAGCACATCGTCCCGATTTCGGCTTCGGCGCCTAGCTGGGGTAGTTAGTCGTGTGCTCGGCTGTATCACCTTCGATGCCCTCGTGGGGGTCAATCCAGATGGTCGTGCCCATTCTCCGGTTGTGTCGAACCTCGTGCTCGGCGACAGTTAGCATCCCAACAGGCCAACAGACTAGCAGGCCAACAGGCCAACAGGCCAGCAGGCTGGGTCTGCCAAGATGAGTAGTGGGGTCTGTTTGAGAGTGTGAGAGCGGCCGAGTGCAGAGCGATGCGTGTATGTGGCAGCGAGGAGGCGTAAGGAGGTTGTGTTGTTGGCGCGTTTGGCGTAGGAAGCTATGTTGTGTGTGTGGGTGCGTGGTTTGTGTTTGTGATGGTGATTGTGCGTGTGTTTGACTTAGGACCGAGTGTAGCTCAGTTGGTAGAGCGATTGACTGTAGTGTTCTATACTGTGTTTCAGTATACTCGGAAATCAATTGGTCGCTGGTTCGATTCCGGCCACTCGGATTTTATCTATCGACGCACACTCACACACTCACACTCAGCACAGCCTTTGCTTTTCTTGCTTTTGTTGCTTTTGTTGCTTGTGTTGCTTTTGTTGCTTGTGTTGCTTTTGTTGCCTTTGCTACACGCCGCCACACTACGTCTTTGGCTCCTCCTTGCCTTCGTCACTGTTGACTATCGCGCTACTGTCCGTGGCAGCATCTGGCGTCGGTAGGTCGATAGTGGACGCATGGTTGTGCCAGCATTGCGGACCGGCGAAGTACCCTTCGCGCACGTGATTAAAAGATCATACATGTAAAGCGGAACGTACGAGCACATCGTCCCGATTTCGGCTTCGGCGCCTAGCTGGGGTAGTTAGTCGTGTGCTCGGCTGTATCACCTTCGATGCCCTCGTGGGGGTCAATCCAGATGGTCGTGCCCATTCTCCGGTTGTGTCGAACCTCGTGCTCGGCGACAGTTAGCATCCCAACAGGCCAACAGACTAGCAGGCCAACAGGCCAACAGGCCAGCAGGCTGGGTCTGCCAAGATGAGTAGTGGGGTCTGTTTGAGAGTGTGAGAGCGGCCGAGTGCAGAGCGATGCGTGTATGTGGCAGCGAGGAGGCGTAAGGAGGTTGTGTTGTTGGCGCGTTTGGCGTAGGAAGCTATGTTGTGTGTGTGGGTGCGTGGTTTGTGTTTGTGATGGTGATTGTGCGTGTGTTTGACTTAGGACCGAGTGTAGCTCAGTTGGTAGAGCGATTGACTGTAGTGTTCTATACTGTGTTTCAGTATACTCGGAAATCAATTGGTCGCTGGTTCGATTCCGGCCACTCGGATTTTATCTATCGACGCACACTCACACACTCACACTCAGCACAGCCTTTGCTTTTCTTGCTTTTGTTGCTTTTGTTGCTTTTGTTGCTTGTGTTGCTTTTGTTGCCTTTGCTACACGCCGCCACACTACGTCTTTTGGCTCCTCCTTGCCTTCGTCACTGTTGACTATCGCGCTACTGTCCGTGGCAGCATCTGGCGTCGGTAGGTCGATAGTGGACGCATGGTTGTGCCAGCATTGCGGACCGGCGAAGTACCCTTCGCGCACGTGATTAAAAGATCATACATGTAAAGCGGAACGTACGAGCACATCTCCCCGATTTCGGCTTCGGCGCCTAGCTGGGGTAGTTAGTTGTGTGCTCGGCTGTATCACCTTCGGTGCCCTCGTGGGGGTCAATCCAGATGGTCGTGCCCATTCTCCGGTTGTGTCGAACCTCGTGCTCGGCGACAGTTAGCATCCCAACAGGCCAACAGACTAGCAGGCCAACAGGCCAACAGGCCAGCAGGCTGGGTCTGCCAAGATGAGTAGTGGGGTCTGTTTGAGAGTGTGAGAGCGGCCGAGTGCAGAGCGATGCGTGTATGTGGCAGCGAGGAGGCGTAAGGAGGTTGTGTTGTTGGCGCGTTTGGCGTAGGAAGCTATGTTGTGTGTGTGGGTGCGTGGTTTGTGTTTGTGATGGTGATTGTGCGTGTGTTTGACTTAGGACCGAGTGTAGCTCAGTTGGTAGAGCGATTGACTGTAGTGTTCTATACTGTGTTTCAGTATACTCGGAAATCAATTGGTCGCTGGTTCGATTCCGGCCACTCAGTTTTATCTATCGACGCACACTCACACACTCACACTCAGCACAGCCTTTGCTTTTCTTGCTTTTGTTGCTTTTGTTGCTTGTGTTGCTTTTGTTGCCTTTGCTACACGCCGCCACACTACGTCTTTGGCTCCTCCTTGCCTTCGCCACTGTTGACTATCGCGCTACTGTCCGTGGCAGCATCTGGCGTCGGTAGGTCGATAGTGGACGCATGGTTGTGCCAGCATTGCGGACCGGCGAAGTACCCTTCGCGCACGTGATTAAAAGATCATACATGTAAAGCGGAACGTACGAGCACATCGTCCCGATTTCGGCTTCGGCGCCTAGCTGGGGTAGTTAGTCGTGTGCTCGGCTGTATCACCTTCGATGCCCTCGTGGGGTCAATCCAGATGGTCGTGCCCATTCTCCGGTTGTGTCGAACCTCGTGCTCGGCGACAGTTAGCATCCCAACAGGCCAACAGACTAGCAGGCCAACAGGCCAACAGGCCAGCAGGCTGGGTCTGCCAAGATGAGTAGTGGGGTCTGTTTGAGAGCGTGAGAGCGGCCGAGTGCAGAGCGATGCGTGTATGTGGCAGCGAGGAGGCGTAAGGAGGTTGTGTTGCTGGCGCGTTTGGCGTAGGAAGCTATGTTGTGTGTGTGGGTGCGTGGTTTGTGTTTGTGATGGTGATTGTGCGTGTGTTTGACTTAGGACCGAGTGTAGCTCAGTTGGTAGAGCGATTGACTGTAGTGTTCTATACTGTGTTTCAGTATACTCGGAAATCAATTGGTCGCTGGTTCGATTCCGGCCACTCGGATTTTATCTATCGACGCACACTCACACACTCTCACACTCAGCACAGCCTTTGCTTTTCTTGCTTTTGTTGCTTTTGTTGCTTTTGTTGCTTGTGTTGCTTTTGTTGCTTTTGTTGCCTTTGCTACACGCCGCCACACTACGTCTTTTGGCTCCTCCTTGCCTTCGTCACTGTTGACTATCGCGCTACTGTCCGTGGCAGCATCTGGCGTCGGTAGGTCGATAGTGGACGCATGGTTGTGCCAGCATTGCGGACCGGCGAAGTACCCTTCGCGCACGTGATTAAAAGATCATACATGTAAAGCGGAACGTACGAGCACATCTCCCCGATTTCGGCTTCGGCGCCTAGCTGGGGTAGTTAGTTGTGTGCTCGGCTGTATCACCTTCGGTGCCCTCGTGGGGGTCAATCCAGATGGTCGTGCCCATTCTCCGGTTGTGTCGAACCTCGTGCTCGGCGACAGTTAGCATCCCAACAGGCCAACAGACTAGCAGGCCAACAGGCCAACAGGCCAGCAGGCTGGGTCTGCCAAGATGAGTAGTGGGGTCTGTTTGAGAGTGTGAGAGCGGCCGAGTGCAGAGCGATGCGTGTATGTGGCAGCGAGGAGGCGTAAGGAGGTTGTGTTGTTGGCGCGTTTGGCGTAGGAAGCTATGTTGTGTGTGTGGGTGCGTGGTTTGTGTTTGTGATGGTGATTGTGCGTGTGTTTGACTTAGGACCGAGTGTAGCTCAGTTGGTAGAGCGATTGACTGTAGTGTTCTATACTGTGTTTCAGTATACTCGGAAATCAATTGGTCGCTGGTTCGATTCCGGCCACTCGGATTTTATCTATCGACGCACACTCACACACTCACACTCAGCACAGCCTTTGCTTTTCTTGCTTTTGTTGCTTTTGTTGCTTTTGTTGCTTGTGTTGCTTTTGTTGCCTTTGCTACACGCCGCCACACTACGTCTTTTGGCTCCTCCTTGCCTTCGTCACTGTTGACTATCGCGCTACTGTCCGTGGCAGCATCTGGCGTCGGTAGGTCGATAGTGGACGCATGGTTGTGCCAGCATTGCGGACCGGCGAAGTACCCTTCGCGCACGTGATTAAAAGATCATACATGTAAAGCGGAACGTACGAGCACATCGTCCCGATTTCGGCTTCGGCGCCTAGCTGGGGTAGTTAGTCGTGTGCTCGGCTGTATCACCTTCGATGCCCTCGTGGGGGTCAATCCAGATGGTCGTGCCCATTCTCCGGTTGTGTCGAACCTCGTGCTCGGCGACAGTTAGCATCCCAACAGGCCAACAGACTAGCAGGCCAACAGGCCAACAGGCCAGCAGGCTGGGTCTGCCAAGATGAGTAGTGGGGTCTGTTTGAGAGTGTGAGCGGCCGAGTGCAGAGCGATGCGTGTATGTGGCAGCGAGGAGGCGTAAGGAGGTTGTGTTGCTGGCGCGTTTGGCGTAGGAAGCTATGTTGTGTGTGTGGGTGCGTGGTTTGTGTTTGTGATGGTGATTGTGCGTGTGTTTGACTTAGGACCGAGTGTAGCTCAGTTGGTAGAGCGATTGACTGTAGTGTTCTATACTGTGTTTCAGTATACTCGGAAATCAATTGGTCGCTGGTTCGATTCCGGCCACTCGGATTTTATCTATCGACGCACACTCACACACTCACACTCAGCACAGCCTTTGCTTTTCTTGCTTTTGTTGCTTTTGTTGCTTGTGTTGCTTTTGTTGCTTGTGTTGCTTTTGTTGCCTTTGCTACACGCCGCCACACTACGTCTTTTGGCTCCTCCTTGCCTTCGTCACTGTTGACTATCGCGCTACTGTCCGTGGCAGCATCTGGCGTCGGTAGGTCGATAGTGGACGCATGGTTGTGCCAGCATTGCGGACCGGCGAAGTACCCTTCGCGCACGTGATTAAAAGATCATACATGTAAAGCGGAACGTACGAGCACATCGTCCCGATTTCGGCTTCGGCGCCTAGCTGGGGTAGTTAGTCGTGTGCTCGGCTGTATCACCTTCGATGCCCTCGTGGGGGTCAATCCAGATGGTCGTGCCCATTCTCCGGTTGTGTCGAACCTCGTGCTCGGCGACAGTTAGCATCCCAACAGGCCAACAGACTAGCAGGCCAACAGGCCAACAGGCCAGCAGGCTGGGTCTGCCAAGATGAGTAGTGGGGTCTGTTTGAGAGTGTGAGAGCGGCCGAGTGCAGAGCGATGCGTGTATGTGGCAGCGAGGAGGCGTAAGGAGGTTGTGTTGCTGGCGCGTTTGGCGTAGGAAGCTATGTTGTGTGTGTGGGTGCGTGGTTTGTGTTTGTGATGGTGATTGTGCGTGTGTTTGACTTAGGACCGAGTGTAGCTCAGTTGGTAGAGCGATTGACTGTAGTGTTCTATACTGTGTTTCAGTATACTCGGAAATCAATTGGTCGCTGGTTCGATTCCGGCCACTCGGATTTTATCTATCGACGCACACTCACACACTCACACTCAGCACAGCCTTTGCTTTTCTTGCTTTTGTTGCTTTTGTTGCTTGTGTTGCTTTTGTTGCCTTTGCTACACGCCGCCACACTACGTCTTTTGGCTCCTCCTTGCCTTCGTCACTGTTGACTATCGCGCTACTGTCCGTGGCAGCATCTGGCGTCGGTAGGTCGATAGTGGACGCATGGTTGTGCCAGCATTGCGGACCGGCGAAGTACCCTTCGCGCACGTGATTAAAAGATCATACATGTAAAGCGGAACGTACGAGCACATCGTCCCGATTTCGGCTTCGGCGCCTAGCTGGGGTAGTTAGTCGTGTGCTCGGCTGTATCACCTTCGATGCCCTCGTGGGGTCAATCCAGATGGTCGTGCCCATTCTCCGGTTGTGTCGAACCTCGTGCTCGGCGACAGTTAGCATCCCAACAGGCCAACAGACTAGCAGGCCAACAGGCCAACAGGCCAGCAGGCTGGGTCTGCCAAGATGAGTAGTGGGGTCTGTTTGAGAGTGTGAGAGCGGCCGAGTGCAGAGCGATGCGTGTATGTGGCAGCGAGGAGGCGTAAGGAGGTTGTGTTGCTGGCGCGTTTGGCGTAGGAAGCTATGTTGTGTGTGTGGGTGCGTGGTTTGTGTTTGTGATGGTGATTGTGCGTGTGTTTGACTTAGGACCGAGTGTAGCTCAGTTGGTAGAGCGATTGACTGTAGTGTTCTATACTGTGTTTCAGTATACTCGGAAATCAATTGGTCGCTGGTTCGATTCCGGCCACTCGGATTTTATCTATCGACGCACACTCACACACTCACACTCAGCACAGCCTTTGCTTTTCTTGCTTTTGTTGCTTTTGTTGCTTGTGTTGCTTTTGTTGCCTTTGCTACACGCCGCCACACTACGTCTTTTGGCTCCTCCTTGCCTTCGTCACTGTTGACTATCGCGCTACTGTCCGTGGCAGCATCTGGCGTCGGTAGGTCGATAGTGGACGCATGGTTGTGCCAGCATTGCGGACCGGCGAAGTACCCTTCGCGCACGTGATTAAAAGATCATACATGTAAAGCGGAACGTACGAGCACATCGTCCCGATTTCGGCTTCGGCGCCTAGCTGGGGTAGTTAGTCGTGTGCTCGGCTGTATCACCTTCGATGCCCTCGTGGGGTCAATCCAGATGGTCGTGCCCATTCTCCGGTTGTGTCGAACCTCGTGCTCGGCGACAGTTAGCATCCCAACAGGCCAACAGACTAGCAGGCCAACAGGCCAACAGGCCAGCAGGCTGGGTCTGCCAAGATGAGTAGTGGGGTCTGTTTGAGAGTGTGAGAGCGGCCGAGTGCAGAGCGATGCGTGTATGTGGCAGCGAGGAGGCGTAAGGAGGTTGTGTTGCTGGCGCGTTTGGCGTAGGAAGCTATGTTGTGTGTGTGGGTGCGTGGTTTGTGTTTGTGATGGTGATTGTGCGTGTGTTTGACTTAGGACCGAGTGTAGCTCAGTTGGTAGAGCGATTGACTGTAGTGTTCTATACTGTGTTTCAGTATACTCGGAAATCAATTGGTCGCTGGTTCGATTCCGGCCACTCAGTTTTATCTATCGACGCACACTCACACACTCACACTCAGCACAGCCTTTGCTTTTCTTGCTTTTGTTGCTTTTGTTGCTTGTGTTGCTTTTGTTGCCTTTGCTACACGCCGCCACACTACGTCTTTTGGCTCCTCCTTGCCTTCGTCACTGTTGACTATCGCGCTACTGTCCGTGGCAGCATCTGGCGTCGGTAGGTCGATAGTGGACGCATGGTTGTGCCAGCATTGCGGACCGGCGAAGTACCCTTCGCGCACGTGATTAAAAGATCATACATGTAAAGCGGAACGTACGAGCACATCGTCCCGATTTCGGCTTCGGCGCCTAGCTGGGGTAGTTAGTCGTGTGCTCGGCTGTATCACCTTCGATGCCCTCGTGGGGTCAATCCAGATGGTCGTGCCCATTCTCCGGTTGTGTCGAACCTCGTGCTCGGCGACAGTTAGCATCCCAACAGGCCAACAGACTAGCAGGCCAACAGGCCAACAGGCCAGCAGGCTGGGTCTGCCAAGATGAGTAGTGGGGTCTGTTTGAGAGTGTGAGCGGCCGAGTGCAGAGCGATGCGTGTATGTGGCAGCGAGGAGGCGTAAGGAGGTTGTGTTGCTGGCGCGTTTGGCGTAGGAAGCTATGTTGTGTGTGTGGGTGCGTGGTTTGTGTTTGTGATGGTGATTGTGCGTGTGTTTGACTTAGGACCGAGTGTAGCTCAGTTGGTAGAGCGATTGACTGTAGTGTTCTATACTGTGTTTCAGTATACTCGGAAATCAATTGGTCGCTGGTTCGATTCCGGCCACTCGGATTTTATCTATCGACGCACACTCACACACTCACCTCAGCACAGCACAGCCTTTGCTTTTCTTGCTTTTGTTGCTTTTGTTGCTTTTGTTGCTTGTGTTGCTTTTGTTGCCTTTGCTACACGCCGCCACACTACGTCTTTGGCTCCTCCTTGCCTTCGTCACTGTTGACTATCGCGCTACTGTCCGTGGCAGCATCTGGCGTCGGTAGGTCGATAGTGGACGCATGGTTGTGCCAGCATTGCGGACCGGCGAAGTACCCTTCGCGCACGTGATTAAAAGATCATACATGTAAAGCGGAACGTACGAGCACATCGTCCCGATTTCGGCTTCGGCGCCTAGCTGGGGTAGTTAGTCGTGTGCTCGGCTGTATCACCTTCGATGCCCTCGTGGGGTCAATCCAGATGGTCGTGCCCATTCTCCGGTTGTGTCGAACCTCGTGCTCGGCGACAGTTAGCATCCCAACAGGCCAACAGACTAGCAGGCCAACAGGCCAACAGGCCAGCAGGCTGGGTCTGCCAAGATGAGTAGTGGGGTCTGTTTGAGAGTGTGAGCGGCCGAGTGCAGAGCGATGCGTGTATGTGGCAGCGAGGAGGCGTAAGGAGGTTGTGTTGCTGGCGCGTTTGGCGTAGGAAGCTATGTTGTGTGTGTGGGTGCGTGGTTTGTGTTTGTGATGGTGATTGTGCGTGTGTTTGACTTAGGACCGAGTGTAGCTCAGTTGGTAGAGCGATTGACTGTAGTGTTCTATACTGTGTTTCAGTATACTCGGAAATCAATTGGTCGCTGGTTCGATTCCGGCCACTCGGATTTTATCTATCGACGCACACTCACACACTCACACTCAGCACAGCCTTTGCTTTTCTTGCTTTTGTTGCTTTTGTTGCTTTTGTTGCTTGTGTTGCTTTTGTTGCCTTTGCTACACGCCGCCACACTACGTCTTTTGGCTCCTCCTTGCCTTCGTCACTGTTGACTATCGCGCTACTGTCCGTGGCAGCATCTGGCGTCGGTAGGTCGATAGTGGACGCATGGTTGTGCCAGCATTGCGGACCGGCGAAGTACCCTTCGCGCACGTGATTAAAAGATCATACATGTAAAGCGGAACGTACGAGCACATCGTCCCGATTTCGGCTTCGGCGCCTAGCTGGGGTAGTTAGTCGTGTGCTCGGCTGTATCACCTTCGATGCCCTCGTAAGGGTCAATCCAGATGGTCGTGCCCATTCTCCGGTTGTGTCGAACCTCGTGCTCGGCGACAGTTAGCATCCCAACAGGCCAACAGACTAGCAGGCCAACAGGCCAACAGGCCAGCAGGCTGGGTCTGCCAAGATGAGTAGTGGGGTCTGTTTGAGAGTGTGAGCGGCCGAGTGCAGAGCGATGCGTGTATGTGGCAGCGAGGAGGCGTAAGGAGGTTGTGTTGTTGGCGCGTTTGGCGTAGGAAGCTATGTTGTGTGTGTGGGTGCGTGGTTTGTGTTTGTGATGGTGATTGTGCGTGTGTTTGACTTAGGACCGAGTGTAGCTCAGTTGGTAGAGCGATTGACTGTAGTGTTCTATACTGTGTTTCAGTATACTCGGAAATCAATTGGTCGCTGGTTCGATTCCGGCCACTCGGATTTTATCTATCGACGCACACTCACACACTCACACTCAGCACAGCCTTTGCTTTTCTTGCTTTTGTTGCTTTTGTTGCTTGTGTTGCTTTTGTTGCCTTTGCTACACGCCGCCACACTACGTCTTTTGGCTCCTCCTTGCCTTCGTCACTGTTGACTATCGCGCTACTGTCCGTGGCAGCATCTGGCGTCGGTAGGTCGATAGTGGACGCATGGTTGTGCCAGCATTGCGGACCGGCGAAGTACCCTTCGCGCACGTGATTAAAAGATCATACATGTAAAGCGGAACGTACGAGCACATCGTCCCGATTTCGGCTTCGGCGCCTAGCTGGGGTAGTTAGTCGTGTGCTCGGCTGTATCACCTTCGATGCCCTCGTGGGGTTCAATCCAGATGGTCGTGCCCATTCTCCGGTTGTGTCGAACCTCGTGCTCGGCGACAGTTAGCATCCCAACAGGCCAACAGACTAGCAGGCCAACAGGCCAACAGGCCAGCAGGCTGGGTCTGCCAAGATGAGTAGTGGGGTCTGTTTGAGAGTGTGAGAGCGGCCGAGTGCAGAGCGATGCGTGTATGTGGCAGCGAGGAGGCGTAAGGAGGTTGTGTTGTTGGCGCGTTTGGCGTAGGAAGCTATGTTGTGTGTGTGGGTGCGTGGTTTGTGTTTGTGATGGTGATTGTGCGTGTGTTTGACTTAGGACCGAGTGTAGCTCAGTTGGTAGAGCGATTGACTGTAGTGTTCTATACTGTGTTTCAGTATACTCGGAAATCAATTGGTCGCTGGTTCGATTCCGGCCACTCAGATTTTATCTATCGACGCACACTCACACACTCACACTCAGCACAGCCTTTGCTTTTCTTGCTTTTGTTGCTTTTGTTGCTTGTGTTGCTTTTGTTGCCTTTGCTACACGCCGCCACACTACGTCTTTTGGCTCCTCCTTGCCTTCGTCACTGTTGACTATCGCGCTACTGTCCGTGGCAGCATCTGGCGTCGGTAGGTCGATAGTGGACGCATGGTTGTGCCAGCATTGCGGACCGGCGAAGTACCCTTCGCGCACGTGATTAAAAGATCATACATGTAAAGCGGAACGTACGAGCACATCGTCCCGATTTCGGCTTCGGCGCCTAGCTGGGGTAGTTAGTCGTGTGCTCGGCTGTATCACCTTCGATGCCCTCGTGTGGGTCAATCCAGATGGTCGTGCCCATTCTCCGGTTGTGTCGAACCTCGTGCTCGGCGACAGTTAGCATCCCAACAGGCCAACAGACTAGCAGGCCAACAGGCCAACAGGCCAGCAGGCTGGGTCTGCCAAGATGAGTAGTGGGGTCTGTTTGAGAGTGTGAGAGCGGCCGAGTGCAGAGCGATGCGTGTATGTGGCAGCGAGGAGGCGTAAGGAGGTTGTGTTGCTGGCGCGTTTGGCGTAGGAAGCTATGTTGTGTGTGTGGGTGCGTGGTTTGTGTTTGTGATGGTGATTGTGCGTGTGTTTGACTTAGGACCGAGTGTAGCTCAGTTGGTAGAGCGATTGACTGTAGTGTTCTATACTGTGTTTCAGTATACTCGAAATCAATTGGTCGCTGGTTCGATTCCGGCCACTCGGATTTTATCTATCGACGCACACTCACACACTCACACTCAGCACAGCCTTTGCTTTTCTTGCTTTTGTTGCTTTTGTTGCTTGTGTTGCTTTTGTTGCCTTTGCTACACGCCGCCACACTACGTCTTTGGCTCCTCCTTGCCTTCGTCACTGTTGACTATCGCGCTACTGTCCGTGGCAGCATCTGGCGTCGGTAGGTCGATAGTGGACGCATGGTTGTGCCAGCATTGCGGACCGGCGAAGTACCCTTCGCGCACGTGATTAAAAGATCATACATGTAAAGCGGAACGTACGAGCACATCGTCCCGATTTCGGCTTCGGCGCCTAGCTGGGGTAGTTAGTCGTGTGCTCGGCTGTATCACCTTCGATGCCCTCGTGAGGTCAATCCAGATGGTCGTGCCCATTCTCCGGTTGTGTCGAACCTCGTGCTCGGCGACAGTTAGCATCCCAACAGGCCAACAGACTAGCAGGCCAACAGGCCAACAGGCCAGCAGGCTGGGTCTGCCAAGATGAGCAGTGGGGTCTGTTTGAGAGTGTGAGAGCGGCCGAGTGCAGAGCGATGCGTGTATGTGGCAGCGAGGAGGCGTAAGGAGGTTGTGTTGTTGGCGCGTTTGGCGTAGGAAGCTATGTTGTGTGTGTGGGTGCGTGGTTTGTGTTTGTGATGGTGATTGTGCGTGTGTTTGACTTAGGACCGAGTGTAGCTCAGTTGGTAGAGCGATTGACTGTAGTGTTCTATACTGTGTTTCAGTATACTCGGAAATCAATTGGTCGCTGGTTCGATTCCGGCCACTCGGATTTTATCTATCGACGCACACTCACACACTCAGCACCAGCACAGCCTTTGCTTTTCTTGCGCTTTGTTGCTTTTGTTGCTTGTGTTGCTTTTGTTGCCTTTGCTACACGCCGCCACAACGTCTTGCTGGCTCCTGTTGGCTTCATCACTGTTGACTATCGCGCTACATTGTCCTGTTAGGCATGCTTAACATCGCGAGCATGGGTCGGCACACAATGAAAGCGCGATCTGGATGACTACTGAAGGAGCGCCATACGAGGCGCAACTAACTACTTTGAAATGAATCAGGGAGATTCGTATAATCGTACGTTCGGCTTTTATCTGCGATGTCTTTTAATCGCATGCCATTTTCGCTCCGATCTATAAATCACTATCGACTACCGGCGCCGAATCTATGCGAACAGATAGCGCGCATAGTCAACATTGTTTGACGGAAAGCAAAGGTATATTAATGGCGGCGTCTTAACAAAGAAGACGGCAAAGCAACACAACGCTGGCAAGCAAAGCGAAGGCTGATAACAGTGAGTGTGCGTCGATGGATAAGATCCAGTGTATGTCAGGCCGGCGACCAGTTGATTTCCAGGGCTGAGCGCGATATCGAACGCTGCGTGTCAATCAACTCTACCAACTGTTGCTCATTCTGCGTCCGACACGCGCGCAATCACCATCACAGACAGGCGCGCCCGCACGCGCAACCCGCCAGGCAGCGCCAACCTGGCCTCACTCGCTGCCACGCTACGCGCGTCAAATCTTGCGCTCGGCCATCTCACTGCTCTCAGAGCGGATTTGCTGCTCATCTTGGCGGGCCCGACACTGCTGTACCTGAACGGCGTTGGCCTGCTGTCTGACGGCCTGTTGGATATCTTAACTGTCGCCGAGCGGGATGCGCGCGACCACGACCCCGCGAAGGCGCCGAAGTGATACGGCCAGGCGCACAACTAACCTTATTAGGCATGAAGCGAAGATCCAGGAGGATATTATTCAGCTTTAACATGATCTTTAATCTGTGCGCGAAGTGCGCTTCGCCGTCCCTAATGCTCAGCGCAACCATAGCGTCCGCTTGTATCGATACCGTGCTCGGCCAGTCTTACCCGCGTTAATAGCGCGATGAATCAACAGTGACGAACAGGCCAAGAGCCAAGACATGAGTGTGGCGGCGTGTAGCAAAGGCAGTAAAACGACAGTGCAACAAAGCGTGACAAGCGGCAAAGCGAAGGCGAAGGCCCCGACAACGAGTGTGAGTGTGTGAGTGCGTCGATGATAAATCCGGTGGCCAGGTGACAGTGCTGAAGGCGATCTAACTGTGGTACTCGGTCTATCAGAACACGCGCTGCAATCTAAATGCCTGCAGATCACGCCGCACCTGGCTATAATACTCACCGCGAGCGCCAACTAACTGACCTCACCTTTCACTCGCTTGCGCATACGCGCGTCAAATGCCCGCATGGTATCTCAAGACGGACACTGCTCCATCTTGGCGGACAATATATATTGGCCTGTTGGCCTGCAACATTCTGTGATATTGAGATTTGCTATCGCCGGCGCAGAAGGTTCCTGGTAGCTTTCGGAAGATAGGCACGATATTTTGCAGACATCGAAGGTAGCCAGGCGCGGCTAACTACTGGCTAAGGCGCCCGAGCGAATCAGGACGATATTCTTTTCGTACATTCCGCTTACATATTATGATCTGCAATCACGTGCGCGAAGGAGTACCGGTCCTAATAACCAACGCAACCATTGCATCACTATCGACCTACCGACGCCAGATCTGCCGCGAGTTTATAAGCGTGTCAACAGTGACGAAGAGTAAAGACATGAGTGTGGCGGCGTGCAGCAAAGGCAACAAAGCAACGCAAAAAGCAGCAAAGCAGGAAGCAGAACGACAACGAGATGTGAGTGGTGTGCGTCGATGGGTAAAATCCGAGTGGCGGACCGGCTGACCAGTTGTTCCGAGTATGCTGAGAGCGCGGTAATAGAACACTACAGTCAATATCGGCTCTGCCAACGGTACGCTCGATCCTGAATCGAAACGCACGCAATCACCATCGCAAACAAACCGCGCGCCCGCACGCGCAACGTAGCTTTCACCGTAAGCGCGCCAAGCAATACGACACTTCGCTGCACTATAAACGCCTATGCGCGCGTCGGCCTCTGCGCTCGGCCCATCTCGCACTCTCAGGCAGACCTTTCTTGGCGGACCCAGCCTGCTGACTCAGCTGGCACCGTAGCCTGCCGATCCATGGCTATGTTGAGTTCTATTCAATCGCCGAGCTGAAGATTCGACAAACCGGAGGAGATGGGCGACCTGGATTATTTGCAGGCAGTGTCTGAAACCGAGTACGACTAACTGCGGCTGACGCCGGAAACGCCAGATCGGGATAGCTGACGTACGTTTCCGCTGTCTGTCGATAGCGCTATTCGCCGGTCAGCTCATATCATTCTACCGACGCCAGTGCCTGCGGACAATAGCGCGATGAGTCAACATTGACGAACGAAGGAGAGACCGAGAACAGTGGTAATGACGGCGTGGCAAGGCAACAAAGCGGCATAACAACAAAAGCGAAACAAAGTAACAAGCAGAAAGCAAGGCTGTAACGAGTGAGTGTGAGTGTGCGTCCGTTGGATAAGACCGGTGAGATCTTGGTGTTTCCGAGTATGCTGAAACGCAGTATGCATTTGCAGTCAGTAACTCTGCCAAGCCGAGCTATCAGTCTAAGTCAAGAACGCGCGCAATCGCCATCGCAAACGACCACGCGCACGCAAGCATGAAACTCTGCGCCAAACTACGCCTTCATAAACTGCCGCACTACACTGCGCCGCGCATATCGCATAAACGGACGCCACACTCATCTTAACGGGCCCAAGCCTGCCACTGGCATGACCTGTGGCCTGCTATTCTGTTTGGCCTGTTGAGATGCTAACAATCGCCGAGCTGCGAAGACACAACCGGAGAGTGAGCGCGACCCCGCGAAGAGCATCGAAGGTGATTACGACCGAAGGCACGACTATACCCCGGCGGTAGCGCCGCGAAGCCGAATCGAGGAGTATGCTCGGCGTACGTTACCACATATGATCTTTAATCCCTGCGCCGAAGTACACTTCGCCGGTCATCCTCGTCCTATCGACCTACCGACGCTGACATACTGCCGCAGACATGTGGCGCAGATGATCAACGTGCCAACGAAGGCAGGAAGTAGCCAAGGTATGAATGTTGCGGCGTGTAACAAAAGGCAACAAAGCAACAGTAAAAGCAACAAAGCTGAAACAAAGCTGGAAGAAGCAACAAAGAAACGAGGCTATTGCTGAGTGTGAGTGACGTGGTGGCGTCGAATGAATCAGTGGCGGGATAGACCGGCGACGGTGTTTCGAGTATACTGAAACGCAGTATGCGTACTTACGGTCAGTCATTCACCGGCGCTGAAACTACACTCAGTCTAAAGTGCACGCACAATCTGCATCTGGAAACACAATTGCGCCCCGCACTTGCACCCAGCATGGCTCCTGCATAATATGGCACCGCAAACCTTCATACGCTATCATAAACATACACGCGCGCATCATCTGCGCTCGGTAGCTCTCACGCTCTCCAAGAGCAGACCCCACCTCCTCTTGAATTGACTATAACTGACCTGACCAACCTGTTGGCTACTGCTATCTGTGGCCTGTTAGGATGCTGAACTGTCGCCGAGCCTGGAACACAACCGATAGGCGCGACCATCTGGATTATTTACGAACCGAAGATGATGGCCGAGCGCACAGCTAGCTACCCCCAGCCGCCGAAATATCATTGCGTTCCAGCACATGTATGATCTTTAATCGCGTGCGCGAGGGCGATGCATACGCCGGTCCCTAATGCTAACAACCAACCGTCCTCGACTACCGGCACCGAATTCTGCAGTAATGCTGTGAATCAACAGTGACGAAGGCAAGGAGGCAAAGGGCGCCTGAATGTGACGGCGTGCTGCAAAGGCGACAAAGCAACACAAACTAAAGCAACAAAGCGGAAACAGAAGGCTGTGCTGAGAATATTAATGGCCGGCGAATGCGTCGTAAGATAAGGTGGCCGGAATCGAACCAGCGACAATTGTTCCAGTATCTGAGGCACGGTATAGAACATACGATCAATCAGCTTCTGCCAGCTGAAGCGCTCGATACTGAGTCAAACGCACCTCGCAATCTGCATCTGAAACCGCAAACCACGCATACACGCACGGCATAACTCACGCCATAAACGGCGCACGACCTCACCGCCTCGCAAACACTACGCGCATAAATACGCCTGAGCGACTCTCACCTTTCTCAAACGAACCCCACTACTATCTGGCGGACCAAGCTATATGTGGCGTTGACACCTATGCTGATTCTATTGGCCCTGTTAAGTTAACTACTTCGAGTACGGAGTTTTACAACCAGAGATGCGGCACGACTATCTGAATCCGAAGAGCATCGAAGATGGTAAACCGAGCGCACGACTAACTACAGCTTCGACGCCGAAGCGGAATCAGGAGGATAATAACAAACACTGTTCCACTTTAGTATGATCTGTCACGTGCTATTCGCCGATTCACAATGCTGGCGCAGCCATGCGCATCACTATCGGCGCCAGATGCTGCCACGCGGGTGGCTAGCGCGATCAACATTGACGAAGGCAGGGTAAGACGTAGTGTGGCGGCGTGCTTAGGCAACAAAGCGCAACGGCAAAGCAACAAGCTGGAAGAAACGAGCTTGACCAACGGAAGTGTGAGTGTGAGTGTGCGTCGACGATAAATCAGTGGCCGGGGTCGGCGACCAGTGATTTCCAGGGTATACTTGAGCCTGGTAGGTACGCTGCAGTCAATCAGCCGCCAGCCAGGCTCAGTCATTCCGGCACTGTCACCATCCGCAAACAAACCACGCGCACTGTATGGCTTCACCGCCAGAGCGCGCCAGCCTCATACGCTGCCATAAAACGCCTGCTACGCATGCTCGGCCCGCTGCCACGCTCTCAAACGGGCGCAGCCATCTTGGCAGACCTGCGGCCTGTGCTGAGTCTGTTGGCCTGTTTGAGATACTGGCAATCGCCCGGCACCGACGCAAACCGGAGAGATGGCGCGACCATCTGAATTGACCCCGCGAAGGAGCGCCGAAGGTGACCAAGCCGGGCGCACTAACTACGCGGCTAGGCATGAAATATCGGACGAAGTCTATCATTACTTTATGTTTAATCACGTGCGCGAAGAGTACCGTCCGCTGCTGGCACCGACTACCGGCCGCCGAATCTGCCGCGGATATTAACCTCAATATTGACGAAGGCAGGAGAGCCAAAGGCGATGTCGTCAACAAAGGCAACAAAGCTAGCACAAACAACAAAAGCAACAAAGAAGCAGGAAAGCAAATTTGTGCTGAAATTATGAGTGTGTGGTGTGCGATCGATGGATAAAATCAGTGGCCGAAGATCGAAACCAGCGACCAATTGATTTTATACTGAAACGCAGTATGAAACACCTGATCAATCTTCTACCGCAACTGAGCCCGCTCGGTCCTAAGTCGCACGCACAATCACCATCGCAAACGCGCACCCACACGCACAACATAACCCTCTGCGCCAAACGCGCCAATGGCCTGGCTGCTCCTTACGCCTCATAAAGCTGCCGCAAATCTACGCACTCGACCGCTCTCGGCTTCTCAAACAGACTACTATCATCTTGAAGGACTTAATATAACAACTATTGGCTGTTGGCCTGCTAATCTGTTGGCCTGTTGGATTTTAACTGTAAGCGCAGATTCGACGCAACAGGATGGGCACGACCATCTAGATTGGCCCCCGCGAGGAGCGCACGACAACTACTGGTAGACGCCGAAACCGGGAAGTCAATAGCTCGTACCGATTCCGCTTTACATGTATGATCTTTTAATCGTGCGCGTTATCGCCCGGTCCTGAAATAACCGGCATAGCCATGCGTCCATATCCGGCCTGCCGACGCCAGATGCGGACAGTACAGCGCGATGAATCAATTGACGAAGGTGGGAGAAGTAAAGAACATGGTGTAACGGCACGTGCCAGCAAGGTAACGAAAGCGGCACAAACTGAAGCTAAAACGAATAGTAAAGGCAGAAATTGTGCTGAGTGTGAGTGTGTGAGTGTGAGATCGTCTCGATGGAATCCAGGTGGTAGTCGAACCGAGCGACCAGTTGATTTCCGAGTATGCTGAGCTGGTATAAGTACTTACGTCAATCGAAATACGCAATTGAATTTGCTCGGTCCTGGAATCAGGCGCGCGCGCAATCACCATCGCAGACGCAGACCGCGCGCTACGCAATATGAATCACGCATAGAGCATGGCGCACAACATAATATAAACGCCGCATACGCGTCATCCACTCTTCGACGCTCTCGCATACTCAAGCGGACACTACTTTCATCTTGGCGGACCAGCCTGCAACGACACTGTTGACTGTTGGCTATGCTGATCTGTTGGCCTGTTGGGTTAAGCGAAGCCGATAAGCCGGCGGGCAAACCGGAGGAATGGGCGCGACTATCTGGTTGACATCGAAGTACAAACCGAGCGACGAACTACTATTGAGCGAAATGAGGAGGATAGCTCGTACATTCCCTTTATATGATCTTGCAATCGCATTCATCGCCGGCACGACCATGCGTCACTATCGACCTGCCGACGCCAGATGCTGCCGCAGATAGCGCGATGAGTCAACGTATTGAGGCAGATAAAAGACGTAATTAATGGCGGCGTGTAACAGAAGGCAACAAAGCAGCGCAAGCAGAGAAACACAGCAAACTGGCAAAAACAGATGACCAGCTGAAGTGTGAAGTCATGTGAGTGTGGCGTCGATAGATAAATCGAAGTGGCAGAACCGGCGACCAGTGTTTTCCGGGTATACTGAAGCGCAGTAATGAACGCCTGATCAATCAGCCACTAACTGAGCCATGATTCCTGAATCAAACGCGCACAATCGCAGGCGCAGGCCACGCGCCCACGCACGCAACATGGCTCCTGCGCCAAACGCCACGCAGCCTCACCCGCCTCCTCGCTGCGCACGCTACCTCAGCAAACAGACCCCGCTGCTAATCTTAACGGACCAGTATACTGCTGGCCACAAAAGTAACCTGGCCTGTTGGACCTTGGCAATCGCCGAGCGCAGGTTCGACGCAACCCGACGTTGACCCCGCGAAACAATGAGGCGCATTTAACTACCCCAGCTAGGCGCCGAAGCCGGAAATCGGGAGTTTGACCTTCGCTTTACATATGATCTTTGAATCCGCGTGCGCGAATTACTTTCTGCCGTCTGATGCTGGCACGAAATGCGTCTCACTATCGACCTGCCGACGCCTAACTGCCGTTGGCTGCGCATGAATAGTCAACGTGAACGAGGCAAGGAGTAAAAGACGGCGCAGCAGCGTGGCAAGCAAGCACAACAGAGCAAACTGGCAAAGGCAAAGAAGCAAGAGACATTAGCTGAGGAAGTATTGGAATAATGAGTGCGTCGATGGGTCATCCAGTGGCCGGAGATCAGGCGACCAAGTGCGCGGCGCTATGAGCGCGCCAGCGAGCGACTCTCATACGCCTCATAAAACGCGCCCTCAGCCGCTCTCCTGCTATAAACGAACACTATAACGGTCGTGACCCGAAGCCTACTGAAACCTGGTGGCCTGACTTACTGCTATTCTGGCGTGGGATAACTAATCATGAAGCGAGGTTGTACAACCAGGCGGCGACCACAGATTATTTACGAGGGCATCGAAATGACACAGCCGAGCGCGTTTATTGCAGCTGACGCCGAAATATCGGAAGTTCGTACTGTTCCGCTTTATCAACATGATCTTTTAATCACGTGCGCGAAGATACTTCACGATCCTAATCTTTGGCACGAAAAACCGTGCGATCATTCACCGACATACCGCGGATGGCTCAGCGCGATATCCGCAGTGACCTGAAGGTGGGGAGGGCCAAAGGGCCATGGCGGCGATGAACGGCAAAGCAGCACAAACTGGCAAAGCGCAAAGCAGAGAAAGGAATGAGTGTGAGTGAGTGTGCGTCGTGGATAAGATCCGGTGGTAAATCGAAACCGTGACGATTGATTTCGGAATATGCTGAAGTACGGTCAGCCGAAGTGATCGCTACGCCAACTGGTACTCGGTCTAAATCGACTTTGCACTTGCGCGATCTGCATCGCAAGTACGAACCGCACGCCACGCATAACTCTAAGCCAAACGCATAACAACCTCACTACGCCTCCTCGCTGCCGCATACACGCATCATCATCGGCAACTCTCTACTCTCAAACAGACCCACTTCATCTTGGCAGACCTAACTGGCTGGCCTGCTAATCTATTTTGTTGGATTCTTAGCTGTCATACGGCGCAGGTTCGACGAAACCGGAAGTATTTACGAAGGAGCATCGAAGTGACTACGGCCGGGCGCGACAACTACTATGCCGAAACCAGGAATCAGGACGATAATGCGCACTTCCCGCTTTATATTTGCTGATCTTTAATCACGTGCGCGAAAGTACTTTTTCCATTCCCCTCTTGGCGCAACCATGCGTCCGCATCGACCTACCGACGCCAGATGCTGCCGCGAACAGTAGCACTGTGATCAACGAAGAATGAGACATGGTGAAGTGGCGGCCATGGCAGAGACGGCAAGCGAGCACTGAAACAGAGAAACGGCAAAGCAACGAAACAGGAGAAACGGAACATTAGCTGAGTGTGAGTGGTGTGCGTCGATGGTGCGTCCGGTGGCGGAACCGGCGACCAGATTGATTTCCGAGTAATGCTGAGGCGCAGTATGGGAACGCTACGGTCGATCATTCTTATAGCTGGGCTTATCGATCTAAGTCAGGCCGCGCGCGCAATCACCATCGCAAACAGGCGCGCGCCCGCACGCAACGCAACTCACCGCCGACGCGCCGGCGGCAACCACTGCGCTATCATAGCTGCCGCATACGCAAATCTTGCGCTCGGTACATTCTCACGCTCATATCAGGCGCAGACGCTACGGCCTGCTGGCCTGAAACGGCCTGATCTGTTATTCTGAGATCTTAATATCGCCGAGCGCGAAGGTTACAATGGAAGAATAGGCGCATTGATTGACCCGGCGAAGGAGCGCCAGAGATGACATCCGGCTGAGCGCGCAGCTAACTATTTAGGCGCCGAAGGCTG